>OU426984.1:13038076-14238076 GCA_911387785.2 Aelia acuminata
AAATACCAAGTTTAAACAAAATCGTTAAAACCGTTTTTGAGTAAATAAAAAAAACACGTGAAAATGATACAAAATTTATTAAGTAAAGTCCCCCCTCCGGTTGATCAATTGTGATGAAATGTTGGTTATCACATCTCTGGCATATAAATACATCAAATACCAAGTTTGATCAAAATCGTTAAAACCGTTTTTGAGTAAATAAAAAAAATATGTGAAAATGATAGAAAATTTATTAAGTAAAGTCCCCCCTCCGGTTGATCAATTTTGATGAATTTTTTACAGTCATATTTCAGGCATATAAATAGATCAAATACTCAGTTTAATCAAAATCGTTAGAGCCGTTTTTGAGAAAATCGAAAAAAACTTAAAAAGTTATTAAATAAAGTACCCCCTCCCTTTGAGCAAATTTGATGAAATTTTTGCTGTTACATCACGGGCTTGTACATACTCTAAATACCCAATTTCAGGTTCGCACGGTTTTTAGTTTTTGAGCTAGTCTGTTCACACACACACACACACACACAGACACACACACACACAGACCATTTCGCGGGACTTGGTTATTTTGACTCAGGGGACCCCAAAACGTGTATTTCCGTTGAAAACCGGAAGTCGAAAATTTTCACGATCGCAATACTTCCACTTACTATATATTTCATATATAGGTAAGTGAAAGTAAAAATATATATTTTTGAAATTACTATGCCAAAAACTTAAGGTTTCATAAAGGAAGGAAACTGAAAGATTCATCATCATTTATATCTTAGAAATAAACTTACAATCAAATTAGGTTGTAGATTTAAAGAGTACAAGTAAAAAACAAAAGTTTCTAGATTACACTCTGTTTCGAAAGCCTTTTTGATTTTCCTGTAATAATTTTTATGATTGAATCAGTTGTTTGAGAATTCCAACATGTCCACAAAGTCAAATTATTGGCAAAGTTAAAAGAACGTTTTTACTTTTGCATTAAGAGGTTTAGAATACATTTTTCATGATTTGATAAATAAATGAATGATCTGAAAAGTAAATGTGTTTTTTTTTTACATGTAGAGTTTCTCCTGATTTTGGAAGACAAACGTTTGTTACAAACCGTATATTTTGGAAATTACTTTACAATCATTGCATTACAAATGAATAATAATTGAAATTAGATAGATAGCCAATTTATTTTTATTTGTTTATATGTTACAATTAGTGATGGGCCAAACTGTTAATTTTGAAAAAAACGTTGCAACTGTTTCTGCTACTTTCATTAAACAGTTTAAAAAAAAAAACAGATACAACTTTTTAAAATAATTCCATATGAGAAAAAAAAAAAAAAAAAACTGGTCCCATTTCGCATTCGAGCATTCTTTTAAATTATGTATTAATTATTAAAAAAATCTAAAAAGTTCGAATGACAATTTCTCATAAAACATTTAATATAAAATAAAGCTTTATGAAAAATAACTAAACTAAATCAAAACTTGTAATAGGAATTAATTGATTTTTGTTTATAAAAATTATAGTATACTGTTTCAAATAAACAGATAGCTAATACACAACACACCACTAGTTACATTTAAAAAAAAAAATTAAAAATTAAAAAAAAAAAAAATAAAGAATATTTATTATCCTATTTAGTTTCATAATATATAATGATACAATTTACTAGCTAAAAAAAACAAACAAATATTTATTCTGAATGGTCTTGAAACAGATTTAGAAAAAGACAATTTACTATTTAATTAGATCTTGTACTACAAAATAGATTCAGCTAAACAATATACCACTTAACAGATATTATTTATTTATTACACACTATCTAATTACCTCTGGTATTGACATAACAATGAGTGATTTCATACCAAATATATATATATATTTGACTTTGTGGACATGTTGGATTTCTCAAACAACTGATTCAATCATAAAAATAATTACAGGAAAATCAAAAAGGCTTTCGAAACAGAGTATAATCTAGAAACTTTTGTTTTTTACTTGTACTCTTTAAATCTACAACCTAATTTGATTGTAAGTTTATTTCTAAGATATAAATGATGATGAATCCTTCAGTTTCCTTCCTTTATGAAACCTTAAGTTTTTGGCATAGTTATTTCAAAAATATATATGTTTTTAGCATTTGTTTGTAATCCATGATGAGGAGGAACCCTACATGTCAAAAAATGAACATTTATTTTTCAGATCTATCTATCTATCTATCTAATGAAAAAATTGTTTTAGGTAGGAATATGTGTCGGAGAATATATATATATATGTATAGGGTAAACCATAAAGTTATTGACACGCCAACTTTAACTTAAAGAAATAAGTAAACAAGTCCTAATTTTATTTCAAGATCTACATGAATCTAATCTTTGAAGGGTTCTCTAAGACATCTATAAATAAATCTCTAAGAATTTAACAAACTAACCATAGGGAAGATTTCACAATTAAATCCACAGGATGTCAATAACTAGTTTTTGCACTTCTTACAATAAATATTGCCATATGGTAAAACTATTGAACTTATGACTCAAAAAAAACCTCTCGAATCATTATGAGGGTAGATAAAGTGGAGCTATAGGAATTTTCAATTTGATCCCTTCAGAGAAAAATATTATTTAATTTTTCAACGCTATCAAATGTAAGAACATTTTGTATGGACAATGCTTCGTCATAATGGACTATATAAAATAACTAGTATTCCCCGTCGCGGCTTCGCCCGCGAGCCTTTAAAATCAATTCTGTGATCATTATCTTGGTATTGATTTAATATAATAGGTTAAGGAGATTTAGTAGAGTAGGGGCTTCCGGTAGGTGGAAGGTTGGAGGGGGAAGCTGCCGGCTCGGTAGAAGAGAGGGAGGCGCGCGAAAACCGCCGAAACAACTTACTCGTCGTGAACGCTTCATTTTTCGGCTTTAAAACATCGTTTTCGACGCCCCGTAGATCAAGATCTTTACAATGAGTCCAAATTAGATATTTTTTCTCGAAGTGCAAAAATAGGTGTCCGTTAGAGTTAAACGACAATATCGCCATTTAAACCCTTTAAGGGTTACATTTTTGAAATTCCTTTCTTAGTGGTTACATACATTGCGTTTAAAACCTAAATTCCGAACTTCAAGTTTCTATCATTAGTAGTTTTTGCTCTACATTGATTCTATCATTCAGGACAAAGCCTCTTATATGTATGGAGAAGAGATCGAAATAAACACGCACCATCCCCAATCATGGGAACCACAGTGGGCATTTGATTACCACTAATATTTAAATAATCAGTAGCCATATTTTATGTGAATGTCTATTTTAATAATATTGTAACGTTAAATCGATATTCAAATAAAAAATCTGGTGCTTGCGCGCAACACACAACTTTCACTTACCAACTTACTTAAATTAGAAATTGACGTGTTTTGCTAAATATCATTTCCCAAAGTCACACATTTTTCTACATTCATATCTTATTTTTGTTAATCGTTAAAGCCGTTTTTGAGTAAATAAAAAAAAAACCGTGAAAATGATACAAAATTTATTAAGTAAAGTCCCCCCTCCCGTAGATCAATTTTGATGAAATTTTGACAGTCATATCTCGGACATATATGTACATTAAATACCAAGTTTGATCAAAATCGTTAAAACCGTTTTTGAGTAAATAAAAAAAACACGTGAAGATGATACAAAATTTATTAAGTAAAGTCCCCCTTCCGGTTGATCAATTGTGATGAAATGTTGGTTATCACATCTTTGGCATATAAATACATCAAATACCAAGTTTGATCAAAATCGTTAAAACCGTTTTTGAGTAAATAAAAAAACATTTGAAAATGATACAAAATTTATTAAGTAAAGTCCCCCCTCCAGTTGATCAATTTTGATGAAATTTTTACAGTCATATTTAAGGCATATAAATAGATCAAATTCTCAGTTTAATAAAAATCGTTAGAGCCGTTTTTGAGAAAATAAAAAAAAACGTAAAAAGTTATTCAATAAAGTACCCCCTCCCTTTGAGCAAATTTGATGAAATTTTTGCTGTCACATCGCGGGCTTATACATACTCTAAATACTTAATTTCAGGTTCGCACGGTTTATAGTTTTTGAGCTAGTCTGTTCACACACACACACACACACAGACACACACACACACACACACACACAGACCATTTCGCGGGACTTGGTTATTTTGACTCAGGGGACCCCAAAACGTGTATTTCCGTTGAAAACCGGAAGTCGAAAATTTTCACGATCGCAATACTTCCACTTACTATATATTTCATATATAGGTAAGTGAAAGTAAAAACATATGGTTTAAAATCTCAACAATAGATTTCCGTTACAGCTAAACGACAATTTCGCCATTTAAGCCCCTTAGGGGTTACGTTTTTGAAATTCCTTTCTTAGTGGTTACCTACATCGCGTTTAAAATCTAAATTCTGAACTTCAAGTTTCTATCATTAGTAGTTTTTGCTCTGCGTTGATTCTGTCAGTCAGGACAAAGCCTCTTATATATATATATATAGAGATTGAAAGTATAAAGATATAAGGATGAAATGGACAAGATTCAAATTTATGGTTCTTTCATTTAGATTATTCTACAGGTTTTTTGAAGGTGACAGCGAACGAAAAATTTCACTCCGATACGTACTTACTGCTTTGGTTACAGGATGATATTTTTCAATGTCCTGGATTCGTCGATTTTCCCCGACCATGTCCAATGTCCCCGATCTGCCGACAACGATTATTTGAATGGTCTATAAAATCCGATAGAACAGCTGGGCTCGCCGGGTATCTCTTGAATTGGATGTTTCGGCATGGAAGGAGTTCAAAACTAAAATAAAACGAAAATCGATTTTTTTTGGACATATCGGGTTTCTTAAAGGTGCCTTTACACCTTACGAACTTCACCTTCGAACAAGTTCTCCTTCGAACCTTGCCGTACCGACGTGAAGCGAACAGCCATTTATACTTCACGTGACGTTAAGCGAACCAGTACGGCTGACTCACCCAAAGCTAGCTTATGATAAAGAAAAAATCTTCATTATCAATATATTTTATATTATTTGAAAAATAAAAAAATTGGAGACGATTTCCAACGTTTCACAAATTACACTAGTATCATAAACAACTCCTGTCACTTGGGAAAAACCCAAATCAAAAGTGACACTAGCGCTACCCCCGAACCCAGGCGAACAGATGAAGTACCTGGAACACCCGAACAGTCGACGTGAAGGCTTCACGAAGGTTGTTCGAGGGTGGTGTTCGAAGGTAAAGTTCGTAAGGTGTAAAGGCACCTTAACACGTTAGGTGCAGCGGCGTAATTTAGGGTCATCCTGGAATTGTACGGTATCGGTCCCCGGGGTCCGACTGCTAGCATGAGCCACAGACGATATCAGACTTCGGGGTCCGATGGGAATACTTTGACGAAAGCGTTATCTTTTCATTAAAAGGGAATTAAATGAGCGTCTCAAGGGCATCACCTCTTGGTAAGGATTGGAACAAGACATAATGGGGGCAGGACAGGCTGATACAGGATTTACGTCATTCTTTATCGAAAATCGGACCTCGGAGTCCGATTCTAAAAAACAATAGAATTTCAGGTAGGTTAAATAATGATCAGGATTTTCAGTTATAATGATATTTATTATGGTAAGCCAACGTTTCGATCCAACTTGTGGATCTTCATCAGGGTTAAAAGAAAACAAATATATGAGTATCTATGCTAGAGGGTGACAATAAATGGATACATTACAGAACTGATAATAATATAAAAGATGGTGTATACATAAATATTAAAATAAGAGGCTGGTTAACAAGATAAAATAGAATATGATATTTACCTATTGAGTCCAGGTGGATACTAAGACTAAAGGTAAAAATAAGGTGAGAGGTAGTGGTAGGGGGTTAGTTTTGCCGACTTCAAAGGTTTATGGCGGGGAAATCCGACGCTTTTGAAGTGAAGGCACATGACAACTGAGTGAACAAAAATATTTAAAACTAACAAAATATATGGTACTGTATACAAATAGTTGTGTCTGGACTGAATAATAACATAAAAATGAGATAATACATAATGTAACAATGCATACAAATATGGAAAAAATACAGAAAGAAGCATACAATACAAAAAATAATAATAGTACAAGAGGTACAGAGATAATTGCAGGTACCTATGAAATCAAAACTAGGATTTGAGGATGCGGAAGATGTTAGAATAAGTGGATGAAATTATCTCTTTATCTGTTTTGTGATTTACCGGGTTATTTGTTTCTAGATGGATGAAAATGGATTCTGAGAGGAGACGTTTGTCGTGGTTAGATACAGTTGCTAATATGGAGGGGTTCTCAAAGTCGAAGGAATGGTTGTGGGCAATGGCATGTTCTGCTAATTTAGATGTTGACGAATTACGCGTGGAAATACTGTATTTATGTTGATAAATACGTTTTTTTAAATAATTTTTGGTTTCACTTATAGA
Source organism: Aelia acuminata (assembly GCA_911387785.2). Lineage (NCBI taxonomy): Eukaryota > Metazoa > Arthropoda > Insecta > Hemiptera > Pentatomidae > Aelia > Aelia acuminata. The sequence continues at coordinate 13,044,526 of OU426984.1, forward strand.
ATTTCAGCTGTTAGCAACATTTTCTGCACTAAAATGAAATAATCTCATTTAAAATCGACTAAATTGAGTATTTGAAATGTTCGGAATTTTGGACATTTTCGTGTGAAAATCGGCTATTAAGAAGGGAATGTAAGGCATCGGACCACGGGGACCGATGCCGCACCTAACGTGTTAAACAAATAATTTAATTGCAATCGGTTAGTTAAATATTTTGCCGTTGCTTGGTGATCACCTCTAGACTAATGTACTGCTGCCCTTGGCATCGGTGGCACACTCTGGTGGGGAGATGTGATCTTTAGCCGAGCCCTTTACATTAGCGTTGGGGGGGGGGACCCAACTTAATAAGGGCATAAACCGTTGTTAATGCCACGGCCTTATGTCCTCCTCACATCGGCTCCTAGCGGATAAGCTCGTAATAGGTATATGTACGTACATTTTTTAAAAAATTGAGTTAGAAGCGGACTTTGGTACTAAAACTGCCTTTATAACATGATATAATATTTTTTTTTTGAGCTTTGATTCTTTTAATCCACACCCGTCGTTCAATCTGAGATAGTAAGCAGACGAGATATAATGAGATATTAGGCTTGTCAGGCAACTCCGAACTTGAACCTTTAAAACAGGTTACTCTAGGAGATCCCTTAGCCTCCTCTTCAGCCTTATTCGTGAGTTGTGGCCAAGTTTTGTATAAGTCTGTTGGGATGTCCATAAAGTTTGTCATGAAAATTTTTATATAAAGTCCAAATGTAATCAGGTTGCTATGTCCCTTGTTTGATTGAATTAATAGGGTTAGTATAAAGGTCCGTAGATCTTAATTAAATCGTATAAATGGGATAAGCGAAAACACAGAATTACGCAGTGGAAGTAAATTATTATTAGTGAATAATATTTACGTACAGACACACAATGAATATAACTAATATTACAACAGAGGCTTGAATTATAAAGTAGTGAGGTTTGGTTGGAGCTAGGGGCAACTATCTGGATCAAGATTCTAAGACTCTTTCTGGTGCCTTTTGGAGTGGGGTGATAAGGAGGGCTTAGGGTACAAAGTTTGGCCCTATGTTATTAGTCAGCATATTTATATAAATTCACATATTTACCATCTATTTGGGCACCTAATTACAATAATTATAACCATTATCATCAATATATATTATAAAGCAAAGTGTACAATGTGCGTGCCGAAAAGGCTCAAAAACGACTCCACGTAGGATTAAGGAAATTTTTTAATATAGTAGAATTTCAATAAAATAGTTCTTAATCTATTACAAATGATCCTGATATGAGAGTTCCAAAGGAATTTGTGGTCAATCATAATGCCAAGGTATTTAAAAGAGGTTACATTTTCAATTAAAGGACAGTTGCAGTCGTTGTTGATGTAATTGCCCTTATGTAGACAGACATACGTATGATATTTCAGTGGACAAAATTGGCAGTTATAGACATATGAATGAAAAAAAAAAAAAAAAAAAAAAAAAAAAAAAAAAAAAAAAAAAAAAACCTGTACCACTACAACCCATAAAGGGTCTTGGGTGCAGTACTATGTAAGGAAGAGTACTGTTTCTTGGTCAGCGGTCGTGCAAGGAGGTGATTTGACCGTGATCACGCTCAACCGCCAGGTTCTTTCCCTAAATTTCCTCCCTATAAAGTGGGTACCCTTAATTTTTCAATTAAGGGTACCCACTTTATAGAGGCTGGGTTTGCCCCAGGAGGGTCTCTCGGCCCACGAGACGAACTGTGGCGAATAATAAAGATATCATAAGCCATGTCAGATTCGAACACGGGACCTTAAGCACAGCAGTCCACTGCCTTACCAGTGGGCTACCCCGCTCCCCCAGACATATGAATGAATATGCATCAATTTCGTTTTTTGTTTATTAATGATCAAGCCATTATCGTGGGACCAAGACAATTTTACGATTGTTTAGGGTATGACGATTCTGCTTTATATGTGGCCCTAGGTCATCCTTCTGTCGAAGGTGAGTCCTAGGTAATGAACAGTGTTGGTATGATAGAATACAATATAAAACTACCTAAATATTTAGGTGCTTGGAAAAATTTATCTTTGTTAGAGCTTTTTGTAGGGGAGCGGTGGAGGGGGCCAGGGGAAAGTCACCGTTCCCAGACGACTGAAATTGAAATATTACAAACATTACATCAATTACTAGTAACAATGCAATACCGTGTATTTTGCCAGAAAAAGAAAAAAATCAAACATTTCCAGCGTTTTTTGTCACCAAGCAGTCAGCTGGTTGTGTACAGTGACCTCCCCCCCCCCATCCTCTTTCACCAACCCAAATCTTTAGTCTAGTTTAAAAATATAGAGAGTAGTTTTTTGTCAAAAACGTATTTAAAACTCTTTTATTGAAAGATAACATTTATAAGCCAACTAGCTGTATGTCCCGGTTTCACCCGGGGAATTTCATTTTTCTAATGAAACGGTCGATTCGTAAAAAAACCATTGTAAAGCGAGATCATTAAGATTTTTATTAGGATAAAGGATATCAGCTGAAGTTATGTAATTTTAATATGGACAGGTGTTAACGCACCTAGTATGAAAGAACCACTGAGCGAAATTTGGAGATTTTAGGATAAACGGTATGGAATTCTATAAATAACAAACAAACAAACAGAAATATTGCCCTGCAGTTTCAGCTTCTCGCAAATCGGCTTGGCTAAGCCTCTGTGGCGCAAGGCGGGCGTCGTATTCCTGGGCAGACTCAGTTTCCCGCGATTCTGCCTGTCTAAGCCTCTGTTGTTCAATCCTATTTTGATGTTCGTCGAGAGTTTCATCTGCTCGTATTTGAAGTTGTTTTTTAGCTTTTGAGCTCACTACTCCTATTGAAGCTCGCTTCTTAGGAGGCATTTTTAAAAAATTCACCATACATGTAAATAAACGTATTGTAATGTTAAAAAAACAAAAAACATATGGTTTAAAAATCCCAGAACTCGACACCTGCCAAAGGACGGTCTTACCGGGCCTTGTTGGCCTCTTCAAAATCTATAAAATGATTTTTAGGCCGTTTTTTCGACTCAAACGGTCGATTTCGTAAAAAAAAACATTGTAAAGCGAGATCATTACGAATTTTATAACAATAATGAATATACCCAGAGATTGGCTGAAGTTATGCAATTTTAATATGGACAGGTGTTCGCACCTGGTATCAAAGAACCACTGAGCGAAATTTGGAGAATCTAGGACAAACGGTATGGATTTCTATAAAGAACAAATAAACAAACAAACAAACAGAATTTCAACTTTATTTATATAGATTGCATTATTGCTTGCTGGAACCGTCGATACAGAAATGTGTGCAGCTCTAGAAGTGGGGAGGGTGTTCGGAGGTGAACGGTCAAACCGTCTGACCCACAACAAATGACTCTCACTGCGCAGTATAACAGCCTCAATGTTTGACGGAGAGATGTAAAGGGAAAATGTTTATAAAATTTTTGTTTTTTTGAAAAGAAATAATACAGTCTGCCACACTCAAGGATATTTAGTATTATTGAAATAAGGGTACATTCATACGCAAACAACTAAAGGATAACCAAAGTAGAAAAAGAAAATTATAGAAATACAAAAGATGGAAAAATAAAAAGAATAAATAAATACAAAAGAAAAAAAATCCAAATAAACGCATTCACACTTATGTACAATATTAAAATTCAGTCAAGGGATCTCCAAGTCGAGCCTTACCGCCAACATGTGGGAGGCAAGACAGGTCTAAAGGAGAGCGATTTGTTGAACCTATACTGTTTATGACATATATAGGTTCTAGTAATATATATGAAACGAATTTATAAATACGTATTGTATATCTTGATGCTGGAAGGTTAGATAAAAAAAAACTTTATAATAATAAAACTTATACCAACTATAAGGAAGGAAGGGTCTTGGGTTGAGTACTGTGTAAGGAAGTACTGTTTCTTGGTCAGCTGTCCTGAAACGAGGTGATTTTACCGTGATCACGCTCAACCGCCAGGTCTTTTCTCCTCATTTTTTCAATTAAGGTAAACACTTTATAGAAAATGTGACGAACTGTGACATAATATTAATGATATCCCGCCAAGCCAGATTCGAACTCGGGACCTTGAGTTGAGACCACAGCAACTCACTGCTTTACCGATGAGATACCCTGTTCCACTTATAATAATAGCATTAAATATTTTATTATTTAAAATTAAACATTTAATTATATTATTTATCATTATTTTAACACTTATGTAGGTTTAAATAATTTTTAATAGACAAAAATAATAATTCACAATGTCAGACTATTGACAAGATTACAAAAAATATCAACTTGTAACGACACCGAGCAAGAATAAATCTCAGATCCCGAGCGTGTACAATATGAGGTAATCGTGAAAGATCCCTATCCTAATTATACCTGGATAGGCATAATTTAGGACCCCCACTGTGGCATCGTCCGATTAGCCTTAGTTGCATTAAGTGACGTTATTTAAACAAACAAACATTGACAGGAAGATTGCATTGGTAACGATCACGCTTCATTTAATGGTTCTTTTCATTTAATGGAAATTATTTGTTTCATGGTAACTAAATGAAATTTTCAACAAGTACATTGAGAATTATAAAATTAGAAGACTTGGAGTATTATGCTTGCATAGCCGAATTATGACAAGTAAAATCTTTTATTTAATAATAAAATTAATTAGAGTTTTTTATAGAGCAAATCAAAACAAAAATAAGAAATGAATGTGGAAAAACGTGTAACTTTGAGAAGTGGCATTAACAAAACGCATTAATTTTTACTTTAAGTAAGTTGGTAAGTGAAAGTTGTGTGTTGCGCGCACGCACCAGATTTTTTAACGAATATAAATATTCACTTTGTGAGACAAACACAAAAACACAAATAATTAACAGTGTTACTAAAATTACCAAACTTGTAACAAGCTGTAACAACAACCAACTTGTAACAACACAGTAACACAAAGGTACCATATGATTCGAGCATAAGAGCAAGACTAACTCTCCACTCCCCCGCTCATTATATTTAGTCTTTCCACAACATTCTAGAAGGTTCCCGACAAGCGTAGATGATTCTCGAACAGTCACGATCACGTACTAGAACAGTTTGTAACCATTCAAACAAAAAAGTCTAGAAATCTTTTAAATCATATTATTAGTGTTTAATTTTTATCTATTATTTTTATAATAATATTCTTGAAAGATATGAAAGACGATCCCAACAGTATATGATCCAATGTCGCCATGCATTTTCCCTTTGTTTGTTCTGCAGTAAGCCGGGGACAAATATTTGATCTGAAAGGGAAGTAACATCTGCCCCAGACTATACGATACGTACAGGGAATGGATATACTCGTAATTTTTATCTTATCAGTGCTTCATTATTTAACATCTATAAATTCAATAAATGTTTTATTTATGCTATTTAAAAATGTGGCCGACATTAGTATAGGACTACATATTAATATTTGAATTGAAAAGATTGGGCATGGCCTGGGGAGCATTGCAACGTTTGTGCAGAAACCGGGGTTCGAATCCACGCTACGGCTAATGTTTTCTTTTCGGATAAAATTATTTAAATTATAACTATTGGAATTTAATGGAATATATCCCGATGGGTTTGAGAACTTCCCGCAAGCTAATAAGACATCCAGAATTATTACCTCAAAGGACGGGTCTATGACAAAATATTACTTCAAGAGAGTTGTCCGTAAGGAGGGAACAAAAAATTTTAATTAAAAAAAATCTGGTTCGATGCTCGCAATACACAACTTTCACTTACCAACTTACTTAGATTAGAAATTGACGTGTTGAAATTCAAACATTTTTCCACATTCATTTACTAATATTTGTTTTTATTTGCTCTCTAAAGTGCACAAAAAATTTGTATTGTATTGTAAGTGTTTTCTTATGATAATTCGGCAATGCAAGCATAATACTCCCGCGTCTGATTTTTTAAATTCTCTATTTAGTTGTTGAAAACTTTATTTAGTTCACCATGGAAACAAATTATTTCCATTAAATTTGTATGTTTCAAAACACTTTAACAAGTCTATCCGGACTTGCTAGGTCCTATATATATATAGGTCTAGCCGGAGCTGCGGGTTCGAGTCCCGCCCTGGGTGGTGCTTTTCTTTCGTAGGAGAAGTATCACCCAGTGCCATGGGTGTTAGTATGGGCAGTATAGGGCTTCAGTAGAAGCCTTAAAGTCCCAAAAAAAAAAAAAAAAAAAAAAAAAAAAAAAAAAAAAAAAAAAAAAAAAAAAAAAAAAAAAAAAAAAAAAAAAGTCTATCCTATGAACGGAACATCGTTAATTATAGACAATGGTTTGTCATCAAAGGCCTTTTGCGCTGGCCTGGGCTCAACTTGTTTTATGAGTTTTTGGAATATTTTTCTTTTTTTTCCCAGTAATATTTTTTTTAACTTATTTTTTCAAATTTCATATTTAGCCATTTCTTATTTTTAGGCATAATAATATACATTTAATTTCTCCAAATAAAAACAAAAAAAATGTTATTCTATAAGAAAACAAAAAAGTCTCCTTCCCCATTTAAAACTCCTTTTTTTATGATAAAACATACCTGATATAAAAGAATACGCGATTCTCAGTAAACATGACGAGTTCTATCAAAATCCTTTGTGCCTGTTTTTTGACAAAAATCTATTAAATAAGTGCCCCATCCGTTTGAAAAATTTTGATGTCACATCGCAAGCATATCCATATACCAAATACTCAACTTCAGGTTCGTACGGTTTATAATTTTTGTACTAGTCTGTTCACATACCATTTCGAAGGACTTGGTTATTCTCAGGGGAAGCCCAAAACGTGTAATTACGTTGAAAACCGGAAGTCGAAACTTTTCGAGATCGCAATACTGTCCCTAACTATATATTTCATATATAGGTTAGTGAAAGATATATGTATATAAACACATATAAGAAAACGTATACTTATTGTTTCGTATATTTTAAACTGTATACATACAGAGAGATCTGTACACGGGTCTTTGAACCTGACCACGAGCGAGAAGACCCAAGCTCGTCGAGGACTGGGCGAAGAGCTATAAACCCGAGCTGTGACCAATCCACGTCCCGACGTCCGACACCCGAGTCTTCCGCTGCAGCAATTGTTCTCAACTCTTTATTATTATGTAAGTATTAATTTATACTTACATATAATAATAATTAGGTCACCTGTGGTGCGGTGGTTAGTACAGCAGCCTTCAATACTAAAGATCACAAGTTCGCGTCCCGTAATGTCTCTAAGATTTTTTTAAAGGGATTAGAAGATCCTTCGCTGCGCCGCACAGTGGTCCAACCTGGGAAAAAACCTCATAAATGAAAGTAGCCCAAACCTAATTTTTTCTTGGGTTTCGAATACTTAGATAGTTGTAGAACAATGGAATGAATACGCTTTTTTAACTGGTTCAAAATTAAAATGTGTGTGTGTCAGTAAAATTGAACTTTTTAATTATTGAAAATATCGTACTTTTCTACCAACATAAAAAAAAAATTCTGCTCTGTATAAGATTAACAATAAAATATTCCCCAATACATCAGGAGTGTGTCATCTATATTTGCACTGTTATGGACTAACAATTTTTAAATAATATCAATAGTTAGAGAAGAAATTAATTTTTGAAATCGTTGCTGAAATATTATGATTTTTTGACTTTGTTGGTTTATAAAAAGTTTGCGTTACGTTTCGTTACGGTCGCAATGGTTTATTATGTAATTGTAGGTAGTATAGGAACTATGGTAAAATTTTCAGCGCCAACTTCGGCCAACTTTGGGATTTATAAGGATTTAAACCTTCAGCTACGGTTCGAGTGGCGAAGGCGGATGACCTTGGGGAGGAACTATTAGTTAAGAAAAATCCTCCTGTAGGTCTCTAAGGGAGGGGGACCGACTGAGAATTAAAATAAAATAAATAAGTTATTTTTATTTTAATTCTAAAATACTAAAATAAAATTATTTTAATTTTAATTCAAAAATACTACAAAAAAAAAGTATTTTATTTTGTATTTTGAATAATCAAATAAACTACAACTACAAGTAGCTTATTTGAAGTTGCACAGTTTGCTTATGGTGTATGGTGATCCTTTGCACTAGAGCTCTCACTCCTGAAAATTGAGGCGGTAGATTTATTTCAGTTTAATGCTCTTATTGTTGGAAGTTTTTTGAAAATCCTTCATTAACCGCGCAAATTACAGTGATAAATGAAGAATTAATTATGAGATTAAAAACAATACTAGATGTGATTTACTCTCTGTACCCGATTGATACTGCAGCATTTCGCAAGTATACAGCGGAAACGGCTGAGATGGCAGTGACTCGGTACCCCTGGTACTATCTCCCATCGACCGTCTACAAAATTCTTTTCCATGTAGCAGACATGATTGAGCATGCAGCTCTTTGTATCGGTTCACTGTCAGAAGAGGCTCATGGAGAGTAGGAACAAAAATTATAAGCAGTACAGGGAACATCATTCCAGGAAGATATCTCGAGTCGCAACAAATGAAGATGTTTTCACTAATTATTTGTAACAAGCGTCCATATATTACGGATTTAAGACCAGTATACAAGTATAAAAAGAAAAAAATCTGGTGCGTGCGCGCAACACACAACTTTCACTTACCAACATACTTAGATAAGAAATTGACGTGTTTTGTTAAATATCATTTCCCAAAGTCACACATTTTTCTACATTCATATCTTATTTTTATTAATCGTTAAAGCCGTTTTTGAGTAAATACAAAAACCCCGTGAAAATGATACAAAATTTATTAAGTAAAGTCCCCCCTTCGGTTGATCAATTTTGATGAAATGTTGGCTATCACACATTTGCCATATACATACATCAAATACCCAGTTTGGCCACAATCGTGAAAGCCGTTTTTGAGTAAATAAAAAAAGCACGTGAAAATGATACAAAATTTATTAAGTAAAGTGCCCCCTGCGGTTGATCAATTTTGATGAAATTTTTACAGAGATATCTTGGGCATATAAATACATCAAATACCCAGTTTGATCAAAATCGTTAGAGCCGTTTTTGAGAAAATCAAAAAAACACGTGAAAATGTTATAAACTTTATTAAGTAAAGTCCCCCCTCCGGTTAATAAATTTTAATAAAAATTTTACAGTCATATCTCGGGCATATAAATACATCAAATACCCAGTTTGATCAAAATCGTTAAAGCCGATTTAGAGTAAATAAAAAAAACACGTGAAAATGGTACGAAATTTCTTAAGTAAAGTCCCCCCTCCGGTTAATCAATTTTGATGAAATTTTTACAGTCACATCTCTGGCATAAAAGTACATCAAATACTCAGTTTAATCAAAATCGTTAGAGCCGTTTTTGAGAAAATCGAAAAAAACCTAAAAAGTTATTAAATAAAGTACCCCCTCCCTTAGAGCAATTTTGATGAAATTTTTGCTGTCACATCGCGGGCATATACCTAAACTAAATACCAAATTTCAGGTTCGCACGGTTTATAGTTTTTGAGCTAGTCTGTTCACACACACACACCCACACACACACACACACACACACACACACACACACACACACACACACACACAGAGACCATTTCGCGGGACTTGGTTATTTCTACTCAGGGGGTCCCAAAACGTGTATTTCCGTTGAAAACCGGAAGTCGAAATTTTTCACGATCGCAATACTTCCACTTACTATATATTTCATATATAGGTAAGTGAAAGTAAAAAATCTATTCAAATCTTTATTTTTCATGTCAAATTTTAACTTGATCTGATGCTCTGATTTCGTTGATATCGATTTCATTAGATTCGGCTCCTCAAAAAACATATAAAACTATATCAAACACGAATTTTTGACCTCAAATTTGGAATTGATCTGGTGGTCCCATTGCACTGATTTTGATTTCAACAGATTCGGCACCTCAAAAAATCAATACACGGGTGGTTTCAAGCCGCTAGCAAAGTAATTATAATAGATATTAGGTTTTTTCCCATTTTCAGCTTTTTTGGACCACTGTGCGCCGTCCCTTCGATAGGACGTAAAATGGATGTCCTGTGCTATGTCAGGTCCCCGTTGTAATTATACCAGGATAGATAAAATTTAGGGCTCTCACTGTAGCATCGTTCGATTAGCCTTGGTAGCGGAAGGTGACGGAAACAACCACATAAAAAAACGAGCAGCCCCGGCCAAGTGTTACTGTGGCTGAGTAGCTATAAAGCGTTGCATTAATTATATCCTATTCATTTCAATACAGTCAAATTAACATTCACTGATAATGATAAATAAACTTCAGTTAATATATAAACCAACGGGATTTAAAGTAGAACTTTATGCCAAATTTAAAATTGTTTGTAAAATTTTTAAAATTATTATTTTTTACATCTCATATTTGACTGTAGTAAGTATTAAGGATCCATTCATTTAGCACTTACTGGATTATTTCAGCAGAGGCGAGATTAAATAAAAATAACTCATGTAAAAGGAACTAATAAATAATAATAAAGGCTTAACGAACCCGAAGGTTCGATACAGACACCACCACTCGCTCCCTGCACACCTCCATCCATCGACCGTCTTCCAGACCTAACTTCGATAGATCCGCCCTAACGCAATCCTCCCACCTCCGTCTCGGCCTGCCCCTCGTACGTTTCCCATTCGGCACCGCGCTTATTAATCTTTTCGGAATACGTTCACAGCCAATTTTTGCAATTTTACACGCCCATTTTATTCGTCTTGCTGCTATCACGTCAATTATATTTACTGGGTAAAGTTCACTCAGTTCGGCGTTGTGTAAGCGTCTAAATTCTCCGGTTATTTCATCCCTCTTCGGTCCAAATATTCTACGCAGTACTTTATTTTCAAAAACTCTAAGCCGTTGCTCATCCCTCAATGTCAGCGGCCAAGTTTCGCATCCGTAAACGACCGTTGGAAGAATAATAGTTTTGTAAATCCTAATTTTTAAGTTTTGGGACAGAAGGCGGGAGCTAAGCAATTTCGCGACTGAAAAGTAGAAAGCATTACCGGCTTTTAATCTAGCCTTAATTCCCTCATCGATTTCGTTTTTTCTAGTTACCATCGCCCCTAAATATTTAAATTTCTCTACCTGTTCAAACGTATTCCCCCCTACATTGATATCAGCGAAATCCTCACCACTTCTACGACTAACCATATATTTTGTCTTATCCGTATTCATTTCCAGTCCAAGTTCTTGTCCGGCTTTCATCAACGTTTTTGTGTTCATCAACGTTTTGCTTATCCATGTAAAATTGATTGAGGGATCTTCAACGAGTACCTGACATCCTACTGGCTCGGGACCTCCATTGTACGTCCTATCCGAGGGACGGAACTAATAAAGAATATAATTGGAAAATAATAAAGAATAAGGAACTAATAAAGAATAATAAAGAAAATAATAAAGAAAAAGGAACTAATAAAGAATATAATTGGAATAGGGTTTAGTACAATCAAGATAGACAGCAAAAATTTAACAAAATTTTTTCGCCATAATACATATCAATTAAATTTAGAATATAACACATGATGATATGAGATATAGTATCAGGAGGTCATATGTGATAACCTGAAACCTGAAATAAATTCTATGTTTTTCACCACACATTCCTTACGGATGTTTTTTCCCACGGATTTTCTTAGTCCAAGCCAGAAAAAATAGATTTGGCTACTGGATACGGGAATATGGAAGAAAATGAAGTCTTGGGGTCACTGTGGTATAATGGTTAGCGTGGCATCCTACAATATACAATATACAATATACAGGTCGCGGGTTCGCATTCCACTGTGGCTCTAGGATTTCTAGTGGGAGTAAAAAATCCTTGGCCATGCCGTCCCTCGGATAGGACGTACAATGGAGGTCCCGAGCCAGTACGATGTCAGGTACTCGTTGAAGATCCCTATCCTAATTTTACATGGATAAGCAAAATTTAGGACTCCCACTGTAGCATCGTCCGATTAGCCTTATTAGCATAAAGGGACGTTAAACAAACAAAAACAAACAGAATCGTTTTCATTGTTTACAGGAGAGCTAATCGGTAAAGTGGAGTTACTTATTACTTTATATTATAATAAAATCATTCATTACAGTGCAACAGGATTTATTCTTACTAACAGAATTATATATATATACTCATAAGAAATATATGGACATATAAGATTGCGCGGAGCTGGAACGGAGTTAGATAAAGGCCGTAGGTTCGGTTTATGTAAGTTCATTTGCAGAGACCTTGCCGAGTGTGGTGACCCCACCCGCGGCAGGCAACTACGCACAACCTACCCTACTCTCTTCCAAGTTGTACCTGCTCTCTTAGCTCTTAAATATATAGATTATATGTATATACATACTTAATATTATATATTCGTATTTATTATTAAATATATGTAGGGGAGAGCGGGGTTGGTTGCCAACAGTTTCACTTTTTTGATTGTTGAGTCGTTCCTGTTAATATTATTCCAACCGGGCTGATACCACTCCAAGTAATAGAGTACTTTAAGTATTTTTTTCACCACATAATACTCAATACTAAGATCATAGAAAATGGAAGAATTCGTCAATCCAGAGTATGCCAAGTAACCCCCTATGTGGGGCAGGTTGGCCTAGAAGGTGGGGTTATTTAGCCATCTCATTCAAGTACTGCCTGACACATATTATTGTTATTAAAAGCTGCACTATAATTGTATAATAATTTTAAATATGTTTTTAACAGCTTTTAACGGAAAATAGAATGGCAATATAGAAGTTTAGCCTGTTGCCACTTTCTGCATAAGAAACATTGCTCTCATCCTCCTTGCTGGAACTAAAAAAGACAATTGGTAGTTTCATCTTTGTTTATGTTTACCTTGCTTTTGTGAATTGCTACTTCACCGACAAACCCCACTTGAAGAGAGCCAACTAACCCCACAGATCATATGAAAGATGGCTGTCAGGACATGGGAGAATAATCAAACAAGAAACTGGTTATTCGAAAGTTTAGGTTTTTCAAAGGCTTTGGGGCTATGTGAACATAATCGGAGTCAAAGTTTTTGCCATGCCTTTAAAATCAAATTTACTAAAAATATAAAAATTTACTTACATGTTGTAAAATCAATCAATGAAGCACACTCTTCTCTACACTGTCAGGAACGGATTGAAAACTCAGGACAAGACTCAACCTCGGGAGTCACATGGTACAATTGTGGAGCCTTCATAACAGGTGTGACGGAAACTATAAGCCAATGGCCAACCTATCCCCCTATGCCAACCGACCCCGCTCTCCCCTATACTAGAAACCTTCCAAGGGTTAAATCCAGAATATTTCTGAGTGGCTCAAACGTAGACGGAGATAAAATCCAGAGCTGTTTATTGCTGACCCGATCTCAACTTAAAAGAATTAGTTGCGGGGTTCGCTTATACCTTTTGAGCTTGTGAAGCGAGTGGAAGTCGTATGTTATGACTGACATGATATAATTAATCAAAGCCTTTATTTTACAGATAAGATCGTGAAGAGAGTTCGCTTAAAAATAGCGATCCAAATTAAGCGCGGTTATACTTATAAACAAGTTATCAATACTAGGCGAAATTTGTAATTGGTAGTATGCATATGGTTTTTACTTAATTTTATTTTTTACTTTCACTTATATATATATGAATATATAGTGAGGGAAAGTATTGCGATCGTGAAAAATTTCGACTTCCGATTTTCAACGGAAATACACGTTTTGGGGTTTACCCGCGATGTGACAGCAAAAATTTCATCAAAATTTGTCAAATGGAGGGGGTACTTTATTTCATAACTTTATAGGTTTTTTTTTTTTCTTTCTCAAAAACGACTCTAACGATTTTGATAAACTGGGTATTTGATGCAGGCACATGCCCACTGTTTCGCACTGATAGCGAAAATTTCATAAAAATTCATCAAACGGAGGGGGCGCTTTCTTTCATAACTTTTTTCCAATTTTTACACTTTTTTCGATTTTCTCAAAAACAGCTCTAATGATTTCGATCAAATTCGTCTTTTTGAATGGAAATCAAGCCTTCTTTCCTTCTTTAGCTTTCAGGTAAGCTTTATCACTATTAAAATGTTCTGAGAGGACATAAATTTGGAAGGGACCTCTTTTGTTTTCCTACAAAGTAGGTTGTTTTTGTTTATATGGAGAAATTATCTGTCTCTAGTTACTAATAAAAATAAGGAATGGCTACATATGAAACATGTAAAAAAACAAGTAATTTTGCATTTATAATTTTACATGTGCAGGAGAAAAAAGGAAAATATTCCGTCAATTCATAAACCACGTTGAACCCACGCATGCGTAATATGCCTTTAATGATAGACCATTGTTTATAATTAAAGCCGTTCTGTTCATTTAATGGAAATTTTTTGTTTCATGGTAACTTAATGAAGTTTTCAACAACTACATAGAGAATTATAAAATCAGGATATGATTGCATTGGAGAATTATCGCAAGTAAAAACTTTTAGTTAATAATTAAAAAATAGTGTACTTTAAAGAGCAAATACTATAATGAAATAAGTAAATGAATGTTTGAGAAATGACATTTAACAAAACTCGTCACAAAAAAAGTTGGTAAGTGAATGTTGTGTGTTGTGCGCATCGCAACAAATTCTTTTAAAACGGAATCAGGTGCATTGTGAAGATTATTTAATAATAAAAGGTCTAGAACTCTTTTCAATCATTAGTTTTCTTTGTTGTTTTTTTTCGTTAAATATTTTTGCAGGTTGTTTTCCTTTTCCTACAATCACTTTCCACTATTTTTAGTTAGTGATTTTATCTCATCCACCTCTTCTCACATACTCCTAATTCTATAATTTTCTATGGAGCACCAAACTTTTAATATTTACTAATTAATCTAATCTTAATTTGTGGCTGACCACCATTTTCAAATTATTTTTAAATAATTTATTTTTTGAAGAGAAAAGATTTGGCTCCGCCGGGAGTCGAACCCGTTCAACCCGGCCACAAATTAAGATTAGATTAATTAAAATAATTTAAAGAATTGACTTAAGTCAAAAAAATACCATAAATTGGACAAAACTTGTCCACCTCCCGCTACTACTCGCAAAACCTGTGAGATAGGGGTGAGTAGGTATCAGTGAAGAGGAAGGATTTGCTCTGCCTTGAGCCGAGCTCTGTGGTGTAGCGGTTAGCATCCTCGCATGTAACGCAGGAGACCCGGGTTCGACTCCCGGCGGAGCCAAATCTTTTCTCTTCACTCTATTTACGTATAATTTACTTTTTTTAAATTAAATTTAATATTATTTAAATATATGTTATTTAAACTGACCGAATACGTAAAGACGCTCTGGTAACCTGCTTCTCGCAACTGTGTTGCTGCACTGTCAGCCGGCTACGCCTTGATCAACCTACGCTCACGTAAGTATGTAAGTATGTTTTGACATACCTAATTATTTTATATTAGAGGACTACGTAAAGCATATTTCAATCATTTTATATTTTTTAATATAATAAGTATTTTGCGTTACTATACGGTGTCCGTATCCTGAATATTTTAAGTAAAAAGTTTTTGTAAAATTATAGTATATTGAGCAAATTATGAATTTTCATTATACATAAATTAAAATTTATAAAATGACCAGATTTTAACCCAAGATTTAATGTATATCCATTGAGGTATTTAGAATCAAAACCTCTAGAGTCCATTTTTACTTTCACTTACCTATATATGAAATATATAGTAAGTGGAAGTATTGCGATCGTGAAAATTTTCGACTTCCGGTTTTCATCAGAAATGCACGTTTTGGGGTCCCCTGAGTCAAAATAACCAAGTACCGCGAAATGGTCTGTGTGTGTGTATGTGTGTGTGTGTGTGTGTGTGTGTGTGTGTGTGTGTGTGTGTGTGTGTGTGTGTGTGTGTGTGTGTGTGTGTGTGTGTGTGTGTGTGTGTGTGTGTGTGTGTGTGTGTGTGTGTGTGTGTGTGTGAACAGACTAGCTCAAAAACTATAAACCGTGCGAACCTGAAATTGGGTATTTAGAGTATGTATAAGCCCGCGATGTGACAGCAAATATTTCATCAAATTTGCTCAAAGGGAGGGGGTACTTTATTTAATAACTTTTTAAGTTTTTTTCGATTTTCTAAAAAACGGCTCTAACGATTTTGATTAAACTAAGTATTTGATCTATTTATATGCCTGAAATATGACTGTAAAAATTTCATCAAAATTGATCAACCGGAGGGGGGACTTTACTTAATAAATTTTGTATCATTTTCACATATTTTTTTTATTTACTCAAAAACGGTTTTAACGATTTTGATCAAACTTGGTATTTGATGTATTTATATGCCAAATATGTGATAACCAACATTTCATCACAATTGATCAACCGGAGGGGGGACTTTACTTAATAAATTTTGTATCATTTTCACGTGTTTTTTTTATTTACTCAAAAACGGTTTTAACAATTTTGATCAAACTTGGTATTTGATGTATTTATATGCCCGAGATATGGCTGTAAAAATTTCATCAAAATTGATCTACGGGAGGGGGGACTTTACTTAATAAATTTTGTATCATTTTCACGGGTTTTTTTTATTTACTCAAAAACGGCTTTAACGATTAACAAAAATAAGATATGAATGTAGAAAAATGTGTGACTTCGGGATATGATATTTAGCAAAACACGTCAATTTCTAATCTAAGTAAGTTGGTAAGTGAAAGTTGTGTGTTGCGCGCACGCACCAGATTTTTATTATTGATTTTTCAGGAGATTGTTGATCATGTGTAAATTATTTTAAATATTTACAAATTCATCCTCAACTATTGATTTTTTTTTTTTTTTAATGTCCAAATTTTCATACATATAATACGATATGTAGATTTCCTACAAAGGAATTTTAATTTTTCCTGACAATATATATTTAAAAATCTGGTGCGATGCGCATAACACATAACTTTCACTTAGGAACTTACTTAGTTTAGAAATCGACGTGTTTCGATAATATGTAAACGCCATTCCTCAACACATTTTTTCACATTTATTTTTTATTATGAAATATCACGTATTTACTCTCTTATTATATATTTTTAATTATATAGTAATTGAGTATTTTTATTTATTGATAGTATTTTTAATTATAGTAATAATACTATAATTATATAGTTTTTGAGCTAGTCTGTTCACACACACACACACACACACACACACACACACACACACACACACACACACACACACACACACACACACACACACACACACACACACACACACACACACACACACACACACACACACACACACACACAAACACACACACACACAAACACACACACCCACACACACACACACACACACACACACACACAAACACACCCACACAAACACACACATATTTTATATATAGGTAAGTGAAAGTAAAATTAAGAACAATCACATAATTAGCAATATGCAATAATGTTATTTATTTATAACTGTATTTTTTAAATTTTTAATTATAACTGTATAATTTAAATTGTATTCGGCGCTTATGACGCCGAAAGCTTCTAATTTAGATAAATGTATTTCTTGAATATATGGACTGTTTAAGAGTGTATGTAAATTGATTAAATATGAAAATAGTTTTTTCAATGGATATAAAATCCTAATGATCTGTAAAATGGTGATCGTAAAAAAAAAAAATATTAAAAAACTGAGATATACAGCTAAGCATGTTTGTAATAGGTGTTGTGTGACCATAGACCCAATTTTTTTCCCCCAGCTTAGGCCCCGTTTGACCGCTCTCAGAAGAAAGGTTCCGAAGCAGACAAAAAAAAAACTCTAGATGAGTGCATTTTATTATGAAAAGGTCTGTCCAATTACAGTACTAAAAAAAATGTTAAGTACCGGTGCTCGCTATTATAGAATTAAAACATTTTTACACTGGATGTGTATGAATGAGGAGTAATCTTTTGAATGAGAATTATCCAATGTTGTGCTACCAATATCTTTAAAGATGCGTCGAAGTATATTGATTCGTAATATGTTTGTGTATATTACCTAATAAAAATACTTGTTTAGGATTTTTAAAATGTATCAATTTCATGTAAAAAAAAAAAAAAAATATTGTGAAATCGTCATATGCTCCTGGATTTTTCCGGCATTTCGTAAAATATTTCTTATAGGTTTATTTGTATCAACTGTAATGGAACAATCTCCAGGAAAATTTCCATATAAATCTCATTTGTTATTACATTGACGACGTTTCGGCCATACATACATTTTCCAGTCTAAAAATAGTTTAATCAATTATACATTATTAAATAACCAAAGTTAAGAAATCTTTTTCTTACAGAAGGAAGCACTCATCCAATAGTTTAACAATTCACTGGCATACTTGCTTAAGATGTATTTCAATTAAAGAATTTATAAAATGTAAGACCTATACTAGTATCACATGATAATTTCATTTATTAATCAAGAAAATTTAAAATAGAACTGTAAAAAAATAAGTTATTAAAGTAAATAATTAAAATAAAATAACTCAATTTGACGTCTATCATTCTGATAGGTGACGGCACAAATAAATGGTTTAAAAACATGATTTTAATAAGGTTAATGAACGCAATTTTATAATGCTGGATAAATTAAATTATGCGTAAGATTGAGGTATTTTAATTTATTGTATTTTATTTTAATAACATATTTTTCTTTTTTAAATACAATACAGTAGTTGACCGTAGATATAATGGAGAGGAATTTCTCTGATTGGTAGCTTTCTGGTTTTTCTCATTGAGCCCTGTCGAAGACCTAAAATTTGGGTCGAAACGTTGGCAAAAATAAAATACTTGGTTCTTACATATTAGTGCTATTTATTCTGTCCGCAACCCCAATCACTTCCACTTTAATAAAATAAAATAAATTTTTCAAATTCAAGTCAAAAAATATGCTTTCAACTTTAACTTACATTTATTAAAAAGTGGAAAAATAAGGTAACTGGGTGTCCCAGACATAATGTATAACGAAATTGGTAATACTGCTTGTTAAACGGGGCAGAATGACGGAGAAACGAGTTTCCTATCTAATTCTGTAGTGAGATAGAATTTTTTGTTTGTTTTTATTTTAAAATCTTACTTTTTTCTGAAAAATGACAGTTTTCTCTACTTTGGTTTAGCGTAGATCTCAATATCAAAAACGATGATATTTCCTTAATCAGCATTAAATTTTCTAAAGGATGAGTTGGGTTTAGTCCATTTAATGTAAATTTTAAATTAAGGATTTATTTTAAATCCACTTTCAGTGGAACTTTTAACGCACTAAACACAAAACATTTATTACAACTTAAATTTTTTATAGTTTTTGAAAATTTCTCACTTTAGATTATTATTACCCTTTTTATATTATTTAGAATTCAAAAATTGTTCTTTTTAGTCTTAAAAAAGTAAAACTAACTCTAACTCATGGGAAGTTCGGCATCCATTACTTTGGATGCTGGCTCTTGCGCGCTTCCTCATTACCCCAGCAGTGACATTCTCTAGCGTGTTTTTTATCAGAAAAACTTCTTTTAGTCTCAAAAGGTGAAGTGCAATTGTATCATGGGTCACACCACTAAAAGGCTAACTCAGCTAACAGTTTTTAGGAAATTTGACAGCTTCTAGGGTGCTCCAATGGGGAGTGAGAAATTTTAAAAAACTATTAAAAATTTAAGTTTTGATAAATGTTTTGTGTTTAGCGCGTTAAAATTTAAAATAACCAGACCCATCTCATCTTTTAGAAAATTCAATGCTGATTAAGAAAATATCATCGTCTTTGTTTCTACGCTAAACCAAAGTAGAGAAACCTGTCATTATTTAGAAAATCTGGTGCGTGCGCGCAACACACAACTTTCACTTACCAACTTACTTAACTCAGAACATTTTAATAATGATAAAGCTTACCTGATATTAAAGAAAACATAATTTTCATTAAACATGACGAATTTGATAAAGATCATTAAAGCCGTTTTTGAGATCATCGAAAAAAAGTTAAAAATTGGAAAAAAATTAAGAAATAAAGTGCCCTCTCCGTTTGACCGATTTTGATGAAATGTTGGCTATCACACCTTTGGCATATACATACATAAAATACCCAGTTTGATCAAAATCGTGAAAACCTTTTTTGAGTAAATAAAAAAAACACGTGAAAATTATACAAAATTTATTAAGTAAAGTCCCCCCTCCGGTTGATCAATTTTGATGAAATGTTGGCTATCACATCTTCGGCATATACATACATCAAATACCCAGTTTGATCAAAATCATAAAAGCCGTTTTTGAGTAAATAAAAAAAACATGTTAAAATGATACAAAATTTATTAAGTAAAGTCCCCCCTCGGGTTGATCAATTTTGATGAAATTTTTACAGTCATATCTCGGGCATATAAATAGATCGAATACTCAGTTTAATCAAAATCGTTAGAGCCGTTTTTGAGAAAATCGAAAAAAACGTAAAAAGTTATTAAATAAAGTACCCCCTCCCTTTGAGCAATTTTGATGAAATTTTTGCTGTCACATCGCGGGCATATACCTACACTAAATACCCAATTTCAGATTCCTACGGTTTATAGTTTTTGAGCTAGTTTGTTCACACACAGACACACAGACACACAGACACACAGACACACAGACACACAGACACACACACAGACCATTTCGTGGGACTTGGTCATTTGGACTCAGGGGACCCCAAAACGTGTATTTCCGTTGAAAACCGGAAGTCGAAAATTTTCACGATCGCAATACTTCCACTTACTATATATTTCATATATAGGTAAGTGAAAGTAAAAAAAGTATGATTTAAAAAAAAAAAAAATCTGGTGCGTGCGCGCAACACACAACTTTCACTTACCAACTTACTTAGATTAGAAATTGACGTGTTTTGGTAAATATCATTTCCCAAAGTCACACATTTTTCTACATTCATATCTTATTTTTGTTAATCGTTAAAGCCGTTGTTGAGGAAATAAAAAAAACATGTGAAAATGATACAAAATTTATTAAGTAAAGTCCCCCCTCCGGTTAATCAATTTCGATGAAATTTTAACAGTCATATCTCGGGCATATAAATACATCAAATACCCAGTTTGATCAAAATCTTTAAAGCCGTTTTTGAGTAAATAAAAAAAACACGTGAAAATGATACAAAATTCGTTATGTAAAGTCCCCCCTCCGGTTAATCAATTTTGATGAAATTTTAACAGTCATATCTCGGGCATGTACATACATCAAATACCCAGTTTGATCAAAATCGTTAAAGCCGATTAAGAGTAAATAAAAAAAAACACCTGAAAATGTTACAAAATTTATTAAGTAAAGTCCCCCCTCCGGTTAATCAATTTTGATGAAATTTTTACAGTCATATCTCGGGCATATTAGTACATCAAATACTCAGTTTAATCAAAATCGTTAGAGCCGTTTTTGAGAAAATCGAAAAAAACCTAAAAAGTTATTAAGTAAAGTACCCCCTCCCTTTAAGTAATTTTGATGAAATTTATGCTGTCACATCGCGGGCATATACCTACACTAAATACCCAATTTCATGATCGCACGGTTTATAGTTTTTGAGCTAGTCTGTTCACACACAGACACACAGACACACACACACACAGACCATTTCGCGGGACTTGGTCATTTCGACTCAGGGGACCCCAAAACGTGTATTTCCGTTGAAAACCGGAAGTCGAAATTTTTCACGATCGCAATACTTCCACTTACTATATATTTCATATATAGGTAAGTGAAAGTAAAAAAAAAAAATCTGGTGCGTGCGCGCAACACACAACTTTCACTTACCAACTTACTTAGATTAGAAATTGACGTGTTTTGCTAAATATCATTTCCCTAAGTCACACATTCTTCGACATTCATATTTTATTTTTGTTAATCGTTAAAGCCGTTTTTGAGTAAATAAAAAAACCCCGTGAAAATGATACAAAATTTATTAAGTAAAGTCCCCCCCTCCCGTAGATCAATTTTGATGAAATTTTTACAGTCATATCTCGGGCATATAAATACATCAAATACCAAGTTTGATCAAAATCGTTAAAACCGTTTTTGAGTAAATAAAATAAACACGTGAAAATGATACAAAATTTATTAAGTAAAGTCCCCCCTCCGGTTGATCAATTGTGATGAAATGTTGGTTATCACATCTTTGGCATATAAATACATCAAATACCAAGTTTGATCAAAATCGTTAAAACCGTTTTTGAGTAAATAAAAAAAACATGTGAAAATGATACAAAATTTATTAAGTAAAGTCCCCCCTCCAGTTGATAAATTTTGATGAAATTTTTACAGTCATATTTCAGGCATATAAATAGATTAAATACTCAGTTTAATCAAAATCGTTAGAGCCGTTTTTGAGAAAATCGAAAAAAACCTAAAAAGTTATTAAGTAAAGTACCCCCCTCCCTTTGAGCAAATTTGATGAAATTTTTGCTGTCACATCGCGGGCATATACCTACACTAAATACCCAATTTCAGGATCGCACGGTTTATAGTTTTTGAGCTAGTCTGTTCACACACACACACACACACAGACACACACACACACACACACACACACACACACAGACCATTTTGCGGGACTTGGTTATTTCGACTCAGGGGACCCCAAAACGTGTATTTCCGTTGAAAACCGGAAGTCGAAAATTTTCACGATCGCAATACTTCCTCTTACTATATATTTCATATATAGGTAAGTGAAAGTAAAAAAAATTGTTTTTATCAACAGATTGAGATAGGAAACTCGTTTTTGCGCCATTCTACCCCGTTTAACATGCAGTATTACCCAATTCTTTTTACTTTCACTTACCTATATATGAAATATATAGTAAGTGGAAGTATTGCGATCGTGAAAATTTTCGACTTCCGGTTTTCAACGGAAATACACGTTTTGGGGTCCCCTGAGTCAAAATAACCAAGTCCCGCGAAATGGTCTGTGTGTGTGTGTGTGTGTCTGTGTGTCTGTGTGTCTGTTTGTGTGTGTGTGTGTGTGTGTGAACAGACTAGCTCAAAAACTATAAACCGTGCGAACCTGAAATTGGGTATTTAGAGTATGTATATGCCCACGATGTGACAGCAAAAATTTCATCAAATTTGCTCAAAGGGAGGGGGTACTTTATTTAATAACTTTTTAAGTTTTTTTCGATTTTCTCAAAAACGGCTCTAACGATTTTGATTAAACTGAGTATTTGATCTATTGATATGCCCGAGATATGACTGTAAAAATTTCATCAAAATTGATCAACCGGAGGGGGGACTTTACTTAATAAATTTTGTATCATTTTCACGTGTTTTTTTTATTTATTCAATAACGGTTTTAACGATTTTGATCAAACTTGGTATTTAATGAAAATATATGCCCGAGATATGACTGTAAATATTTTATCAAAATTGATCAACAGGAGGGGGGACTTTGCTTAATAAATTTTGTCCAATTTTTACGTTTTTGATCGATTATCTCAAAAACGGCTTTAACGATTTTTATCAAATTCGTTATGTTTAATGAAAATTAGTTGTTATTTAATATCAGGTAAGCTTTATCATTATTAAAATGTTCTGAGGGGGCTTAAATGGGGAAGGGGCTTTTTTGGTTTTTTATAAAGTACCTTTGTTTTAGTTTATATTGAGAAATTAACTGTCTCTCATCACGCTTAAAAATAAGAAACGGCTAAATATGATATATGAAGAAAATCAAGTAAACATATACAGGAGAAAAAAAGAAAAATATTCCGTCAACTCATAAAACACCTTGAGCTCACGCATGCGCCGTAAGCCTTTAATGACAAACCAATGCGTTATAATTAAACTGTTCTGTTCATTTGAGAAGTGGCAATTAAGAAAACGCATTAATTTCTTATCTAAGTAAGTTGGTAAGTGAAAGTTGTGTGTTGCGCGCACGCACCAGATTTTTTTTCACTAGGTCTGGGACACCCAGTATATTAGTCCTGAAAAAGATTTTATATATCTAACAGATAAAAATGTCATTCAGACTCCTTGTCTTCTAAGTTCCAGATTTATACTATCCAAATATATATACATATATCCGTACAAAGATGAAGGATATGTAGAGCATTAGATATGGGCAGGTGGAGAGTATGGGAGCCGAGCCCAGTTTACGACTCGTAAGCTTTTTTGCTGTCTGGGAGCAGGCCGCATTCCACCGCCGTCGGAGGCTCTCTCATTCATGCCTCTCTCAGCGAAAATATTTCTCTTTTGTTTAACCTCTCTCTTCATCTCTCTCTCTTTCTTCTACTTCTTCTCTTAGCTCGGAGTCCCTTTGGTCTCTTTTGTCCTGCCCGATTCCTCAATAGAAGAGGGCAGCCAGGTACCTGTGGGTGGTAGCCTCTTTAAGCTAGTTAATAAATATTAAAAACTAAAACAAAACACGAAACTACATCTATGATACTCGTTATTCGTCATTTAAGCCATAAATACAAGGATTGATAAACAGCTAAACAAAGGACAACAATATGATAAAAAGAAATGACGAAAGTAAAGAAGCACTAGTCATAAATGAGGCTAGTCATAAATCATATATTAATAAAACGGAGAGGGATAATAAAAATAACTTAAACAAAATTATGCTAAGTGAATGAAAATCTATGTGGTTAAGGTATGTTAGGAGTAAAAGCCACCTTGCATATTGGTAATGTCTATCGAAATTATAGTAGGACTGGTAGTTGTACATGCCGGAATATGGGCATGCGAAGAATCAAGTTAGGAGGGGTGACCGGTGGCCTAGTGCCTAGCATAGCAGTCTACAGGGGTACTAAAGGGTTTGCATCCCGCGGTGATCTTAGGATTTTTCAAAGGGGTACGAAATCCTTGGCTAAGCCATCACTCGGACAGGACGTAAAATGGTCCCGAGGCATGTGTGAGGCAAGTGCATGTGAGCGGTCAGACAGAATTTTTAGCTGGACATCATGTGTAAATAGCTGTTCGTAGCAAGTCAGTGCGGCATGATTCGTGGATTTATTCTTCGTGGGTGAGGTTCGCACAGTGTAAAGGCATCTTAAAATGGAGGTCCACTTGTATGATGTCAAGTACTCGTTAAAGATCCCTATCCTAATTACACCTGGATAGGCTAAATTTAGGACTACCACTTTAGCATCGTCCGAATAGCCTTTGTGGCATAAAGTGACGTTAATTAGACCTATTTTTAGTCTGGAGTAAGTAGAGGTAAATATTGGAGAGGTAATAAAAAATAAATGTTTTTAAATAATTTATTTTTTTGAAGAGAAAAGATTTGGCTCCGCCGGGAGTCGAACCCGGGTATCCCGCGTGACATGCGCGAATGCTAACCACTACACCACAGAGCTCGGCTCCAAGTAGGCCAATCCTTCCTCTTCACTGATACCTACTACCCGATCACGCAAATTTTGCGAGTAATGGGAGGTGGACAAAGTTTGTCCAATATATGGTATTTTTTGACGTACGTCAATTTTAAATTATTTTATATTAATCTAATCCCGGCGGAGCCAAATCTTTTCTCTTCAAAAAATAAATTATTTAAACATAATTTAAAAAAGGTGGTCACCCACAGATTGATTAGATTAATATAAAATAATTTAAAATTGACGTACGTCAATAAACACCATGAATTGGACAAACTTTGTCCACCTCCCGTTACTCTCGAAATTTGCGTGATCGGGTAGTAGGTATCAATGAAGAGGAAGGATTGGCTCTACTCGAAGCCGAGCTCTGTGGTGTAGTGGTTAGCATCCGCGCATGTCTCGCGGAAGACACGGGTTCGACTCCCGGCGGAGCCAAATCTTTTCTATTCTAAAAATAATTAATTTAAAAAAGGTTGTCACCCACAGATTAAGATTAGATTAATATAAATATTTTTATTTTATTTCGGATTTTGCAACAAAGGTCACATTGCGGTCCTCATCACTGAATTTCTCCAGACGTCCCTGTCCCTGCTTCCCTCCTCAGTGAGGCCTCTGGCAGCCATGTCCTCTCTCACATCTTCTATCCACTTTTTGCGTGGTCTTCCACGTTTTCGTCGTTTCTCGGGGCAATATTTTAGCAATCGAAGGGGCCAACGTGCTTCGTCCTTTCGCAAAACATGCCCATACCACATCAGTCTTCTTTCACTGTATCGTTGAGGATGTTCCATTCTGCCCCTGCTTTATTCCTTATCACCTGGTTTGGTATCTTTTGCAGCCTAGATATGGCAAAGCTCCTTCTCCAATAGTCCATCTCCTGGGCCATTAATTTGTTTGCATGGGTCATTGTCCATGATTCTGCCCCGTAAAAAGTTGAGGCAATGAGGAAAGAATGGTATATTCTATTCTTTATGTGGAGAGACACTTTTTTGTTCCACAATATGCCATTTAATAAACCAATAATTTCCTTTGCTATGGTGATTTCCTTTTCAATGTCTCTTTCTACTGTGCCATAGTAGTCTATGGTGACACAAAAATAAATATTTGTGCGTTTTATAACCGGATAATGCGGAAATTCTATAGATATTTAAACAAATTAGAATTAACCAACAATAAAAACTATTAAAGGAATACAAACATGGGTAACTTGTTACATAATTCTAGAGGAGAATTGCTCATAGTTAGATTTTATTTCTCTTTCAAATATTAAGCAATGGTTCATTTCTTCGTTTATTTAAATTTAAATTCAAATATCTTTTTGGTCTTTTATTATTCCAAATTTATAATATAGTGAAAAATCCAATCTTCCTTTATGATATATATAAATTTTTTTCAATACATTAAAACCTCACAACGTTTCGAGGCTCATTGCCTCATCTTCAGGTGTACTGCAACAACATTTTACATAATATTTACAATTTAAAAAAAAAAATTAATTTACAATAATTATAAAATTTGGAAACATTTATGACTTAAAATCCTATATTACATTTTACTCATTATATACATACCAAAACATATATTATAACCATAAATACATCAATTTATTAAAATCTCGTCAATAAATAAATAATTATGTCATATTGCACTACTTTCTTTGGCCACCTCACTGTTACAGGCTTTAGGCTGTTTGCTTTAGGCTACTTAATCCTATTCATACTTGTTCACCTGTTGTCCTAATTATAATTATTTCATGAAATAATAATAATTAGGGCAAGAGGTATAAATGTAATGAGTATAATTTAATATAGGATTTTAAGTCATAAATGTTTCCAAATTTTATAATTATTGTAAATTATTTTTTTTTTAAAGATTTTAAATATGATGTAAAATATTTTTGCAGTACACCTGAAGATGAGGCAATGAGCCTCGAAACGTTGTGAGGTTTTAATGTATTGAAAAAAAAAATATATATATATATATCATAAAGGAAGATTGGATTTTTCACTATATTATAAATTTGGAATAATAAAAGACCAAAAAGAAATCTAAAAAAGTCTTTCAGTAAAGTATAAACTATTAATACTTAAATTCAAATAATAATTTTATATTTTGGATCAGCGCTCTGTATCCCCAGTAACAGTGTTAAGTACCATTATCATAGATGTCAAATAAGAAATCCTCCTTATACAGTTAAAGTTTCA
Source organism: Aelia acuminata (assembly GCA_911387785.2). Taxonomy (NCBI): domain Eukaryota; kingdom Metazoa; phylum Arthropoda; class Insecta; order Hemiptera; family Pentatomidae; genus Aelia; species Aelia acuminata. The sequence goes on from OU426984.1 coordinate 13,072,048, forward strand.
TTTTTAGAGAATTCATAAATTGGAAAACTGAATCTTAAATAAAGCAACAGAACCTCAAAAATTCGCCAACTCCTATAATTGTAACTTAGAAGCCATATCAATGCAACACATCGCATGCCAAGACAATTCAAGAGTTAAATAAAAGATAATAAAGTACAATTTCGAGAAGGACTGTTATGCAAGATGATGTGGTCAACACCTACGCTCAACCGCCGGGTTATTTCCTCCGCACTTCGACTCAGTTGTGACGGGCCCAAGCCTGTTGATGATTTATAATGATTTCGTCGCGGTTTTGGTCGACATAAAATAAAACGTTTCCGGACCCCCCCCCCGCACTTTCATACCCCTATTTCTTTAAATTCAATTTCCATTCTCTTACTTTCAACAATTTAATTATATTTCAATAATTGAGTGATAAGATTAATAATTAAAAACAAAAAAGTCAAATCTTTACATATTTCAATCTATGTTTCGGAATTACTACACCACACTAAATATAAAAAATCTGGTGCGTGCGCGCAACAAACAACTTTCACTTACCAACTTACTTAGATTAGAAATTGACGTGTTTTGCTAAATATCATTTCCCAAAGTCACACATTTTTCTACATTCATATCTTATTTTTGTTAATCGTTAAAGCCCTTTTTGAGTAAATAAAAAACACACGTGAAAATGAGACATTTATTCAGTAAAGTGCCCCCTCCAATTGATCAATTTTGATGAAATTTTTACTGTCATCGCGGGGACATACATATGCTAAATACCAAGTTTGATCAAAATCGTTAAAGCCGTTGTTGGGTAAATGAAAAAAAAAACACGTAAAAGAGGGACGCAATTTATTAAGTAAAGTCCCCCCTCCGGTTGATCAATTTTGATGAAATTTTTGCAGTCGAATCTCGGGCATATTAATGCATCAAATACTAAGTTTAATCAAAATCGTTAGAGCCGTCTTCGAGAAAATCGATAAAAACGTAAAAATTTATTAAGTAAAGTCCCCCCTCCCGTAGATATATTTTGATGAAATTTTTACAGTCATATCTCGGGCATATAAATACATCAAATACCAAGTTTGATCAAAATCGTTAAAACCGTTTCTGAGTAAATAAAAAAACTCGTGAAAATGATACAAAATTTATTAAGTAAAGTCCCCCCTCCGGTTGATCAATTGTGATGAAATGTGGGTTATCACATCTTTGGCATATAAATACATCAAATACCAAGTTTGATCAAAATCGTTAAAACCGTTTTTGAGTAAATAAAAAAAATGTGAAAATGATACAACATTTCCCCCCTCCGGTTGATCAATTTTGATGAAATTTTAACAGTCATATTTCAGGGATATAAATAGATCAAATACTCAGTTGATTCAAAATCGTTCGAGCCGTTTTTGATAAAATCGAAAAAAAACTTAAAAAGTTATTAAATAAAGTACTCCCTCCCTTTGAGCAAATTTGATGAAATTTTTGCTGTCACATCGCGGGCTTATACATACTCTACATACCCCATTTCAGGTTCGCACGGTTTATAGTTTTTGAGCTAGTCTGTTTACACACACACACACAGACACACAGACACACAGACCATTTCGCGGGACTTGGTTATTTTGACTAAGGGGACCCCAAAACGTGTATTTCCGTTGAAAACCGGAAGTCGAAAATTTTCACGATCGCAATACTTCCACTTACTATATATTTCATATATAGGCAAGTGAAAGTAAAAATATGGTGCGTGCGCGCAACACACAACTTTCACTTATCAACTTATTTAGATAAGAAATTGGCGTGTTTTGTTAATTGCCACTTCACAAAGTCACAAATTTTTTCACATTCATTTTTGCCGTACAAAATTTATTAAGTAAAGTCCCCCCTCCGGTTGATCAATTGTGATGAAATGTGGGTTATCACATCTTTGGCATATAAATACATCAAATACCAAGTTTGATCAAAATCGTTAAAACCGTTTTTGAGTAAATAAAAAACACACGTGAAAATGAGACATTTATTCAGTAAAGTGCCCCCTCCAATTGATCAATTTTGATGAAATTTTTACTGTCATCGCGGGGACATACATATGCTAAATACCAAGTTTGATCAAAATCGTTAAAGCCGTTGTTGGGTAAATGAAAAAAAAAACACGTAAAAGAGGGACGCAATTTATTAAGTAAAGTCCCCCCTCCGGTTGATCAATTTTGATGAAATTTTTGCAGTCGAATCTCGGGCATATTAATGCATCAAATACTAAGTTTAATCAAAATCGTTAGAGCCGTCTTCGAGAAAATCGATAAAAACGTAAAAATTTATTAAGTAAAGTCCCCCCTCCCGTAGATATATTTTGATGAAATTTTTACAGTCATATCTCGGGCATATAAATACATCAAATACCAAGTTTGATCAAAATCGTTAAAACCGTTTCTGAGTAAATAAAAAAACTCGTGAAAATGATACAAAATTTATTAAGTAAAGTCCCCCCTCCGGTTGATCAATTGTGATGAAATGTGGGTTATCACATCTTTGGCATATAAATACATCAAATACCAAGTTTGATCAAAATCGTTAAAACCGTTTTTGAGTAAATAAAAAAAATGTGAAAATGATACAACATTTCCCCCCTCCGGTTGATCAATTTTGATGAAATTTTAACAGTCATATTTCAGGGATATAAATAGATCAAATACTCAGTTGATTCAAAATCGTTCGAGCCGTTTTTGATAAAATCGAAAAAAAACTTAAAAAGTTATTAAATAAAGTACTCCCTCCCTTTGAGCAAATTTGATGAAATTTTTGCTGTCACATCGCGGGCTTATACATACTCTACATACCCCATTTCAGGTTCGCACGGTTTATAGTTTTTGAGCTAGTCTGTTTACACACACACACACAGACACACAGACCATTTCGCGGGACTTGGTTATTTTGACTAAGGGGACCCCAAAACGTGTATTTCCGTTGAAAACCGGAAGTCGAAAATTTTCACGATCGCAATACTTCCACTTACTATATATTTCATATATAGGTAAGTGAAAGTAAAAATATGGTGCGTGAGCGCAACACACAACTTTCACTTATCAACTTATTTAGATAAGAAATTGGCGTGTTTTGTTAATTGCCACTTCACAAAGTCACAAATTTTTTCACATTCATTTTTGCCGTACAAAATTTATTAAGTAAAGTCCCCCCTCCGGTTGATCAATTGTGATGAAATGTGGGTTATCACATCTTTGGCATATAAATACATCAAATACCAAGTTTGATCAAAATCGTTAAAACCGTTTTTGAGTAAATAAAAAACACACGTGAAAATGAGACATTTATTCAGTAAAGTGCCCCCTCCAATTGATCAATTTTGATGAAATTTTTACTGTCATCGCGGGGACATACATATGCTAAATACCAAGTTTGATCAAAATCGTTAAAGCCGTTGTTGGGTAAATGAAAAAAAAAACACGTAAAAGAGGGACGCAATTTATTAAGTAAAGTCCCCCCTCCGGTTGATCAATTTTGATGAAATTTTTGCAGTCGAATCTCGGGCATATTAATGCATCAAATACTAAGTTTAATCAAAATCGTTAGAGCCGTCTTCGAGAAAATCGATAAAAACGTAAAAATTTATTAAGTAAAGTCCCCCCTCCCGTAGATATATTTTGATGAAATTTTTACAGTCATATCTCGGGCATATAAATACATCAAATACCAAGTTTGATCAAAATCGTTAAAACCGTTTCTGAGTAAATAAAAAAACTCGTGAAAATGATACAAAATTTATTAAGTAAAGTCCCCCCTCCGGTTGATCAATTGTGATGAAATGTGGGTTATCACATCTTTGGCATATAAATACATCAAATACCAAGTTTGATCAAAATCGTTAAAACCGTTTTTGAGTAAATAAAAAAAATGTGAAAATGATACAACATTTCCCCCCTCCGGTTGATCAATTTTGATGAAATTTTAACAGTCATATTTCAGGGATATAAATAGATCAAATACTCAGTTGATTCAAAATCGTTCGAGCCGTTTTTGATAAAATCGAAAAAAAACTTAAAAAGTTATTAAATAAAGTACTCCCTCCCTTTGAGCAAATTTGATGAAATTTTTGCTGTCACATCGCGGGCTTATACATACTCTACATACCCCATTTCAGGTTCGCACGGTTTATAGTTTTTGAGCTAGTCTGTTTACACACACACACACAGACACACAGACCATTTCGCGGGACTTGGTTATTTTGACTAAGGGGACCCCAAAACGTGTATTTCCGTTGAAAACCGGAAGTCGAAAATTTTCACGATCGCAATACTTCCACTTACTATATATTTCATATATAGGTAAGTGAAAGTAAAAATATGGTGCGTGCGCGCAACACACAACTTTCACTTATCAACTTATTTAGATAAGAAATTGGCGTGTTTTGTTAATTGCCACTTCACAAAGTCACAAATTTTTTCACATTCATTTTTGCCGTACAAAATTTATTAAGTAAAGTCCCCCCTCCGGTTGATCAATTGTGATGAAATGTGGGTTATCACATCTTTGGCATATAAATACATCAAATACCAAGTTTGATCAAAATCGTTAAAACCGTTTTTGAGTAAATAAAAAACACACGTGAAAATGAGACATTTATTCAGTAAAGTGCCCCCTCCAATTGATCAATTTTGATGAAATTTTTACTGTCATCGCGGGGACATACATATGCTAAATACCAAGTTTGATCAAAATCGTTAAAGCCGTTGTTGGGTAAATGAAAAAAAAAACACGTAAAAGAGGGACGCAATTTATTAAGTAAAGTCCCCCCTCCGGTTGATCAATTTTGATGAAATTTTTGCAGTCGAATCTCGGGCATATTAATGCATCAAATACTAAGTTTAATCAAAATCGTTAGAGCCGTCTTCGAGAAAATCGATAAAAACGTAAAAATTTATTAAGTAAAGTCCCCCCTCCCGTAGATATATTTTGATGAAATTTTTACAGTCATATCTCGGGCATATAAATACATCAAATACCAAGTTTGATCAAAATCGTTAAAACCGTTTCTGAGTAAATAAAAAAACTCGTGAAAATGATACAAAATTTATTAAGTAAAGTCCCCCCTCCGGTTGATCAATTGTGATGAAATGTGGGTTATCACATCTTTGGCATATAAATACATCAAATACCAAGTTTGATCAAAATCGTTAAAACCGTTTTTGAGTAAATAAAAAAAATGTGAAAATGATACAACATTTCCCCCCTCCGGTTGATCAATTTTGATGAAATTTTAACAGTCATATTTCAGGGATATAAATAGATCAAATACTCAGTTGATTCAAAATCGTTCGAGCCGTTTTTGATAAAATCGAAAAAAAACTTAAAAAGTTATTAAATAAAGTACTCCCTCCCTTTGAGCAAATTTGATGAAATTTTTGCTGTCACATCGCGGGCTTATACATACTCTACATACCCCATTTCAGGTTCGCACGGTTTATAGTTTTTGAGCTAGTCTGTTTACACACACACACACAGACACACAGACACACAGACCATTTCGCGGGACTTGGTTATTTTGACTAAGGGGACCCCAAAACGTGTATTTCCGTTGAAAACCGGAAGTCGAAAATTTTCACGATCGCAATACTTCCACTTACTATATATTTCATATATAGGTAAGTGAAAGTAAAAATATGGTGCGTGCGCGCAACACACAACTTTCACTTATCAACTTATTTAGATAAGAAATTGGCGTGTTTTGTTAATTGCCACTTCACAAAGTCACAAATTTTTTCACATTCATTTTTGCCGTACAAAATTTATTAAGTAAAGTCCCCCCTCCGGTTGATCAATTGTGATGAAATGTGGGTTATCACATCTTTGGCATATAAATACATCAAATACCAAGTTTGATCAAAATCGTTAAAACCGTTTTTGAGTAAATAAAAAACACACGTGAAAATGAGACATTTATTCAGTAAAGTGCCCCCTCCAATTGATCAATTTTGATGAAATTTTTACTGTCATCGCGGGGACATACATATGCTAAATACCAAGTTTGATCAAAATCGTTAAAGCCGTTGTTGGGTAAATGAAAAAAAAAAACACGTAAAAGAGGGACGCAATTTATTAAGTAAAGTCCCCCCTCCGGTTGATCAATTTTGATGAAATTTTTGCAGTCGAATCTCGGGCATATTAATGCATCAAATACTAAGTTTAATCAAAATCGTTAGAGCCGTCTTCGAGAAAATCGATAAAAACGTAAAAATTTATTAAATAAAGTACCCCCTCCGTTTGACCAATTTTGATGAAATTTTCACTGTCACATCGCGGGCATATACATACACTAAATGTCTAATTTCAGATTCGCACGGCTTATAGTTTTTGAGCTAGTCTGTTCACACACACACACACACACACACAGACAAACAGACACACAGACCATTTGGCGGGACACCGCCATCTGTTAAAAATCTTTAGAACTTAAAATAATAACACTAAATTGTAGTATTATAAGGATTTAATTTGCAAAAAGAGAAATATTGAGGCCAATAATCAAGATAAAAACTATCCTATTTTTTAAGTTGGACAAAACTACGAACAATGAGCCAAATTCTATAAACAACGGTTGAGTAGTTTCTGATTTTACCTCCGACAATTATCGGGTCACGAGATTGTTATATATATAAAGATTGTTATATATATAAAGATTAAAATATATTTGAATGAAAATATAACTGTGATAACAAATTATCATGATGATAACTTATTACGATTATTATTATTAAAATATGTTTGAGACTCTCGAGGAAACTCCTTCGCTTCGTTGAAAAGCCCCAATTCCTACATGGGCTTAAAGTAAGCCGCTTATCTCCTCGTATAAGACCAATTACTTTGTTGTAACTTTATGTTACTCTAAGGTTTATACTCTATATAGAGGATTCATCTTTAATTAATTATTTTTCTTAGAACAGCCAAGATGGAGGAAAAGAAAGTATCGATTTTATATTCACCCAAATACTCTCTTCAATGCCCTATGTGTCCAAATAACTAATCCAAGCAAAGTATTCTAATAATCTTACTTCAAAATTTAGTCATTAATTATTTTTAAACAATTAAAATGTAATTCAAAAAGTAATAAGTGCTCCACTGCAATAAAGCTAGACCTTGGATCGCAGAAGAAAAACGATCCACACGGTCGGTATTAACCCCACACAACGGAGATGCGCAGGTCCTGGGTTTGATTCCCGGCCATGGTCAATGTTTCCTCTTCTGATATTTTTTTTCTTTCAACCCTTTAGCGTCTGAGCAGTGCAAGTGTATTGCGGGGCCTAAGACCTTAGGCTTCCGTGCCCGATATATGCCCGATCAATACTTTTTAAAGCCAGAAAACAGAACAAAGAATTCGCCCTATTTGAATAAGGAATAAGGTGCAGGTAAAATTAATTTAGAAAAACCCGAAAAGAACCCCATGTCAATTAGTTTACAACCCTCGGAAATTTTTGAGGAAACCATAAACCAAGTCACCGGGCAACACCGGACGGCCTGGAAACAGGGTTGGAGAAAAGCCAATGCTAATTATGTAAAAATAATTTTCATATGTCCTGCACTCGCCCTAAATATGAATAAGAAAGTTATGACTATTTCTTCTGCTCGGCATGCTCCTCTAATATATATGAAATTAAAATAATGCGTGTAGGAATGTACCTAAGTAGACATTCATATAATTTTTAGAACTGTTATCTTAAATGTTTTGGAGTATCTGTTTATTTTATAACATTTGTAAATTATATATATTTTTCACGAGTTGTTACCTACGATTTATGTGTGTTGGATTCCTAAATAATGATACGATAAATCCGAAACCGAAGAGTAAAAATTCAATTTTAGTTTTAAAAGAAGCGCACAAAACATCTCTTAAGGTGTTGACTACTGGGGGGTTTAATTCTAGTACAATAGTAAAATAGAAAGAGTTGAGAAATCAATTAAAATAAGGTACGCAGTTTCAGTCTTCTAACGCTGAAGCGGGCGGAACTGATATATCAGTCTACAGGCATTAAAGGGTTAAATGTTTAGTTCACACCTGAGCATTTCGAAAGAATTCTTATTTTAAATTAAGCTCTTTAATTCCAGCTTCTCCAGTTTTTGTTTTATAGAATGATATATTACAATTTTTCTTTATTTCGAGAGGCAACGTTTCGATCCAAAGATATGCATCTTCATCAGGGCTAGGTGAGTCCAGAATAGAACAGAGTATAAAACAGAGTAAGTTGATTTATTGACACAACACATTTTTTTTTTTAAATATTTATTATATTATACAATAATACCTACATCCGACACATCCTTCATTCAGATATATATTTCAGCCTAAATTCTCTCTAGAATTCATACGAAAGCCAAATGCCACGCTTCCCGTAGCTGAGCGAATAAAAGCAGCAATAGAAGAAATAAAAAAATCGAATATTAATAAAATACAATCGCGCATCCCTCCATGGACCTTCCAAAGACCCAAATTGTACTTTGGACTAATCAAATTAAAGAAAGATGAAGTCCAGCCAATTCAATTCAAGAACAAATTACAACAGCTAGTTAATTCAATACCAAACAGACTCACTATCTACACCGACGCACAGTGGGAAAATTTTGTCATTAAGCGGTCAAAAATCTATAACTCCTGACCGAATGACCATAATCGAATAATTCTTTTTTCATTAATGAGCATGGGATTCCCTTTATCAGTGAGAATAAGAAACATAAAAATAACATCGCTAAAATTATTTCAAATTAATTTTAATATGAATCATTTCTTCACTTAAATTTAAATAAATTACTTTATTAGGTATAGGGTTATACTTGGAGAATGAAATGAGTATTATTATTAATATTATTATCAGTATTATTATCAGTGTTATTATCAATACTGAGCTTTCTGCTTATATGCATGTATTGTTTCAGACTTTTGCTCCTTTTCAAAGATTTTAAAATAATTATTGTCTAACCCTATTTTTTAGGAATTTTAACGGAATAAAATATTTTCATATAATTCAACGAGAAATATATTTTATGATTTGGTCCATTTCGAGGCCGGAAATATAATAAAGGTTCAAATATTGGGATTTAAATCTTAAAATCGATATATCGCCGATCGATCGCATTTGATCGATCTAATTCTATTATTGTATTTTAGCACCCTTCACCCTCTACCACAGTGAAAAAAATCAGAACCAACTATTGCCAATAATAGAAGTTATATCAATTTAAATACTTTCTTTTCATAAATTGCATAGTTAACGTGGATGAAGTTAAAACGCATTTTTATCCATTAATTTTACAGCCATTCTTCTTATTTATAAAATATGTTTGGTGCATTAATACAGAAAGTAAATCTTAATAGGGAAAAATTTGTTTTATTTTAAGCAAAATCTATGCATATCTTTCTGATATTATTTTATTTTTTCTATTCAGCGTTACTTTAAAAATATCGTGATTTGTACTGATTCCTTGAGTGCATTACGCGGTCTTGACCTATTGTACTCTGACAACCCTGTCGTAAGAATCCAAGAATATAACGCGATGCTCAGGCAGCAAAAGAAGCCAAGAGCCTACCTGGCCGAGGATGTGCCCTGTTGTCGCCCTCAGATCTGGCTCGTCCACTGAAAGATAAGATAATACGAAGATGGCAAACGGTGGGGAAGTGCACCTAGTAAATTGAGAGTAATTAAAAATAGCGTGAAAGCATGGGATAGCTCTTGCCGCAGCCGATGCGAGGTGGTGGTCTTGACGCGCTTGCGGATCGGACACACAAGGTTCACCAATGATCTCATCAAAAGGGAACCACCACCAATTTGCTCTGCATGCGGTATACTAATTAGTGTAATGCACATGATCGAGGAATGCCCTGCATACAGAGGAGTGCTGTCTCGAAACGGTGTGCCAGCAGATGTGAAGGCGGCTCCGGCGGACGAGGAAAATACTGTCAAAAAAACTCTTGAGAAGTCTAATAGAACTGAAATTAATATCAAAATTCTGGTGCGTGCTCGCAACACACAACTTTCACTTACCAACTTACTTAAATTAGAAATTAATGCGTTTTGTTAATTGCCACTTATCAAATGAACAGAGCGGCTTTAATTATGAACAATGGTCTGTCATTAATGGCGTACTCGGCATGCGTGGGCTCAACGAGTTTTATGAGTTGACTGAATATTTTTATTTTTTTTCTCCTCTTTATGTTTTCTTTATTTTTATCATATCTCATATTTAGCCATTTCTTATTTTTAGGCGTAACGAGAGACAGTTAATTTCTCCATGTAAACAAAAACAATGGTACTTTATAAGAAAGAAACAAACAAACAAAAAAGCCCCCCCCCCCAAAAAAAAGCCCCCTCAGGACATTTTAATAATGATAAACCTTACCTGATATTAAAAAAAAACTAATTTTCATTAAACATGACGAATTTGATAAAAATCGTTAAAGCCGTTTTTGAGATAATCGAAAAAATTGGAAAAAAAGTCATGAAATAAAGTGCCCCCTCAGTTGGACCAATTTTGATGAAATGTTGGCTTTTACATATTTGTTATATACATACATCAAATACCCAGTTTCTTCAAAATCGTTAAATCCGTTTTTGAGTAAATAAAAAATATGTACACGTGAAATTGGTACAAAATTTATTATGTAAAGTCCCCACTCCGGTTAATCGATTTTGATGAAATTTTTACAGTCATATCTTGGGCATATAAATATATCAACTACTAAGTTTAATCAAAATCGTTAGAGCCGTTTTTGAGAAAATCGAAAAAAACGTAAAAAGTTATTCAATAAAGTACCCCCTCCCTTTGAGCAATTTCGATGAAATTTTTGCTGTCACATCGCGGCCATATACCTACACTAAATACCCAATTTCAGATTCCCACGGTTTATAGTTTTTGAGCTAGTCTGTTCACACACACACACACACACACACACACACACACACACACACACACACACACACACACACACACACACACACACACACACACACACACAGACCATTTCGCGGGACTTGGTCATTTCGACTCAGGGGACCCCAAAACGTGTATTTCCGTTAAAAACCGGAAGTCGAATTTTTTCACGATCTGACTAGATTCTATGTTTATTAACTAGTTTAGTTTTTTACTTTCACTTACCTACATATGAAATATATAGTAAGTGGAAGTATTGCGATCGTGAAAAATTTCGACTTCCGGTTTTCAACGGAAATACACGTTTTAGGGTCCCATGAGTCCAAATAACAAAGTCCCGCGAAATGGTCTGTGTGTGTGAGTGTGTGTGTGTGTGTGAACAGACTAGCTCAAAAACTATAAACCGTGCGGACCTGAAATTAAGTATTTAGTGTATGTATATGCCCGCGATGTGACAGCGAAAATTTCATCTAAATTGCTCAAAGGGAGGGGGTACTTTATAAAATAACTTTTTATGTTTTTTTCGAATTTCTCAAAAACGGCTCTAACGATTTTGATCAAACTGGGTATTTGAAGTATGTATATGCCAAAGATGTGATCGCCAACATTTCATCAAAATTGATCAACCAGAGGGGGGAATTTACTTAATAAATTTTGTATCATTTTCATGTGTTTTTTTTATTTACTTAATAAATTTTGTATCATTTTCATGTGTTTTTTTTATTTACTCAAAAACGGCTTTCACGATTTTGATCAAACTGGATATTTGATGTATGTATATGCCAAAGATGTGATAGCCAACATTTTATCAAAATTGATCAACCGGAGGGGGCACTTTATTTCATAACTTTTTTTCCAATTTCTCTATTATCTCAAAAACGCCTTTAACGATTTTCATCATATTCGTCAGGTTTAATGAAAATTAGGTGTCATTTAATATCAGGTAAGCGGTAACATTATTCAAATGTTCTGAGCAAATGAAAACAAAAATAAGAAATGAACTTGGAAAAATGAGTAACTTTGATGAGTGTCATTAACAAAACGCATTAATTTCTTATCTAAATCATTTGGTAAGTGAAAGTTGTGTGTTGCGCGCAAGCACCAGATTTTTATTATTACTAGCTGAACCGTGCGAAGCATTCTATTCACTAACCTTCTTAAATCCCACTTAGTTAAAGTACACAGAATATATTTAGTATTGTATACTGCGTATTTAGTGTGTCATAGGCTGGTCATTTAGGTTTCTAAATGGTGTCTATCTTTTCAGGTTTTCAAGGAGAATATTTTCGGTCATATACATCTTTTCGGTTAACCCATTCGTTTGGGAGTTGTAAGTAGTAAACTGAGATTCTCAGCGTAAATTTCAAAATGGTCGCAGGGCTTTTTTGAAGGTATCTTTTTTTTGTAGTGGGTCAATACGAAAATTGTTGGCTATATATAGCCAATATACACTTTTCCGATTGTCGCCATCGTTTGCAATTCACTTGCAAAAACATGCGATTTCAGTCAATACAATCAGCGCACTCGCTTTCCGGTAAAAAGATATGTGGATTTAAGTATATGGCGTTTTTCAGAGTGCGCTCTTTCAGCGACATCTATTTCTGTGTAAAACAAGCCCACCAACAAAAAATCATAGATGACCATATCTTAAATTCAAACATCGAGTTCAAAGATGTATAAACACGTACTTATATACTATGTAAATACCTTAAACCTATGTTCAAAAAAATAAATAATCTACAATTGAAACACATCTATTCTTAACATCAATGCTCACCAGAGTTGGGCCAAAAGAAGTTGAACTACAAATTACAAAACTACTGACACAGTAGTTGGGAAGTTGTTGAAACTACAACTACTTTTATAATTTGTAGTTGATGGACCACAACTACAACTACTGTAGTTTCAAAAAAGTAGTTGCATTTTTACAACTACAACTAGTAGTTGCAACTGTACTTATGGGCCTGAAACTACAACTACTTTTATTGATAACGAGTAATTATCGATATCTAGTATTATCGATAAGGAGTATATCAAATGCAATTCAGCTAATATATAAAACATGGGATTGGTCGAAAACCTAAGGTTAAAAAAAATAATCGACTGCCGGAATTCATGGAAAAATTTTGTATTACCTATGGAGTATTTATCTAAACACAAAATAAAAATAGCAAGAACATGTGATTTAATTAGACGTTGCTTAGCAAATGTAGTTGCCGCTCTAAACTACATTTACAACTACTTGTTGTATTTGCCATTCCCAACTACTTTTTCCCAACTACAGTTTAAAACTACAACTACTTAACTGGTAGTTGAAAAATACTAGTTGCGCGCTTCCAACTACAAACTACATGTAGTTGTCTGTAGTTAATTACAAATGTAGTTAACTACTGCCCAACTCTGATGCTCACTTATGCCCATGAAGCAATATACGATTCTAAATATATGGTGTGTAGGTATTTTAATTAAGTGGGATTTAAGTAGAATAGAGAGTGAATGCTTCTCACGGGTCTGATAGTTATATCACAGTAATAAAAATAAGCAATATAAACAAATGAATAAAAAAATTAATGTTTGCACTAAGTAGGAAGGAAGTCCCCTTTTATGGCCTACTTTAATATTCTATTGACATTTTAAAAATACACGAAGTTTCACTTCCCCCTCGATATTAGAGTGTTACTCTTTCATTATTCAAACCGGGGTCGGAATAAATAAAACGAGGTGGGGGCCGGACCTTGTGATCGTGCGCACCCTTTGTGAGCGCGTAATGGATTACTTGTGTAGTTTTGGCGAGCTCTGTCTCTGTGAGATGTACTTCGTTATTCAGTAACGTACCATCAGGTCTTCGATAACAGTTCTAGTTCATTAGGACTTCTGACTTGGCTACAGGAATTATTCAAACGTTTACTGTCAATCGTCCACCCCCTATGGAATATATGATTGAAAGTAGTCTAGATTAAAGCCAACTCCTAGCAAATGGACTGTTGCTGATGCATTGATCAATCAATGTCGAAACGTCGGGCAGTGTAACTAGTATTAACCACTTATCCAACTGTATTATGCATTTTTCAACATTTACAACTACATAAAACGTATCACAAAGTGAATGTGAACAGAGAAAAATAAAATGAAACACATAGACTTGTATAGATATTAACCATTGTAGACCGGGAGCTGAGGGTCAAAAACTGTCTGATTTGATGTAAGTTTTTGATCTGATAGCCTGAAAGTACTGATTTGATAGACTTCAAAGATGAAAACTTGCCACCGCAGATCGGTCGCCATAAAATTTTATAGGAAAAAACAAAACAAAATTTTCAACACGCTGAGCCGAGGCATGCGCAGTACGCCCTTAACGACAGACCATCTTTATATATATATAAAAATCTCGTGTCCCGATGTTTGTCGGAAGTAAACTCAGAAACTACTTGACCGATTTTGATGAAATTCGGCTCATTGCGTGTAGTTTTGTCCAACTTAAATGCCATAGCCATAGACAGATTAACCAAAATCATTGTGCATCTATTAGCACTACAATAAATAAAAATTGTGAATTCTAATAATAAAGAAAAATGTAAAGTATTATTATAAAATTTATAAATTATCTCTTTCAAAAAATTAAATTTTTTGTTTTGAAAAGTAGTACTGTAAGGACATATGTTTTTTTTTTCACATGATTTGGGAACTTTTTATAACCGTTTTAGGCTTGTGTGCGTTATATTCAGAATTTAATTTATATTTATCATGGCAAAACATCAATTTGGTATATTTTCGCTGTCTATTGCAATTGCACTAAACCCTATTCAAATTATATTGTTTATTAATTCTAAAAGATAATCCTTTATTAATTAAAATCAGACGCAATGGAGTATCACGATTCCATTACCGTATTCTCACTAATAAAAATAAAGATTTTATTGTAATTTAGAGTGTAAATGCGTGATGCTCAAATTATTTAAAGCATTTACGGTGTGAAATAAAGAAAGGTTTGTTTGTTTTAACGTTACTTTATACCACTAAGGCTGATCAGATTAGGACTAGTGGAAGTCGTAAATTTTGCCTATCCAGGTATCATTAGGATAGGGATCTTTAACGGGAGAATTTTACGTCCTATCCGAGGGACGGCATAGACAAGGATTTTTTACTCCCACTATTTATTTATTTATTTATTTACATCCCTACCTGGCCTAATGGCCATACGGGTTTCGCCAACAGTGGCACTAAGCTAAAACGCTTAGCGTCGCTGATGCCATGGTTCTCTTCTGTTTCTTTCTCTTCACTTCTTCCTCTATCACCCCATCACCACCTGCCCAGGGCGGACTTCATCTTCCGGTGGTCTTCCCGGTGGCTGCCCTCGTCTTCTTCCTCGGGCTCCTATGTTAAAGTGTGCAGGCCCCACGATTGTTTTCCATTCATTAATGAAACTTTTAAACTGAGGAAAGTTGTCCTCAGTAACCAAATGTGGAAATTCTTCAGTGAGGCTGTAGACCCCTAAGAATCGCATCAGTTTGGCCCTTATGGCCTCAAACGCGGTGCAGGACGTGATCACGTGTTCTACAGTTTCGGGAACACCACATGCTACGCATAGAGGCTCAACATCCACGCCAAGACTGTGGAGTTTCGCTCGAAATCCTCCATGACCAGTAAGGAATTGGGAAACCCAATAGTCCGGGAGGACCCACCTAGCGGATAGCCGCGATTTTACAGAGGGAAAATATTTTTTCAGAGTACTCCCGTTCGGGGTTGCTCTCCACCGCAAGCTCCACTTTTCTATCGTGTCCTCCTGAATTATCTTTTTCCACTTGTTTGGCTCATTCCCAATTCTTATTCGAAGTTCCTCTGGAAGTCCTGTTGAGCCCTCCCTCTTGTATTTATATTTTATGACTGTTTCTTGCAGGAGGAGGTCGAGAGGTACCGCTCCTGCAAGTACTTGCATCGCTTCATGAGACGTTGTCTTGTAGGCTCTAGTGACCCGCAGCAGAGCCATTCTCTGGGTTGAAGCCAGCCTTTTCCTTTGTCGCAGTTTGAGGTTGTGGCTTCAGAAGGGTGATGCTTAACTCAAGATACTTTTTTACTTCCACTAATAAATCCTAGGGCCACCTCGGGAAGCGAACCCGCGACCTTTAGTATTGTAGGTTTCTATGCTAACCACTACACCAAAGGTGACCCCCAACGTGTTTTGGAACATAATGAAAATTATTTGTTCCCATGTTAACTTAATGAAGTTTTCAACTACTAAAGAAAGGAATATAACATCAGACGCGATGGAGTATTACTTTTCCATTCCAGTATTATCACTAATAAAAATAAAAATTTTATTGTAATATAGAGAGAAAATACGTGATGCTCAAATTATTTAAAGCATTTACGATGTAATTAATTTATTATAGTTTAGAATCATTAGTTCCATAATAGATTTCTGAATGCATTATAAAGAGGTTTTAGAGGAACAGTAATTGTTCTCGGTTTCCTGAAAGGCATACTATCAGACGTAAAACATCTTCTATCGCTTCACCTTCACGATTTATTTACGAAAAGCAACTCGCAGAAAAAAAAAACTTGCCTATTGATAAAATTAGGTCCCTTAAAAAAAGAAATAAACAATAATGAATCGAAAAGTTACTAAAGAAGTTTTGCAATATAAATACTCAATAACTTTTGGAGACGAACAAATATAAGCTGATAAATGTCGAAAAATGGGCGAAGTTGAGGAATCGCGTTTACATGTTATTAAAACCTCGATTTCTAATCTAAGTAAGTTCGTAAGTGAAAGTTGTGTACTGCGCACATGGCACCAGATTTTTTTATTTACCAAATTGAAATGTATATAACAACTATAATATGTTGGTAGACTAGAATAATGTTGGCATTGCTCCAGCAAGTTTATGGCCTTGTGGCCGAACCTCGAATTACATCAGCCGAATTCCATCACTTCCGGTAGTTCGGCTCCTCCTGACTTCATAATATTCCTTTGTATTACATGATGACTTTGCTATGAATATCAAATCTGATGAAGATTAGTAATATATTACAGAAACGTTACTTAAGGATACTATAGCGAAAAAAAGATAGACTTAATATTACTAAATCTTACGGTCAGAAATTTCAAATTTTTGATCCACCCATTGACGCCCCGTGTCTTTTTCATATTAAGGCTGCCTGATACCTTTTATAACCGCGGGTCCGCGTCCCGCCGTGGCCCTAGGATTTTTACTCCTATTAAATAATACTTGTCTATGACGTCCCTCGCATAGGACGTAAAATGAGGTCCCGAGCCTATACCATGTCAGGTAGTCGTTAAAGATCCCTATCCTAATTATACCTGGTTATGCAAAATTTAGGACTCCCACTGTAACATCGTCCGATTAGCCTTAGTGGCATAAAGTGACGTTAATTAAAAAAACCAACAAAGCAAATACTGTAAAATGTATAGGGGTGCTTTCTCTAATTAGGGGTGATAAGCCTTAGTGGCATAAAGTAACGTTATACAAAAAATACAAAAACAAACTTCTTATCACCAAATGATTACTTTAAACAGGTAATAATACGGGGTGGCGGGATGGCCGAGTGGGCAAACGCGTTAGAAAATACGCGTTGCCCATGGCAACACCTTATTGGAAATATGAAGATAGCAAGTTCAAAACCCGGAGCCAGGGGAAAATTTAATTATTCTCGGCATCAATCCCCCCAAAAAAAACCAACCCCAAAAAAAACCCCTCCCTCTCCCCTGGCCCGAGAAATCCCGTATAGCCTACAAGTCGAGGAAGGGGAGGAACAAAAAAAAAAGTCTTCATCAATATAATCATAATCATAATCAAAAACATTATTCTTTTTTTAAAATAAATTAAACCATATAATCTTAAATGCAATTAATTAAACCAAACGCAGAACCTGATAGGACATCGGAAACTCTTCTAAATTATATAAAAGTTTCAATAAGACCAAGATTTCGGATTGTTGGAAGGCATATAAAGAGTTAGATGAAACAATGAAGGTAATTAGTTTACCGTAAAAGAATATGTGATGGAAATGGTTGGGGTCAGATGTGATGGAAATGTACGGTCAGATGAAACACTTAATGTGCAAAAATATATATTTTGTGCCGACGTTTCGACCCGGCATTCAGGTAATCATTAGGGCTGTCGAGTGGGATTTTGGAGATCGACTGCCTTTAGATGAAACATTATTAACCTTACAGTTAATCATTAAAAAAAAAAAAATGTAAACCCTACAGTTGAACCCAACACACAAAAAATTGAATATCTCTTGGCGAAAGCTAAAATGAGAAATAGATAATATTGTGGCACAAGGAGGGATCTGTTAGATTGTTATTTGTGCCAGTTTTTATGAAGACAAAGGAACGGTAACAAAAATTTATTTCAAGAAATATTTGAAGCCATGGCTGTTTTTTTTTTTTTCAGTTTAAATTCATATTTAGTTTTTTTTTTTGTTTTTTGTCATCTTTGTATTATTTTAAAATAAATATTTCATTAACCTGTATTCTTGTTTACCTAATCATATTTAATTAAAATTATTGGTGCAAGTGTAATTGATTATGTTTGTGGCGAAATCGGAGGCTTGGGGCTTATAAAGGATTTCAAAATTAAACAGGTTGTCTCAAATTCGGACCATTTCCCATTGGAGTTACAGTTATACACGGGGTGCACTGTGAAATGAGGAATGTTGCTATAAAAGAAAAAATATAAAATGGGATATAAATAGTTCCGAACAATTTAAGGAATTCTTAAAATTTTCCCCACTTACTGCAGTTAACTTTAAAAGTAAAACCGTGGATGATTTGTATGAAAATTTTATTTCCGCTGTTTTCCAAATATCAGATGGAATAAATATAGTAAAATCTTCAACGGGGCATAATTCGCAAGGTTATTATGGCAGGAAACCGTGGTACGACCAGGAGTGTAGGATGATTAGGAAAAAGCTAAAACATTGTTTCACCATATGTAAAAAAAATAAATTCATGAGTGAATATTTAAATGAATATTTGGCCAAAAAAAAAAAAGAAAATATTCCCTGTATATTATTGAAAAACTGAGTGCAACTAATTATAGCCTAACATTTTGGGGTATTATAAAGCTATTCAGGGGTAACTCCATCTCCGTACCGAATATTTTACTCGACAGGTGGGAAAAGTTTTTTAAAATTATTTACACTCCAAAAATGATATCCAACCGTTTTTTTATAGATTGCCTCCATCCTTTATTTGATGCCTATATTACATCAGAAGAAATAAATAGTGCAATTAATAAAGTTAAAAATAACAAAAGCTCGGGTCTCGACGGTGTTCCCTATGAAGTTTATAAAAATCTTCCATCAAACTGGCTTTTATACATAGAAAATTTATTTAATAAAATCCTGGCAGTAGAAGAGTTACCTAGATCCTGGGGGGACATCATGAGTGTCATGTTATTTAAGAAAGGTGACAGAGAGAATCCCAATTACTATCGCAATATATCTACAGTAAACTGCGCTTTGAAGATTTTCACTCAAATTCTGTTAGGACGGATTACAATGTGGGCTGAAGAATGCGACGTTGTACCAGAGTGCCAATCAGGTTTCAGAACGAGGAGGAGCTGTCTGGACAATATTTTTGTCTTGAATGCCGTAGTTCAAAATCAGTTCCTGAGAGGAAAACCTAACATTTTTGTACTGTTTGTCGACTTCCAACGTGCCTTTGACTCCGTAGACCACGGGTTGCTTTGGGATAAATTATTCTCAATATTTTTAAGCGGCAAAATCATCCGAATCCTTAGGTCCTTGTATTGTATGGCTTACACCCAAATAAAGGGAACAACTGGAGGAATATCTCAAAGGATAAAAATTACGGAGGGAGTCCTTCAAGGGGAAACTCTAAGTCCAATGCTTTTTATTTGTATTTATCAGACATTGAATCATTCTTTCGTAGTAACCGACTGTCTGGTATTTCTATTAATGAACTTACTGATGTTCTGCTCCTACTATTTGCGGATGATATGATTATTTTCGCTGATTCCTACCCCGACCTTTTAAGAAAAATCCATATTCTTAATGATTATTGCAGGCACAATAAACTTTCACTAAATACTAAAAAAACTAAGATTTTAAACTTTTCAAGGGGACGGCCAAAGAAATATAATACAGTATACTTAGAGGGAGACGTAGTAGAAATGGTCGATAGCTTCAACTATCTAGGCGTTCATTTTTCGAGGACGGGATTGTTTTTACAGGCCGCAAAGATGGCCATCTCAAAATCCAATTCGACCATAGGAACGGTATTAGATATTAGTTCTAAAGCCAAACTCACTTCATGGCATGGCAGAGAGAAGCTGAAAAAAACCATCATAAATACAGCTTTACTATACTGTGCCCAGGTATAGGGTCTGCGTTATATGAACCTACTTGAAAATGTAAACATTAATTTCTATAAAAGAATATTTTCATTATGCAGAACCACCCCCGCTTTTTTAATCCGTCTGGAAACGGGGACTGTTCATATTGGATATTATGTTCTAAAATACACGCTCAATTGGTTTGTCAAAATTTTAGAAATGGAGGATACCAGATACCCTAAAATATGTTATGAGATGCTACAAAGGAAGGTGTGCCCATCTGACCCCTTACAGTCCAAGTATAATTGGTGCTCTCAGCTGAAACAGCTCCTTGACACTATTGATGAGGGTTATTGGATATTCGAAAAAAATCCTGCCAAGATTAAAGCTAATATGAAAAGGATTTTAAAAAAGTACGAACTATACTTAATTGAAGAAGACAAGAAGCAGTTGGAGATGTCCAGTTATAATGACCATTTAGGCCTCTTTTACAATCGTTCCGGAATTGCCCAATATTTGTTGATGCCAACTAACTTTAAATATATCCGGTTATATATTCAGATGATTCTCTCTGGGAAATATATAATAAAAGTATCGGTAAATAACAGGATTGTTAGATTCAGCCCACAAACGGAATGTAAAATGTGCAATTATAAGGCCAACGAAACACTCCACCACATATTATTTGATTCTCCAATATATTCTCATATTAGAAGGTTTCAGGTAATTTATTGTTTTTTTAATGTTTTATTGAAATTTCAACGTTTTAATTTGTATTTTTATATTTTGTATTGTTTATTATTTTTATAGTGTTGTTATAGTTGTTTGGAAGTGTAAAAGAATTGTAATGTAAAATTTTAAATATGCTTCAACTCCATTTGTACAGGGGTCTTCCCTAAAAAAACAAATTATGATTAAATAAAAAAATAATAATAATATTTAATTAAAATGATTAATGTTAAAGTAATCATTTAGTAATAAAAAGTAACGGTTTAAAGTAATCATTTGGTGCTAAAAAGAAACTGGAAGCCTTGTTGTAGAAAAGACCCCAGTCCAATATGTTCAGAATCATTTCCGAAGAAAATTTAAAAGTTCGGTTAGGGTTCATCAAAGGCGTGTGCAGGATTTCGTAGAAGTATTCTGACTTTTAAGACTTCTTAACTGATAATATAAGTATCAGTACATACTTTTGATGATGTAAAAAGTTGAAGGGAGCAGTTTTAGAAGTATGTTAACTGTTATTTGTTTACTATAAACTATTTACTCTTGAGCTCGAGTGGATTACTTAGCAGACTATCATACTATCAAACGGATGCTCTGAGGTAGGAAGGAACAATCTTAAGGTGTCTTTACACTGCGCGAACCTCACCCTCGAACAGATAATCCCCCGAACCTTGACGTACCGGCATAGCTATTTACACTTAAACGCGAAGTGGAGCGAACAATGATGTCTGAACGCATCTATGTACCTTATTACAAAATTTTTTTTTGACTTCAATAATTGATTCGCACCTGTCAGCAAGGTGCTGACAATCAGCGAATGAGATGACGGTATTGGGAAATGATGACATGTCAGGCATGAGGAGGGAAAGCACCCAACAGCACCCCCTTTCTGGCTTGATTCAATTACCTCGGCTGTCTAAGAGAGCAGATCTCTCATCCAGCGCCTTTTTAGTCTTCTCGTATCCATCCGTACTTCAGCCATATTACTGATTAGACTATTTGGGTCTACAAAAAATCTTTTGTATAGCGTCGTTATGTGCTGGTCGACTGTTGGTGTATGGAGGTCTGTATGTAAAGTTTTGTTAGTCACGTACCAGGGTGGTTTTGTGATGAGTCGTAACAATTTTGATTGAAAAGTTTGAAGTATTTGTAAGTGAGTCTTTTTAGCAATGCCGAATATCTGTGAGGAATATGTCCATATGGGCTATAGTAAGTAAGTGTACGTATTTACTTTTTGTTTCAGTTTCAGTTTTGACGATTTAGAAAGTAGCGGGTAGAGAAGTTTGAGTCTTTTGTCAACAGTCCTTTTTTTCATTTTGACATGTGGGCCCCATGTCATCCTTCTGTCGAAAAGGAGTCCGAGATAGTGTACTGAGTCCGTCTGTGGAATTTGGTGGTTGTCTATATGAACAGGGGGGCAGGTTTGTTTTCAAAGAGTGAATGTGATGTGTTTTGATTTGTCATGATTGAGTTTAATTTTCCAGAATTGAAACCATTCGTGTAATTTGTATAAGTGATGTTGTAATGTCAATGAAGCCTGTGTTGGGTCCTGATGTTTCGTGATAATTGCAGTATCATCAGCGTAAGTTGCAGTCAATGTCTCATTGTTAATAGGTATGTCGTGCGTGTAAATGATGTAGAGTAGAGGTGCTAGTATTGAGCCTTGGGGTACTCCCGCCAAGACTGGATAAATTGAAGAAATTTCCGAACCCTGCCGGACAGAGAAAAATCTATCGAAAAGGAAAGATTGAAGAATCAGATAATAAGTGGAAGGTAATATGGTCTTTAGTTTAAAGAGAAGACCCTGGTGCCAGACTTCTTCAAACGCTTGAGCAACGTCCAAAAATACTCCAGTTGCATATAGTTTTTGTTCTAGAGCTCCTGCAATGTAGTCATTAACTCTGTGTAGTTGATGCGTCGTCGAATGGTAAGTGCGGAAGCCGAATTGGTGGTCAGGTAACACTTTTTGGTCTGTAAGTATGTCAACTAATCTTTTGTGTATTAATTTTTCAAATAATTTAGAGCATATTGGGAGGAGGCTGATTGGTCTGTAGGATGACGGGTTTTATATGTCTTTACGTGGTTTGTGGATCATTTTTATGAGGGAGTACTTCCATTGTATTGGGAATTTGGACGTTCTCAGTATACAGTTGTAAATTGTTGACCCTAGCCCAGGCGTCCCCTGTTTCTTCTGCTTCTATCACGTCCATATTATTGACCCCACTAATCTCAACAGTCGAAGTTGAGGTGGGGTTCATAGTTTCCTGTGGTTCTACTTCAGCAACTTTAGTACCACTTTAGCACCAAAATTCTTCTGATGGAAGCCAAAAATAACCAATATTGCTGCTTAAAACTCAATAAATGTTTAGAAATTTTTTTTTATACGTTTATAGGTTTTTAGCACCATATGAGTTAATTTTTATTTAATTAATTTTTACTTTCACTTACCTATATATGAAATATATAGTAAGTGGATGTATTGCGATCGTGAAAATTTTTGACTTCCGGTTTTCAACGGAAATACACGTTTTGGGGTCCCCTGAGTCCAATTAACCTAGTCCCGTGAAATGGTCTGTGTGTGTGTGTATGTGAACAGACTAGCTCAAAAACTATAAACCGTGCGAACCTGAGATTGGGTATTTTGTGTATGTATATGCCCGCGAGGTGACAGCAAAAATTTCATCAAAATTGCTCAAAGGGAGGGGGTACTTTATTTAATAACTTTTTACATTTTTTTCGATTTTTTAAAAACGGCTCTAACGATTTTGATTAAACTGAGTATTTGATCTATGTATATGCCCGAGATATGACTGTAAAAATTTCATCAAAATTGATCAACCAGAGGGGGGACTTTACTTAATAAATTTTGTATCAATTTCACGTGTTTTTTTTATTTACTCAAAAACGGCTTTCACGAATTTGATCAAACTGGGTATTTAAGTATGTATATGCCAAAGATGTGATAGCCAACATTTCATCAAGATTGATCAACCGAAGCGGGCACTTTATTTCATAACTTTTTTTCTAATTTTTAGATTATCTCAAAAACGGCTTAAACGATTTTCTTCATATTCGTCATGTTTAATGAAAATTGAGTGTTATTTAATATCAGGTAAGCGTTTATTTAAATGTTCTGAGGGGTTTATAGAGCAAATGAAAACAAAAATAAGAAATGAATGTGGAAAATGTGTAACTTTGAGAAGTGGCATTAACAAAACGCATTAATTTCTTATCTAAGTAAGTTGGTAAGTGAAAGTTGTGTGTTGCGCGCACGCACCAGATTTTTATTTTTATTTTTATTTTAATGAATTAGTATTTATAAGCTTCTAGACCTTCTTTTAGCATTTTTCTGATTGCTTTTAACTATTATAAATTAGATCTCAAGTAAGATCAGCCGTCTGAAAATTATTATATTAAGGTGCATAGGTGTAACAATTTTCATTACAAAGGCGGCTGACTTGGAACCAGCGGGTGTTCTGACTTTTGCTCTAACTTATTATGGATAAAAGCAACTTCAGAAAAAATCTAAAAGAAGGTCTAGAAGCTTATCTTAACTAACTCAAAAGCGACACTAGCGCTAAACCCGAACACACAGGCGAACAGATAAAGTACTTGTTCGAGGATGTGTCTTATTTTTATCAACCGAACACTGTTCCGAAAAGGCTCTTCGATGAGGTTCAGTGGAAAGGCACCTTTGGTTAGGATAAAGATGAAAATAGGCCGGGGAGGCGGTCAATAAACTACAAAATAGTATAAAACTATTTTATTGTTGCCAACGTTTCGACCCAACTATGCAGAATAATATTCTTTGTTTTTTCATATTTTTTATATAATCAAAGGTTCATTTTTTTTTTTTTTTTTATTTATAATACTTATAGAAATATAATTTTTATAGAATATTGCTAATGACCCTACAGTGTAGAGGTAACAAGAAAACCCAAATAAATAAATACTTATAGAATTGTAGGTGTTTTCAATATTAAAAAATAATTACGTAATTTTTATTAATAGTTAATAAAAAATGTGATATACCCGAAAAATATAATATGATGAATTCCTAAAAATCTTATAATCATCACAATAGGGTCTTAAGGTGAAGGTGTGGCTTCTTAATACATCATTTTTTTTTTCCTTTCTAGAAAGTAATGTGGTAATTAGTCACGAAAAAAAGCCGTATTAATTACGGTTTGAAAATTTAAGTTCGCGAGAACTAACCAGAGCTCGCATTGACAAAGTTGGTCGAGGTAGTCAGGGGAGCGGTTCATATTATGAACGGACTAGATAAAATATAAATGAATGTAAACTTAAGGTTAATATTTTAATACCAGTTCATAATCTTTGTCCTATTTACTCATATCTTGTCTGTGTCTTGTTTATTTAGCCCTGACGAAGACCTGCATAGTTGCGTCGAAACGTCGGCAACAATAAAATAGTTTTATACTATTTTCTATTTTATTGACCGCCTCCCCGGACTATTTTCATCCTTATTCTATATCCGATCAACTATCATCTATCCAATATGGCACCTTTAGTTAGCATCGATTCGATTCATAGCTAATTATTCCGAACGGAAGCTCAGTGTTCCTGCTACTGAATCAACAAACAATCTTATGTTGCCCCAGATGCTCTCTACCCTGAACTTGGAAGATACATCTGCTCAGAGTTCTCATAAACCGATCCTACAAGATCCTTTACCTGAGTATTAGAGCAACAGCGTGGGACTCTACCGATTGGGCTTGTCACACCAGAAATTATTTCATGTTCTAGAAAATGGTCCCTGCATGCACGGAAGTAGGAATAACTACCATCCCATTGAAAGTATTTTTTTGACGATTGAGAATTTAGGTACTTAAGGATATGAATTGTGGATTTCAAACTTTCCTCAAAAACTAATACCTTCAACTTTCTTGACATCATTAAAAGTAGGTATTGATACTTAAGTCATCATATAAAAAATAAAATTCCTTTAACATTATCCTGAAACCATTTTTCAGCAAAAAAATTCAAATGCTTATTCCGAATGAAGTGAATTCAATCCGTTCAAGCGGTTGGAAATGGCATTGTCGGCAAGGTATGACATGAGTTGAGTCTTAGAACCAAAAAAAGAACTATATATATATTTTGTTTTTTGTTTTTCTCTTCATAATTTTTGCCGGTCCCAGTTCCGCGACAATCAGCAATGCTAAGTAATCTGGCATGTTCAGGAAATGTAATTAGTGAGTATATAATTTTAAGCTTTTTTTTTTTTGTTTGTTTAACGTCAGATAGCATAATGTGATGTGTACGTGCTACTAGGGCTAATCGGACGATGCTACGCTACGCTGACATCGCACAGGCTCGGGACCTCCATGTTGGGGGGCGGCATAGCCAAGTATTTTTAACCCCTTTAAATAATCCTAGGTCTACCGCGGGGCGCGAACCTTATTTTAAGATTAAAAAATCTGGTGAGTGCGCGCAACACACAACTTTCACTTACCAATTTACTTAGATTAGATTAATGCGTTTTGTTTATTGCCACTTCTCAAATGAACAGAACGGCTTTAATTATGAACAATGGTTTGTCAATTAAAGTACACTGCATGCGTGGGCTCAATGAGATATATGAATTGACTGAATACTTTTCTTTTTTACTTTCACTTATTTCTCCTCTATAACTTTACTTTATTTTTATCGTATCTCATATTTATCCATTTCTTATTTTTAGGCCTAACGAGAGACAGTTAATTTCTCCATATAAACAAAAACAAAGGTACTTTATAAGAAACAAACAAACAAACCAGCAAAAAAGGCATCAACCCCTTTTATGCCCCCTCAGAACATTTTAATAATGATAAAGCTTATCTGATATTAAAGAACACCTAATTTTCATTAAACATAGCGAATTTGATAAAAATCGTTAAAGCCGTTTTTGAGATCATCGAAAAAAAGGTAAAAATTGGAAAAAATATTATGAAATAAAGTGCACCCTCCGTTTGACCAATTTTGATGAAATGTTGGCTATCACATCTTTGGCATATACATACATCAAATACCAAGTTTGATCAAAATCGTCAAAACCGTTTTTGAGAAAATCGGAAAAAACATAAAAAGTTATTAAATAAAGTACCCCCTCCCTTTGAAAGAATTTGATGAATTTTTAGCTGTCACATCACGGGCATATACATATACTAAATACCCAATTTTAGGTTCGCACGGTTTATAGTTTTTGAGCTAGTCTTTTCACACACACACACACACACACACACACACACACACACACACACACACACAAAGAGACCATTTCGCGGGACTGGGTTATTTGGACTCAGGGGAAAAATTTTCACGATCACAATATTTCCACTTACTATATATTTCATATATAGGTAAGTGAAAGTAAAAAGAAAATAATATCAACATTTTATTTTATTTATATTTTCACTTCGAAACAGCAGATGAAGAAATGAATAGTTTATACAGAATATTGACCCCTGCGTACATAATACACGACTTTAAGTAACATCCATTTCATCATTTCGTAAAAGATGCTTGGACGTAAAATAGCTGACGAGAACTCACGCACGTGAGTAAGATACAATTAAGGAGCGTTGATATAGAAAGTACACCGCACGCATTCCTCTTCCGATATCTGACAGCGGGTCTCCGTCTTCACGTACTATCTGATATCTTTATCTTAGCCTTTTAACCTTTCATTATTATACTATATATATATATATATATATATATATATATATATATATATATATATATATATATATGTTTCGATAAAATTATATCATAATTACGGAGAATGTTTCGGAGAAGTTAAGACGAAAAAATAAAAACAACACTTCTACATAAAATGCAGTAGGGCCATTCCACGTCAAATCATCCAGCCGAAGTTGAAAATTTTACCTCCCCCCTCAGATTTTGATAAAAATTTGTAGGTGTAGAAAATTTCATCCTCTTTTCAGTGATATATTAATAGACTTGGAGAGAGATTTTAGCCATAAAGAAATTTTCATATAACACCGAGTTGAATTAATTTTATTAGATTTACATTGTAATAAAACACTTTCAGCTCAAAAGTTCACAAACATTATTATATCATTTAAAAGGATATTAGATGCCCTTTTCAATAATATACCTTTGTATGAGGATAACTAAGAGAGATTTCAGCTGTATTAATTTGTATGCGCCACTTTGAAATTATATTTTGCTATGTTAGATTCAAATCGTGATAAAACTCTTATAAGTCAATAAGCCACTCATATTATTTCATCATTAGATAGAGAATTCCTTCCTCTTTCTATTGGTATATAGTGTGTACGGCTGGTTGGAGAGAGATTTTTGCTCAAGGCATTTTTCTCTGACCGTTTTACAACTTGAAAAAAATATAAATTTTTATGTTTAAGATTTTTTTTTTTCATGAAGGAAAATTATCTCTCTGATATATATGTTACAATCTGATTCTTTACGAAAGGCAGAAGTAATGAATAAATTTTGAAAACTCTAGTTCAATTAGTAACCAGTCGAAAGTCTTAATATGTACAAGTTGGTTTTGAGCTCAAGTCGTCGTCGGAACTTTAAAAATCTAAAACGTTCAAATGGCCATAATTCTGAAACTACTTGACGGAATTGGGTAAAATTTAGCATTTTTTTCTGATTTCTGTATGTACTTAGTACCTACACATTTTTATCAAAATCTGAGGGGGGGAGGTAAAATTTTGAACTTCGGCTGGACGATTGGACCTGGAATGGCCCAGTAACATAATATTCCTATGAAGGTGCTCTTTACACTGTACGAACTTCAACCTCGAACAGTCTGTCCCGGACACTGTTAAGCAAATATAAATAAGACGACCTACTCGAATAGGTTCCTCATCTGATCTCCTGTGTGTTTGGGGTTAGCGCTGGTGCATTAACGATAATATGATTTGAGCCTTAGAACATGACTAACTCTCCAGTCCCATCGCTACGACTATACATGTAAAGAGAACAGTGTAGAACCTTTTGGGCGGGCGTAGATGGTACTCGAACATCGAAGTTACAAACATGTGCTATGGTAGTTTGTTCAACTGTTGATTCGTTCCAATAATTGTTTAACCTTACAATACTTTATAGAGAATGAACAAAAACAGATTATACACATCTTTCCGATGTGTGGCTAATGTAGTGTAGTGCCTAGCATAACAACCTACAATTCTAAAGGTCTCTTCTAAAGGATCCCATACCTGCAAGTGAAAAATACCACAGTAATTTGGCGATTTTGTGCGATACTCGTTAAAGATCCCTATCCTAATTATACCAGGACATATTTTAGACATTTAACAATGAGTAAGGGAGACCAGGGGAGTTGAAACAATTTTCACATTTTGTTTCATACCCCAAATCCTATTGATAGAAATCGTATGATATTAGTACCAATCGATAGGGCATTCTTTACACTTGCGAATGGCAAACATAAAGAAATTGTAAGCGTTAAATATTGTGGTCAAAAACCCACTTAACCGTAATAAGTGTTTCAACTCCCCTCATACCGGGGTGAGATAAAACAGGGGTCGAGGAGAGTTGAAACATGTGATTTTTGAGAAGTATTAAGGTCTCTAAATTAAAAATGATAATACAATTTAAAGATATTTATTAAAACTAAACTTTTGAAGTACAAAACAAACTTTTTTATTAATATTTTTTGCAGATATATCAGTTAAGTAGGTACATACAGGTCTAATACAAATAATCAACTCCTAAAGTAGTTAAAAGTACCATAACGTCCTATTAGTAACATTAATTAAAATAACATTGAGATAAACAAATGGTTTTAAATTATAAATCTTTGAAATAAAATAGTAATTAACTTTTAGCCGTTTTTTAAGTGTTAAAATCAGTTTTGATCAATATTTCTTCAAATATTTGTGTTACAATAATCTCACAAATGTCAAAAATAAAAATTTTATGATAATAAAAAGGGTCAATCTGACAAGCAGTAGTGGCAAACAGAAAGTTCCCCACCATTACAAGTTTCATGAGCCCCGTTGTTGTATTCCAGACATTGCACCCATTTTTATTTGGCTCAGCAATTTGAAAATGGATCTAAAACAGAAGAAAAATGATTCTTCTTCTTGTGCAGAATAGGTGCTATAGTAACTGATGATCCCCTCTCTGCGGAAGTCATGCCACTCACTTCTTTTTGTCCTCGTCGGGCATAACGAGGTGAGTTGAAACAGCCTGTTTCAAATCTCCTCGGTACGATAAAACCTCCCAATTTTTAATCAATCCACAACCAAGAAGCTACTACACAAAAATCAATTGTACCAACCTAAAAATTTAGGACTCTTACTGTAGCATCGTCCGGTGAGCCTTAATAGCTTAAAGAGACGTTAAACAAACTAAACCTAACGACAATTCTTGTCGTTACCTATTCCTACCAATCCTATTGCACAAAAAATATGCAAGTACAAACATCACAATTGTAACATTGAAAAACATTTATTCAATAAAAACACAAAACATATCATTGAATGTTTTTTGAGGGTGCTGAATTCGAAAATAAGATCCTTTTTACCATAGCATTGATCTAAAATACTTAAGTAACACTAATAAAATTCTCAATCTCTTTTTTTCATTTCTTCTTTATTAAACATAATTTAATTCTACTAAAGCTAAGGGTATGATGCTAGAGTGGTAGTTGATGTTTTCCTTGACAGGAAGTAAAGAATAAAACGGAAAATTATCTTTTTGATGTTTGTATGTCTACTAATAAAAGGTTGTCACCTGTATTGTGGCAACCATAGCTGCCTATAATACTAAAGGTCGCGGGTTCGCGTCCCGCGGTGGCCCTAGGATTTTTTTAAGGTAGTAAAAAATCCTTGGCTTTGCTGTCCATTGGATAGGACGTAAAATGGAGGTCCTGAGCCTGTACGATGTCAGGTACTTGTTAGACACCCCTATCCTAATTATACCTGGATAGGCAAAATTTAGACTTAAACAAACATAGACAAGTATAGTATACAAACTAAGCCTGTATAAACTTACTTCTGCACCTGACTCTTGTTAATAGAAGAGGTAGCCACAAGCAAGAGCTGTTGACAGGATTAGTGCAAGATCACGACAGTCCTCGGCAGTAAATAAATCAGTTATACACGGCTCTTCTTGTCGCGCCTTCGTAGATTCGATTCTTATTTCCTCAAGGACCAGAGTCGATCATCGTCCTCAAGCTACAACATTACTTATTGTTGTAATTAGTCTAAAATACACCGCTCGAATAGGACGAAAAATACTATTTTGAATCTCCAAATCTGTTCACAAGTATACAATTACCCCTTTTTTTTATTTTATTAATCTTTATTTATTCCAGCTCGGCTTCTTAAACCCATACATGGGTTTATATGACAATTATATACAAAGTTTAACAATTGGATATGCAAGGGAATGGTATCACGCAGGAGAAACCCTTAACTGAGCAAATTTATAATACATCAATAAGAAATAGAAGTAAAACTCGAAAATTATACATACTATAACTATGAAATAAATGTATATTACAAAGAAGAAAATAAATAAATAATTATAATAATAAAGCAAATATGCACATGCTATAAAACAATGTCTTGTAAAAGTCTTGGTTTTAGCCTACCGGACGTTGTTGGTTTCCCAAAGTAAAAGGCAACAGCTCTCTTAACAGATGGCAGCTGAGAGTGAAATTTTCTGAATCGATTTATTATAAACTCATCAATGTTCTACCTGAAGTTCTCGGTGGAGTTGTTCATTTCTGATAAACCATGGGGCATCTACTGCGATTCTTAACATCTTGTTTTGAAATGTTTGCAGCTTTTTTTGTTTAGAACATGATGCAGCACCCCATACTTCGCAACTATACATCAATAGTGGACGTATTGTCACTTGTGGCTTCAATTTTGATTTTCTATTTATAATAGGATACATTGCTAACCTTGCATACGCTTGCGTAAGCTTGTTGATGTATTGGTTCCATGTGAGTCTTCGGACCAGTAGTACGCCTAAATTCCTTTTTAAAGCTTTTAAACTAGATTGCTTCAATCAGAAAATTTCTCCTGGTATCTACATCATTTAATTTTAAGTAATTTTCATTAATTATCGACTTGGAGGGTGGGTTTACCTCTTAGTCGAGAAATTCTATGTAAAATGATTTACGTTTTCCTCAAAAGAAAAGCAGACTTCCCTACCTAGATTATTTTTAGGAACTTAAGCTCGGTGTCCTATCCGAACATCAAATTAAAGGTTGAGAATTACATAGAATCACGCTTCAAGTTACTTACTAGTGTATATATATATAAAAAGTTACTTTCACTTACCTATATATGAAATATATATATAGTAAGGGAAAGTATTGCGATCGTGAAAAATTTCGACTTACGGTTTTTAACGGAAATACACGGTCCCCTGACTACAAATAACCAAGTCCCAAGTGTGTGTGAACAGACTAGCTCAAAAACTATAAGCTGTACGAACTTGAAATTGGGTATTTGGTTTATGTATATACCCGCGATATGACAGCAAAAATTTCATTAAAATTGGTCAAACGGCGGGGGCACTTTATTTCTTAACCTTTTTCAATTTTTATGTGTTTTTCCGATTTTCTCAAAAAACGGCTTTAATGATTTGATCAAATTCGTCATGTTTAATGAAAATCAAGTCGCCTTTTATATCAGATAAGCTTTATCATTATTAAAATGTTCTGAGGGAGCTTAAATGGAGAAGGGGCCTTTTTTATTTACCTATAAATTACCTTTGTTTTTGTTTATATAAATAAATTATCTCTCTCTCTTTTCGCCTAAAAATATCAAGTAAGCATATAGAGGAGAAAAAAAGAAATATATTCCGTCAACACTAAAGCAATTTGAGCCCAAGCATGCGCTGTACGCCTTTAATGACTGACCAACGTTTATAATTAAAGCCGTTCTGTTCATTTAATGGAAATTATTTGTTTCATGGTAACTAAATGAAGTTTTAACAGAAATTATAATCAGAACAGAATTATATATACATATAATTATTACATATATATATAATTATATATATATACAGAATTATAAAATCACACGACGAGTAGGTATTTTGCTATACAAAATAATTAAATGAATGTGGAAAAATGTGTGACTTTTAGAAATAGCATTTAACTAAACACGTCAATTTCTAATCTAAGTAAGTTGGTAAGTGAAAGTTATGTGTTGCGCGCATCGCATCATATTTTTTTTTTAAGATACAAACGGAGAATCCTACTCCAGCTGCGAGTGGTTAAATGCGAACGTGAGTG
The DNA here is from genome assembly GCA_911387785.2 of Aelia acuminata. NCBI lineage: Eukaryota > Metazoa > Arthropoda > Insecta > Hemiptera > Pentatomidae > Aelia > Aelia acuminata. The sequence continues at coordinate 13,105,282 of OU426984.1, forward strand.
AAAGCTATACACGAGGGGTTCGGTAATGATCCACTGCTTGGAGTTAGGTTCCATTAGAAAATTATTATCTTCTATATGTTAGGAAGGAGGGGTAAATTATTTGTTTTAATTTGTGATTGGATGATAAGTTAGTGCGTTATCTTAAATAATGAAACAGGTTAGGTATTTTTTGTAACATCGGTTTTAGGGTACTTACCGACTTTTACTAATAACCAAGTTAGCAACGTTGCTTTTACAGGCGTAGATGATCTCATGGATTTTACTTTTTAAAGCCTTAAAAAATAACAACAGCCGTGCCTTAACTTGATGTAAACACGTAATTTTTGATTGTGTGTGTGAAGAGATTAGCATAAAACTAAAAACCGTACGAACCTGAAATTGGGTAGGTATTTATGAAAGCAAGAATAAAAAAATTACGTTATCCTGCGTTTATTTAAGCACTTAGGGTAAACCATACAGTTATTGGCACCCTTAAGACTACATTTCTGTGGTTAAATTAAAAAAAAAAAATACTTTTTATAAAGAGATCAAATAGGAACGTCCTATAGCTCCTCATTATCTATCCTCATAAAGACTCAAGAGGTTTTTTTGGGTCAAAAGTTCAATAGTTTTATAATATGGCAATATTTATTGTTAAAAGTGTCAAATCTTGTTATTGGCAGCCTGTGAATTTAATTGTGAAATCTTCCCTGTGGTTAGTTTGTTAAAGTCTTACTTCATAGATGACTTAGAGGACCCTTCTAACATTAGACTCATGTATATCTTGTAATAAAATTAGGACTTGTTTACCTATTTCTTTAAGTTAAAGTTAAGGTGCCAATAACTGTACTGAGTGCCAATAACTGTATGGTTTACCCTACATAAACATTATGGTTTTTTTTTTGGTTTTTTTTTTTTGGTTTTTTTGGGATATTATAACTTTTACTCAATCTAATCTTAATTTGTGGCTGACCACCATTTTTAAATTATTTTTAAATAATTTATTTTTTGAAGAGAAAAGATTTGGCTCCGCCGGGAGTCGAACCCGGGTCTCCTGCGTTACATGCGAGGATGCTAACCGCTACAGCACAGAGCTCGGCTCAAGGCAGAGCAAATCCTTCCTCTTCACTGATACCTACTCCCCCTATCTCACAAGTTTTGCGAGTAGTAGCGGGAGGTGGACAAATTTTGTCCAATTTATGATATTTTATTGACTTAAGTCAATTTTTTAAATTATTTTAATTAATCTAATCTTAATTTGTGGCTGACCACCATTTTTAAATTATTTTTAAATAATTTATTTTTTGAAGAGAAAAGATTTGGCTCCGCCGGGAGTCGAACCCGGGTCTCCTGCGTTACATGCGAGGATGCTAACCGCTACACCACAGAGCTTGGCTCAAGGCAGAGCAAATCCTTCCTCTTCACTGATACCTACTCCCCCTATCTCACAAGTTTTGCGAGTGGTTGCGGGAGGTGGACAAATTTTGTCCAATTTATGATATTTTATTGACTTAAGTCAATTTTTTAATTTTTTAATAACTTTTACGCGTTTATCCTATTTCAATGGAGTGTAACACACAGCTCATTCAAAGGCCTAACAGATTTATTGGGTTTGAAAATAAGTCATTTCGGGTTTTCTCTTTATTTTTATGCCACTACGATACATGATGAATAAATATCTAAGCTAGATTCTTTATCCTGTTTGTAATATGTCCAAAATTATAACTTATAAACCTGTCAATCTATTGCACTTTGAATATGGAAGAAAATATCATTCATTATCGCCATATTTTGTTCTATCGTTTTAAAAGTTCTTGTGCGATGGGATGCGCGCAACACACAGCTTTCAGTTACCAACTTACTGAGATTAGAAATTGACGTGTTTTGTTAAATGCCATTCCTCGAAGACACAAATTTTTCGACATTCATTTGCTTATTTTTGATAAATTTGTAAATTTTTCTCTAAATTACACTAAAGTTTTTTATTATTAAATAAAAATTTTTACTTGTGATAGTTCGGCAATGCAAGCATGGTACTCCATCGCGTCTGATTTTATTAACCATGTAGTTACCATGAAAAAAATGATTTCCATTAAATGAACAGAACATCTTTAATAATAAACAATGTTCTTTCATTAAAGGCGTACTGCGCATGCAAGGGTTCAACTATGACGGAATATTTTTCTTTTTTCTCCAATATATATTTACTTTTTTTCATTTTTCATAACTAGCCATTTCTTATTTTAGGCGCAACGAGAGGCAGTTAATTTCTCCATACAAACAAAAACAAAGGAACTTCATAGGAAAAAAGAAAGGCCCATCAAGCTTAAGCTCCCCTCAGAACATTTTAATAATGATAAAGCTTACCTGATGTTAAAGAATACTTGATTCTCATTAAACATGACGATTATGAATCGTTAAAGCCGTTTTTGAGAAAATAAATAAAAACGTAAAAATGGGCAACAAAGTTATGAAATAAAGTGCCCTCTCCGTTTGATTGATTTTGATGAAATTTTTGCTGTCACATCGCGTGTGATATTCATACATCAAATACCCAATTTCAGGTTCGCAGGGCATATAGTTTTTGAGCTATTCTGTTTACACACACATCACTTTACTTAAGTACAGTGTTCGTAAAAAAAAAAAGTCTGCTCGTAATCAACGGAAATACACGTTTTGGGGTCTTTTCTTTACATTCATAGTCTCGGTCGGTTTAGGGTTTGAACATACGAGCTCAGAAACGATAAGTCGTACGCACCCGAAATTAGGTTCTTGAGGTACGTATATGTACGTATACACCTCCCAGTGATGCGACAGCAAAGATTTCGTAAAAAAAAATTCAATTTACTCGTGCCGACCGACACAAGCTCATCCAATAGCGACAGTTTCTTTCTCCATTATTGCCTTCGAATACTGTCCCTTTCCCATCGGTCGGAGGGCTGCAATGGCAAGAATGTCACCTCCCGCAGGACTGGATTCCTCCGGAGTATCATCACCTCGACTTGGTTCAGAGCTCTCCAGTCCGCAAGAACTTTCACTCTTAATCTTTAGGAATAGGATTGGCAAACAAAATGGTACCGTTTTCTTAACTAAGCGGTGACCGAATTTGAAGGCTTTATTAGGTGACTATTCGGTACTAAGTATTTAATATGATATTGTTTTATTGTTTTGGTATATTTAATGCTAGACAGAGATAGAAATAACATTTATTAATAAATAACCCAGATAGGTCAGGTGGCTATTTAGTATTAAGTATTTAATATGATAGAAAAAAATCTGGTGCGATGCGCGCATCACACAACTTTCACTTACGAACTTACTTAGATTAGAAATCGACGTGTTTCGATAATATGTAAACGCCATTCCTCAACTTCACACATTTTTCCACATTTAAGTTATAGAGTAGTAGTTAGTATATCTGTATAGCAATTTTTTATACTTCTCAGCACTTTTCGATTCATTATTGCTAATTTATTTATGAAGGGAATAATTTCATCAACAGCCGAGTTTCTTTTACTTCTTGCTTGTTTTTTTGCAAATACGTCGTGAAGGTGAATCGATCATTTTTACGTCTCTTATGGGTCTCTGGAAATCAAGAACGATTACTGTTCGTCTAAAATAGCTTTACATGTTTTTTAAACATTTATTATGAAACAAAAGTTTTTAGACTAAAATATACCTATATTAATTATAGACTTTTATCTTGTACCATATTTTTAAACACCTGAGATGCTTCAAAAATTTGAGCATCACGTATTTACTCTCTTAAGTAGAATTGATCTTTTTATTAATAAATAAAAGATTTTGTTTTCCTAATAGGGTTAATAAAATTTTGGCTGTATATACATACATCAAATACCAAGTTTGATCGAACTCGTTAAAGCCGTTTTTGATTAAATAATAAAACAAGTGATAATGCGACAACATTTATTAAGTAAAGTGCCCCCTCCGTTCAACCAATTTTGATGAAATTTCGGCTGTCGCGTCATGGTCATACACATATATCAAATACCAAGTTTGATCAAAATCGTTAAAGCCGTTTTTGAGTAACCAAAAAAACACGTGATAATGAGACAAAATTCTTTACATAAAGTACCCCCACCGTTTGACCCATTTTGATGAAATTTTTGCTGTCACATCGCGGGCATATACATACACTAAATACCCAATTTCAGTTTTGTACGGCCTATAGTTTTAGAGCTAATCTATTTACACACACAGACCATTTCGCGGGATTTGGTTATTTGGACTCAGGGGACCCCAAAACGTGTGTTTCCGTAGGAAACCGGAAGTCAAAATTTTTCACGATCGCAATACTTTCCTTACTATATATTTCATAAATAGGTAAGTGAAAGTAAAAAAAGATCTAATTGCTAATCCTGGCTATTAACCATCCAATTGTAATTTTAACGTCAATACAATCATTGAAACCTGTATGGGTGTTACAATATGTATAATATATTTGTTATTTTAGTCTGGGTGCCATTAGAGATTTCAGTGATTTGAAATAATGACTTATTTACTTTTATATTTCCGTTAGCCTTGCAGTCTCGACGATGCCCCAGAAGACGAGACGGTAGGCGTTCAGTTGTACGTGGGCCGTTGCATAACGTTATGTTGAATCAGTACCAACGGCCTTCGATAGATTATTATTCACAACCGCTATATTATTAGGAATCAGACGGTATTTCTTCTCTTTTTTGTTTTTCTTCAAAGATTAAGTTTATAATTTCGACCTAATAGGCCTTTGAGAAATGCACTAACAATAATTAGGAAGAAAGGAAGGCAACTATATTAATTATAAATTATTTTGTTAAACAGTTGGATTGGTTAATAATAATCGTTAATTGTAACTGTTATGTGGGTTAAACATTTGTTATACAAAGAAAAATAATTTACAATGCCATGCAAACTATAAAAATCACAAATAATTGAACATATTAAAAAAAGTATCACTTTGTAACTGCACTGTGAAATAAAAATAACCGTTTGACTTGAGCTTCATAACAAGACTAACTCTCCAGTCCATCGATCCTTACATTTAGTCGTAAGAAGAACTGCCTGGAAGGTTCTAGGCCAGCGAGGATAGTACTAGAACAGTTTGTTCCACCCGCAATTCCAGAACTTCATGTTCTGAATCACAGAAGTCCGCTTTATGCCACGAGGGCTAATCGGGACGGGTTATCTATGGGTAACCAACCTCTTCTAATCCATGGCAAACCGCTGAGTCTGTTCAGTGAGGCCGTCACCGAACAGAAACAGCGGGTTTGGGCGGGATTCGAACCCGCACCGCCAGCGTAGAAGTCGGAAAAGCTATCCCCTCGGCCATATACATCGTGATTTGTTTTTGTTTCACGTTATAATACTTCCATATTTAATCCTTCATTTTTCATTTCCCAGTGCCCCACCGTTTGGCTCAAGAGTGTTAAGGTGCCTTAACACTGTTTTAATAATCTATCCATTATAAAATTTATATATTATGCCAGAAACCATGAAGAAAATGAATTCATGAACTTCCCAAAGTTTTATTGTGGTCTGATATATTGATGAACAGTAATGCGTAAAGGGTAAAGTCACTTTTATTATTTTTTGTATATGAATAGATATGATATACCTTTTATTACTTTAAGCTATTAAGGCTAATCGATCGATGCTACAGTAGGAGTCCTAAATTTTGACTATCCAGGTATAATAAATATGGGGATCTTTAACGAGTAACTGAAATCGTACAGGCTCGGGACCTCCATTTTACGTCCACTCCGAGGCATGGTATTCGGAATCGGAATAACCCGTAAATGTTAACTTCTCCCTCCCAAGTCTATCCAAGATAAAAATTATCTTACGTTTTTATGATAGAAACCCTCAACGAAATAAATTCATCTACTTCACAAACTTTTATTAATTTTAATATATGAATAGATATAAATATAACTACCTGTTGATTGTTTGTTTGTTCGTTTATTTGTTTAACGTCTCTTTATGCTACTAAGGCTAATCGAACGTTGCAACAGCGGGTGACCACCATTTTACGTCCTAACCGAAGGACGGCAGAGCCAAGGATTTTTTACTCCCTGTAAAAATATTCGGGCCTACGCTATCGTGGGATACAACCAGGCCACCTTTAGTATATGTAGGTTGCTATGCTTCGATAATCATTGCTTGTTGTTTGAATAGCTGTGTTTCTAACATAACTTGCATGTTGTGTGATAATCACCGATATGGGTTTTTTATGAGGTGAGAAAAAAAAAAAAAACTTTATACTTCTCTATAGAATCTTAAATAATATCTAATACTAGCAGTATGTCCCGGTTTCACCCGGGGAATTTCATTTTTCTAATGAAACGGTCGATTTCGTAAAAAAACCATTGTAAAATGAGATCATTAAGATTTTTATTAGGATTAAGGGTATCAGCTGAAGATCGGCTGAAGTTATGTAATTTTAATATGGACCGGTGTTAACGCACATGGTATGAAAGAACCACTGAGCGAAAGTTGAAGAATTTAGGATAAACGATATGGAATTCTATAAATAACAAACAAACAAACAGAAATATTGCCCTGCAGTTTCAGCTTCTCGCAAATCGGCTTGCCTAAGCCTCAGTGGCGCAAGGCGGGCCTCGTATTTCTGGGCAGACTCTGTTTCCCGCGATTCTAAGCCTCTGTTGTTCAATCCTATTTTGATGTTCGTCGAGAGATTCATCTGCTCGTATTTGACGTTGTTTTTTAGCTTTTGAGCTCACTACTCCTATTGAAGCTCGCTTCTTAGGAAGCATTTTTAAAAAATAAATTCACCATACATGTAAATAACTGTATGTAATGTTAAAAAAACAACGACATATGGTTTAAAAATCCCAGAACTCGACGCCTGCCAAAGGACGGACTTACCGGGCCTTGTTGGCCTCTTCAAAATCTATGAATGATTTTTAGGCCGTTTTTTCGACTCAAACGGTCGATTTCGTAAAAAAAAACCATTGTAAAGCGAGATCATGACGAATTTTATAACAATAATGAATATACCCAGAGATTGGCTGAAGTTATGCAATTTTAATATGGACAGGTGTTCGCACGTGGTATCAAAGAACCACTGAGCGAAATTTGGAGAATTTAGGACAAAGGTTATGGATTTCTATAAAGAACAAATAAACAAACAAACAAACAGAATTTCAACTTTATTTATATAGATTATTATATCAATTTAATCGTTTCTTGTGGGTAACCACTTAATTTTATTTTATATTGATTTTAAATATATTTACTTTTGAAGAGAAAAGATTGGTCTGGGCAAGGAGTCGAAACCAGGTCTCCCGCGTGACACGCGCGGTACGCTATCCACTGCGACACCGAGCTCGCTTCCAAGCCCAGCCAATCTCTCCTCTTCACTGTCATGTCACGCGGGAGACCCGGGTTCGACTCCTGGCCGAGACCAATCTTTTCCCTTAAAAATTGGAATATTTATAATAAATATTATTATAATATTTACTATATTTTTGAATTAAATTTCATATATTTAAACATTTAAAATAATAAATTATATTTAATATATAACTAAAATATTAAAGTAAAATAAAAGCAAGAAAATACCGTCTCAGTAATAATAGAATACCCTGAAAAGGGAACAAGAGAAGTAATACTTTAATATATTCCGACGGACCTACTTTAAACAAGAGCGCTTCACTAAGGAGATTTAAGACGGCCTTTGCGTGGCAGATTCAACATTCAACCGACCCAGTCAACTAATCAACCAATACCCCACACACGCCGGCTCTCCAAGAATCAACTCGAGCGGTAATACGTTTTATAAAAAAGATGTTTTATGAGCCATTACGCGGGGGTGTATACGGGCATAAACCCGGCCCCACGAGGCCTTGAATGGCACATTTTTTTTTTTTCTTTTTTTCTTTTCCGTTCCTTGGAGAATTCTGCCAGTCGCGTCTTGCGGAGAGGGGATTGGCCTCTCTTTCAATAGCTCCTTGGGAAGTGAAAAAAGTATTTACCTCATTAACATAATTCAATTTTATTTATATATTCAGTGAATAGACTATTAAGAGCCAAGTAGGATCGGTTTCCATGCTATATATTTCTATTTGTTTTTATTACAGGCTTATAAATTTAAAAATAATGTTTATTGTATTTATGAAAGGATTACGAATTGTTTCATGCGATTTATCTCACGCAACCAGCTGTTTTGTTTGTTTAATCAACGTCACTTTATGCTACTAATGATAATGATAGGACGATGCCTATAGTGGGAGTCCTAAATTTTGCCTATCCGGGTATAATTAGGATATGGATCTTTAACGATTATCTGACATCGTTAGGCTCGGTCCTCCATTTTACGTCCTATCTGAGGGACGGCATAGACAAGGATTTTTTACTTCCATTAAAAGGTTTCTAAACCACAGGTGACCCCATTTTGCATATATTGTAACACCCATGCGGGTTTTAAAATTTATTAAAGATATTTTTCTTATTTAAATTACTAAAAAGCTATTATAAGTTACTAAGATCGTAAGGAAACTGTTATTCATACTAATAAAAAAAATAGTAATTTCATGGAGATAAGTTTTATGTAATTGTCACTGCTAGAGTGACATGGATTGACATAACAGTTTTTAATATATTTTTGTTTAATATATAATTTATTGAAATATACAACTATATTTACGTCAAATATATCTATTAAATGTGATAGCGTTTAAAGAAAAGAAAATATCATGAACAAGCATTAAGTTAAATTACCAATCAACTAATTCACTTTACATAGGAGGTACCGAGGCCATTTTCTTTTCAGACGCCTAGGAGGATTGTATGGAATATTGGCATAGACAAGCATTTTTTACTCTATTAAGAAAATCTTAGGCCCACTGCGGGACCAACCTTTAGTATTGTAGATTGTTATGCTAGCCACTGCCCAGAGGCGACCCACCCGCGACCGGGTTAATCAGCACGATCAACCCTCTGTAACGGGATACGTTATTTTAAATATGGTCACGCGAACCGAACTATTAATACTATTGTGACTTTAGTCTGGTATTTGAGGTTTTGTTAAGGGAGTACAAAAACTCTACAATTGAACTCGGTAACTTTGTACAGTTCGGGGTAACTTTGTACACCGACCTTGAATGTGTTTCGAAACCATCTACCAACCAAACAATAGGAAGTTTTGATGTGAATTTTTGTTTTGATTATTATAATCTCTATGTATTTTTAGTTACATAGAGATTACAATAATCAAAACAAAAATTCACATCAAGACTTCCTATTGTTTGGTTGGTAGATGGTTTTGAAACACATTTAAGGTCGGTGTACAAAGTTACCCCAACCTGTACAAAATTACCCAGTTCAATTGTACACAATCTGAGTAGACGGCTACTTTTTATTCACAGTTAGTACCATTAGTACTAACTGTCCCAATGGTAGACTATTTCGAATCCTGGCTGTAGTTGATCTTTTCTCATCAAATAAAATAATTCAAAAATAATATAAAATTAACATTCAACAAACATTTTATTTTTTGGTCCTCTCCTACCTCGCCGGTCAGGCTATACGGTTTTCCGGGCCAGGGGAGTGGGTGGGGGGCGGGTAGATGCCGAGAATTATTTAATATCCTCTGGCCCCGAGTTTCGAAATTGCTAGCTTCGGGTTTTCAAACATATGTCGGTTATGAGGTGTAACGTGTATTTCCTAACGCATTTGCCTAATCGGCCATCCCGCCACCCTTAAAATGAATAAATAAATAAAAACATAAATCTTCGATTGTTGCCCAAATTTAGTCCATGGCTTATGTCACCCCATCACCCCATTCCATAGCCCTTATTTCCCTATACTAGTAATTTTTGAACTATTAGAAAATATAGTCCCATCAACTGATCGTGACTCCGTTGCTTCCGGTTGGTTGTCAACTCTTTGTAGAAGAGTAAACAGAAGACTGGAGTTCCCGTGGACAGTGATTGCACACTACCGATAATTGCGGCCGCTTGGTGAACTAGTGAAAGGTTAGGAACCACCGACTCCGTGACCTTCGCCGCGACTCGAGGGCGATAATCTGCTCCGATAATTGCTCCATCACGAAGGTCTGTTTACTCACTTCTATTATTAGACTCCTCAGGATATCGTGGCCGGAGGAATCGAGGGGAGGAGAACATCTTCCGAAAGAGGGTAGGAAATATCTGGATCTAGGACTAGTCCAAGAACGTTCGGGTTTCTGATGCTATGAGCACGCAAGAGCAAGGATATTCCAGCGGGCTTTAGCGCGAACTACCTCAAAGGGGACTTTACACTTTCTCGAACCACGTGACGAACAGGTAATCCCCCGAACCTTGCCGTACCGGCGAAACACGAACAGTCATTAAAACTAAACGTCAAGTCGAGCGAGCACCATAATATAACAATCTTCATTACAAAGACAGCTGACTAGGAACTATCGGCTGTTCTGACTTTTAACTCTAACTTACTTTAGGTATAAGCAACAATGTCAGAGAAAATTTAGAAGGGTAAGATTGATAGCCAGCCACCAACTTCAAGCACATATGAGTTATATAATTTATTTAAAGGGAAAACATTAACAGAGTAATTTAAATTTTATTTTTAAGCAAATCATACTCAAGTACCTACCAGGAATTCTATAAGAACGTGTATATTAATTCTCTTATATTTTATCAAGGTTTGGTGATTAATACATTTAGATAAATAAAAAGGCCAATATTCACCAAAAAACCAATAATAAATTTTTTTTTATTCTGGCAACGTTTCGGCTTCTATAGCCATTTTCAAGCCTGTAAGCACATTTACATAAATTTATAATTTTATAACAATACATAGAAATTTTTTCTTTTATAACATTTAGCTTTTTTGTATTTTGTACCTACCATGCACCATACTTTGGTGATTTAGAATAGAAATATTTTTAAGGCTGTAAATAAAAAAATTGTTGCTGGAGGCGTCATTTTATGATCTAAAAATCTGGTGCGTGCGCGCAACATACAACTTTCACTTACCAACTTACTTAAATTAGAAATTGGTGTGTTTTGTTAATTGCCACTTCTCAAAGACACATTTTTCCACATTCATTTCTTATTTTTTCTTTTTGTTTGCTCTACAAAAAACACTAGTTTTTTTTATTATTAAATAAAAGCTTGTGGTAATTCGGCAAGCATAATACTCCAAGTCGTCTGATTTTATAATTCTCTATGTAATTGTTGAAAACTTCATTTACCATGAAACAAATAATTTCCATAAAATGAACAGATTGGCTTTAATTATGAACAATGGTCTATTATTAAAGGCGTATTCTGCATGAGCGGGCTCAACGTGTTTTATGTGTTGACTAATATTTTTCTTTTTTTCTCCTCTATATGTTTACTTGATTTTTATCATATCTCATATCTAGCCATTTCTTAGTTTTAGGCGAAACGAGAGACAGATAATTTCTCCATATAAACAAATACAAAGGTACTTTATATGAAAAAAAAAAGACACCTTCCTCATTTAAGCCCCCTGAGATCATTTTAATAATAATGAAGCTTACCTGATATTAAAGAACACCTAATTGTCATTAAACACGACGAATTTGATGAAAATCGTTAAAGCGGTTTTTGAGATAATCGAAAAAAAGGTAAAAAGTTGTAAAAGAGTTATGAAATAAAGTTCCCCCTTCGTTTGACTAATTTTGATGAAATGTTGGGCATCACATCTTTGGCATATAAATACATCGAATACCCAGTTTGATTTATATCGTTAAAGCCGTTGTTGAGTAAATAAAAAAAAACACGTGAAAATTATATAAAATTTTAAAGTGGGGGACATTACTTTACTCCGGTTGATCAATTTTGATGAAATTTTTACGGACATACCTCGAGCATATACACACATCAAATACCCAGTTTGATCAAAATATTTAATGCCGTTTTTGAGTAAATATAAAAAACACGTGAAAATTATATAAAATTTATTAAGTAAAGTCCCCCCTCCGGTTGATCAAATTTGATGAAATTTTTACAGTCATATCTCGGGCATATACATACATCCTATACCCAGTTTGATCAAAATCGTTAAAGCCGTTTTTGAGTAAATAGAAAAAAAACACGTGAAAATGAAACAAAATTTATTAAGTAAAGTCCCCCCTCCGGTTGATCAAATTTGATGAAATTTTTACAGTCATATCTCGGGCATATACATACATCAAATACCCATTTTGATCAAAATCGTTAAAGCCGTTTAGGAGTAAATCGAAAAAAACGTAAAAAGTTATTAAATAAAGTACCCCCTTATCCCTTTGAGCCATTTTGATAAAATTTTTGCTGTCACATCGCGGGCATATGCCTACACTAAATACCTAATTTCAGGTTCCCACGGTTTATAGTTTTTGAGCTAGTCTGTTCACACACACACACACACACACACACACACACACACACACACACACACACACACACACACACACACACACACACACACACACAGACCATTTCGCGGGACTTGGTTATTTCGACTCAGGGGGTCCCAAAACGGAAGTCGAAATTTTTCACGATCGCAATACTTCCACTTACTATATATTTCATATATTGGTAAGTGAAAGTAAAAAACTCGTAAATAAATTTATCTTGTGTTCAGAAAGGTTATTTGCTATAGATTGATAAAAAATTATATTTACCCATCTGTCATATATTGTTATATCTGCCACCACTAAATCCGAGCAACTGATTGGATTACTATGGTATTCTATTGTATGAGAGGGGTCGGGGTGCTAAGTAGGAATGATTGTAGGCTATCGCTGATTGGGTATGAATAATTTAAAGTATCTTTTATTTTTATATTTGAGGCTTATTTTAAGTTTCTGTATGGTATTGGCGTAGAAAATGTTTAAATTATCGACATCAGTTTGTTGATTCACGGTTTTGTTCAGGTTTTTGGTTATACAGATGGATTCTAATATTCTTCTTTTGTTAGTGTTTTATTCATGATGTACAATTTGTGCATTCTCGAAATCAAAAACACGTTTGTGGTTCACGGCATGTTGTGATAAATCGGTTGCTAGTTTTGGTTTTGTCGTTACCTGTTCGTCAAATTTTAGCGGTACAATTTTGCTTATGCTGTTGTAATCTTCTTTAGGACCATTGCGATGTTTGTCCGTAATATGATTTTTCAGGACATTGTTTACAGTTTATTTTATATATTACGTTCGTCAATTTTTCTTTTGGAATCTTGTCTTTAGTGTTTGAATATACTTTATTGATCTTATTCACTATATTGGTTCCAAATTTTAAGTCGCTTAAATCATATTTTCTGAAAGTGTTTTCTACTCTATTGGTTAGCCCTTCTATATATGTTATTCCAAAATATTTGTTGAGGTGTGACCTGGGGTTGGTTTGTTTGTTAGCATCATTTGTATGTTTAGTGTCTATTTTCTCCATATTAGTTTTTGATATATTATTTTGAACATTCAAGTTAGTGATTAAGTTTCTATTGCACTTTTTAGTATCTATTTTAATTGTACTACTTTCCCCGTGAGTAAATGTTAAGTCATTACTATTCTCTTTAATTTTCTCGTTATCTATTGTATTTTTTGGCTTGTACCATAACCTATTTATAAGCCTGATAGGATACCAATTTTCTATCAGAATTTCATCTCTAGAAGCCGAAACGTTGCCAGAATAAAAAAAAATTTATTATTGGTTTTTTGGTGAATATTGGCCTTTTTATTTATCTAAATGTATATTAATTTTACCATATCTCTATGTATTAAGCTGAGGAAGTTGTTACTTACTATAGATATAAGCAATGCCAGAAAAATGCTAAAAGAGAGTCTTAGAATCTTATCTTAACTGACTCCAAAGCCACACTAGTGATATCCCCGAACACACAGGCGAAAAGATAAAGTATCCTGTTCGAGTTCGTGTCTTATTTAGATTAGCCGAACAGTGTTCCGTACAGTTCTTTTACTTCGAACAGGTTGTTCGAAGGTGAGGTTCGCACAGTGTAAAGGCACCTTCAGTGCTCCAGATGCTCCCTAACCTCAACATGGAAGATACATCTGCTCAGAGTTCCCATAAACCGATCCTGCAAGATCCTTTACCTGAGTATTGAAACGTGAAGTCAGGCGAACAATGATGCTGACTGCACCAATGCACCTTAATACAACAATTTCCATTACAAAGACGACTGATGTGAAAACTAGTGACTGTTCTGGCTTTTGATCCAACTTATTATGTATATAAGCAACTTCTGAAAAATGCTAAAAAAATGTGTAGAAACTTACATTAACTAACTAAAAAGCGACACTAGTGCTATCCCCGAACATTCGGCTGTACAAAGTGCCTCTACTAGTTCGTATCTTATCTAGATAGACAGAATAGATAATATGGATAGAATTATTAACACGTACCGGTTAATTCGTTTGCCTATAAATTTATACTTATGGGAAATGAATCTTTAATCTTTCAAGAAATCCTGTATATAAACTGTCGAATTATTGAAGGATACTTATCTAAATAGTTCACATCTATGATGCAAAAAAAAGCGAAAACGTCTTGTTGAGAAAAATAGTATATATATTCTAAAAATCACTATATATATATATATATATATATATATATATATATATATATATATATATATATGAGGCTTTGTCCTAACTGACGGAATCAAAGCAGAGCAAAAACTACTAATGATAGAAACTTGAAGTTCGGAATTTAGATTTTAAACGCTATGTAGGTAACCACTAAGAAAGGAATTTCAATAATGTAACCCCTAAAATATCTAATTTGGGCTCATTTTAAAGATCTTGATACAACGAGTCTAATTCGAAAGCTCCAAAGAGGCGTCGAAAACCATGTTTTAAAGCCGAAAAATGAAGCGTTCACGACGAGTAAGCAATTTTTTTTTCGGTGGTTTTAGTGAACTTTCTCCATTGCGCGTCTCCTTCTCTTCTACCGAACCGGCAGCTTCCCACTCTAACATTCCACCTACAGGAAGCTCCGATCCATGCTATATTGTTAATATATAACATATGTTGTCAATATATAACATGTTATATTAAATCAATACCAACTTATGATAACAGAATTGATTTTAAAGTCTCGCGGGCAAAGCCGCGACGGGGAATGCTAGTAGTTATATATTCTAATAAAAATATTTGAAAAAAAAATAACTGAGTGAAAAGATGCTTCAAAGCTAATCTTATTTTAAAATTAGCAAATATGTATTAATTATCTGGTAAGTCACGGGTTCGCGCCCCGCGGTGGCCCTAGGATTTTTTAAGGGAGTAAAATATCCTTGGCTATGCCGTCCCTCGGATAGGACGTGAAATGGCCTGTACGATGTCAGTTACTCGTTAAAGATCCCTATCCTAATTATAGCTGGATAGGCAAAATGTAGGAATTCCACTGTAGCATCGTCCGATTAGCATTAGTGACATAAAGTAACGTTAAAGAAACAAAACAAATTTCCAGTTATTAACAAGTTCTCCAAATCTGTCGAACTACTCGATTAGGGCCGTCAGAAGATTCGACAATATTAATTTACTGTCTCTTGTACCAACACTTTAAAGTGTACCAATTGGTTTACTATAACAGGTGTTATAGATTCAAAAACATTTCATTATATATGTATATAAAAAAAAAAATTAAAAACAAAAAAATACAAATGTAGAGGTGAGAGATAGTCAACTGTTATTCTTTACGATAGGTTAAATGATTATGAGGATTTTCAGTTTAAAACTTTTTTATACGTTGGCTTTCCAAATTAAAAAAAGTTTTAACTGAAAATTCTGATAGTCGTTTAACTTATCGGAAAAATACAGTTTCCTTTGACTATCAATTAACTATTTTTTTAAAATTTGTATCTAAGTTTCATTCATTAATTTGTTTTTATGTTTGTTTGTTTTTTTATGTTTTTTTTATGCCACTAAGGCTAATTGGACGAATAAATTATTATTTGTTTATATGTTTCACCTCAATGTTGTTTCTCATCTTTTTTTTTTTTATTTATCCATTTATTTGTTTTTAATTCCCAAAATCAATCTGTAATTTGATATAAGGCCATCACTTTAAACATAAATGATTAATTTTAACATTGTTCACTAATTTTTGGCATCTCTAAACCATATTTTGAAAAATCATTAGAAAAATGGTTGATGGTTAAACGATTGAACGATTGTATCAAGTAGAAGCAATCGTGACAATCGACAATCGGTCATCCCTAAATGTTCTATTCATGAATGAGAAGCCATAGATAGTGTAACGATAATAAAAATACATATGTATTTAAGGCCAAGATCAATCTTTTCTCTTCAGGCAAAATTAGATATGAAAATTTTTTAATATAATACAATTTCATTCATAAATATTAAGGAGTTATTATTGTTGATAAATAAGATTATATTTTTTTCAATATTCTTTAGCTTTTCAATGCTTTCATTTAATATCAAGGGTACCTCAAGATACTTTGAGATGAGCTTTTTTTTTTTTTATTCTGTTATTTTTCGATTAACTACTCTTCCATTGTTTTGAATTGCCTTCTGTTAATCAGAGGGTTATTTTTCGAAATTAATTCGTTTTTAATCACCACTCCTTTTTTTAAATAATATTTTGCGTGAAAGATATTCAAAGAATTTCAAATAAAGTGAAATTATATGTTAACTTCAGAAGAGGTAAGTATTCAAAATTATTATAACCACATGCACAATTTTCGAAAATTAAAAGTGTAACAGCAAACCTTCATGCGGGGTCACCTGTGGTATTGTGGTTAGCATGGCAACCTACAATACTAAAGGTCGCATGTTCGCGTCCCACGGTGGACCTAACATTTTTTTCCTCGGATAGGACGTAAAATGGAGGTCTCGAGCCTGTACAATGTCAGATACTCCCTAAAGATCCCTATCCTAATTATTCCTGGATGGGCAAAATTTAGGACTCCAACTGTAGCATCGTCCGATTAGCCTTAGCGTTAAAATAACAAACAACCTTCATGCAATCAACCATAAGTTGCCTTAAGGGATTTTAATGGTTCCTGTTCTCGGTCATGATTTCTTTATTACTTCTGAGTAGGTACCTACTACTTTTTCGAGTGGACAATAAATATACATCATATCAATTTCTTGATTTTATCTCCAAAAAGAATTTCTCAGCAATAATATGATGTCATAAAAAATTGCCCTCGAAACCTAGAGTAACAATTGCTTGAAAAAATAATCGATGCTCTACAACAATAGGTCGATCTATTGCGATAATATCTCGACTATCGGTCATCCCTGGGACCAAGATCACATGATCACCACGTAGAAGGTGTTACGAAAATGGCCGAGTAGTAACTCTTCTCGTATCTGACTTCATAGTTTTATCAAGAAGGGGTTTACGAAGAGAGAGTGAGAGAGTGAGAGAGAGAGAGTGAAGGAAATGAAAGTAATTTTTCTAGATAATTAAAAATGCCATTTCCATGTATTCTAAAATTCATCATTCATGATATATAAGATATTTAACTAATTTACACTTTCAATAATTGTGTTTTCAGTTACATTAAAAAATAGAAAAATTATAATCAATGTCTTTATAAAATTATAGTTTTATAATTTTATATTATTTCCAAACGTCTTGCTTGGAATCCCCATACAAGATTGAAACGACAAGAAACCTCTCAACGCTTCCGTCTACTACATCACTTACTGGACAAACGCTCAAAGCTACTACAAAAGGCTCCTTTATATGACTTTAATATATAGAAGAGATCTATTTTGGCTTACGGAATCGAGCTTCAGGGCTCCACCAAACCATCGCAATGACTTCTCTCGAATCCAATCCTTGCAATCCAAAATCCTTCGTAAAATCCTTAACGCTCCTTATTTTGTAACAAATAAAATAATCCACAAAGACATTAATGTTCCATATCTCGCCGATGAGGCCCGATCCAGATATCAGTCCTTTCATATTAAACTCCTGACACACCAGAACCTTCCCTCGCTTCCTCCTCTATTCCAGATAATCCTCCAAGGCGTCTGAAAAGAAGATGGCCTCGAGATCTTTTAGGTTAGATACTAGTTTCTCTACATGCTTAGTAGACAGTATTTTCTTTTATTTTAGTACATTTACTTAATATATTATATGTAAATACAGATGTAAATTTCAATAAATATTTACTTTAAAAACAAAATATTTCCGCGAGCCCATAAGCGTTTTTTTTCTTCTTTTTTTTTTTCACTAAACTATTTCTTTTGGATATAAATTCTTACAGAAACATTTCAATTCAAGTTAACATTAATCTTTAATGTTTTTCTGACAACTACTATTTTTTTTTCACATTTTTTGTTTGATAATTTAGGTGCAAAACAGGGTGCAGAAATATTAATAGGCTCCAACAGCCCCCCTTGCAAATCGTTAACGATATTTTAATCTTTTCAGCTAAAATCTTGGCCTTGATTTGCTGTATTCGATCACTGCTTTCTTCTGCTGTCCGCTTCGCTCGCTCAAAAAGGTTAAAGAAACCACAATACATTATACTATTGCTCGAGCGCTTTAAGGAATCAGTTTATGAATTGATATTGTTAAAATCTTGGCCAGTTCTAGAAGAAGAACCCACACTTCTGTATTAGTACGACGATTCAACCACTATTCTACAGAAGGAATTGTCATACAGAACTAGTTTGACAGGTAATATCGGCTTCCAGGTGAACTTCCAGTTATTCCAGAAGAGTGGTAAGTGAATTTTCACATGGTTATTGGAAGGGAGATTCGAACCGAAAACCCTTGCAGACATTAGGGACTGTTACAACTTTAGGGCCCCGACTTGTTTTAAGTGAACGCACTTGCGTAAAAACAGGTTCGTTCTGTGCTCACATCCGTCCTTTTCTTGTAACTGAATTCCAATTGTATTCCTACTCTGTATACAGTTTTATTCAATCAATTCAGGTTTAATAAGAAAATAAATAATTATAATAAAAATAAATCTTTTTATTGTAAATCATTTCCAAGTCTAATTCATAACATTGTCAACCAAATTAGAATTGAAAGGATCGGGGCAAAATAGTGCCAAGCAACATTTTTAACAAAAATGAACTGTAGCTGCAGTCCGCTGTATTTTACATGGGACTGTATGTCTATGATGGAAATGCCACCTAAACATGACTATAGAGACTCTATATAGTCATATTTAGGTGGCATTTCCATCATAGACCTACGTAATATACAGCAGACTGCAGCTATAGTTTATTTTTGTTGAAAATTTTGCTTGGCACTATTTTGCCCCCGACCCCTTCAATTGTTCTGAAGAAAATTTGTTTATAAACAAAAGATGTATTTTAGATATCCCAGCTTCCACACATGCTTTGATTGGTTCGCTAGGAATATGATCGGTCCCCGCGGCTTTATAAGATTTTAGCTTTCCACTTTTTCGGCGGCAACATTAATCAACTCACGCCTTCTATCCCGAAATTTAAAAATTAGAATTTTTTCTGTCTTCATATCTTGATTTGCGCCTGGCAACAACTTAGAAAATCAGCTTATTTCAGAGCTACACTAATTTAAATAAGGGCATGTTAGGCATGGGGAAGGATGGCACCCAGCGGTACCTCTTGTCTGTTTCAGTTAATCTGGTTTGTTAACGAAGGAGATCTCTCATCCAACGCCTTTTTGGATCTCCTATTTATTTATTGGTATATCTGCTGTCGCCATGTCTCTAATCAGTCGGTTGAAGTGGCCATGTAAGTGAGTATGAAAAAGTTTATAAAGTGTCTTTATATTTTGGTCTACTGTTTCTATTTGTTAGTCAGTATGTAGTGTTTTGTTAGTGACGTACCATGGTGCTTTAAATATGAGTCTTAACATTTTTGATTGAAAGGTTTGAAGTCGGTGCAAGTGGTGGGTCTTTTCAGCTGTTCCGTATATCTGTGAAGAGTATGTCCATATTGGTTTTATCAAGTAGGTATAAATATGTATTTAATTATGACAATTTACAAAGCTATAATTCTTCCGATGGTTCTTTACGGATGTGAAATATGGATGCTTACATTAAGGAATGAGCACCTTAAGGTCTTTGAAAATAAATTTCTGCTAGACAAATATTTGGGTCTGCTATCTGCTAGACAATGAAGATTCAACAGGAGAATTTAGACGGCTACACAATGCAGAATATCGTGAACTATACCCGGTAAACGTAATCGAAGTTATTGGCGCCCGTCGGATTAAGTTTGCGTGAAAAATTGCGAGTCTTAGTTGGGAACGAATATCTAAAATATTGATAAACGCTTTGTCGACTGCAAAACGTCCAAGGATAAGGTGGGAGCATTCGGTTAGGGCTGATCTTGAGTAGGTATTGGACGGGGGAGTTGGATGAAGTTGTGTAAGGACTGATTCGATCGGCATTCGGCTTCGTTAAGTCTTTTTTCTTTCTTCTGTACAACGAACTATTCAGTATAAAAAAAATTAAAGCTGGAGTTCCACAGGGTAGTGTTCTTGGACCACTACTCTTCAATATTTTCACAGCTGATTTACCCGAACACGAACACACCCTACTGGCTACATTCGCTGACGATACCGCACTACTAATATCAAACAGAAATCCCGATATAGCATCTTCCAGTCTCAAAACCACTTTGATGATATATTTAGTTGGGCGACCAGGTGGTAGGTAAAAATGAATTGTATGAAAAGTGAATTTGTTAACTTCACCCTCAATCATGGTTCCTGCCCAAAAGTAACCTTCCATGATAATACAATCCCTGAATCCCAAGCAGTAAGATTTTTGGGACTTCACTTGGACAATAGACGGACATGGAGAACCCACATCGGACTGAAAAGGAAACAACTTAACAAACGATTTGGAATATTATCTAGGTTACTCAACAGACGTTCGAAATTATCAAGGATTCAGTCATTCCAGTCCAATTTATTGAGGAAAATAGGAGACGCGCCATACTAATACTACAAAAACTTCCACCAAAGGCTAACTTTTAACACGAACCCCTTAATACAGACACTAACAGCAAATATAAACCCATACATTCCACCCAGACTACTTTTGAGGCCGAGAGATACGCTAACTTAGTATAAAGTTAGCAATTCATCCAATAGGAGTTCAACCGATGTGCTTATTGCTAATTTTCAGATTGCAAATCACACAAAATGACACATTTTTGAATTTGTAAATAAATCTTTCTTTCTTTCCGAAGTAAATTTAGAACTTTTCTAACTTAATCTTATATTCATACAAACAAAAAAACTTTTCATTTCAATTATGATTTTTCCAAGTCAATTTAAGAATTTAGAGCTGTGTAGTGGTCCACTGTTTTCTGTAAGATATGAAAGGATAAATTATCAGCATTTTCAGTCAAATGCTGTCAGTCAAAAGCCTAGGTTTCGATCCCAACATGTGAAGCTTCATCAAGGGTTCTTGAGTACAGAGTAATACAGAGACATAGAATACAATAGTCTCTGTACAATATTACTGAAGTAACGTAAGTGTAAGCTCTCCAAATAAAATTTTTTATACTGGAAACCTATTAAGCTGAAAACAAAACGAAAAAATAAAAACTTAAATCTTATTTCGGCCTCCAAACAAGCGATATGTGATTTTCAGTTTGAGTACATGTTGTACATTTTTTTTTTTTTTTTTGTCGGTACCCCCACCTTGCCATGTGTGGCACACGGGGGTTGTTGTAGAGGTGTAACCAACCTATTCTAACCATGATGGGACGGTCGAGATCTATTCCGTGGAGCCGCCACGAAATAAAAGTCAACCCTCCCAGGACGGATTCGAACCGCTGCCGTTCGGCTCGAGCGTGCTAAAGCGCGTCGCGCCAAACACGCTCGCCTTTCCCGGCCCATTATACATGTTGTACATGGAAATCTAATCAGTTTGTTATTTCCCCGAATATAATTTGGACTTAGCTTCTGAAGTTGATTAAAATAAAAGTACCGCTACCTAAAACCCCGCTTCTGAAAGCCCACCCCTAGGACATGTCAGATTGACACAGCACCGGTTATGCAGACACACACTGCTGAGATATGCTGGCTCGCTAAGGATCCGGACGACCTCGCCGAGTCAATCCTAATCGTCCCCCGATCAGGTCGGGTATTCTTCTTTCCCTGCCAGGAGATTCCACTCTTCGGTTCTCTTTTTACCTTCCTCCAACTCCTCCGCAGCACACAATGCCCCCATATCCACTACTACATACTATTCCAACCCTAGTGGTCTCATTTGTTCTACTGCGCAGTGATCATATTAAAAATAATCAACTTTTCAATTTAGCTTTAAAATCCTGCGTAATTGTAAGATGTTAGCGTAAATATACATCTAAAATAATATCCATCGTTATTTTAAATAAATAAATTAATAAATTCTTTATACATTTGTTCTGGGATGTATCCCTTAAGAACAAAATTAAATAAAATACAGAGAGGGCTTTAGAGCCTTGAAGTTTAAGTAACAAATTGAATTGATAAAAATAATTAGAAAACCTCTAGTTTAAATAAATAAAAATAAAAATAAAACACATTAAATGTTCAATCGTGTGAAAAGAAGCTAGTATGTGCATCTTGTAATATACACATATGTACACACTTATTTACAGGTTGGTTAATAATATTTATATTTTCTAAAAAAAAAAAAAAATATATGAAAAAAAGAAAGAAATGAGATAAGAGCTTCTAACGGTTTAAAAGGCAAATTATAATGGGAAATGTCAATTTACTTTTTAAGGAGACTGGATGGCTATGAAGTGATGATATAGGCGGGATTTAAAGGTGGAGAGGGTATTGGAATTACGGATGAAAGGAGGAATAGAATTCCATAAGGATGAGGACCTAATAATGAAAGATCTATCAAAAGCTGACGTTCGGTGGGCCGGAGTATATAGATCTGAAGACCTAGAGCGGGTACTGCGGGAATGGACAGAGGATTTGAACTGAAGAAGTTCAGAGATATATGAGGGACGCCGGGAACGAATAACTTGGAAAAGGAAGGAGGTTAGGAAATACTTACGGCGGTAGGAAGGATATAACCACTTTAACTTTTCATAATAAGGCGATATGAAGACGTCTCTTGGGATCCCAAATATAAATCGGATGAAACAATTTATCAAACGTTTTGATCGAGTGAAATTTTACATCGTTTCCTTATATCGATTACAGCAGGATGTTTAGCGTGCGCAAATATTTAATTTTAAACCGAAAACTGTATTCAACCATTTTCATAACATACTAGCTAAAGAATCGGTAATTATTTTCCTGAGAGGTTTAAGGTTCACTCTGGATACCTGGATACGCCAATTATACCCGGATAGGCAAAATTTAGGACTCCCACTTTAGCTTCGCCTGATTGCCTTAGTAGTATCAAGTGACGTTAGACTAACAAACAAGGTAAATAATATATACAATATTTATAAAAAAGTTTCATATGATTTTAAGAAATCCCTTCCCTGGAGAGTGAAGAAATGACCCTATTCAAGAACTTTTATCCATTTCCTAAAGGTAACCAACTTATAAATATATAAAACTAAATTTATGACGTTATCCATTAATATTGTTTTCCATATTACGAGTTTTGAATAAATTCAGATATGGCCTACAGGGGCTACATACCATTATTTAGCATAACGTGTTACCAATATTTTGTATTTTATTTTAGCCCTCATTTTATTCATTCTTTTGGCAATTTTTTTTTTTTGGGGGGGGAGGGGGTATAATGCTTGAATTTCGAACAAAAATTGAACAAAAATAGCTATTTTGGAAAAAAATAAGTAGCGGAGAGTAAATTGAAATAGAAACCCTTTTATTTTTACAGATTATTCTTATAATATTTGTTTTGGTATAGATTTTGGTGGAATCACTGAATTTTGGATCTTTTGTATAATACTATTGATATATTTTTGAAAAAAATTCCGGTCGAAAAATCGGAATCGGAAATAAAATATTTAATTAAAATAGTAACAGCAAGATGTGAAATACAGAGTAAAATAATCGCATGTGAGCTGTAATTACATATATTGGAAATAGGAAGGTTTTAAAAAAGGAAAGATACTGCTCAAAGTATGGAATCAATAGATGCAATATCCGGTAAGTAGGCTTATTTTTAAATCACTCTGGTGACACGCACTACCCCTGTTACCGTTCTAGGGTTAAAAAAAATTAGGTACTTATTTGTGCTACAGCGGGTATCAATTTGTGATTTCCTCTCACATCCAATTTTTTATCACAAGATTTACAGAACACTACACAACCATCCCTATTGAGTTCATTATATTTTTCAATCCGTCCCATAGTTTTCGAAGACACTTTCTCCCATTTTAATCATTTTCAGTAACAATATACTCGACAGAAGCTAGTTTGATACTGACAGGGACAACTAAGGGAATTGAGAAACAAAATACAGTCAAAATCATTTATAACGACACCGGCTATAACATACACTCGGATATAACAAACAAAATAATCGGCCCCATGAAATAACAGACAGAAAAAAGCCTTAATATCGCTTACAACGGACATCGGTTAGAGTGAACAGGTCGGTTAGAGCGAACATTTTCTTGGAACAGTAGCAGTTAAAATGTTGTTTACAGCGTACATTTCAAGACTAAGTTCTACGAAATGAAGAATAAGTTTTCTTTACTTTACATCAATGCACCGGTTTATACACGGAAACATGCCATGACAACAGTATATGTACGATTGAGGAACAGTTTGGGATAGTTTGCCGAGTCGATTCCGAGAGTACGATTGGCCGTGAATTAAAAACATCTCGTTCAACTGGATATGAAACTCCAGTAATTGTCAAAGAATCTTTCTCGGTTGTCTCTACTTCAATCAAAAATTTTTTTTTGCCGAACTACGAGGAAGGCGACAGGCAAGAATGACAGATTTTTTTATTTAACTTACTTATTAATATGTAATTT
Source organism: Aelia acuminata (assembly GCA_911387785.2). Classification (NCBI taxonomy): domain Eukaryota; kingdom Metazoa; phylum Arthropoda; class Insecta; order Hemiptera; family Pentatomidae; genus Aelia; species Aelia acuminata. Next base: position 13,130,138 of record OU426984.1, read on the forward strand.
TGGATTTGATAATATGTATTTTCACTCTTTTTTCGTTATATATTTTTTAATTTTTTTATAAAATTTTAAATGTATATTTTTAGAATACCAAGATTTTGACATTTTGCATTATGAGTATTGTTTATTCAGTACCTTATTATGTACTTTAATTGTTAATGGTTATTATGCACTTAAATTGACGTAAGATTAATTATGTACTTAAATTACGTAAGATGAAAATATGTATCGATAATGGTCAATATTTAACAGACCCAAAATTAAGACGAAGTGACTATAGGGACCGTTTACAGCGAACTGTTCGTTATAACCGATAATACCGCTTAAAGATCGGCTATAACGTACAAAAACCTCCAGTCCCTTGAAGTTCGTTATAAACGATTTTGACTGTATAGACATCCAGGAATCCCACTCTCATTTCTTGGAAATCCGAGGTTTGTGTTGGTTAACATCTCCCATCTTCAAGTTCCCTTAATTTTTTTCTATGATATTCACATTTATTTTTCCACTATTGTTTTGATGTGTATTAAAGAAAATTAAAATTTGTAATATATTTTTTTCTTCAAATTATCAAATGATGCAATTTAGTGCAATAAAAATTCAAAACATGCAATTTCGTGAAGTAAACCCCAAAACGTGCAATTTCGTGCAGTATAAAACTTCTTTAAAACATCCCATTTGGCTTGATTCGCATAAGTAACTTAAGTTCGCTCTATTCTGAAATTCAAAAAAAAAAAGATGTAATTGCACGGGAATCCGAGCTGTAGTTATTATATTATATGTAGCCAGAAGGTACGACAGGCTCGACTTATAGGCTGATATGTTTACCTCTTTATGTGACATGTTTTGACAAAAAGAACTATGAAGAGGCGAGACTATGTTTTGTTTAGGCTAGAGCAGAGTCCTTCGGCAGGTGTCAGTGGGTTATTGAACCAGGAAAATCTAAAGAGCATGTCCCTCTCCTGCGAAATATTCAAGGACTCCTGTGAGTGGTCTTGTGGAACCGCTCCGGCTGCGCTTGTCATCCGCCCATAAATCTTTCCCTACTTTACCAATTAAAGATAATATACAGCAGAGCCTCGATTATTCGTATAACTTAGGCGATTATAATAAAGTAAACTTAGAACACAATGACACAGGATTTAAAATAGTTATTTTCATCAGTACAGTAAACCCTCGATATAGCGAACTGGTAGGGGGTTTGATATTCATAGTTCGCTATAACGAGATTCGTTATAACCGAGGATTCTTTTTTTAAAATATTTTTTTTAGCCAATGGCCGCACTAATTTGATCATATTTAGAAGGAAATTCATTCATTAGAACTACTTAAATTAAAACGCATGTTTGTAATTTATTTTTAGATAAACTACATATTAATTAAACAATGAGATTCATTAATTTACCTGCCAAGTTCACTTGAGCGTTCTGTAGCCTAACCTGTAATAAGAGGGTCTGAGATTGGTATTTGGGATCTCATTTGTTTATAGCAATTTATCAATTTGTTTCCAAATATTCATGAGCCGCAGAGCGCAGTCGTTTATTTGATGCTAATGTTAATCCTTGGGCTGCGGTTGAATCTATTTTATCTTTGTTTTTTATAATGGTTGACAATGTTGATTTTGGAATTCCATATTTTTCTACGATGGTTTTCTTACTTAGAATTCCCGTTTCAATATCCTGGAAAATTTTCAATATTTGCTCAATCGATAAGGATTTACGTTTGTGACACACGTTTACCTACGAACTCATTTTGTATTAAAAAAACAGTATAAACTACTACATAACACTGATTCGAATAATACAGAGGTCGAAACAGAACTGAGCTAGTTTTGAGAAAAAAGTCAATGAAATCAGAGAGAGAGCAAAAGGAAATCGAATTAGTTAAGAGTAAAAAAACACCTCACTTCTAACACAATTTTAGAAACTGGAGCTACTTTGTCTTCCCGCGCTCATTCTACGTAATACAGTAAAAAAAAAAAAATAATAAAAATTCTAGTAGTTCGTTATAACAGAATATAATAATTCTCAGGCATCAAATTTAGTTCGTAATACGCACTAACCAAGGGATTTCACTAAAACGAGGGTTTGAGCAGAAATATAATGGTAATTTTGGGGGGATAGTATTTTGGTTCGCTATATCGAGGTGTTCGTTATATCCGAGTTCGTAATAATGAGGGTTTACTCTATAATAAAGTAAACTTAGAACACAGTGACACAGGATTTAAAATAGTTATTTTCATCAATAGTGCGTGATGGACCAAAAGTGGTTGTTTTCGGTGCGCGGTGGAGTTTAAGAAAATTAGGCCAAGCACCGAAAATACACTTTTGGTATGTGTTATGAACGATACTTTTCATCATACTGCTCATACTTGAGTACATTAAAACACTTTTATATTTCATTACTAACTAACAGATCTCTTGAAAGAAAGAAAGAAATTAATTTTTATTCTGAACATCTAGTCCACTAAGAATAACAAAACATGGTCAGTTCCAAAGCCATTTGTCCGGCTGGTTGAATAGAAAAATGGATTAAAGATTTAAGAATAGAAGAAAAAAAAAAATTGAAAATATAAGTATACCTCAGAAGCAAAACAAAAGACAGGATTTGGATAATGAAAACAAATATTTTTCAGCTTCTAAACTTTAGAGCTTGGAGATAATAAAAATCAAATATATATATAGTCAGTTTTATTTTCAATATTTTACATGATTACGGAAGATTGATTATTGAGGAGGTGGATAGATAATTGGGTTTTAATGGAAGTGAGGGATGAAGTTTTACGGATAGAGACGGGTAAGGAATTCCAGAAGGTGACAGCACGGGTGATAAAGGATTTTTTAAAGGCGGCAGTTCGATGGAAAGGGGTGAACAGGTGAGAAGTTTGGGATCTGGTATTTAGGGAATATATTGAGGAGCACGGTGTGAACAAGTTGAGGATATAGGGAGGTTTCTTGGTTCTGATGGTTTGGAAAAGATATACACCTAGGAAGTATTGCCGTCGGAAAACTGGGTAGAGCGATTTCAACTCAGCATACCAACTGGAGACGTGGGAGCGCCTGGGGACACCGAAGATGGGATCTCAAGTGATTTAACTGGAAAACTAGTGATAACATATGTTATAGAAATACTATCACATGACATTTTATAACCTAAAAACCTTATAGTTTGTATACATTCGGGTAATATAAACAGTCATTTAGTGTTCAATAAAGATGGGTCTGTTAAAAATTGTAAAGTAAATTCCAGACAAAACCAGTGCAGTGACCTTCTAGCAGTCCAAAGGGATTCTTCACAGGCAACGATATTGCAGCCAGGGTCATGAAATGAAACATTATGTGAAGAAGGTGATCGATGGAGGTGTTATAAAACAAATTGCAGGCAAACAATCCGATTAAGAAAAGGAACATGGTTGGAGAAAACTAGGTTGAGTTTGGAAATCTCTATATATAAGAGGCTTTGTCCTGACTGACAGAATCAACGCAGAGCAAAAACTACTAATGATAGAAACTTTAAGTTCGGAATTTAGATTTTAAACGCGATGTAGGTAACCACAAAGAAAGGAATTTCAAAAATATAACCCCAAAGGGGTTTAAATGGCGAAATCGTCGTTTAAATCTAACGGGCATCTATGTTTGCACTTCAAGAAAAATTATCTACTAATTTGGACTCATTTTAAAGATCTTGATACGACGAGTTAAACTCGAAAGCCCCCACGGGACGTCGAAAACCATATTTTAAAGCCGAAAAATGAAGCGTTCACGACGATTAAGCAATTTTTTGTTTCGGCGGTTTTAGTGAACTCTCTCCATTGCAAGTATCTCTCTCTTCTACCGAGCCGGCAGCTTCCCTCTCCCACATTCCACCTACCGGAAGCTCCGATTCCGCTAAATCTCCTTAACATCAGTTAACATTTATATTAAATCAATACCAAGATAATGATCACATAAGTGATTTTAAGGCTCGCGGGCAAAGCCGCGACGGGGAATGCTAGTACAATACAAGAAATTAATATGACACCTTTTTTTTTTTTTTTTTACTTTCACTTACCTGTTCGAGCCGATCAAACATTTTTTATTAAAAAGTAAAATTTTAACTTAATTTTTAAAACAATATAAGAATATATAAATATTTGCAATATTTATAATATATGCATGGATTAACGAGAGAGGTTGTTTATAATACGAGAGAGAGACGTTGTTTATATTACGTTATATTATAATACGTCCAGTCGACTCACGGCACTTGATGGTGACCCTAGCCTGTTTCCTTGTGTCCACGACGTCATATAATTTCCTAAATCTTGAGAAAAGGGAATCGAATGAAATTAGAAGACTGGCCACAGCAGCGTCTGTCACCTGCCTCGACGAATTCGGAGAACCCTGGTACCAGGTTTTATTTTGGACTTTCTTTAAATACTTATTCTTCCATGAAAATATTTTTTATCTCTTTATCTCTCTCTCTCGTTCAGATTCATTAAGTTCAGTTCATTATTTTCATTTATTATTGATTATTAACTAATAAGATTAATGCTTCCTTATTTTTTACCTGTTATTTTATTTTGTATTTTTTTCTTCTTCTTATCAGTTAATATTTTAATTTTGTTTTATTAATTTTACATTTAGTTCAATTGTTTATCATTTATGTTTAGTCACAGGTATTTTTATTTCATTGTTCTCATCATCGTTTTTCTTTATTTTAAATATTTCTATTTATTTTCACTTGTAAATATTATTGTGTAAATATATTCTTATATGGCAATTATTACCATCATTATCTTTTTTTTTCTTCTTTACTAACTTATTCATTACTAGTACAAGGTTCAATTCAATATAACTTGTGCCACCTCAAAATAGAACCGGCAATACAGCGTAAGGTGATTTCAATCATACATAATAAAATTGAGCTCCGAACGCAACAACTGGTCCTCCGGCCGGATCTATTTTTTGGGCATTTTCAAAATTGTTTTGAATTTAAATTTTCTTTATTAATTCAATTGTGATTTCTCCTAATTAATAATCAATTAAAAAACTATTAATTTGATTAATATTTAATTTCTTTGGGTAAATCATTAAATAATTCTCTCTTTTAATTTTTTAATCTATTTTCTAATTTTAATCTTTTAATAAATTTTCAACTATTACATTTTATTAAACATGGCAGACCTATCACCTGACAAAAAGGCCAAGCTGGTGGCAAAGAAATTAACCAATATTTTTAAAGAAATTCAGGGGATCAGGGAGGCAGCTAAGGCTGCAGAAGAAGATATTAATAAATTCCCTTTATTCAAGGGGAAATTTAGAGCACTGGAAAATTTATTTCAAAGTTACATTAGCAACTGGGATACCTTATGGGAGCTACACGTGTTAATGGAAAAGGAAGAGGAATTTCCAATTGAAGAAAAATATTTGAAAGCTGCCCGATCGTACGTCTACGAATGTAATACAATTTTTGAAAACGTAATGAATCCAATTCCTACACCTACTTTCTCAAATCCTGGGGCAGGTTCGTCTACTATTAACGATCCCAATGTAACTCAGGCTCTAAATCTAACCATGGCCTCTTCTGTGCGGCATAGGCTACCTAAAATTTCTATACCTAAATTCGAGGGTGACCTGTTAGAGTGGGTCAGATTTAGGGATATATTTATTTCGATAGTTCATAATGAAGTAGTATTAACAGACATTGAAAAATTCCATCATTTAGTTGGGTCCTTATCTGGCGAACCTCTACGTATAGTTTCATCCTTCTCGCTATCCGCCGATAATTATGATAACGCCTGGAAGGCTCTTGAGGAACGCTATCATAATAAACGGATACTAGCGGCTGCTTACCTTCACAAAATAAAGCAATTCAGGCCTTCAAATCAATCTTCTTCCAGTCCAGCATATTTACGAGCCTTTTTGAAATCTGTGGCAGATAGTTTCTCATCTCTGTCTAATCTTAAAATTCCCGATGAAGCGGATTATTTCAAATTGCAACTAGCCTTGGACTGTCTAGATACTGAAAATCGGAAACTATTCGAAGAGAAGCAGACCACCGATTTTCCCACTTATAGTTCACTGATAGAATTCGTACAGCAACGCTGCAAGGTCCTAGAATTATCTGAACCTATTAAAACTGTTCGAAAATATGACAATTCTCCAAATACCTACATAAAACAATCTAAGGTCCTTACAACTTTCGGTCAGAAAATTGAAAAACCTAAAGAAATAGAGGTAAAATCGCCTGCTAACCGTAATTGTTCTAAATGCAAGAAGGACCACTTACTGTACAGATGTTATGAATTCAGACGTATGCCTTATAACAAGAAGGTAGAATTCGTCAAGTCTAATAAGTTGTGTCTGAATTGCCTGAAAAGTGATCATCAAACGAACACTTGCCCATCCAAGCTAAATTGCTTTCAATGTAACAAGAGACATCATTCCCTGATGCATGATCCCTCTACTCTTAGGAAATCGAACCCTAAACCCTATGAGACAACTTCAACTGAATCCACATCAGGATTAGTAGGCACAACTGCTGGAGGAAAAACGGTATTGTTAGGAACAGCGGTCGCCCATATTAGAGATTGGCAGGGTCATGTGCACCCTATCAGAATGGTGATTGATTCTGGTTCACAATTCTCCATCATAACAGAATCTTGTGCACGAAGGCTTGGACTCACGTGGAGACCCTCGAGGCGACTCTTGTCCGGAGTTGGTTTAGCGCATCTTCCAGCATCAAAGGGCATAATTATCTGCACTTTGTCTCCTGTAAAGGGAATCGCAACAGAAATCAAATGCAACGCATTAGTTATGCCACAAGTAACTTCAAATCTGCCTAGCGTTTCATTAGACCGATCTATACTTTCTCATGTTGGGTCAATTGAATTAGCTGATGAAACCTTTTGGGAATCTAAACCAATAGATTTTCTACTAGGATCAGACCTATTTTTTCAAATAATTTCTTCGGAACCAAGCATCAAGTTATCTGACCATTTTGGGACATTCCCAACTATCTTTGGGCATGTTGTCATTGGAGTTCCTCCCTCAGAATTTTTCCCATCGGCTGAGGTGTGCTTGTCTATTATGGAAAACCCTCTTTCAGATTCCATTTTAAGAAGCTTTTGGGAACTAGAAGAGATCCATTCCACTTCTTATCCCCATCCTGAATACGCTGAATGTGAGAAGTATTTTAAAGACAACGTCCAACGACAGCAAGATAGGAGGTATATGGTTGCATTACCATTACGTGATCAAACTTTGGAGTACCCTGAATCTAAATCGCTATCTAGGGCTAGATTTCTCAATCTAGAAAAGAAACTTAGTCGGCAACCAGCTCTTAGAGAAAAATATAACGCCTTCATGAATGAATACTTGGAACTCAATCACATGAAGGAAGCTTCTAGGCCTTCCAAATATATCATTCCGCATCACGCGGTATTTAAGGGCTCTGACAATGACCAAAAAATTAGAGTCGTTTTCGATGCCTCAATGTGGACACCATCTGGCTCCCTTAATGATAACCTTATTGTGGGTCCTAAATTGCAGCTAGATATCTCTAGAATTCTTATGAACTTCCGCAAACACCGTATTGTGATATGTGCTGACATTGTCAAGATGTTTCGCCAGATATTAATTATTCCTGATCATAGAGTCTATCAGCATATACTATGGCGTAATTCTCCCGAAGAAGCACTCAAAACCTTTGAATTATGTACTTTGACTTATGGTCAATCTTCTTCGCCGTACCTATCACTTAGAGTGTTAGCTCAGCTAAGAGAAGATGAGGGTAAGGAGTTTCCATTAGCTAGCCAGAGACTTCAAACGGATGTTTATGTAGACGATATTATAACTGGCGTGGAAACATTTGAGGAAGCGATTGCTTTAAAGACTCAGCTCACACAATTACTGGACAAGGGATGTTTTCCGATCCATAAATGGGCTAGCAATTCAGCGAAGTTCATGAGAACTATACCACAAGAAAATCGTCAGACTGACTTATGTATCCCCCATGAAGATTTAATCACCAAGGTGCTTGGTATGCACTGGAATGCTCAGACTGACTGTTTTCGATACAATGTAAACATTAATACATCAAGGCCCACAAAGCGCTCTATGCTATCGACCATCGCTCGATTATTTGATCCACTTGGTTTTCTGGCTCCTGTAATATTTCCAGCAAAACATCTAATACAATCACTTTGGTCCTTAAAATTAAACTGGGATGATCCTCCACCATCTGACATTGTGGAAACGTGAAATAGATTTCTGCAACTATTACCCAGTGTTATGGAGATTGACATACCACGATGGGTTCATACTTCAGAGGGCCAACTTAGACTGTTCGGATTCTGCGACGCAAGTGAAAAGGGCTATGCAGCTGTAATCTACTTACATGTCGTCAATGCACATGCAAGCACCAGCACCTATCTGCTGACAGCCAAAACACGACTAGCTCCAAAGAAGATTATATCAATTCCTCGATTAGAGCTCTGTGCAGCACATCTACTTACAAAACTAATCAATTCATTAAAGGATTTTTGCCTCTCAACCTCAATAAAAGAAATGATTCTGTTTACAGACTCAACTATTGTCCTTGGTTGGTTACGAATCGCTCCTCAACAACTTAAGACATTTGTAGCTAATAAAATAGGTTATATTCTAACTTATACGGAACCTCATCAGTGGCATCATGTACCATCTCGTCAGAATCCTGCCGACCTAGCTTCAAGAGGTGTTCTACCGAATGAACTAGCAGATTGTGCTCTGTGGTGGCATGGTCCCAATTGGCTCCGTGAATTCCCAGTAACCTTACCTGACCCTCCACTTGCTGTTAAAGATTTACCCGAGCTTAAGGTTTTGGGCCAGTCTTTAATCACTACGCATAAGGGTACAAGTTTCGCCATTTCATTAATAGAATCATGTTCAAATTTTTCGAAGTTAGTGAGGATTCTATCTTATGTTTTTCGCTTTATAAAAAATTCCCAAAGGGGAAATAAATTAAATGGACCATTGTCTGTGGAAGAAATAGAGTACGCCACACTCCATCTGATACGAGAAACCCAACGAGAGTACTTTAAAGAAGATTATGACTTTCAATCCCACAAGAGCATGTCATCCCGCTTCAAAAGGTTAGCCATCTTTGAAGATTCATTTCAGATCCTCAGGGTGGGCGGCAGATTGTCCAATACGTCGTTGCCTTATGATACTAAACATCCTATATTACTTAGCCCTAAGGCTAAACTCACTTCTCTTATCGTAGACCATACACATCAGATATACTTCCATCTAGGATGTAAGACTCTTCAATCATACCTGTTGAGAAGGTATTACATCTTTGGAGTAAGAAGTCTCATAAGAAAGAGGATTTGGACCTGTTTAAGATGCTTCAAATTGAAGGCCAAACCAAACAATCCCTTCATGGCAGATCTTCCTGTAGCTCGAATAACTCAAGGTCGTCCGTTTATATCTGTAGGTGTGGATTATGCTGGCCCATTCAATATCAAACAGGGCACTAGACGCAACGCTCCTATCAGTAAGGCATATTTATGCTTGTTCGTCTGCATGGCTGTTAAGGCTGTCCATTTGGAACTTGTTTCATCACTCTCGACGGATTCGTTTTTGGCCGCATTCGACAGGTTCGTCGCCAGAAGAGGTCTACCTTCAGATATCTATTCCGACTGTGGTACCAATTTTGTCGGAGCCGCTCGGCAGTTAAAGGAGCTATATTTTTGGCATGAAAATAACAACAATCAAACCACAATTCAAAATTATTCCGCTAACCTTGGGGTGCAATGGCATTTTAACCCTCCAAGTGCCCCTCACTTCGGAGGACTAAGGGAGGCTGCAGTAAAATCTGCTAAGGCACACATGAAACACGCGCTTGGAGATCGGCCATTCCATTTTGAAGAATTGAACACCATGTTCACCAGGATTGAGGCCGTACTGAATTCAAGACCACTGTGTGCGGTAACTTCTGACCCAGATAATTACGATTACCTAACTCCCGGTCACTTTCTCATAGGAGCGGCGCTCATAGCACATCCTGAAAGAGACATTTCTACTGAGAAAATTGATTTACTGAGCCGGTGGCAGCTTGTCCAAAACGCAGCGCAGACTTTTTGGAAACGATGGAGTACAGAATATATCCATACTCTACAAATGCGAACTAAATGGATTAAGATTACACCTCCAATCCGAGTGAATGATTTAGTACTGCTGCAGGATCCTTATTCTCCACCTCTCCGCTGGAAGCTAGGAAGAGTAGAAGATCTTCACCCAGGCATTGATGGGATAGTACGCGTAGTAACTGTACGGACATCAGGGGGTTTATTAAAACGACCAGTTCATAAGCTTGCACCCTTGGCCCCCTTGAATCAAGAGGAATAAAATCAATTTATTGATTTTAGGTGGGCGGTATGTTCGAGCCGATCAAACATTTTTTATTAAAAAGTAAAATTTTAACTTAATTTTTAAAACAATATAAGAATATATAAATATTTGCAATATTTATAATATATGCATGGATTAACGAGAGTGGTTGTTTATAATACGAGAGAGAGACGTTGTTTATATTACGTTATATTATAATACGTTCAGTCGACTCACGGCACTTGATGGTGACCCTAGCCTGTTTCCTTGTGTCCACGACGTCATATAATTTCCTAAATCTTGAGAAAAGGGAATCGAATGAAATTAGAAGACTGGCCACAGCAGCGTCTGTCACCTGCCTCGACGAATTCGGAGAACCCTGGTACCAGGTTTTATTTTGGACTTTCTTTAAATACTTATTCTTCCATGAAAATATTTTTTATCTCTTTATCTCTCTCTCTCATTCAGATTCATTAAGTTCAGTTCATTATTTTCATTTATTATTGATTATTAACTAATAAGATTGATGCTTCCTTATTTTTTACCTGTTATTTTATTTTGTATTTTTTTCTTCTTCTTATCAGTTAATATTTTAATTTTGTTTTATTAATTTTACATTTAGTTCAATTGTTTATCATTTATGTTTAGTCACAGGTATTTTTATTTCATTGTTCTCATCATCGTTTTTCTTTATTTTAAATATTTCTATTTATTTTCACTTGTAAATATTATTGTGTAAATATATTCTTATATGGCAATTATTACCATCATTATCTTTTTTTTTCTTCTTTACTAACTTATTCATTACTAGTACAAGGTTCAATTCAATATAACTTGTGCCACCTCAAAATAGAACCGGCAATACAGCGTAAGGTGATTTCAATCATACATAATAAAATTGAGCTCCGAACGCAACACTTACCTATATATGGAATATATAGTAAGTGGAAGTATTGCGATCGTGAAAATTTTCGACTTCCGGTTTTCAACGGAAATACACGTTTTGGGTTCCCCTGAGTCGAAATAACCAAGTCCCGCGAAATGGTCTGTGTGTGTGTGTGTGTCTGTGTGTGTGTCTGTGTGTGTGTGTGTGTGTGTGTGTGTGAACAGACTACCTCAAAAACTATTAACCGTGCGAACCTGAAATTGGGTATTTAGAGTATGTATAAGCCCGCGATGTGACAGCAAAAATTTCATGAAATTTGCTCAAAGGGAGGGGGTACTTTATTTAATAACTTTTTAAGTTTTTTTCGATTTTCTCAAAAACGGCTCTAACGATTTTGATTAAACTAAGTATTTGATCTATTTATATGCTTTGAATATGACTGTAAAAATTTCATCAAAATTGATCAACCGGAGGGGGGACTTTACTTAATAAATTTTGTATCATTTTCACATCTTTTTTTTATTTACTCAAAAACGGTTTTAACGATTTTGATCAAACTTGGTATTTGATGTAATTATATGCCAAAGATGTGATAACCAAGATTTCATCACAATTGATCAACCGGAGGGGGGACTTTACTTAATAAATTTTGTATCATTTTCACGTGTTTTTTTTTATTTACTCAAAAACGGTTTTAACAATTTTGATCAAACTTGGTATTTGATGTATTTATATGCCCGAGATATGACTGTAAAAATTTCATCAAAATTGATCTACGGGAGGGGGGACTTTACTTAATAAATTTTGTATCATTTTCACGGGCTTTTTTATTTACTCAAAAACGGCTTTAACGATTAACAAAAATAAGATATGAATGTAGAAAAGTGTTTGATTTTGGGAAATGATATTTAGCAAAACACGTCAATTTCTAATCTAAGTAAGTTGGTAAGTGAAAGTTGTGTGTTGCGCGCACGCACCAGATTTTTACTTTCACTTACCTATATATGAAATATATAGTAAGTGGAAGTATTGCGATCGTGAAAAAATTCGACTTCCGGTTTTCAACGGAAATACACGTTTTGGGGTCCCCTGAGTCGAAATGACCAAGTCCCGCGAAATGGTCTGTGTGTGTGTGTGTCTGTGTGTGTGTGTGTGTGTGTGTGTGTGAACAGACTAGCTCAAAAACTATAAACCGCACAGACATGAAATTGGGTATTTAGTGTATGTATAGGCCCGCGATGTGACAGCAAAAATTTAATCAAAATTGCTCAAAGGGAGGGGGTACTTTATTTAGTGACTTTTTAAGTTTTTTTCGATTTTCTCAAAAACGGCTCTAACGATTTTGATTAAACTGAGTATTTGATCTATTTATATACCCGAGATATGACTGTAAAAATTTCATCAAAATTGAACAACTGGAGGGGGGACTTTACTTAATAAATTTTGTATCAATTTCACGTGTTTTTTTTTATTTACTCAAAAACGCCTTTCACGATTTTGATCAAACTGGGTATTTGATGTATGTATATGCCAAAGATGTGATAGCCAACATTTCATCAAAATTGACCAACCGGAGGGGGGACTTAACTTATCAAATTTTGTATAATTTTCACGTGTTTTTTTATTTACTCAAAAATGGTTTTCAGGATTTTGATCAAACTGGGTATTTGATGTATGTATATGCCAAAGATGTGATGGCCAACATTTCATCAAAATTGACCAACCGGAGGGGGGACTTTACTTTATAAATTTTGTATCAATTTCACGTGTTTTTTTTTATTTACTCAAAAACGCCTTTCACGATTTTGATCAAACTGGGTATTTGATGTATGTACATGCCAAAGATGTGATTTGGACAAAAATTTATTTTTGATCAACCGAAGGGGACACTTTATTTCATAACTTTTTTTTCTAATTTTTAGATTATCTCAAAAACGGCTTTAACGATTTTCTTCATATTCGTCATGTTTAATGAAAATTGAGTGTTATTTAATATCAGGTAAGCGTTATCATTATTAAAATGTTCTGAGGGGTTTATAGAGCAAATGAAAACAAAAATAAGAAATGAATTTGGAAAATGTGTAACTTTGAGAAGTGGCATTAACAAAACGCATTAATTTCTTATCTAAGTAAGTTGGTAAGTGAAAGTTGTGTGTTGCGCGCACGCACCAGATTTTTTATTTACTCAAAAACGGCTTTAACGATTAACAAAAATAAGATATGGATGTAGAAAAATGTGTGACTTTGGGAAATTATATTTAACAAAACAAATCAATTTCTTATCTAAGTAAGTTGGTAAGTGAAAGTTGTGTGTTGCGCGCACGCACCAGATTTTTTTTTTTTACTTTCACTTACCTATATATGAAATATATAGTAAGTGGAAGTATTGCGATCGTGAAAAATTTCGACTTCCGGTTTTCAACGGAAATACACGTTTTGGGGTCCCCTGAGTCGAAATGACCAAGTCCCGCGAAATGGTCTGTGTGTGTGTGTGTGTGTGTGTCTGTGTGTGTGTGTGAACAGACTAGCTCAAAAACTATAAACCGTGCGATCATGAAATTGGGTATTTAGTGTAGGTATATGCCCGCGATGTGACAGCGTAAATTTCATCAAAATTACTTAAAGGGAGGGGGTACTTTACTTAATAACTTTTCAGGTTTTTTTCGATTTTCTCAAAAACGGCTCTAACGATTTTGATTAAACTGAGTATTTGATGTACTAATATGCCCGAGATATGACTGTAAAAATTTCATCAAAATTGATTAACCGGAGGGGGGACTTTACTTAATAAATTTTGTAACATTTTCACGTGTTTTTTTTTTATTTACTCTAAATCGGCTTTAACGATTTTGATCAAACTGGGTATTTGATGTATGTACATGCCCGAGATATGACTATTAAAATTTCATCAAAATTGATCAACCGGAGGGGGGACTTTACTTAATAAATTTTGTATCATTTTCACGTGTTTTCTTTATTTACTCAAAAACGGCTTTAAAGATTTTGATCAAACTGGGTATTTGATGTATGTATATGCCCGAGATATGACTGTTAAAATTTCATCAAAATTGATTAACCGGAGGGGGGACTTTACTTAATAAATTTTGTATCATTTTCACGTGTTTTTTTTATTTACTCAAAAACGGCTTTAAAGATTTTGATCAAACTGGGTATATGATGTATTTATATGCCCGAGATATGATTGTTAAAATTTCATCAAAATTCATTAACCGGAGGGGGCACTTTACTTAATAAATTTTGTATCATTTTCACGTGTTTTTTTTATTTACTCAAAAACGGCTTTAAAGATTTTTATCAAACTGGGTATTTGATGTATTTATATACCCGAGATATGATTGTTAAAATTTCATCAAAATTTATTAACCGGAGGGGGCACTTTACTTAATAAATTTTGTATCATTTTCACGTGTTTTTTTTATTTACTCAAAAACGGCTTTAACGATTAACAAAAATAAGATATGAATGTAGAAAAATGTGTGAATTTGGGAAATGATATTTAGCAAAACACGTCAATTTCTAATCTAAGTAAGTTGGTAAGTGAAAGTTGTGTGTTGCGCGCACGCACCAGATTTTTAAACATCTGTTTATTAACCTATAATTGAAGAAAAGAACTTACATATTTACGTTGATATTTATAGTACAATTCCGATTAAACATTATATTAAAACCTTTGTGTGAAATTTCCTTTTGGAATGCCGATAACTTTTAATTAAAGGATTAAAGGATTTTTTTTCAAGTTCTGGCTCATCTCTAAAAAGGTCGTCAACAGTTAAAAAATCAAACATATAACTTCAAACACATGTTCATTAATATATGCTAGTAGCAGGTAAAGTTAGCGCACCAAAAAGATTTTTCAGGCCATGGCCCGAAACGTACTTCTTTACGGACTCAAACCGAGTATCGAAAACATTTGCTTTTGATGCAGTATGATGAAAAAATATATGTTATATCAGTGAATAAGTCTTCAAGTCGAAGTTTTCCCAAAAGAAAGGAATTTAAAAAGAAAACGGAGTAAATATATATATATTTTTTAAATATTCTTCACTCTCGAACGTCTGTACTTCGACTGTTCCTATCTCCTCGTAGTGTTCAGATGTTGGGGTAAAGATATTCAGTTTCAAGTGTTTATATATTGGTCTATATGGATTTTATTAAATTTTAGAAGATATTTCCTCCACAACAACGAATATTTTATAACCAATGTTTAAATAAAGGAAAAATTCGAATAACCGGACCTCAATGAAAAAGAACCTCAATTATCCGAGATGTTCTTGGTAAACATTTTTAGTCAGAATTTTCAGGCCAAATTTCTTTATTTGTAGAACCAATAATGATACATCAATCATCGGATATGATCAATTGTCAAAAAATATATGACTACATACCCTTATATTTTATATTATATTTTAGTCCTCATTTTATTCATTCTTAAGTAGATTTTTTTTCCTAGGGGGGAAGGTAATGCTTGAATTTTAGTTGCCTGTACTGCTTGGAATCCTATCTTTGGGTATTAGGCTGCTTTATATGTATATATAATACATATAATATATAATATGTAGCCAGAAGGTATGACATGTTCGACGTTCGGATATCGACATGTTCGGCGAAAGAAACACCTGTTAATAATAAATAGAAGATTGATCGGGGTACTGCTCTGGTTGCCACATTAACCAATTCAAATTTTCTTAGCATTTAATTTGAAGGACATCTTTGCTTGTTTGTTTTTTTATTTAAAGTTACTCTATGCCTCTAATTGCTCTATGCCTTTAAGGCTAATCGGATAATATTACAGCGAGAGTCCTGAATTTTGCCTATCCAGGTATAATTAGGAAAGGGATCTTTAACGAAAAAAAAATCATAATCGACTATTTTTGAAAGATAGTGGTTGAAATGGATTATATTTCTGCAGGGAATATATTTAATGGTAAAAGCCGTGATGAGGTTGCTGTCTGTAGAAAGAAAAATCAAATTTTCCTCAACTTTTTTTTCCAATCCTTAGGAATACAGGGACGATTTACTCTTGCACTTACTGAATCGCTAAAAATAGATAGTTTGTGAGTTATGCCCTAATGAACAATTATTTTATTGATAACTCTTCTCCTGGTGTTTTCTGGAAGACATGAATATTTTTACCAATGGAGGACAAAGAATCTTTAAATGATACCTCAAAAATGGAATATGATCACGTATCAAAAAGTTATGGCGTACCGACAAAATAGCATATTTTATAAATAATATATAGATGTGATGGGAATGGTTGGGGGTGCAGTATAACACTAAAACAACACTACATGTGCAATAACATAGTTTTTGCCGACGTTTCGACCCGAGATTCGTGTCTTTATCAGGACTGTCGAGTCCACTGGTCTAGAACGACTGCTGTTCAGGCAAGTTAGGTTTTAATAATAAAAACCTTTCGCTTCCCTGATGAAGAAAGTATGGCCGGTGCTCAATGCTCTTAGTTTTGTTGGTTAATGTAATAAAAAGTTTTAGATAATAAAAGAATAACATAAAATTTATTTTACGTAAAGTTTACCTTTGAAGCTAATAAAAATATTAGCATAATTAATAAGATGAACAAAATAACATGAATGAAAGGAAATAAATAAAGAAAATTCTCTGATATTTTAGAGCTTAAACAATAATTTATTAAATAAGAATGAAACAAATGATTGGATGAAAATGAAACAAAACTTATAATTATAGACAAAAATATGTTTTAATCGAATGGCCATTGATGGAGTATAGAGTAGAGTAATAAACAAACGATTAATAACTATAATACATAGATAGATATAATAACTGAATTCAGCAATTTGATTTAATGTTAAAAGGTAAAGTTCAATGTTTGGAGAATGTTATTTAAAGTTGAAGGTTAAACAAAATTTAAACTTCAGACATTATATAAAAAATAATATTGGAGTTATTTTACTTTAAATGTCCGTCCAGCTGGGAACTTAATTTTCCTCTTCGCTCAGTCTTCTAAAATAAAGTCTGCAAATGTGCACAATACACAACTGAACACCCTGGGTGTACGAGAATGTCATAAGATGTTTTTAATGAAAGTTTAAGCGTGAGGAGTAATGCGTACTCGGCTGGCGAGAATCAACAGCTGACTGACTGGGTGAAGCGTCTTTTGTTTGTCTCGGAGCGTCTTCGTCCAATCAAAAACGCCCACGCACATAACAATAAACTAATGTTTATTGGATACTTAATCTTGATAGGCTTAATATTCAATTTTAATAAACTTGGCACATAATTAATATATTAACAATAATAATTAATTAAATTTAAAATTAATTTGAAAATAATGAATTAAACAACAAATAAACTAAAATAACATATGGGTTCCCTGAACAACTGCAACTACCAATATAATATCTAAATAATTTTTAAAAGTAAATTTTTCCTCGATACTCTGACCAATTCCTCAATTATTATTATTTCAGTCTAATATTTACATAGCTACATAATATGCTTAAGCTCCTGTCTACACACAGTCAATTTTTGAGCTGTTTGCTATGTTCGGAACAGTTGGAAGATAAGACTGCCGTGTTCGGTATGCTATCTCCAGCGTGCTAACTGCCTTCGCAGCGAACTCGACTACAGTTCACGCAACATCTTTCCAAACTGTTCGGTATCTTGACAGCTGGCACTTCTTCACTCCTGTACGTCTTCGATTGTTCCTATCTCCTCACAGTATTCAGATCTTGGAGTACAGGTAGTCAGTTCTAAGTGTTTATACATGTTTAGTGGTTTCATGAAGGCTAGAAGATTGTATTAAGATTTTATTCGGACAATCAACGGCGCGGTTATTACGTCCTTTTGATTTTTTTTTTTTTAAATTTGTCACTCTTCTGCTTAACATTATCTAGAGTTGAAATTGAATAAGGGTTGTAAGATTTGCGGTTTTATTTTATAATTTACACAATAAACATATTTATGTTTCTTTAATTTAAAATATTGATAAGTTTATTTTATTTTAAAGATTTATTAAGTATACGAGTAAGGGTCTGGCCACTCATGTCCGCACCGTAGCAATAATATAGGTTATGTTCAGAATATTTTTAATTTAACTTACATATTACCTTTAGTTATGCCTAAAGTTCAGGCCAGACATGTCAGACACTGGCCACTTTAGGCATAACTAAAGGTAATATGTAAGTTAAATTAAAAATAATCTGAACATAACCTGTATTATTGCTACGGTGCGGATCCGGTGCGGACATGTGTGGCCAGACCTTAAATAGGTGTGTAATAGTCGACTGTTTTATTTAAGATTGGGATGATTTTCAGTATAATGTTCTTTATTTGGTGAGCCAACGTTTCGATCCAAATTTAAACTACCCCTACCACCTCTCAGCTTATAATTTTTCCCACAGTCCCTGTATTACTCTGGACTCAACAATGTATATGTCAGATTTTATTTGTGTCACGTTAACCAGCTACTTATTCAAATATTCATATATAATTTTACTATCTTTTATTATCAAATTTCTAAAGTACCTAGCCATGTCATGTAAACATTACATAAGTTTGTAAATAACAACACATTATAAAACAGAAAACATATTGTAACACTTATGTGGGTAACGAATATTTACTAAACCAAAATATACAGTGCCAACGACCACTTAAATTAATTGCCAATTAATAAAACTTAAACACTTGAGCAGATTACAAAAATGATGACGTTATAACACACAATCATACGACTTGAGCTACACAATCAAGACACAGACTTAGACTAACTCGTTCAGTCACTGCTCCTTATATATAATCGTAAATAGTCAGGCCTGGATCGTTCCAGGACAATGTGGACAGTTAAACGCCTTCACGGAAAGATCTAGGCCCAAACAGTTCGTTCCAACCACTTATTTTGTTCCAACAAACGATCTGGAAGTTTATGCCTCATGTTTTTTTTTTTTTTAATTTGCTTATTGATTTAACGGTACAATATTTCTAACTTATTTAATAATGATCAGAATCGATCAATATGATTTTTAAAAATTCTCACCTTTTATTACATAAAAAGTTATTATAAACCTAGTGGAAACAACAAATGACCTTATAAGTACCAAATAGTTTTACTTTTCTATTCTGCCACGGGTCGTCTCTGGAGCCGAGGGACCCTCCTGTGACAAACACAGCATTGAAAAATTAAGAAAAAGAAACAAACGATTGAGCGTGATCATGGTCAACTCTACCTCCTTGCATGACCGCTGACTTGAAACATTACTTCCTCACACATCAGTAAACTCAATGCCATAGAATGTGTTGTAGTTGTAGAACAGTTTTTGGGTTTTTTTCTTTGCGTCGTCTCTAATGACTGGTTTTCATAGAAACCTAGTTATGTAAGTATATGGAATCTGCTTTAAAAAATCAGATCCATTGTCAATACTGACAGTTAACCGAGTTTTATTACGTAAGAGAGGGGTGTGAAAAGTTGCGATTCCCCCATTCGGACGAGTCCATTTCCTGAGAACGGGGAGGGAACATGAAGAGTCAAGTGTTGCACAAGGACCGGTCTGGGTTACAGTGTCATGCAAATGGATCCTGCGAACATTGAACCTCCGAACAAAGTCTGGAGGACAGCCGGCACCACGCCTCCTCAGGAACTCTGGACAATGCTGGAACTTGGCTCGAAAAAATAAAGAACTAGGCGAGCTAGGGTAGCATGTCAAAACAGTGACGGCCTCAATGGATGTCAGATCACAATGGAAGAAGGAAGATTAAAAAAAAATGATATATACGACATTAATAGTATTATAACTAGCCCGACCCGCCGTGCAGCCTTATCCACTTGCCACTGAAGTATTCGTAATAGGGAATAGTTAAACTCACGTTCCGTTTTTAGTCACAGAGAAAGAGGGGACTAAACACAAACCAAGGCGTCATCTGTGGACCACAGGCAATTTACTTACCCTACAATGGCTGCATCCACGATACATCGCAATTTATAATTGATAATATTTTCGAATTCTACGTATCTGGAAACATAAAAAGGCACCCACCCTCAATTTAAAGAAAGATAAATATTGAATTATTGCTAATACGAGCGCACCCCCCCCCCCCCAACACCATTTGAAGTTGATAATATTTTCGAATTCTACCTATATGGAAACATGTAGGTACCAGTTTGTAGCCTCCAATTGGGTTTAATAATAAAAAAAAAAACAAAAAAAAAAAAAAAACCAAGTTTTGAATTCTACGTATCTGGAAACATAAGAATGCACCCTCATTTCAATGAAACCTGTAAATGTTAAGTTATTGCTAATGCAAATCAACCCGACACTGAAATTTAAGATTGATAAAATTTTCGAATTCTACGTATCTGGAAATTTAAGAATGCACCCACCCTCAGTTTAAAGAAAGGTAAATGTTGAATTATTGCTAATTCTAGAGCTCTCCCCCAACAGCGAAATTTGAAATTGATAATATTTTCGAATTATAAGTATCTGTAAACAATTGGCT
The DNA here is from genome assembly GCA_911387785.2 of Aelia acuminata. Lineage (NCBI taxonomy): Eukaryota > Metazoa > Arthropoda > Insecta > Hemiptera > Pentatomidae > Aelia > Aelia acuminata. The sequence goes on from OU426984.1 coordinate 13,150,871, forward strand.
ATGCTAAAAAAAATTACCAATTTTCGAATTATAGGTATCTGGAAACATGTAGGTACCGAGCCGTTTGCGCAGCGCTGCGCCCTAATTTAAATTCGTAAAAATAAATTTGATGAAAATCGTACTTCGACATTTTCGATTTAAGACCTTTGAACACAGTGAACAAAATTATTTTACTGATCAAATTCATGGTGAAAGAGAGGGTATTAGATAAGGTTTGTTTTGGTATAATAATGATCAATGTTACACAATTGGAATTAAGATATCGCAATAGAGGAAACCTGCATTAATTTTGCATCAACCCAATATCAACTGGTACCTAAGTTTGTAGCCTCCAATTGGGTTTAATAATAAAAAAAAAACAAAAAAAAAAAAAACCAAGTTTTGAATTCTACGTATCTGGAAACATAAGAATGCACCCTCATTTCAATGAAACCTGTAAATGTTAAGTTATTGCTAATGCAAATCAACCCGACACTGAAATTTAAGATTGATAAAATTTTCGAATTCTACGTATCTGGAAATTTAAGAATGCACCCACCCTCAGTTTAAAGAAAGGTAAATGTTGAATTATTGCTAATTCTAGAGCTCTCCCCCAACAGCGAAATTTGAAATTGATAATATTTTCGAATTATAAGTATCTGTAAACAATTGGCTATGCTAAAAAAAATTACCAATTTTCGAATTATAGGTATCTGGAAACATGTAGGTACCAGTTTGTAGCCTTCAATTGGGTTTGATAATGAAAAAAGAAAATACCAATTTTCGAATTCTACGTATCTGAAAACATAGGATTACACCTTCATTTTAATAAATTCGGTAAATGTTAAATTATTGTTTATGCGACCGTCACCCCTCCCTTACACTGAAATTTAAAGTTGCAATGTTATATGGAGAGATCCTCATCTCCTCTCTCAGCATCGTAATAAACATTGATACTATCTACAGAAGCCACTCTAAATATTTACATATAAATATTAATTACTAAATTTATCTTTAATTACTGTTTAAAATAACATTATTACTTTGTAAAAAGTAATAATTTGACCAGCAATTTCTTTGTACCAGTTTGTAATCTCCATTTGGCCTTGCTTAAAAAAACAAACAAAAAAAACAACACTTTTTTGGACTGTCAAATCGATAAATATTGGGTTGATGCAAAATTAATGCAGGTTTCCTCTATTGCGATATCTTAATTCCAATTGTGTAACATTGATCATTATTATACCAAAACAAACCTTATCTAATACCCTCTCTTTCACCATGAATTTGATCAGTAAAATCATTTTGTTCACTGTGTTCAAAGGTCTTAAATCGAAAATGTCGAAGTACGATTTTCATCAAATTTATTTTTACGAATTTAAATTAGGGCGCAGCGCTGCGCAAACGGCTCGTAATGTTAACGAAGTGTGGGTTCAGGGGGCTATTAACGAGTGCACGGTGCAGCGTTGGTTCCAGAAGTTTTGCAGTGGAGATTTCGACCTCGAAGACAAGGAAGGTCGGGGCCGTCATTTTGCTCTTGACAACGACCAGCTGAGGTCAATAGTGGAAGAAGACCCAACCAAAACCACCCGAGAAATAGCGGTAGAACTCGACGTGAACCAATCCACAGTTGTACGCAACTTGGAAGCAATTGGTAAGGTAAAAAACTTGACCAAGTGGGTGCCACACCAATTAAACGACCACCAAAAAAATCGCCGCTTTGAAATCTGTTCCATGCTTGTGACACGCAATATAAATGATCCATTTCTCGATAGCATTGTGACGTGCGATGAAAAATGGATCTTATACGACAACAGAAGGCGTTGTAGCCAATGGCTGGGCAAAGATGAACAACCAAAACCTTTCCCGAAGCCCAACCTGCACCCAAAAAAAGTTATGGTCACAGTTTGGTGGTATACTGCGGTGTTATCCACTACGGCTTTCTCAATCGAGGTGAGACTATAACTGCTGACAAATAATGTCAAGAAATTGACAACATGAATAAAAAATTACAAAGTCTTTGCCTAGCATTGATGAATCGGAAGGGACCTATCCTTCTCCATGATAACGCCAGACTACACGTCGCACAACCAACGCTACGACGACTGCACGAGTTGGGCTACGAAGTTCTCCCACACCCAACTTATTCACCTGACCTCTCTCCTACAGATTTCCACTTTTTCAGGCATCTGGATAACTTTTTGAAGGAGAAAATTTTTCAAAACCAGTATGAAATTGAAAATTCTTTTCGTGACTTCATTGAGTCCAGGGATTCAGATTTTTTTCTGGTGGAATAAGAAAGCTAGTTGAACGTTGGCAAAAGTGCATTGATTCAGATGGAAATTATTTTGATTAAATTTATGTAGTTAAAGTAAAGATATAGTCTATTTTCAATGAATATTAAAAACCTGCATTAATTTTGCATCAACCCAATAGCATAAGGTACGAGGGTGAAAAATATAAAGAAAGAAGAATTTATTTCCGGTGTTTCAACGGCACTGAGGGTTTAGCATTCAACTACGGAGTGGGAACATGAGCTGAATTGGAATAGAACGACCTTTTTCTAGGATTGAATTCGTATTTAGCGACTTCTCATCAGAAAACAAAGAATAGTTTATTAATAAATTATTTGTGGAACCCTTTACGGATAATTTTCTTTGTGACAACATAAGGAGCATGATGGATTTTGCGTAGAATTTTGGATGGTAAGGATTTGATATGAAAGGAGTTTGGTGGTCTGGTGGGCCCCAGAGCTCGATTCCATAAGTTCATTTTCCATAAATAGGTTTCATTCATGGGCGTTCTAACCAAAATCCTAGACATTCCATACTAAGACTAAGACCCTAAGTCTACCCTTAGACCACCCCTCGACATTTTGAGAGAAAAAAAACTACAAATTAAATAAATATTTATTCATTTACTACATATATTGTAACACTTCTGTGGGTTAAAAAATATTTATTAAAGATAAAATAACAATTATCAATGCCAACGAATTAATACAATTCAAATATTCGAGCAGGTTACAAAAAATATAATGTTATAGGACACTAATCATATATACAAATGGTGGCGGTATATATACATATATGGTGAAATGATTGTTAATAATATAATAACTAGGAGTAACGAACCCTGGGAGAATAATCAATTAATTTACAGAGTGGCGATACCTCATCATCCATCAACAATAATTATCTCGAGTTAGTGACGGGTAGAGTGCGCTAGTTGTGCGTCGCTTCCAGCTCTTCTATCCATTGGAGTTTATGTTGATAACATGTATTTACAATTGTGGGTTTAAATAATTTATTCGAATAAAATAATAATTTACAATGCCACACAAACAATATAAACTGAAATAATCAACAATGTTACAAAATTATCAACTTGGAACGAGACAGTGACACTCAAGTAACTAGATGATTCGATCTTCAGATCAAGACCATCTCTCTAGCCTATCGCTCCTTGTTTGCTTAACGTCACTTTAAACGTTAGCCTCAAAGGTTAATCGTACGATGCTAGAGTGGGAGTCTTAAATTTTGCCTATCCAGGTATAATTAGAATAGGGATCTTTAACGAGTGCCTCACATCGTACAGGCTCGGGACCTCCCTTTTACGTCCTATCCCAGGGACGGCATGACTATAAAAATCCTTGGGCCACCGCTAGGCGCGAACCTGCGACCTTTAGTATTGTAGATTGTTATGATAACCACTAAAACTGTTAAAGAAGAGGTTTTTCCAATTGTTCCAACAACTCTAGAACTCTTTTAAATCATATATTTCTTTTTGTCTCACGTTAGAGTTCTATAAAGATTTTTTTGAAGATATTATTTATGAGAACACATAAAATGATCTTATTTCTACAAACTTTCATGATAGAATAGTATTTATTTGGAAATCATTATTAAATGTTCCTTTTGTTAGGAATGATTTTTTTTTCTTTAAACAGACGAAACAATGAAATATATATCAAGACTATTATTGGAGTATATTTAGTCTCAATCTGAACAGTCCAGAAGGTACTCGACAAGCGTAGAAGATTCTTGAACATTCACGAACATGTACAAGAAAAGTTTGTTCCAACTATTGTTATAAAAAGTGTGGAACTCTTTTCAATCAAATGTTTTTTTTTGTTTTTTTTTTCACGTTACAAGAACCCGAGTGAATATAAAAATTCAACATTAGTGTTCAAATGCTATAATGCCTAACCTTATTATTCTTAAAAGTATGAGAAATTTAATAAGACAACTAACATATCCTATCCAATGTTTGGAATTGATTTGAAAAAAAACAAAAAAAAAAAACAGTCACGAATAGGTACTAGAACAGGGTTCCAACTGTCCCAACAACTGTAGAAAGAACTCTTTCAAGTCATATATATATATTTTTTTTAACGGATAAAACAATGAAATATATGCTTAGACTATTATAGAATGCAACTCGACCCCATTTCAAAATGTCATTTCCGCATTGCACAATACCTTTAAAAGAGAATGCTAATAATATTAACACCTGATATGGGTCAGTGATTGAATATGAAGATAGCGTGGAACCGACCTTCATATGTAGCTCAAGATCCCCCATCACTGCCCCAACTGTAACAATAGAAGGAAATACGAGAGAATTCCGTGAGGATTTTATAATAAGTTAGAATTAGAAAAGTTACAGAAAGTTTTTAAAGTTTAAATAGTCTTGGTATAAAATCAAGTTTTCATTATCAAGAGTTAAAATTTTGTCAGAAATAGAAAAATCTGGTGCGATGCGCGCAAAACACAACTTTCACTTACCAACTTACTTTGATTAGAAATTAACGTGTTTTGTAAAATGCCATTTCTCAAATTCACACATTTTCCCACATTCATTTACTTATTTTTGTTTTTATTTCCTCTATAAAAAACACTAATTTTTTTTATTATTACATAAAAGTTTTTACTTGTGATAATTCGGCAATGCAAGCATAATATTCCAAGTCGTCGGATTTTATAATTCTCTATGTAGTTGTTGAAAACTTTATTTAGTTCCCAAGAAACATATAATTTCCATTAAATGAACAGAACGGCTTTAATTATGAACAATGGTCTGTCATAAAATCGAAAAAATCGGAACAATCCAGATGGTTCCCAACGAGCGGAGAGGTTCTCGAAAAGTCAGGAACCTGTACTAGAACAGTTGATTACTGTTCCAACAAATAGTCGACAGCTCTTTTAAATAATATATTTTGTGTTTCCCGTTACAATATCTACCTATCTATTTACTGTATTCAGTCCGCTTTCTTCTTTAACTCCTTCCTTTAGGAAAAAGTTCCTATCGGAAATGCGCGGTTTCTTTGTCGATCCTCTCATGTACGAGGCGATCAAGACACCACCTGCTGGCAGAAATAATGGACGTGGAGGAAGAGGAAGTGGATGTGGTGACTCACTCAAGAATAATTATCTCATCTAGACCCGGCGCAGACCAAGGTCTAGGTTAGGCCTCGCCGACGGCCGTCCGCAAGGAGTCCTATATCTTCGAATCCTGTCTAGGTGAGGATATTTTTTACTTTCAGTTAGGTACCTGAAATATACAGTAATGGTAAGTATTGCGATCGTGAAAAATTTCGACTTCCGGTTTTCAATGGATATACAGGTTTTGGGGTCCCCTGAGTCCCGCGAAATGGTGTGTGTATGAAAAGATTAGCTTAAAAATTTAAATCTGAAATTGTATATTTGATGTATTTATATGCCCGCGATGTGACATCAAATATTTTATCAAAATTGGTGAAACGAAGGAGGCACTTTATTTAATTACTCCTACGTTCAAAATTAATTTTTTTTTTAAATGGAGAAGGCACTTTATTTAATTAGGCACTTTTTTAATTTAAGGCACTTTATTTAATTAACGGAGGAAGCAATTTATTTAATTAATTTATTTAATTAGGTTATTAAATTTAGTTATTGACATTTTTAAGTTTTTTTTTAGAAACGGCCCAAACTATTTTGAATAAACTTGTCTTGTTAAATAAGAATCTAAAAATAAACCAAATCTAAATAAAATAAAGCCTATTTTTTTATTTACTTCCAAGGATAATTCATTAAAAAAAATTGATATTGGGTCATTCCGTCTCACATCAAGACAATTTTTTCCAATATGAGATGGTGAAGGTCTGGAATAAATAATTCACTATTGGTTTAAAATGTTAATAGTTTCAGCAAAAAAATTGTCAAGATTTCTTGCATCAGTTTTAAAATTGACAACCTTATTAATATTTGCAGCTATATATAGTGCTTCAAGATATTTTAATTTTTGCTCAGAATTTTCTTTATGCAAAATTAAATGGATCCGCCGAAAAACGTTCTAAGTGACAAACATGCAATGTTGAGTAATCAGTGAAATAAATAAAAATCATAGTCTAAAGTCATTGTTAGTTCTGTAGGTGAATTTTTTTTCTCATGTGATTTGTTATGTATACATGTAAAATGACATAATGGAGTACTAGATCATACTACGATGTACTATTATACATTTTAATACATTCATTCACCCAAAAGTGCTTCTTCGGCATTTTGTCGCTTAGAACGTTTTTCGGCGGATCCATTCAATTATAGTGTTGTCATAATCGAAGCTATGTTTATGCTCGGAAGTATATTTAGCTAGGGCAGTTTTGGGTTCTCTTAGTATTTTTTATATTTTACTGAATGCTTGTCTTTTCTTCAAAGGATTGTACAATGTTACTTTGTTTGATCAAAAATAAAGTTGTAAGAAAATAAAAAAAAATAAAGAGGAGGATTCGTTGCTGATATTTCATTAATAATCCACCTAAATTAGAAGATGAAGAAAAATATGCATTATTGTTTTTCAATTTTATATTTCCTAAAATTTAAATATAAATTTGCATACCTGGTTCCTAAAGTTGAGACATGGAGGGTTGGATGAAAACGAGACCGCACTTTACAACCAACGGGTCCCAACTTCTGGGGCCGATTCGCCTTTATTAAATCTCTAATGGCATCTTATTTTCCACGTCCCCCTAAACCAAGCTGTTGCCTCGATTCGGCCATAGAATTTTAAATTAAATTTAGTCAGTCTGTACTCAATGGAGTCGTCAAACTTAAGTGTCGGCCGGGAGCTAATTATGTATAATTTAATGATAACTTCATTAGTTTAATATTATAACACTTATATGGAAATGAAATTAATGATTTACAATGCCACACAAACAAAGAAAACTGAAATAATCAAGAAGGTTTATAAAAAGTATCAAAAATGGCTAAATCGACAAATACCTGCACCCATTAATTTTAAAAAAAAATCTGATAGTTGTCCGAAGTAAGACTAAGTCTTACTATTATCATATTTTTTTCTTCTCTAGGGGATATCCCATAATAAGAAGTAATGGGTATCCCATATTAGGGGATGTGGCTTCTTTTTTTTTAGAGGTTATTGTGCTTCAGTATGTAATATAAAAAAGAAAGCAGTTAGCAAATATTGTAATGAATTTTTCAACATTTAAGATAAAAACAATGATTAGGGAATTCGACTTAACTTGAGGCCTAGAAATATCATGTCGAAATAATCACGAAAAATGATTTTGAACACTAAAACAACAATTCACTGAAAATAATCCAACAGGATGAAACATACAACAATGTTACAAGGTTATGTGCCAATGCGACTTTTCTTGTCAATCTTCAATTTTATAAAATAAAACCGAGGTTGCAGTACAAGATATAACAAGAAACCACATGTCCCATATTAGACAACCATCCCACAATGGGGCATTTTCCCCTAATCTAAATTGTCATTATTGCACATTTTTCACTCTTGCTGCGGATTATGATTACAATTATATTTTTTACTGAAATTTTGATACAATCAAACAACATGGAGTATTTAAGGTTAGCTGGATGTAATAAACAATCAGAAGTTAGTTTAAAAAAAAATTAAATATTGGCTATAAGTAGAATGCTGCACTCATTCTATGTCTTTATCTAATTAACTACATTTATATTTATTCAATATTCTATTTCTTTTTCTTTTTTTTTCACGGATATGTGTAATGTATATTTATATGTTAGTTATATCTAATCATTCTCTCTCTTCAGATAAAAATCATTTAATAAATTTGATATGTTATTTATTTACTAAATTTAGGAGAAAATCGGTCGGTTGAGAATCACCGGTACTATACTATTATATTACAACCCTGTCGATGTATTGCGACATGTGAGAATTAATATACGATGAAGAAGAAAAAAATTGTTTTGAACAAAATTTTAAGGGAAATTCTGCTCAACAAGAGAAGGGGTTACGCAATGGCAATTTATGAAGACAAAGCCGCATGCGAGCTCGGAGACAATGGAACAAAAATAAAAATTGAATCGAACGCTTTCCATTGACTCGCCAATGCAGGGCATGTTTAAAATAACGTACAGCGGAATGAAAAGAACCGACATATAATTATATATTCCCATAGCAAGGAGACCCAGTCGATTTTCGGTAGGTGGGATTCAATTAGCGAGGGGTTACCTTCGGTTCGGGCTAATACGGGTTGTAAGAAGCGACCACCCGACAATCGAGGGAATTATATTGATTGGCAGTCATTTAGGATAATGGACACGCAGCCTCCAAACAGCTTTTCATATGCTAAGGAGATCTCGTGAGAACAGAGAGCCCCATAGCTGCCTCGTTAGCCCGAAACGTATAATGAGGCGACACACCTCGCATCAACTAATTGGTCTCACCATAAGTTATATATGCGTATATAAATATGGCCAAACAAAAGTTCGACGAAGGACGCCTGAATTGTCATTTACTTTTTTTTTAAAACAGTAAAACTCCACATAATCGGGTGTCTTCAAAAGAAATTTAACCTTTAAAGGTTCCTAGAAGAATAAAATGAAGCCCGTATACGAATTTACAAAAAAGAAAAACATCAAACATGATACCATCATATCACTGGCGCAACTAGCACGTGGTAAGGTGGTAAATACCACCGGTCTCTGCCAGGGGCTGATTTCGCCCAAAATTTGGGGGGGGCACGAACGCTAGTGAGTTCGGGGATAGCGCTAAGTTCCGTGTCACCTGTCTGTGTAATGAAAATTGTTGTATCAAGGTCAGACATCGGTGTTCGCTCGACTTCACTAAAGCTGTTGGTGGTGCGCCACACAGTGGGGCGAGTCCACTGTCCGGCCGGACATTGGGCCACAACATGAAAGTTAAAATTTAGAGATTTCATTTTAATATTAATAAACTAGAATCCTTTCCCCGTCATGTGCACTAATTTTTAACTCAATCTTTGCGTTAATAATGATACAATACGAGTTGAAACATGACACTAAGACATTTATCTTTTTTACATTTAATGTTAGTGTGCCTATATTTTTTGGCTAAACCTAATGTAATGTTTACAGTATGATCAAGCATTACTAATAAATTGTAAAACACCAGAATTATAGTTTTGGAAAAACATATGCAACAGTTAGGACGGTTCAAACAAATGTAAACTATTTGGTACAATATAGTAAAACGCCCGAAATTGCCCGGAAAACTACATATACCCTATTATTAGCAAAGGTTTGAACTTTTATAAACAGTTTTCTGATCTTGCCATAATCTACCTATTCTCATTTAAATTAGATTTTACCACGCGTGAACACTGAATTCAAGAGTGAATTTGGTTATTAGAACATCTTCTTAGCATATTTGGGTTTTCATCAACTCATAATCCTTAAATTAATATATTCCTAATCAACTGCGACAATTTATTCACCAAATTACGATTTCCAATAGGCTTTGAACGTTTAATAAAATTGCTAATTTTTTTAATATTTTATGTTTGTACTGCACTATAATAATTAGTAAGTTAAAATAGTACACTGTCGTAAAAATGAAATATTGTTAATGAAAATATTTCACTGTCTTTAATTTACTTAAAATTATAAATATACATTAGTTGCTTGGTTAAAGTAGGTAGTTTGGAATTGACTAAAGTTATAATTTTGTTAGCCCTTTTTTTAAGTCATGTCAAACATAGTTATTATATGACTTTTATGCTGCTAACATCATAGTGTTGTGAAAATTAAAATGTCCCAGGAAGCAAGGAGCTTGGTCATAAGATAGAATGTGAAGCTTTCATAATTTTAAAAAAGGTATATTACATTAAATTTGTTATTATTTAATTACATTTTAAATCATGGTAGTTTTCTATTATTATGTTTTTATTATTATTGTTGTCTATTTATTAACATACTACTGTAAACTTAATTGCTATGAATTTTAATATAAAATTGTTAATGTGTTTTGAATTTATACTAATATATTTTACAATTATAATGTACGTACGATATATATGAATGTAATGATTATAAATAAAATGACAATAATTAAGATTCTGCATTCTCAAAAACATACACTGACAAAATTTGAGAAGTCCAGTGAAATTTCTTTGAGAGTTATAGCCGATGTCCAACGGAAGTGTGGACTCGTCCCACTGTGCGCCGGTATGGCAAGGTTCGAGAGTGAGGTTCGCACAGTGTAAAGGCACCTTAACAGTAACTTGTAAAGATATTGCGCTTCGGTTGCACTCTACTGAAGTAAAACTATTGTTAGTTTGCACTATCGATAATTTTCGTTATTACGCTTCGTTTGCACTCGACTGAAGTAAACTCCTGTTAGTTTGCACTATCGATAATTTTCTATATTACGATTCGTTTGCACTCAACTGAAGTAAACTCCTGTTAAATTGCACTATCGATAATTTTCGATATTACACTTCGGTTGCACACTACTGTGTGAGGTTTGCACAGTGTAAAAGCACCTAAACAGTAACTTGTAAAGATATTACGCTTCGGTTGCACTCTACTGAAGTAAAACTCCTGTTACTTTGCACTATCGATAATTTTCGATATTACACTTCGGTTGCACACTACTGTGTGAGGTTCGCACACTGTAAAAGCACCTAAACAGTAACTTGTAAAGATATTGCGCTTCGGTAGCACTCTTCTGAAGAAAAACTATTGTTAGTTTGCACTATCGATTATTTTCGTTACTACGCTTCGGATGCAGTCTACTGAAGTAAAACTATTGGTAGTTTGCGCTATCGATTATTTTCGATATTACGCTTTGGATGCACTCTACTGTGTGAGGTTGGCACAGTGTAAAATCACCTAAACAGTAACTTGTAAAGATATTAAAAAATCGTTCGAACCGTATTTGAGGAATTCGAAAAAAATTATTAAATAAAGTAACCCCTCCGTTTGACCAATATTGATGAAATTTTTGCAGTCACATCGCGGGCATGTAGATACTCTAAATACCCGATTTCAGTTTCGCAGTGTTTATAATTTTTGAACTAGTCTGTTCACACACACGGAAAGGACTGCGATCAGAAGTGTTACCTTTATGATTTCTAAGCTATGTTATTGTAATTAACCTTTAAAAATATATAGCTAAAATTTAGGTGGGTATTACCCGGGAAATAATATAAATAATTGTATAATTTTATTTTGTTCCCTTGGACTTTGCAGAAGATACAAAAGCTCTCTCCGTTCCATGTTTCCCAAGCGGATGAATACAATCTCATTGGCCCGAGCTGTATTGCAGAGAGCCCCCCTTAGACAACACAGAGCCCCCGTATAGCGAGATGATTTGTAGCCTACCTTTCGCCCCCCCCCCCCCAACCACTCTCCTCTTGTTTTCCTTGATTAAACTTCCACTCTATGTAAACTAGCCCTGGTAGGAGCGGATCTCACAGCCCCTGCATCCGATCTGATGATATCTAAACCCTATTGTGATGTGGTCCTGTGTGAATGTGATAAGGGTCCGTTTTGTATTTTTTTATCTGGAGTTTTTTAATAATATAATACAACTAGCTGTATATACCGGTTTCACCCGGAGAATTTCATTTTTTAAATCTATAAAATCTATAAACTGAGACTATTATCGACTCAAATGGTTGATTTTGTAAAAACAAATGTAAAGCGAAATCAAAACGATTATTATAACAATAAAGAATATTCCCAGAGATCGGCTGAAGTTATGCAGTTTTAATATGGACAGGTGTTCGCACCTGGTATGAAAGAACCACTGAGCGAAATTTGGAGAATTTAGGACAAACGGTATGGATTTCGATAAAGAACAAACAGAATTTAATTTTTACAGACATAGATTAGAGCTGCATATCCCGGTTTCACACGGGGAATTTCATTTTTCTAAAGAAACGGTCGATTTCGTAAAAAAAAAAAAAAAAAAAAAATTGTAAATTGAGATCATTATGATTTTTATAACAATAAAGAATAACAGCTGAAGATCGGCTGTTAAAGTTTTGCAATTTTAATATGGACAGGTGTTCGCACCTGGTCTGAAAGAACCACTGAGCGAAATTTGGAGAATAAAGAATATCAGCGGAAGATCGGCTGAAGTTATGCAATTTTAATATGGACAGGTGTTCGCACCTGGTATCAAAAAACCACTGAGCGAAATTTGGATTTCTATAAAGAACAAATAAACAAACAAACAGAATTTTAACTTTATTTATATAGATAAGGAGTGTTTTTTTTTTTTTGTAAGAGGCTTAAAAATTTTGCGCTTAACCCAAGGATTACAAGTGGACTCTTGGAGGCCTTCAATATTTCTCCACCCTATATTGCAACTGAATTATTAAATAAAAAATCTGAAAAACATTCGAGATTAATGTAAACGTGAATTGAAAAATTTTCTGTAACATTTTATATCAAGAATAAATAGTTGAGTGAAAAGAAAACCGCCTGTGGGCTCGGACTCTTGAAAGAATTTTTTTTTAATAAATCAATATTTATAAAACTGTAGATGTAAAAAAAAAATATAGAATGAAATAAAAGTCACTTTTCTAAGATAATTAAAAATGTCATTTAGATGTTTGCTAAAATTCATACTTAATACTTATATCATATATTTAACTACCGTAAATCGAGGTGACTTTGTGACTAATGGGGTGACTTTGTGACAAGCCTATTTTTCTACAGTTTTTTAATTTCCCTCCTTAAAAAGAATCAGGTTAGGCAATTCAGTGTACTTGTCAGTTGGACAGTAATGTGCTGCAACCTATAACTTCTTTCATTCCATTTACCATGGTGCTTTATTTCAAAATTACAACTAAATGAAAACAATCAAACATATATGAAATAAAGCACCATGATAAATGGAATGAAAGAAGTTATATGTGGCCAGTAGGTTACAGCACATTACTGACCAACTGACAAGTACACTGAATTGCGTAGCATGATTCTTTTTAAGGAGGGAAATTCAAAAACTGTAGAAAAATAGGCTTGTCACAAAGTCACCCCATTAGTCACAAAGTCACCTCGTTTTACGGTGATTTACACTTTCAAAAATTGTGTTTTCAGGTACATTAAATAACAAAAATTAATCGCTTGGCATTTACTAACATGTAATTAACGCCTTTATAAAATTATAGTTTAATAATTTTTAAATTATATCCGCGAGCCCACAAGCGGTTTTCTTTTTACTCAACTATTTCTTCTGCTTATAAAATCTTACAGAAAATTTTCAATTGGCGATTACATTAATCTTGAAAGTTTTTGTGACAGCTAAAATTTTTTTCAGAATTTTTATTTAATAATTTAGGTGCAAAACAGGATGGACAAATATTTACGGCATCCAAGGGCTAAAAAAAAATAGAAGTTATGTTCTTTCGTAATAATCAATATAAATCCGGCTTCATTTGTAGGTTTAGGCGTTCACTTGACATGTAGTTATTATAATTTGAGTTAAATCGGTTGTAAGAGGTCGGTGAACAATTTTACAACTCTAATATCTCATTACTGACATGATCTATTTAGTTGGTTTAATGTCCGTGCACAGTAGCCACCTTTTTGGTATTTTCAAAAAAGTGGAATTTACCACTTATCACCTGGGGTGAAAGATATTTTAATGAAAGTCATAAATTTATTTAATCAGCTTTTTCAAGAAAACAATAGTTATTCTCCTCGCTAGTACCAAGTACGTAGCCGAGTGCGGAAATTAGACCAAGCACCTCAAACACACTTTTGGTACGTGTTATGAACAATACTTTTCATCATACTGCTCATACTTGAGTACATTAAAACACTTTTATATTTCATTAATAACTTAGAGATACAATATAAGAAATTAAAATGACACCCTCTTTTTTATTAATAAAACATCTGTTTATCTCTATATATATAAGAGGCTTTGTCCTGACTGACAGGATCAACGCAGAGCAAAAACTACTAATGATAGAAACTTTATTAACGGAATTTAGGGGCTTAAATGGTGAAATTGTCGTTTAACTCTTACGGAAATCTATTTTTGAGATTTTAAACCATACGTTTTTTATTTGAATATCGATTTAACGTTACAATATTATTAAAATAGACATTCACATAAAATATGGCTACTGATTATTTAAATATTAGTGGTAATCAAATTATGCACACTATGATTCCCATTATTGGGGATGGTGCGTGTTTATTTCGATCTCATCTATTTATTATATATTATTTTATATAATAATAATTTAATTATTATTAAAGTCCATGACACCTAATTTTGCACTTCGTGAAAAAAATATGTAATTTGGACTCATTTTAAAGATCTTGATACGACGGGGCGTCGAAAACCATGTTTTAAAGCCGAAAAATGAAGCGTTCACGACGAGTAAGCAATTTTTTGTTTCGGTGGTTTTAGTGAACTCTCTCCATTGCGCGCCTCCCTCTCTTCTACCGAGCCGGCAGCTTCTCCCTCCAACATTCCACCTACCGAAAGCTCCGATCCCTGTTATGTTGTTAATATATAACATATTATATTAAATCAATACCAAGATAATGATCACAGAATTGATTTTAAAGGCTAGCGGGAAAAGCCGCGAGGGGGGAATGCTAGTTAACCTATAATAGAAGAAAAGTACTTGTATATTTACATTAATATTTATAGTACAATTATGATTATTCGTTATATTAAAACCTTTATTTGGCATTGCCTTTTGCATTACAGTATAGCTACAAGTAACCTCCTCCAAACACATATTAGTAGCAGGTAAGGTTAGCGCACCAAAACAACTTTTCAGGTCTAGGCCCGATAAGTACTACTTTACGGACTCGAACCGAGTATTGAAAACGCATCTTTTTGATTTTGAGTATGATGAAAACAAATTTAGTGGGTAAAGATTACTAAACGAAAACAAACTATTGGGGTCATTCATAATACAATCCTTTTTTTTTTTTCATAGTTATTTATTCACTTTTGCCCATAAACCTGACATACCATTGAATGAGTTGTTAAGTGAATTTTCCATACTTATCATGACACACTTTAAAGATTGATTCGTATTTGAATAAAATAAGTTTAAAGTGACAAAAAAATAAAATAAAATAAAATAAAAAACTACAGTAAAGCATGGTCGGGTTTAGTTAGTTACTAAATAATGTATAATATTAAATTTATTATACCTCACATCTTAAGCATTCATTTCAAATATTCGCAAAAATACAATGAGTTCTCCAGACCCATTTATCTTTCAATGAAATGGTTATTACCTACACAAGAATGTCCTAAAAACATAACAAATGACAACGAACTATGCAGGGGAGAAAAAAAAGTTTGATCTACAATGTTGGAATCGATGCTTCTTACGTATTTATTTTTATTTTATTTTCCGTCATTAATCAAATAGTCCTTGCGCATTGCCGGAATGAATTAACAATTAGCAAGGTAAAAAATAAAAATAAAAACGTTTAGGAAAATATAAATTCTGTTTCTTTAGCAGCTCGGCTTAGAAAGGACGAAAAATGTGGCTGGAGAACAAAATGAATTTCACCTTGCTTCAAGTTTTTTGTTTGTTGCTCCTCTTTGACATGCAAATCAAACATTCCTCCTCAAAGCCAACATCCCTTTGGCGGCGAGAGGATAAAAACCAGTCCAGTTCTTGAGGGGTAATGCGCCGGTCTCCGTCACAACTCTATACAATTTCAATGATTTCCTTGTCTAATATTTCTAAATTAGTGCCCCCCCCCCCCCTCGGTAATTGGGTTCATTTAAAACCGATTATAATATACCACTTTAGATAAATTAACAACTGAACTAATGATTAATCATTTATTATGACTTTCAAGCTAAGAATTTCGTGAACTACAAATTCGAAAACTTGCAATAAAAAATTATTATACAGGGCAATTCCACGTGAAATCGACACAAAAATATATCATTTTTAACCTCACCATCTCAGATGTTCTTGAAATTTGGTATATGTGTACTACTTGTATCTACTAGAACAATTGTGAAATATTACTGAGGTATGTCTAACCGTTTTTGAATTATTGGTCTCTACAGCTCTCAAAAATAGGTCAAGAAGCAGAAAAATCATGATTAAAAATCTGGTGCGTGCGCGCAACACACAACTCTCACTTACCAACTTGCTTAGATTAGAAATTAATGCGTTTTGTTAATTGCCACTTCTCAAATGAACAGAACGGCTTTAATTATGAACAATGGTCTGTCATTAAAGGCGTACTCAGCATGCGTGGGCTCAACGAGTTTTATGAGTTGACTGAATATTTTTCTTTTTTTTACTTTCACTTACCTATATATGAAATACGATCGTGTAAAATTTCGACTTCCGGTTTTCAACGGAAATACACGTTTTGGGGTCCCCTGAGTCCAATGGTCTGTGTGTGTGTGTGTGTGTGTGTGTGTGTGTGTGTGTGTGTGTGTGTGTGTGTGTGTGTGTGTGTGTGTGTGTGTGTGTGTGTGTGTGTGTGTGTGTGTGTGTGTGTGTGTGTGAACAGACTAGCTCAAAAACTATATACCGTGCGAACCTGAAATTGGGTATTTGGTGTATGTATATGCCCGCGATGTGACAGCAAAAATTTCATCAAAATTGCTCAAAGGGAGGGGGTACTTTATTTAATAACTTTTTAAGTATTTTTCGATTTTCTCAAAAACGGCTCTAACGATTTTGATTAAACTGAGTATTTGATCCATTTATATGCCCGAGATACGACTGTAAAAATTTCATTAAAATTGATCAACCGGAGGGGGGTACTTTACTTAATACATTGTGTCCCACTTTTATTTGTTTTTTTTTCATTTACCCAAAAACGGCTTTAATGATTTCGATCAAACTTGGTATTTAGTATATGTATGTGCTCGCGACAGTAAAAATTTCATCAAAATTGATCTATTAGAGGGGGCACTTTACTGAATACATGTTGTCTCATTTTCACGTGTTTTTTTATTTACTCAAAAACGGTTTTCACGATTGAGATCAAACTGAGTATTTGATGTATTAATATGCCTGAGATATGGCTGTAAAAATTTCATCAACATAGATCAAATGGAGGGGGTACTTTACTTAATTAATTTTGTATCATTTTCAAATGTGTTTTCAATTACTCATAAAAGGAAAAAATAAGAAATGAATGTGGAAAAAATTTGTGACTTTGTGAAGTGGCAATTAACAAAACACGTCAATTTCTAATCTAAATAAGTTGGTAAGTGAAAGTTGTGTGTTGCGCGCACGCACCAGATTTTTCCTCTTTATTTTTATCATATCTCATATTTAGCCATTTCTTATTTTTAGGCGTAACGAGAGACAGTTAATTTCTCCATATAAACAAAAACAAAGGTACTTTATAGGAAACAAACAAACAAAAAAGGCCTCAATGACAATACCCAATTTCAGGTTCGCACGGTTTATAGTTTTTGAGCTAGTCTGTTCACGCACACACACACACATTTTTCACGATCGCAATACTTCCACTTAATATATATTTCATATATAGGTAAGTGAAAGTAAAAATAGCTGTAGATGTTTTCAGACGTTGACTATGACTATGAGATTGGTGTCGTTTAATAGCGCATTCCATGCCGTTTCAAATGATATACAACAATGTACAGGTTGTTACTAAAGACATTTTCTTAAAACCAAATGTAAAATTTTAATTTCAATTTTCTCAAAAAGGGCATTTTTTAAAATTTTTATATATATAAATTTTTAAATAGGTCATACTACCTATACCTATACAATGTTGCATATCATCATATGAAACGACACCAATCTCATAATCCTAGTCAAATTTGGAAAACATCTACATCTATTTTTAATCATAAAAAGCTAGATATATTGAATTTTATCATTAGTTTTCAATTTTTTTAGTAATGAAGAAATTTTCATTTTATATTTTTTTATATGAATAGATATATTACTACCTATTTTATACAACAAATATAAAATTTTTAAAAGATGCCCTTTTTGAGAAAAATGAAATTAAAATTTTATACTTCGATTTACTTTAGTACCAACCTACTTGGGGAAACGCTTGTTGGAACAAAGGTTATACTGTAGACTGATTTTTGAGCTGCTGTACTATTGTACAAGACTAGTTTTTTTCTTGAGCCCATGTGCTAGACGGTTATGACCTGGCGCTAGTTAGCACATGTGCTCAACACGTGTTGCAGTACTTGCTGATGTGGCGAATCACAACTGTCCTCGACAATTGAATAATTAGATTATAATATTCAGAATTACTGTTCCTTATTATATTCTGGCAAAAAGGTTTTATTCGTACCTGCAATAGAGTTACTAACATCAATGTAGCTTTTTTTGATTTAACCACAACTTAATATCTTGAATATAATTAATTAATCCAATCTTAATTTGTGGCTGACCACTCCCGGCGGAGCCAAATCTTTTCTCTTCAAAAAATAAATTATTTGAATATAATTAGTAGTATTTTCAAATGTATATAATATCCTAATAACCATATACTGTATTATGTAAATAGATAGACAGATAAACAGCTTTATTTACAATTAATATACATTTACAACATTGTAAAGAAATATGAGCCTGCATTGGGATGGTTAACCACCGTCAGCCAAGAGCTGTCTCTATAAAATAAATAGTCTTTTTCAATGTTTATAATCAAGAAAAAAATAAACATATTTAATAACATTTATAAATTCATACAATTATATGCTGGGTGAGAATAATAATGAAAAAAAAAATCTGGTGCGTGCGCGCAACACACAACTTTCACTTACCAACTTACTTAGATAAGAAATTAATGCGTTTTGTTAATGCCACTTCTCAAAGTTACACATTTTCCACATTCATTTCTTACTTTTGTTTTCATTTGCTCTATAAACCCCTCAGAACATTTCAATAAACGCTTACCTGATATTAAATAACACTCAATTTTCATTAAACATGACGGATATGAAGAAAATCGTTAAAGCCGTTTTTGAGATAATCTAAAAATTATAAAAAAAGTTATGAAATAAAGTGTCCGCTTCGGTTGATCAATCTTGATGAAATGTTGGCTATCACATCTTTGGCATATACATACATAAATACCCAGTGTGATCAAATTCATGAAAGCCGTTTTGAGTAAATAAAAAAAAAACACGTGAAATTGATACAAGATTTATTAAGTAAAGTCCCCCCTCCGGTTGATCAATTTTGATGAAATGTTGGCTATCACATCTTTGGCATATACATACATCAAATACCCAGTTTGATCAAAATCGTGAAAACTGTTTTTGAGTAAATAAAAAAAAACACGTGAAAATGATACAAAATTTATTAAGTAAAGTCCCTCCTCCGGTTGATCAATTTTGATGAAATGTTGGCTATCACATCTTTGGCATATACATACATCAAATACCCAGTTTGATCAAAATCGTGAAAGCCGTTTTTGAGTAAATAAAAAAAAAAAAAACACGTGAAAATGATACAAAATTTATTAAGTAAAGTACTCCCTCCCTTTGAGCAATTATGATGAAATTTATGCTGTCACATCGCGGGCATATACATACACTAAATACCCAATCTCAGGTTCGCACGGTTTATAGTTTTTGTGCTAGTCTGTTCACACACACACACACACACACACACACACACACACAGACCATTTCGCGGGATTTGGTTAATTGGACTCAGGGGACCCCAAAACGTGTATTTCCGTTGAAAACCGGAATTCGAAATTTTTCACGATCGCAATACTTCCTATATATTTCATATATAGGTAAGTGAAAGTAAAAAACTATAAAATATATAAGAGATAAAATAAAGAAACAAAATAAGAGAAAAAATTATTTAGATATTTAACATTATACAAAAATCAACACCAGCATTACAATATTAGCACTATTAAAAAATAAAACTATCACAAATTATTAACTTAATTTGATTAATAATCTAATCCTAATTAAGCTCAATTAACTTAGCGTCAAAAACGTAAAATAATAGTAATAATAACAGAGCAATACATAATAGTAATTTAAGTATACAATACTATATTAACAAGTAAGGTGCAGCGGCGTATTTTATAGGTATCCTGAATCGGGCGTTATCGGTACTCGGGGTCCGACTGCTAGCAAGAGCCACAGACGATATCGGACGTCGGGGTCCGATGGGAATACTTTGACGAAAGCGTTATCTTTTGATTACAAGGGAATTAAATGAGCGTCTCAAGGGAATCACCTCTTGGTAAGGATTGGAACTAGGCATAATAGGCGCGGGACAGGCCGATACAGGATTTGCGCTATTTGTTATCGAAAAACAGAACTAGGAGTCCGATTCTAAAAAACAATAGAATTTCAGCAGTTAGCAACATTTTTTGCACTAAAATACAATAATCTCATTAAAAATCGACTAAATTGAGTCTTTGAGGTGTTCGGCCTTTCGGACATTTTCATGTGATAATCGGCTGTTCAGAAGGAAATGTAAGACATCGGATCCCGGGGAACGATGCCGCACCTAACGTATTAAGTACATAACATATAATATAAAATCCTTTGAATATTAATCCAAGTCTCCCTCTAAAAAAAGGGAGAAAAAAATAGATTTTTTAACCGTAGGATTACCAAGGGGTATCTGACATCTTAGTTTTACCAAGAGGGCTCTACGTACCCATAGCTTTCTTTTATTGTTAATTAAATCTAAATAATTACTTAATTAATTACCCTGAAATGAAGACATATGTAAGAGAGACATGTGAAGTATCATTGTTAGAAGATGAGATTAATTTCAGACAGTAACAATGAAAAGTAACAAACTCCAGCTGATGGTATGTTTACATGGCATAGGTACCTACTTATGAAATCTAATAAGATAAATCTAAAATGTTTAATAAGTAGCTGGTTAACATTATATAATAAAATAGCCTCTGTATTACTTATTATTGTGGACCTAGAACATATGACTTATAGAAATGATAACCCCAGAGAATGGGCCAGCAGCCCGAAACGTTGGGATAATTTAATATAATATAAAAAAATGTAAGAGACTCCTTCATTAAAGAAATCCTGAGATTAATAACATATAGTGATAATAAGAACTAACAAAATCCAGCTGATGGTATATTTACATGACATGGGTATGTAGTTATGGAATCTAATAATTATATAAAAGATAGTATAATTAAATATGATTATTTGAATATCTAGCTGGTTAGCATGATAAAATAAATCAACAAGGTAAATATGGGGTCACCTGCAGTATTGACATACGAGAAAAAAGTCAAATTGCCTTTTTGTAGTCATAATACAGTTGAATCCGATATAATCCGACCTCCATGGCACCAGGAGGTGGTTGGGGACAGCAAAAAAATCGAATTCACTAATGACGAACTATAAAAAAAAAAAAAAAAAAAAAAAAAAAAAAATGAACAGGAAATGTTTGGGGGTTCGGTAAAAATAAGTAACACAAATATGTGTGATTTACATATTTTATTATAGCCGACGTTTCGACCCAAAGTTCAGGTCGTCATCTGGGCTAAATGAGAAAAACCAAAAAAAAGAAACAACCAATCAGAGAAATTATATAAACAAATATTAAATAAATTAGGGGGGTCACCTGTGGTATAGTGGTTAGCATGGCAACCTACGATACTAAAGGTCGCAGGTTCACATCCTGTGGTGGCCCTAGGATTTTTATGATTTTTGAGTAAAAAATCCTTGGCTATGATATGACGTAAAATTGAGGTTCCGAGCCTGTACGATGTCAGGTACTTGTTAAAGATACCTATCCTAATTATAGCTGGATAGGCGAAATTTAGGACTCCCACTGTTGCATTGTCCGATTAATCTTAGTGGCATAAAATGAAGTTATGAAGTGACAAATAAACAAACAAGGTAAATATCAGATTTTGTTTTATCATGCTTACCAGCTACTTATTCAAATTTTCATATTTATTTATACTATATTTTATTAACCGACTTCGAACGAAAGAGGAGGTTACTCTATTCGATACGTATGTGTCTTCTTTTTTTTTTTTGTGCCTTTTTTTTTTTTTTCTATGTATGTTCACCTATTACTCAGAGATGGATGGACCAATTGGAACGAAACCTTTTGCATCTTGTAGAGTATTTTCCCAAGGTGGTCCCATTGAAACCTTTTTTGGGTTCTTAATTTATTTAAGAAGTTATAGGGAAAAAACATGATAATAATTATTTAATTTTCGCTCAAAATGTTTACTTATTGGAAAAACATATGGCATATGTAACATAAGGTATGCTCCAACAAGCTATTAAAACTAATTGATAAATAACAAATCTCAATATTGTTTTACTGCTGGATGAACCAAATGGAAAAACCAACCAATCAAATTCGGAATCATAAGAGTGGGGGGAGAACATGAGCAGTCTATTGGTTATCGATGTGTTTTAAGTCGTTGTTGGAACAAACCTAAACATAACCTTAACTAATTTTTCAACAATAGATTTAAATATCAGCAGAATAGGTATAATATCGCTGTCGTTTTCTGTAGCATTAGCATAAATATTAGACAGCTAGATATTCATCGATAGCAGTAAACCTTTTTAATTTAGATCTAATCGACGGTTGGACACCATAATCACAAGACCACAAAATTCGTCGAATTCCAAGAAAGATTGAGTATTGATAACCCTTTTAATGCAGAATTTAAGACTTCGTCAAGTTCCCGAAGGTTCGTTTAAATTTAAAATCGTAGCCACTCGCTAAGCACATTAAAAAGGAATACAATAATTCCTGGAAAAGCTCATTTTCAGTCGACTTAACAATATACCTCTGTCTTCTTCCGGATACACTCGGTCACTGTTTAATATCTTGTCGTAGAACTTGTGCTCGGTTTTTAATTTTGTTTCTGTAACTATCGAGACTTTTGCCGATGTTCATCCATCAATAAAAAGTGCTGCATCAGTAAAATAAAACTTGATATCTCCCAGAAAACAACCTCATTGTATGAAAGTCCCCTCAGCAAAAATTTGGCAGCCATGAAAATGATTGATATCATAAATGCTACGCCACTAGATTTGAAGCAACAGTGTTTAGCAATTTATTTTCTGAATAATATTTTATTACGAAGGATATAACTCATAGTAGTTCGGTAATAAATTTATCCAAAAATTCATCGAAAGGAATTACGAACATAATCCTAGCGGGGCAGTCTTTTTGATATCGATCAATTTTATGGCTGCCCCTTTTTTGTTGGGACGTCTATCCAATGATGGTGTTTAATCACTAATTTTCCAGCGATCGATTTAAATAAAGCAATATTAACGGTCCCTACCGGAGTAGTGCATAATATCGCCATAGTTCTTAAAAGAATATTCAAGCAACCATAATTCCAAAGTTACTTTCCAATTTACGAGTAATATAGGTCATATTGCCATCCTCATCGATTCTCCATTAACCATATCTTGCCCAAAACCGGCCACAATCTCGACTGTTCAGTTACTTCATCTTGGAATGGCCGCATTTATTTATGTATATTTAACTCAACGCATCTCGGAAAACCGATGATGTATGTAAATGACAAGTACTGACGACAATATTTAGCAAAGGAAAAATATTGTCATTGTGGATAAACATTTTATGTGTTCCCTTCCCAATGGAACATTGATCTTTAAAAAAATAAAATCCCTTTTTAATCATAAAACGTAGTATGTTGAAAATTGTATAATATACGCAGTGCTTTCCCACTTTTGTGTGTATTCATAAAATTAAAAAGGTGACTGTTCAAATATAGAGAAAAACACTTTATTCATCATAAAAGAGATGCTACCCAACTACATTGGGTTGCTAATATACAGCATACTATATGTCTATCTGAGAATATTTATAACATCTTATTGTAATAATATATAATAATAAAAAGACCCGGAAAAGACGAATGTGGTAGAGCGTAAAAAGATTTCGAAATTTTTTTTGAAACCAACGTACCGTTTTCTACTTTTTTATCTTCTCCAACTAAAAAGTATGAAATAAAAAACATTTTATAAAAAAAAATTAAACCGACTTCGAAACCTAGGAACCAGTAAAACTAAATTCACTGAAAAGTATGAAATAATTACCTTCTGATTTTTATGAATACACAGCAAAATTGAAAATGGTATAAAAAGTGGAAAAATGTAATAAGAGGAATAATTTTATTTTGATTTGTACAAATACACACTAATTATTAATGAAAATTATTAAATTAAAATATTAAATAATATGTTCAGTAAAACATAATCTTTTCGGAGGCGGCGCAAAATTTAAAATTTTTAACACTAGGCATTATGAAATCTTTTCATGACGTCATGACGTAACATGTCATTTCTATTTTGCGCCGCCTCCGAAAAGATTGTGTTTTACTGAACATAGTATTTAATATTTTAATTTAATAATTTTCATTAACAATTAGTGTGTATTTGTACAAATCAAAATACAATTATTCCTCTTATTACATTTTTCCACTTTTTATACCATTTTCAATTTTGCTGTGTATTCATAAAAATCAGAAGGTAATTATTTCATACTTTTCAGTGAATTTAGTTTTACTGGTTCCTAGGTTTCGAAGTCGGTTTAATTTTTTTTTATAAAATGTTTTTTTTTATATAATTATTAGATTCCATAAGTACCCATGTCATTTAACATACCATCAGCTGGATTTTGTTACTTCTCATTGTTACTATCTGTAATAATCTCATCTTCTAGCAATGTTACTTTACATGTTGCTCATATATTGGTCTTCATTTTAGCCCTGATGAAGGTCCACATGTTTGGATCGAAACATAGGCTCTACAAATAAAAACATTTTTAGTGAAAATCCTGATAATTTATAATCCTATATTATAACTATATTTCTAATGAATAATTCAGGTTTATACATCTATTCACTACGACTTAACCTAACTTCATTGGGATGACAGATATTACCATACTCAAGTATTGTTCCACTTATCCTAAACTGTTGTAATCCATTAATTATTGTCACTCATATGAGCGAATTTGAATATAAAAAAGTTGGCTCAAGGTGAGTACGCAGGTGGTCCCGGTCCAATTTCTTGTTAATTGGCAGGTCGCGCTGGTCCTTATCTCTTAGCATTATTTATTTATTTTTTGCACTCCTTTGAATACTTTAAAGCCATTCACTGACTCATTAACTCAATACTCTTTTGTAATGCGAGTTTATTTTTCTACTTTCGAATCTGATAGGTTTAAGATTTAAGGCAGTTTATTGTTGGATTTTTTTTTTCTTTATTATTTGATCTCAATATTTAAGAATAATAACTCACAACCATACGTTTCAAAAATCTGAAGCGACACAACACTTTCACTTACCAACTTACTTCGATTAAAAATTAACGTGCCACTTGTGCGCAGCCTTTCATAAGTGATTTATTGGTGGCCAGGTGCATGGATGTACTTTTTCTAATCTATAGCCGAAAGGATTCCTGAAATAATCCCCTCATGTCCGAGTAGAAGACACGAGTTGCCCAGGGGTAACGGGAGCGAGGCGGCAACGGCGATCCAGTAAAGAGGAGGCGACATTAGGTACCTCAATTCCATCGATAAAAAAAAAAAATGAGCTCATTTAATCATTTAATTATTTAATTTTTATTAAGCTCACGTACGATCCAACAATTGTACAATTTATTTTAAATATAGAACAAAAATTTTGATTTATACCCAAGTAGAGGCATTTTCATTAAAATGAACTACCAATCAATTATTTCCTAACCCAAACATAAAATTTTTGGTCCTCCGGGCCGGATAGGTTGTAATTGAGCCCGGAGATAGCGCCAGTGTGTGGTCATTTCGTTCCGAACGGAACAAACGTGTTTTGTTAAATACCATTTCTCAAAGCCACATGCACAATTTTCCACATTCGTTTACTTATTTTTGTTTGTGTTTGCTCTTCACAGTAAACTATTTTTTTTTTATTATTAAATAAACGTTTTTACTTGTGGTAATTCGGCAATGCAAGCATAATACTCCAAGTCGTCTTATTTTATAATTCTATATGTAGTTATTGAAAATTTCATATAGTTCCCATGAAACAAAAAATTTTTTGAACAATAATTAATTAACGCGCAACACACAAATTTCACTTACCAACTTACTTAGATTAGAAATTAATGCGTTTGGTTAATTGCTACTTCTCAAAATTACACATTTTTCCACATTCATTTCTTATATATTTTTTTTCATTTGCTCTACAAAAAACACTGATTTATTTTATTAATAAACAAAAGTTTTTATTTGTGATATTTCGGCAATGCAAGCGTAATACTCCTAGTCGTCTGATCTTATAGTCCTCTATATACTTGTTGAAAATTTCATTTTGTTACCATGAAACAAATAATTTCCATTAAATGAACAGAACGGCTCTAATTATGAACAATGTTCTGTCATTAAAGGCGTACTACGCATGCGTGAGCTAAACGTATTTTATGAGTTGACGGAATATTTTTCTTTTTTCCTTCTGTATATGTTTACTTGATTTTTTTCAAATTTCTTATTTAGCCATTTCTTATTTTTAGGCGAAACAGGGGGCAGATAATTTCCCCATATAAACAAAACAAAGGTACTTTATAGGAAAACAAAAAATGCCCCTTACTTACTTATGCACCCTTAGAACATTTTAATAATGATAAAGCTTACCTGATATTAAACAATACTTGATTCTCATTAAACATGACGAAGTTAATCAAAATCGTAAAGCTATTTTTGAGAAAATGGAAAAAAACTTAAAAATGGGGAAAAATCTTATGAAATATCAATTAATCATATCTCGGGCATTTAAATATATCAAATACTCAGTTTAATCAAAATCGTTAGAGCCGTTTTTGAGTAAAAACGAAAAAAAAAAATTAAAAAATTATTAAATAAAGTACTCACTCCCATGCAATTTTGATGAAATTTTCGCTGTCTCGTCAGGGGCATATAAATGTACAAAATACCAAATTTCAGGTTCGTACGGTTTATAGTTTTTGAGCTAGTCTTTCTGTTAACACAAACACAGACAATTTCGCGCGGTTATTTGGACTGAATGGACCCCAAAACGTGTATTTCCGTTGAAAACCGGAAATCGAAATTTTTCACTATCGCAATACTTTACCTTACTGTATATTTCACTGTATACGAAAATTGCAAAAGAAATAAATAAAAAGTTTAATTTTGGCAATTAAACAATAATTTTGTGATCGGTACATATGTACCGCCCGGCCCCGTACCTAAAGTAGTACGGGGGCTGCCCGGTTATGACCGCAAAAATGCAACGTACTGTCCTCATTGCCCGGGAGAACCATTTTATTGCCGCCCGTGCTTCATGGAAGCCCACAAGTAAATAATTATGAATATTTTAGTGCCTCTATTCCTTATTTTGTATAAATTTGTTGTGATATTATTTTAATAAATAAGATATTTTGTTTTGTAAAAAAAAAAAAAAAAAACATAAGTGTTATAATAAATTAAAGATTTATGGGGGTGGGGTCTAAGGTGCCTTTACACTATTCGAACCGAACTCTCGAACAAGTTAATTCCCCAAATCTTGCCGTATCGGCGTACCATGAACAGCTATTTACACTGAAACGTTAAGTCGAGCGAACATTGATGTCTGACCGCACCTATGCACCTTAATACAATAATTTTCATTACAACGACGGCTGCCTTGGAACTAGCAGCTGTTCTGACTTCGCTTGTTGAAAGTAAAGACGAATTACAAGCAATACGACAAAATACATAGACATACCAACAAATTTGTACTAGATATGACAAGACATGAGATTCCTGACGTACCTCGGCGAATGCTGAAGAGGAGTTGGATGAGAGACCTCCTAGTCTGAAGATGGAATTTATATGAGGTATTATACCATGCTATATGTTCCTAGTTTTATCTCATTTGCCTATTGTTATTTTACAGGTGGGAATAAAATTGTTTTGTTAAAAAAAAAAAAGTTTATTTATTTTACGCCATCCGCATTTGTACAAAAATGAACAAATTTGATATTATAAGCAATTATATTGTAACACTTATGTGGGTAACAAATATTTATTAAACAGAAACGTACAGTTATCACAATGCCAAGGAATTAATAAAACTTAAATACATGAGCAGGTTACAAAATTGATAACGTTATAATAATATTACGTTATAATATAACACAATCATATGAGTTGAACTTCACTGTCAAGACACAGACTTCGACTAACTCGTTCAGTCGCTGCTCCTTATATATAATCGTAAATAGTCAGACCTGAAATATTCCAAAACAATGTGAACAGTTCTACGCGAGCGTGGACTAGGCACGAAAGATCTAGACCCAAACAGTTCGTTTCAACAGCTTATTTTGTTCCAACAAACGGTTTTGGATTTGAAATCATTTTTTTTTTATTTAACGATTTAACGTTACAATATTACTCTGACATGACGGAAGATAGTGCCCAACAGCATATCTTCTCGGTCTTGATTCAGAAGAAGAGGTCTCTCATCCAACTCCTTTCCATTCATTCCTATGTATATATTGTAGGAATTAAGACGCCAATAAACACCCACTGAAAATGAATCATTGACCATTTACGGTACTATAAAAATCTATTTAGTAAATGTCAAATCTTAAAGTTGAATTGAATGGAGTTAGGATCCATGAGTTAGGGACAGTAACATCTGACTCCGTGATCAATGGTGGTGAGTCATGTTGTGTGAGCCATGTGTTGAGTCATGGTACCCTCTGACGAGTTGTACCATGAGAGTTTTTTGAACTCGTTCAATGAATTTTTTATTCCATTTATTTTTATTTTGTTTTTTAACCTTGATAACTCAAAGAGAAGCCTGAGATTAGATGTTGTGTTTGTTATAAACCAAATGCGTTACAGCCTGACATTAATGCGGGACAAAGGGAATATGAAAATACCCTCATTACAGTAGGGGCAGCCTCGCTCATATGAGGATTATGATTATATATATATATATATATATATATATATATATATATACATATTGAATACTGAAATTCCAGTTTATCAATAATCCTAGAATTTTAATTTGTTTAAATAATTGAAGCGTGGAAATGCAAAAGAGTCTAAGTGCCAAAAAAAAATAAGAAGTTTTTTTTTGCCAAATTTTTTTATGTGCCAAAGCAATTCTTCAGGAATGGGTATTAGTAATGTTTCATTGTTAGAAAAGAGTTCATTGAACATATTAAAGATGGCATGGTTTTAAGCACTGAACATAGTTCACCCTAGAAGGTACAGGCTACATCATTTCTGTAAAAATTTCCTAAGCCATTTATACCCTTTTCGATTTCCACGCTTCAATTGTTTAAGGCTGTATAAGCGGGGTCACCTGTGGTGTAGTGGTTACTATGGCAACCTCCAATACTAAAGGTCGCGGTGGCCCTAGGATTTTTGAATGAGAGTAACAAATCCTTGGCTATGCCGTTCCTAGGCTAGGACGTAAAATGGAGGTAACGAGCCGGTACGATATCAGGCACTCGTTAAAGATCCCTATCCTACTTATACCTGGATAGAAAAAATTTATGACTCCTACTGTAGCATCGTCCGATTAGCTTTATTAGCAAAAAGGGACGATAAACAAACAAATAAGGCATGTTTCAAGGAGCACTTGAAAAACTTTGATAACTAACAAATTACGCGTGTCCATCCCCCATTCTATTGATTAAAAGTTTGATTCTTATTCCGTTCTTCGAATATTTAAGTAATTTTGAGCTTATTTTTCCCAAACTAACGAATCAATTTTATAATCTAATGAGTGAGGGAAAAACATGCGCAGTCTGTTCAACGAGATTGAAGTGCTTGTTGGAACATAAGAGGGCAGGTCAAAAAGTTCTCGGTATGACAATAAAGGAGGGAATCAATTTAAAGGACTAATTCCTTATCATGTTTACTTACTCAATAGTTATATGTAATAAAACGTTTACATATATCTCTTTTCTATTACTTATAATACTTTTAGTTTTACCAGTTTTCTCTTGCATTAAAATGGGTAACATTGAGTTTAGTGCTATGATGAAATTTTTATTCAAAGAAGGCATAAAGCCTTTAAAAGTTTTTGAACGTCTAAGGAATGTTTATGGGGACTTGTCCCCTTGCTATAGATCTATGAAAAGCCACCTGCCTAGTTTAAAGTCACACCCTCGGCCGGGAAAATCATGGCCACAATTTAATTGTGATTCAGAAGGCATTCTGATGATTGATTGCAAAGACAAAGGCGTAACAATCACAATTTGAAGTTAAGGTAGAAAGTTATTATTTAGAGGGTTTAGAAAAATTAATAAATAGACATGAAAAGAACCGAGGGACATTACATTTAAAAGTAATATATGATTTGTGTTTTCGTTCCATTCCCTACTATGTCAGGCCGAGAACATTTTGACCTCCCCTCGCATCTTACGTGGAAACCTTTTTATTTGGTTTACTCCCAAACCATATTTGGGAGGGAAATAAAGAAAAAGTTTACACCGAAATAAATGTTAATCATTCCAATCTTAAAGACAACAGTTCGAAAATGATAAATTAAAATTAAAACTTTCACAAACATATTCAGAGAAACTATCAACGCTGAGTTATGTCTTTTGTTGCAGATTTTTCCCGGTATAGTCGTTACCACAATTATCATTCAGATCGTGATTGTATAATAGTCTTCTAATTCTTGGAGGTACTGAGCAACGAACAGGAACGGTATGAACTAGGAGCCAGCGAACTCTATAATGGCATCCGAAGCAGTTGGAAATAAAACGAAGACAGTTGGAAGAGGAGCAAAAGGAAGACTTCCGGTGGCGGTAGTCGTTCTCGAAGAAATATGCATAAACAGTTCTTCGAACCCGGAGGATGATCTCATGCGATTCGAGAGATCGAGTATATTTTATCGATTCATAGCGGGGGTGGGTGCACCGAGGGTGACTTTCGAAAATGGGTAGCTGCTCATTCGATAAATCACTATTTTGATCAGGGGCGGATTCATTAGACTTCATTAGAGGGGGGGGGACATTAAAATTAGACAATGTTGATGAACTTTGTGCTGTCACATTGCGGGCATACACATACACCAAATACCTAATTTCAGTTTTGTACGGCTAATAGTTTTTGAGCCAGTCTGTTAACACGCACATAGACCATTTCGCGGGACTTGGTTATTTGGACTTATGGGACTCCAAAACGTGTATTTCCGTATAAAAGTCGAAATTTGATACGATCGAAATACTTTCCCTTACTATGTGTTTCATATATAAGTAAGTGAAAGTAAAAAGAGACCCTCCACAATGGCTTAAGCGTTTCGGTTGTGACAAATTATATACTGTAACGTCAAACATAAAAAATAAAACCAATTGTTTTTATTAAAACAAATTTGAATAATAACCTTTTAAAAAATAAGTGGTTACACAAAATGATGGTTAAATTAATCTAAAATAATTTAAAAAATTGACGAACGTAATGAGATGCCAGAAATTGGACAAAAATTGTCCATCTCCCGTAAATACTCGCAAAACTTGCGGGATCGTAGGAGAGGTGTCAGTGAAGAGGAAGGATTTGGCACCGTTTGGAAGCGACCCCGTGGTGTAATGGTTAGCATACCGAGCAAGTCACGCGGAAGACCCTGGTTCGATTCCCGGTTGAACCAAATCTTTTCTCTTCAAAAATAAAATATTTAAAATAATTTAAAAAATAGGTGGTTACCCACAATAATGGTTAAATTAATATTATTATATTAACTTTACCATATAATTAATCGTTTATATCTAAACTAGAATCAGAAAATGAAAACTATTTAGTTCTGTTAGCTATCTTGGCGATAAGGACTCCCCCCATAGATCTCCTCAGCGTTATCTTGTTCCTGTCAGGTGGTGACCTCTGTATGTAGTGTTGGGAGGCGCAGTATATCACCTGCCCGGAACACCCTGATTGAGTTATATACCTCCTCGTTTTCCCCTTCTTACCTGTGTCTACAGAATTGTCTTAGTGGAAGAAATAAAACTTTACGTTGTATATATATATATATATATATATATATATATATATATATATATATATATATATATATATATATACATCCATCAAGTTCGAACCCCATTTCAATCCGCTGTTGTAAGGGAACGTCATCTAAATAATTAGCAAAGTCGTTCTCCAAAAAATGTGTTAATGTGATTCCATTCAATCTTTTGGGTACTTATTGGTTATAGTAGCCACCTGAAATTTCTTCGGAAAATCGATTATGTGATCATCGAATAATTCACTTTATTCGATAAGATTATTAAAATAACACTATTTTTTTGAATAGGTTAATCAAAACAAAGTTTTTATTTACATATTAAATCGATAACTGAGCGCTTAAATTACATTAATTTAATCTAGTTTCGTGGGTAACTACTTTGTTTTAAATAATTCATTTTTTGAAGAGAAAAGATTGGGCTCCGCCCGGAATCGAACCCGGGTCTTCCGCTTGACATGCACGTTATGCTAACCACTGCGCCACAGAGCTCGCTTCCAAGCGGAGCCAATCCTTCCTCTTCACTGATGCCTCTCCCTTGATCTTGCAAGTTTTGCGAGTATTTACGGGAGGTGGACAATTTTTATCCAAATTTGGGCATCTCTTGACGATCGTCAATTTTTAAATTATTTTATATTAACTTAATCTATTATTGGCGGAAGACCCGGGTTCGACTCCCGGCGGAGCCCAATTTTTTCTCTTGAAAAAATAAATTATTCCAAAAATCTTTTTTTTTTTACTTCATACTTTTATTTGCACATGTCGCTAATAATAAGCGGAAATCAGCAAATGAGATTAAAACTGCTGTGTGTTGGCATTTTAAGGCATGAGGGAGTTTAGCGTTTAATGTTCCTTTATGACCACCTCGTGACGCGAACTTATATTAGATATCATAGTGATAAAGATCATATCAGGACTTTTCATTTCTTGCCAGAAATATTAAAGTCATAATGGGACTTTTATTTATTTATTAGAACTATATAAGTCCTGATTAGACTTATATTCTCTTTTCAAAGAGTTAATTTCAAACCCTGGACGTACCCGTTCGTGTTCGTGTCTAATGTAGATTAGCCGGACAGTGTCCGAGGACAATAAGGCCCGGTGCACACGGACGACACTTTTCTGCGATGCGGACTATAAGCCAGGTCAGGGGTACCTGGAGTACAATGGTAAATCCGGTCGGTCCATTGTACTCCAGGTACCCCTGACCCGGCTTATAGTCCGCATCGCAGAAAAGTGTCGTCCGTGTGCATCGGGTCTAAGAAGGCACCTTTACTGTTGTTCTTGCTGAAATTTATTTATTTTTTTCTTTCCTTTAATTAATTTAATTCCTTTAATTCGCACTTGTCAGCGAAGTGCGAACAATCAGCGAATGAGATGGCGGTAATATGAAATAATGACGAGTGAGGCATGAGGAGGGAAAGCACCCAGCAGCACCCCTTGGCTTGAGTCAATTACCTCGGTTGTCTAAGAGAGCAGATCTCTCATCCAGCGCCTTTTTAGTTTCCTCGTATCCTTGCGTATGTCAGACATATTACAGACTAAACCCACCACCACCTTCGTTCACTCCTTCACAAGTCGCACTACAAATCAAAAAGTTACCAAAAAGGAAATCCCCTGGTAATGACTTAATTAGAGCTGAGGCACTCCAACAAATGCCTGAAAAATCTCTTTTATTTTCCACAACAATTTACAACTGTATACTAATGATACATATATTTTGAGAGTATTGAATTCTCCTAACCACCATACAGCTTACTTACGAAATTTGGTTTAAAAAAATAGGATTATACACGGATTTGGAAAAGATATGTCGCGAAGTGGATGTAAAACCCGAAGATTTGTACGTGACTCCTCCAGAAAAAGTAAAGACTGTGATTGGGGAGATAATTGAGACTCTGAAGTGCAAAGAGAGACAAAAATGTTTAGATAAACTATCTAAAGCACATTATCACCCAACCTACAAGAGACTAAAATTCGAATGCAAAGAGCTCTCATATATAAGCGACCAAAATAGTCTTAAGATGATCAGTAACATAATGAGAGCCAGGACAGAAACTCTGAATCTCAACAGGAAACCTTGGACCTACGACGAAAGCGCCCTTTGCTCCCTCTGCAACCTGAAAGAACCTGAGAGTGTTATATTTTTCATTGGAATCTGTCCCATCCTGACCGAGATAAGAATCAAGATATTCAACAAAAGCAAGATCCCTGAAGAAGAAGTCATAGAATACCTAAATGGAAAAAACTATAATGTCCTACATAAATTTATAACTCAAGCGTTATTGTTTAAATATGATTATGCAGAATAATTCCTTTTCCTTTTTTCCATTTTTTCACTTTATATTTTCTATTATAATCAAGTATGTCACTCGACTGACGGATAGTATATATCCAATGTAAATAATATTTGTATTTATATGTATTTCAAATTAATAAATTTACTTTACTATTTACTACTACTAACTGTATACTAAGAACGTCCAAATTCCCAATACAATGGAAATATTCACTCATCAAAATGATTCAAAAACCAGATAAAGACATATACAACCCGTCATCCTACAGATCAACCAGTCTCCTCCCAATATGCTCCAAATTATTGGAAAAATTTATACAATAAAGATTAGTTGACATACTAACTAATTGCACAGAATTACTGACTTCATTTCAGGAGCTCTAGAACAAAAACTATATGGAACTGGACGTTGTTCAAACGTTTGACAAAGTCTGGAACCAGGATCTTCTCTTTAAACTCGAAACCATATTACCGTTCACTTATTACCTGATCCTTCAATCTTTCCTCTTCTACCCATTTTTCTCCGTTTGGCAGGGTTCGGAAACATCTTCAATTTAAGCAATATTGGCAGGAGTACCCCAAGGTTCAATACTAGCATCCTTTCTCTATGTCATATACGTTCATGACATACCTGTTAACAACGAGACATTGACTGAAACTTACAGACACTATCACTAAGCACCAGGATGCACACACAGGCTTCATTGACATTACAACATCACTAACACAGATTACTCAACTGGTTTCAACTATGGAAAATTAGACTTAATCATGACAAATCAAAACTTATCACATTTACGCTTAGAAAACATACCTGCCCCCAGGTTATATTGACAGTAACCAAATTCCACAGACGGTCACAGTATATTATCTGGGATTTATTTTCGACAGAAGGATGGCATGGGGAAAAAATGTAAAAATAAAGAAAAGAACCCTTGACGAAAGACTCATATCCGACTTCTATATCCATTACTTTCTAAATCGTCAAAGTTAAAACTGAAACATATTTATTTATTACTTCAAATCCTTTAACACGTCCGTATGAAGTGTACGCCAATAACCATATTTTCGCGTATTGACAATCAATTCCTTCTCTGTAAGTATCGCAATCAATCAGTTTCGATACTTTTCTTCCGATAAAATCTAGAATCGATAATTTAGGGCTATCCATTGTATCGAAAGAGGGCATCGATACTAATGTGTTATCCTAGCGCCATTACTTTTACGTCCCTAAATTAATTAACCACTTAATGGTTTACGTCCATCAACTGTTATTCCACATAAGATTGAATGTGAGACCAAATATGCACCGATAGATACCTCAATATTAATACCGAGATTCAGTATAAATAATCGAACCAGTAATATAAAAAAATCTGGTGCGTGCGCGCAACACACAACTTTCACTTACCAACTTACTTAGATAAGAAATTGACGTGTTTTGTTAAATATCATTTCCCAAAGTCACACATTTTTCTACATTCATATCTTATTTTTATTAATCGTTAAGCCGTTTTTGAGTAAATAAAAAACCCCGTGGAAATGATACAAAATTTATTAAGTAAAGTCCCCCCTTCGGTTGATCAATTTTGATGAAATGTTGGTTATCACATATTTGGCATATACATACATCAAATACCCAGTTTGGTCACAATCGTGAAAGCCGTTTTTGAGTAAATAAAAAAAGCACGTAAAAATGATACAAAATTTATTAAGTAAAGTGCCCCCTGCGGTTGATCAATTTTGATGAAATTTTTACAGACATATCTCGGGCATATAAATACATCAAATACTAAGTTTAATCAAAATCGTTAGAGCCGTTTTTGAGAAAATCAAAAAAACACGTGAAAATGTTACAAAATTTATTAAGGAAAGTCCCCCCTCCTGTTGATCAATTTTGATGAAGTTTTTACAGTCATATCTCGGGCATATAAATACATCAAATACCCAGTTTGATCAAAATCGTTAAAGCCGATTTAGAGTAAATAAAAAAAACACGTGAAAATGTTACAAAATTTATTAAGTAAAGTCCCCCCTCCGGTTAATCAATTTTGATGAAATTTTTACAGTCATATTTTGGGCATATAAATAGATGAAATACTCAGTTTAATCAAAATCGTTAGAGCCGTTTTTGAGAAAATCGAAAAAAACCTAAAAAGTTATTAAGTAAAGTACCCCCTCCCTTTAATTAATTTTGATGAAATTTATGCTGTCACATCGCGGGCATATACCTACACTAAATACCCAATTTCAGGATCGCACGGTTTATAGTTTTTGAGCTAGTCTGTTCACACACACACACAGACCATTTCGCGGGACTTGGTCATTTCGACTCAGGGGACCCCAAAACGTGTATTTCCGTTGAAAACCGGAAGTCGAATTTTTTCACGATCGCAATACTTCCACTTACTATATAATCCATATATAGGTAAGTGAAAGTAAAAATTTAGTTATCTAAAGTTGATATTCGCCCGTCCTTCTCGGAACGCTTTAAATAGAATTTCAAATTATTTATTCACGAGGTGTTCTAAAGAGCATTTACATCAATTCTTTTCGGATGCAGTCAACACAATTTGCATGAGCCTTAATTAATATTTATGTCACTAATCAGAACATGGAAAAATGGAAACGTTAATTTGAAAAATTCTTAATTTATTTAGAAATTCATTATTATTTCTGAACCAACCCAGAAACGCGCCTTTTCTCATTTATTGTAAAGATCGAATTAAGCTTTACTAAAAGTAAGGAAATAACGTAAAGAACAATTTATAAGCAATTCAAGCAGAGTTTTATTTGTTAAGAAAGGTACATAAAGGTAAAAAATCTGGTGCGATACCCGCAACACACAACTTTCACTAACCAACATACTCTCGTTAAAAGTTGACGTGTTTTGTTAAATGCCATTTCTCAAAGTCACACATTTTTCCACATTCACTTACTTATTATTGTTTTTATTTGCTCTTAAAAGTACACTGATTATTTTTATTATTAAATAAAAGTTTTCACTGGTGATAAATCGGCAATGCAAGCATTGGAGTATTATTGGAGTCCCCTGATTTTATAATTCTCCATGCAGTTGTTGAACAATTCGTATAGTTACCATGAAACCAATAATTTTCATTAAATGACCAGAACATCTTTAATTATAAACAATGATCTGTTATTATAGGAGTACTGCGTGGGCTAAACGTGTTTTATGAGTTAACGGAATATTTTTCTCCTGGAATGATAATGAAAAACTTACCTTCTATTAAAGAGTACTTGATTCTGATTAAACATGACGAGTTTAATCAAAATCGCTAAAGCTATTTTTGGGTAAATCGAAAAAATCGTAAAACTGGGGAACAAAGTTGTGAAATAAAGGCTCCTCCGATTAATTAATTTTGATTAAATATTAGCTGACATATCGCGGCCATATAGACGCATCAAATATCCAGTTTTATCGAAATCGTTAGAGCCGTTTTTGAGAAAATCGAAAAACATTATATAAAGTAGCCCCTCCGTTAGACCAATTTTGATGAAATTGTTGCTGTCTCATCGCTGACATGTACCAAATACCCAATTTCAGGTTTATGCGGATTATAGTTTTTGAGCTAGTCTGTTCAAACACACACATACACACATGCACACACAAAGAACCCTTTCGCGGGACCTAGTTATTTGGACTCGGGGGACCATAACATGTATTTTCGTTGAAAACCGGAAGTCGAAAATTTTCACGATTTAATAAAATCAAAAAATTTTATTGAGTGATCCATGAGAAAGCCTGTAGGGCTGCACCCTCCCTTTGGAACTTTGGCTGGATCCGATTATTATTTATATTGTATATAATATGCAAGGTTGAATTCTAATACGGGAAATTAACATAGCAACCAGTTCAGTGATATTTTGTTTTATCTAAATTTATAATAATAAAGTTTTTACTTAAGGGGTAATAATTCATAGGCGTTAGTCAGTACTTACTGTACTAAGAACACATTAACATAATGTATTCTTGTTTTATTAGGTATGATGGCAGCCCTGCTAATTATGTTATGGATAAGCCCCATCAGGGTGGCTTAGTTCTTTTTAATGCTATTATTCTCTAAGACATTAATGGGAGCCCTTTCAAGGTAAGTCCTTCATTTCTAAGAGCCCTTCTCGGTAATAATATAGTCTTAGGTAAATATTATATGGTAGCTTAGGTGTTATATTTTTGGGGAGGTGGAAGAGGAAAAGAAATTAATAGGCGTAAATTAAATTCAGATATTGCAAAGGCAAAGAAGTATGTTTATATACGAATATATATAGAAGAATATATAGCTTGCTCGAGCCGAACGGCGGCGGTTCGAACCCCCCCTAGGAGGGTTGACTTTTATTTCGTGGAGGCCCCACGGAATTAATCTCGACCTACCCACCATGGCTAGAATAGGCTGGTAAATCCTGTAGAACAACCCAACCAAAAAAAATATTCGAATATACTTTACGTCTCGTCGGCCGATAGACCCTCTTGAGACAAAACCAGCCTCAATAAAATGGGTACCCTTTATTGAAAAATGAGGGAAAAAGGGGGATAACCCTGACGGTTTAGCGAGATCACGGTCAAATCATCTCCTTGCACGACCGCTGACCAAGAAACAGTACGTCCTTACACAGTATCGCCAAGACCCTTCATTGTTAGTGCTACAGGTTTTTTTAATATATAAATTTTTTAATGAATTTAAAATATATATATTGTATATTTCAATAAATTAGTAACTTTTAACCAAAATTTCTAGTCGCGAAGATGGTGATTCTTGGTATTATGTCTTATAAACAAATATATTATAATATTACTATTGATTATTTTATCCTTTAAACTAATATGCATTGTATTACAGTATCAAGATAACTGTTAAAACTTTTATTTTTTATTTTATTTTCAAAACAAGTTTTTTTTTTTTTTTTAATTACAAATGATGCAAAACAATCTGTAAGGAAAATGATAAAAATTAAAACAGGAACAGGAAATTTCTTCGAAAGTCCACATATGAGTTTCGGGTATCCATTACATCCGAAAATTTCCGAACTTGAAATTTTACATAACTAAACTTTATGACGAAAAGAAAAAGTTTATGTTGTCTTCATTTTAACTGGTCGCTGGGGCTTTTATGGCAATAGAAATTCTGAAGTCCGGGATAAAAACATTTTTAAGCATTTTTTCCGGTTCAGATCCTTTTGGCGGGTTTAAAGCCTGAAAGGCTGAACCAAATTAATTGAAAAATTTGTTCCAATAATTATTTTTGGTTTTTAAGGTTTCGAAAACGAAACGAATATAGAAATTAGGAGTTTAATAATTAATTAATTGTTATCAAATGGAGCTTGGGAATTGGAATGATTTTTTTCAATACATTTCAGACGACACACAGTGATTGAAAATCGGTACCGTAAAACGGGGTGAGATTGTGACTAATGGGGTGACTTTGTGGCAAGCCTATTTTTCTACATTTTTTGAATTTCCCTCCTTAAAAAGAATCCGGTTAGGCAATTCAGTGTACCTTTCAGGTAGTCAGTAATGTGCTGCAACCTATTGGCCACATATAACTTCTTTCATTCCATTTACCATGATGCTTTATTTCATATATGTTTGATTGTTATCATTTAGTTGAAACCTTGCAATAAAGCACTATGGTAAATGGAATGAAAGAAGTTATATGTGGCCAGTAGGTTGCAGCACATTACTGACTACCTGAAAGGTACACTGAATTGCCTAACCTGATTCATTTTAAGGAGGGAAATTCAAAAAATGTAGAAAAATAGGCTTGTCACAAAGTCACCCCATTAGTCACAATGTCACCCCGTTTTACGATATATTTTTTAAAAACCTTGTCGAACCCGATGTGTAAGTCTCAATAAAATAAAGTTGATATTAACATAACCACGATTGAATTTCTCTAAAATCGTAATCTAACTCTTTTATTGTAGCCAACAGTTAATAGACATTCAATAGACAACAACGTTTTTTTAGTATGTATTATTTATTTATAATCATATGCTTACAGACCTTTATATACTCATATTCTAGTTCATTCATATTCTTTGTATATTCTATGTATTTGCATATTCTATGTATTATTTTACTTTTTTGTCTGTCTTGTCCATTTAGCCATGAAGAAGTCCTGTATAGTTGGGTCGAAACGTTAGCTGCAATACAATATTTTGATATTATTTGTTGATTTTTGGCCGCCGGTTGTTTGATTTAATATTCAGTCAACCGTCATTTTTCCAGTATTTTATTTTAGAAAATATCTTTTCGTTTCTCTTCTGTTTTAAGCAATGTACAACACACTTGGATTATTTCGATTATTATTTTAAATATTAATTTCTATAATAGTTGATGTTTTTGAATTTCATTGTTTATTTACTCAACGTCACTTTGAGCTACTATGGCGAATCAGACGATCCAGGCATAACTAGGATAGGTATCTTTTACGAGTACCTGACATCGTTCAGGCTCGAGACCTCCATTTTAGTCTTATCCGAGGACGTAAAATTTTGTACTCTTTTTAAAAAATCCTAGGGTACCGCGGGATGTAAACCAGCGAAATTTGGTATTGTAGACTGCTATGCTAGCAACTACACCACAGGTGACCCAAATTTGATTTTTAATTATACATAGTTTTACATTTATATACAGAAATGTATCCTCACAACGCTTACTATCACTAATGCCATAATTATGAGCTAGATTATTTTTCTCTTAATAATCAGGTTTTCACTTTCTCTATTATATAAATTCCAATGAACTTCTGTATACAAATTAGTACGCAAAACTCGCCTCAAATAAGAAAAAAATTTAAAAATGGAACCGGTTATCATGCAAACCACATTTGCGGATTACATTCATTTTACTTCCTATCTAATGAAACGGAAATGCGCTTATCGATTGAAAACAAGTTTTCGATATCTGGTTCTGTTTAATTTATCTTTATCTCTCTTCAAAATGTCGACAGTTCCAATAACTTTTTTATATATACATATATACATTTTTTTTTAATCTCCAAATCTTAATTCAAACCAGTCGGAGCGGTGACTATAAAAAAATGTGGTCACTATATTTTATTCTGGTAAAATGGTTTGAATAAGTCCAAGAAGTAACTTCTACAAATGTAAAATCTGGTGCGATGCACACAACACCAACTTTCTTAGATTAGATACTGACGTGTTTTGATAAACTTGTAAACACCATTTATCAATTCCCACATTTTTCAACATTCATTTATTTATTACTTTCACTTACCTATATGTGAAATATATAGTAAAGGAAAGTATTGCGATCGTGAAAAATTTCGACTTCTGGTTTTCAACGGAAACGCACGTTATGGGGTCCCCTGAGTCCAAATAACCAAGTCCCGCGAAATGGTCTGTGTGTGTGTGAAGAGACTAGCTCAAAAACGTTAAACCGTACGGACCTGAAATTGGGTAGGTATTTGGTGTATTTATATGGCCACGATGTGACAACAAAAATTTGATCAAAATTGGTTAAACGGAGGGTGTGCTTTATTTAATGAATTTTGTCTAATTTTTACGTTTTTTAAGATTTTCTCAAAAACGGCTCAAACGATTTTGATTAAACTCATTATTTGATGTATGTATATGCCCGCGATGCGATAGCATACATTACAACATATGGAGATATACTAATATCAGCATATAAATGTGGGAAATTGTGGTGTTTACATATTATCGAAGCACGTCGATTTCTTCTCTAAGTAATTTCACTTACGAACGAAAGTTGTGTGTTGCTCACATCTTACAAATAGTTTTTTGTTTGTGTTTGCTCTCTAAAGTACACTAAACATTTTTATTGTTAAATAAAAGGTTTTACTTGTGATAATTCGGCAATGCAAGCATAACACTCCATCGCGTCTGATTTTATAATTTACTATTTAGTTGTTGAAAATTGCATTTCGTTACCATAGAAACAAATAATCTCCATTAAATATGTACGATTCAAAACACGTTGACAAACCCTTTCACATGAACAGAATGTCTTTAATTATAAACAAAGGTCTGTCGTTAAAGGCGTATTGCGCATGCGTGGGCTCAACGTGTTTTATGTGCTGCTGGAATATTTATCTTTTTTTTTCTCTTAATCTTTATTCGATTTTTTTTTCATATTTATCCGTATCTCATTACTAGGTAATATAAGAGACTGTTAATTTCTCCGTTTAAGCAAAATCAAAGGTACTCTATTGGAAAACAAAAAAGGTCCTCTTCCCCATTTAAGCCGCTTCAGAACATTTTTATGAACACAAAACTTGCCATACATTAAAGGATTCTTATTGATTCGCATGATCATGACGATTTTGATTAAAATCGTTAGAACCGTTTTGGAGAAAATCGAAAAAAAAAGAAGCTAAAAATAAGGCAAAATGTATTTAATAAATTGCAGTGAAATAGTGCCCCCTCCATTTGACCAATTTCGATGAAATTATTGCTGTCTCATCGTGGGCATATACATACACCAAATGCCAGATTTCGTACGGTTTATAGTTTTTTGAGCTAGTCTGTTCACACTTTATGCCACTAAGGCTAATCGGACGATGCTACAGTGGGAGTCCTGAATTTTGCCTATCCAGGTATAATTAGGATAGAAATCTTTAACGAATACCTGACATCGTACAGGCTCAGGACCTTCATTTTACGTCCTATCCGAGGGACGGCATGGCCAAGCATTTTTTACTCCCATTAAAAAATCCTAGGGCCACCGCTGGGCGCGAACCTGCGACTTTTAGTATTGTAGGTTGCCATGCTAACCACTATACCACAGGTCACATTCACACTTTCTGGTCTAACTATTCTCTAACTAGAGTTCTTTTAACATCTATCATTGTTCTTAAGTGTAATATGTTAAAGAGATAGCACAGGGTCCCTGAAGCGTTGGATATGAATTATTTTAAGACATTATTAAATCATTTGTTTGACCCGAGGCAAAACTAAGTAAATCTGGTGCACTTGATCACTATTTGACAGATTTTTGTATAAAAATTAATCGCTTCGTTATTTTTTAAATTTTACCTTTTTCTTTTTTTACATGTCAGTTAAAATTTTTACTTCCCATACTCGGCCTGAGAACAGCTCAATATATCAGATAGACGGGACGGTAAATAAAAAGAGCGATTGAAATAATACCTATAATTATTGATAATGCCTTCATGTATTGACACTTGTATTAATTATTAATAATTATGGATACCTGGAGTGCAACTAAGTATAGGCGCAGCGGGGAACGCAGGTCGTTGCCACGGTCTCGACCAAGGTCTTGTGCATTTCCACATGAGCCTTAATGCGTCATGGCTTCTTGTGGTAGTCTTTGATATTTTACTAAAAAAATATAATATTTAAAAAAAAAATACAATAAAACCAGGTAGTTCGTGGTGTAATACCATGCTTTATTTAATAAATTTTGCCTCATTTTTTCATGTGGTGGATATTTGTACTTACCAAAATCTATATAGACATAATCTTTACGGAAATACGGTGCAGCACTAAAACCCACTTACAATGGACAACGATTTTATTACCGATATTTTGACAAAAATAAAGATTATTTTATCATCGACGTTTTGAAAAAAGAAATAAAGATTTTTTACTATCCATGTTTTGTAAAAACAAAGATGTTTTTTTACACCGAGAAAAAAAACAAATGCTTCCTCGTTTGTTTGTTTGTTTAACTTCACTTTATGCCACTAGGGCTAATCGGACGATGCTACAGTGGAAATCCTAAATTTCGCCTATCCAGGTATAATCAGGATAGGGATTATTAGCGAGTACCTGACATCGTTATAATTAGGCATCGTCATCATTCAGGCATATCATTATACTGTCCACTAGACCACACGTGACCCCAAAATATAATTTAATTTAATAATTAATTTATTGTTATTAAATTGTGCTCGGGAATTGGACAGGATTTTTTTTTAATTCTTTTTATTAAATAAATGATAAAAAAAATTTCTTGATTGTTTAACTCCCTCTATGCTACCAAGGCTAATCGGACGATGCTACAGTGGGAGTCCAAAATTTCCCCATATCCAGGTACAATTAGGATATGGATCTTTAACGAGTAACTGACATCGTACAGGCTCGGGACCTCCACTTTAAGTCCAATCCGAGATAAGGCATAGCCAAAGATTTTTACTCCCATTAAAAAATCCTAGAGCCTCCTCGGGACGCGAACCCGCGACCTTTAGTATTGTAAGTTTCTATGCTAAGACCCCTAAAAATGCTTCCTTAAGACGATATTTTGACAAAATAAAAGAAAAAATATTTTTTTTAACATTGATGTTTTGGAGACACTGACATTTATGTCGTATCTCTTCTATAAAATTTCCATGTTTATATTTTTATATGTGTTATATGTATGTATATAATATTATGTATATGTATATAAATAAAAAAATGCCACTTGCAATGTGAAGAGTATGTCA
Organism: Aelia acuminata; assembly: GCA_911387785.2. Taxonomy (NCBI): domain Eukaryota; kingdom Metazoa; phylum Arthropoda; class Insecta; order Hemiptera; family Pentatomidae; genus Aelia; species Aelia acuminata. Next base: position 13,195,852 of record OU426984.1, read on the forward strand.
ATACAGGTTTTATTAAGTACGGAGGTGTACTATCGATGTGACATCAACAGTAAAACATCGATATTTCTATATATGAATTAATCTGCATTAATTCAGCATTAATTTTTTTTTTTTTTAAATCGATGCCTGTTGATATATCATTCATATTTGGGCAAAAGGGGTTAAGTCATAAAAATATTTTTTTGTCTCATCTTCTTAAAATTCATAGTTGACTATAATTTATTCCTTATTCATAATTTATTACAGTCTCTGTTGAAAGAATATAGTTTCATTTATTATTCTGGGATAATGAAAAACAGTCAGAAAGAATTTATAATGATTTTCAATAGCTTGGTAAATCGTTGTTCAAGCTTCACATTCTATGACTTAGCATAGACCAAACACCAGTGATATATTATATTGAACAAATATAAAAATATTTGATCATCATATAGAAACTCTTTTTTTTTTTTTTTTTTTTTTTTTTTTTTTTTTTTTTTTTTTTCAAATTGTTCCTTACTAACTTGGACGGACATTTTAACCGGCTTATAAGTCATTAATATTTGAACAAGTTATAAAAATTAGCACATTGTAACACAGAAATAACCATATGACTTAAGCTTCACAACAAAACAAATCCTTCAGTTGTAAGGAGAACAGTATAGAACCTTCTCGACTGGCGTTCATGGGACTCGAACAACGTATTCACATGTGCAATAACAGTTTGGTTTAACTGTTAGTTCGTTTAAACAGAAGGTCTAAAACTATTCTAAACCATTTGTTTTTTTGTTTTGTTTTTTAGTCACAATATAAAACCTCTTTTTCAAAATTTTCCCATCTAACTTGCACGAAAATCTTAATCGGTTCATAAGAGTCATGAACACAGCTGACATGCCCATAAATAGTAGATGGAAAAGACGTTGGATGAGAGATCTCCTTGTCTAACAAACCAAGAGCTAAGAAGGTTCAATACAATGCTGCTAAGCTACTATTTATACTATCTGAAAGTACTAGGAAATTTGTATTCCAAAAATCAACAACCTGATTGTTTATCGATACATATATATCAAACTAGCCAGTGTGCCCGGCTTCGCTCCGGTAGTTGTATGGCAGTTTCAATAACAGAAAAACTTTAAAATTAAAGGAAATATAGAACAAAATTAGCACTTTCTTGAAAATTTTAACATTGTATCAATATTAAGATTCGAGATCTGCAGTGTCTGCCCAAATAAGGAACCCTATATACTTTATAGGGTGTTGAATGAACAATGGTGAATGAACAATTAATTTTGCTGCAACTTTGTCGAGTCATGCATCGTTTTTGATGGTTTCTGTGATTACGAATCCTATAAGCCCATTCCAAGCAGTCAGCAGATAATAAGTTATTAGATTATTAGTTAAAAAACTATATTTGGAGTACAACTTAAGCGCCGACTACTGTGATGGTCCCATTAGATCCAGAAGTTTAGAAAATACCGAAGATTCATAGAAACATTTTTGTAAGATCTTTCTTCCAGTTCAACCTCCCTTAATATATACCCCCCCCCACCCTAATTTGGCCGAACTCTGCACTTCTCCAATCTTACTACTATTACGAAGCGAAAACCAAAATATCATGAAGGTACAATTTTTTCATCATATTTCTTTTTATCCTGAACTGAGCGGTGATAAACTGGAATGCTCATCATACATAGTAATAAAACCATTTTTCATAACTGCATACAATAAGAACACTTCAAACTTGTTATTTTCGGTTTATAATCGGTCTATTCAGCTCTTCTTTTTTTTTTTTATGTCTGTTTTTATTCGCTCATTCATATTGCATTAAATTTACTTAAGTATATGTTAGATATTGATTAAATGTAAAGTGTTAATCAATCAACCATCTTATGAGAAAATTAATTTTGTAAAGTATCCAGTCGGTTTTCTAATTGTTTGCAGATATGTAAAATCATTAATTTATTCTAAAAGAACTAATTATTTTCGCTTGATCATTTAGTAATTTAAAAAGAACAGCTGACAAAATATATAACCTATACAAATATAACGGAATAAATGAACAATAAACATTGAGTGAAACACACCCTAGCGCTTCCTGGTGATCTGCAGCTCGAACTAAATTTTTCATTCATAAACTCGTATGTCATTCTCAGGTAGGCTAATTAAATGTTGCGAGAGGCTTAAAATTCCAGTCCTTTTCTCTTCAATTTCACACCCTTAAGAGAAAAACGAAAACCTTCTTCTCCGTTAGGGGACATACAGTTACACGCTGACATAAATCTCTTAGTCGTATGTGGAGTCGTTTCTGAGCCTTTTCGGGACGCACATTGTACACTTTGCTTTATAATATATATTGATTAATAGTTATAGATGAGTTTTTAAAAAAGCGAAATTTTAAGATGATCTTTGGATGTATTTTATAAGATGGAGTGCAAAAAAAAAAGAAGTTATTTCTTGTAAAACTTCATTTATATCCTTTGGTAACTCCATTCGCTCCAGTCGTTAAGTTTTTTTAATAGAAACGTAATATATTTTTAAAATTTTATAAAAATTTATAATATACTTTTTTTAAGTTCTGAGGACTGGACGCTATAAAATTATTTAATAGACCACTAAAGTGGTTAGCTGGACTGGTTTTTAAAACGTCTCGGTCCTTTTGTCTGGAAGCCTTCTCGGAAGGAGGCAAGGAAAGGCCTAAGTCTTTGAATTCGCCTTCTCGGAATGGAAATCTATTGTTTCTACGGAAAATAAAAAAATAAAAATAATAATGATAAAATAATATAGAGCGTCAATCAAATAAATTATAGTAATAATCGCCAATTCCTGTTAAATTATCCTAAATGCTCTCTGATCATTTTTGGACTTTCTCTCAGTTTGGCATTGAGTTTGAGCACTTCCTTTTGTGACGTTTTGAAAAATATATATTTTAAACTTTTATCGAACCCTAGGATTACCAATGAAGGAAGGGGGAGGGGACTCTTAGAGCCCATTAATATTTGTCCACTCTGTTTTGTACCTAAATTATTAAATAAAAAAAAAATAAAAAATATTAACTGTAAGGAAAACGTTGAAGATTAATGTTGAATTGAAATTTTTCTGTAAATTTTTATATTGATTGTGAGTGTTTTTAGTTTTTTTTAACTTCACTTTATGCCACTAAGGCTAATCGGACGATGAAACCGTGGGAGTCCTAAATTTTGCCTATCCAGGGATAATTAGGATAGGGATCCTTAACGAGAATCTGACATCGTACAGGCTCGGGACCTCCATTTTACGTCCTATCCGAGGTACGGCATGGCTAAGGATTTTTTACTCCCATTAAAAAATGGCCGTTCCTTGGATAGGATGTAAAATGGAGGTCCTGAGCCTGTACGTTGTCAGTTACTCGTTGAAGATGCCTATCCTCATTAGGCATCTTCAACGAGTAGGCAAAATAGGCAAAATTTAGGACTCCCACTCTAGCATCGTCCTTAGTGGCATAAAGTGACGTTATACAAACAAACAAAAGCAACAAACAAATTGTACAATAGATAAATATACTTATGTATGTGGTTAAACACGGATTTTTTTTCAAACTACGGTTACCTTTTTTGACAGATAATTTTACACCCGCCCATTAATATTCAAAAATTATTCATATTTGTATTATTAAATTGCTATTAGATAATTTATTAATGCCCTACACATTTAGGGTGATGAATATGGACAAAACGTCCACTAAAACTTTGTAAACAATTAAAGAAATTCATGACTGAAGTTTGATTTTCTTTACATTGGAATAATTTAAACAAATGAAAACAGTCTACCAAGATGGTATGAATTGCTTATTGCTATTTATATTTGTTGTAAATACTAAATCTTGTAGCAATGGTGTTCCTTTACTCTCTCCGTTGACACAGGACGCCAGCGACCAATCCCCCGTTTTGTTCCGGAGACCCATGCTGTCTGTTCTCCAGTGTTCTCCGGTCCCCTCCAGGTAGCATCATTGTTTACATGGCAGCTTCTTCTGTGACCTTTGTCAGGATATTGGCCATTCCTTTGGCCCTGCATTATATTTACCTTTTGGATCCGCCCGATTCAAAGGAGGTGAGATGGAAGGTTCATTCAACAAGTCTTTCAAGTTGTTCTGGGAGCAGCTGCGAGCTCATTCAACAAGGCAAGCATGACGTCCTCTGCACCTTTGCAAATAGGCATGCAAAATAAATCAGTTGTCCAAAAGTTAGAAAAAGTAGATGAATGAGGCAGAGCATGTAGAATCATGGCTCTGACAAAAAAATCTGCTACGATGCGCGCAACACACAACTTTCACATACCAACTTACTTTGATTAGAAATTGAGGTGTTTTGTTAAGTGCCATTTCTCAAAGTCACATTTTTCCACATCCATTTACCTACTTATTTTTGTTTGTATTTGCTCTTTAAAGTACACAATTTTTTTTTATTATTAAATTAACTTTTTACATGTGAAAATTCGGCAATGCAAGCATAATACTTCAAGTAGTCTGATTTTATAATTCTCTATGATGTTGAAAACTTCATATAGTTACCATGAAACAAATAATTTCCATCAAATTACCAGAACATCTTTAATTATAAACGATGGTCTGTAATTAAAGGCGTACTGCGCCTTTTTTTTTTTTCTTCTTTAGTTTCTTTTGTTGTTTTCATATTTCATATACAGACATTTCTTATTTTAAACCGAAACGAGAGACAGATAATTTCTCCATATAATCAAAACTGATGGTAGTTTATAGGTAAACAAAATATTTACCGGGAAAGTTCACGCAATTCTGCATTGTGTAGCTGTCTAAATTCTCTTGTAGAATCATCCTACTTCAGCCCAAATATTCTACGCAGCACTTTATTTTCAAAGACCTTAAGGCGTTGCTCATCCCTCACTGTAAGCGGTCATGTTTCACATCAATAAAGAACCTTCGGAAGAATTTACTGAAGTTTGTAAATTCTAATTTTCAAAATTCGGTACAGAAGGCGTGAGCTAAGTAATCTTGAAACCGAAAAATAACAATAATTTTCCGCCTTTAACCTAGCCTTAATTTCCTCTTAAATTTCGTTTTTTCTAGTTATTTTAGATCCTAAATACAGTAGGACAAACGGGGTTCCGAGGAGCTAATTGTTTTTTATTTTTATTAATAAACTGTTTTTAATTTTTATGCCATTTATTTTGTATGTATAATTTAAAAAAAAAAAAAAATGATACGTACCGAAATATTTTAACGAATATACAATAGTTAATTATCTATCTATTGTTCTTAGACATTATGAGATAAAATAATAAATGAAAAAACATGGCTTGGGATCATATGATGAGATGTTTCCGGTAACTATTACTCCAATTCATATTGTTTTCAAGACTTCCTAGGAAACTCCTACTCTGGCCTGTTTGACTACAAAACAAAATATTCTCAGTTGTGATTTAGTCTCCATTTAAAGACGAACTAACAAGCAAAAAAGAAAACATACGTACATAGAACGTTCGTTTGTTTTATGTAAACTTTTAAAATAAAAGTGATTTTTTGCAGTTTTTTTTTTTTTTAAATTTACCTTCTTTTCTATCACGCTAAGTCTATAAAATGTTGTAATTATCCGGGGATTTCGATTATCCATGGACCCCCTACCCATCGTTACCCCGGATAAAGGTTGTTCTACTGTACCTAAATTCCTCAACGGCTTCAAACATATTCTATACTAATATAATAATAACTAACATACAATCCTTGGAAACTAAGGAATCTGTGGAGGGCAGATGGGAGTGACAGCACCATCTGGTGAGCAGTTAATCAATTTGTCCCGACCACTTCCCCATTACCGCTTCCTCCAAACCCAATTAATATCCTCCAACAATATCCTCCAGCTGACGAAGAGTTTTTACCAGAAATGAAATATTATCAAGGCATATAATATAATATAATATATATTGCTTTTCGAATATTTTAATATAATAATAATATGACAGTATAGCCAAACTGGAAAGCCTAAACTTCGCAAATAGAAATGTCTATAACAAGAAAAATTTGTCCTCAAATGCAAAAAGAAGGCACTACTGTACAGTAGTGGGTCCTGTAATATTGTATGATATGGAAACAGTCAGCTTTCCGAACCTTTAGAAAATCCTGAAGATCGAGAGGAAGATTCTGAGGAGGATTCACCGACCCAAGATAACGCAAGAGGGGTACAGGCTAAAATCCACTATAAAAAATTCAGGAATATGGAAACAGTCATCAGAAACAAGAAAATTATTGACAAAGTCTGCAGCTATAATAGTAAAGGAGGGGGTATGCTAAATTAATAAACGAGGGAATGGGCAGGCTAAAAATCACGGATGGGTTGGATAAAGAGCTTTTTAGAGAAAAATTGAAAAGGTTTGGGATTCTTGTGGGTAGGAAGGAGAGACGAGGGAGAAAATGGACTGAGGAAAAGCGAAGGGGACAGTCCAAGATGATGAGGGAGTATTGGAGTAAGAGGAAGGCAGAGGGTGTGAGGAGGAGACGGAAATGATATCATAACATCAGGACATACTCATTATCCACAATAGATAATTGTGGATCGTGGGTATAGATTATTATCATATATAATAGATAGTAGAATAGGTGAGAGCGGGGTTGGTTAGCAGAGCGGGTAGGTTGGCCATTGGCTTATAGTTTCCGTCACACCTGTTGTGAAGGCCCCAACATTGTACCATGTGACCCGCTCGACCTCGGGAGTCTTGTCCTGAGTTTTCAATCCGATGCTAACAGTGTAGAGAAGAGTTTGCTTCATTGATTGATTTTACAACATGTAAGTAAATTTTTATATTTTCAGTAAATTGGTTTAAAGGCATGGCAAAAACATTTGAGAAACCTAACCTTTCGACTAACTAGTTTCTTGTTTGATTGTTCTCCCCTGTCCTGGCAGGAATCTTTCATATGATCTCCTCTGTGGGGTCAGTTGGCTATTTCAACTGGGGTTTGTTGGAGCAGTTACTACCAATTGTTTTTAGTTCCAACAACATCCTCCTTGTTGTAAGAGCAATTTTTCTTATGCAGAAAGTGACGATAGTCTAAACTTCTATCTTCTTCTATTGTCATTCTATTTCCCTTAAAAACTATCAAAAAAACGATTCAAAATAATTATACTATTACATTATATTATATTATACTATTTAATAACAATAATATGTGTCAGGCAGTACTCTAATGAGATGGCTAAACAACCCCACCTTCTACGGCCAACCCGCCCCACATAGGGGGTTAATTGACATACTCTGGATTGACGAATTCTTCAATTTTTTATGATCTTAGTATTAAATATTATGAGGTGAAAAAAATACTTGAAGTAATCTAATACTTGGAGTTTACAGTGGTATCAGCCCTATTGGGATTATATTAACAGGAACGACTTAACAATGAAAAAAGTGAAAACTGTTGCCAACCAACCCCGCTCTCCCCTATTATATACAGGTGTGTAATAGTCAACTGTTTTTCTTTACGATAGGATGATTAATAGTCAGGATTTTCGGTTTGATCTGGACCTCTTTGAATACTATGTTTGAAGTTACGATATGGTCGACTGCTATTGTTTGCTGGTGAGTTTGTTTCACAGTGACATAGATTTCACTGAAAGAGAAAAAGCCACATAATTAAAAGCACGTATCGGTTTCTCGAAAGAGAGCGCTGATTCCATGGACTGAAATCACATGTTTTTTCTTGTAACTCGCAAACGACGGCAACAATCGGAAAAGTGTATAAAACCAACAATGTTCTTCTCGACAAACAGAAAAAAATGACACCTTCGAAAAAGACCTGCGACCATTTTCGCTGAGAATGGCAGTTTTGGGCTCGCAACACGCAAACGAAGGGGTTAATCGAGAAAATGTATAAGACTGAAAATATTCTCCTGGAAAACCTGAAAAGATTGATACCATTTAGAAATATCTACTAAAAAACCCCTATTAGCAAAACCGCGGTTATAACTCAAAATCGAAGGCGAAATGAGTGATTTGTATTTTTTTCCGGTTTAGCGATTATGGAAAGCTTTAAAATGATGCCGATGAAATTTGATGAAGTATTAAGGAAGTTATGGCGTACCCACAAAAATAAAGCTTTGAGAAATAATATATATGCTTTACAATTGTACATTATTACCAGAAATGTTTCACTGTTGGAAACGATTCCAGAAAGGTACCTTCATTGTTAGATTCACAGATAGAAATTTCGAGTTTTGGGATCTTTAAGGGATGGATGCGCACGCAAATATTTTGAATCCATTTCTATTTTTAATCAACTGATTACACTGATGGATTCGTCAATGAAATTGGAATATTGATTGATCTGTTTGGAATGATTCACTCCTATGAACTTAAGAAACGTATGAAAAAAAAAAAATTGAAGGTAGTACTTATAACAATTAGTGGCCTGTAGCGACAGGTAGAGCACGGATATCGTTGGCTGATGCCGACAGAAATAAAAGAATAAAATGGTTATGAGTGGGGCGCGGGAACCGGTCTCGGAAACCTGAGAACGTGCCAATGCTCTCATTGTCGCTTAAGAGGGATAATGGTATAGAGTGGACCTGTCTCTTTGACTTGTTACTGTATAATTTATTTATTTTTATCTTTAATTATTTTTGTATAAATTTCTTTGTTCTCCTGCAGCATTGTAGGTATTTGATGTGTGGCGGCAACACTGCTTAGGCGATATAGCCGGATAACAAATAGTGTAACCTCTCAGATGGTGATTAGATTTAATTAACATATTGTAATTTCTGTTATCAATGTTAATAAAGAATTATTTAACTTTATGTAGTAATATCTCTACATACTGGTGACCCCTGACGCCTTATCTTTTGAAACTGCTCACATGTAAGTAAAAACTCTTGCTTTTAAAAATAATTAAAATCCAAGACCAGTAAGATGCCAACTGATGAGGAAAAACAAGGATCTGTTTTAAGGCAGGAAGTTCATCGTTTATCAGTTAAAATACCACCTTTCTGGCGTGATAGGCCTGACTTTTGGTTCACTCAAATAGAAGCCAATTTCGAAATCGCCAATATAGTTCAGGATCGTACTAAATACAATTATGTCATTGCTAACCTCGAATGTGATTTTATGGAACAAGTCAGTGATATTATCAGTTCTCCACCATACACCGATAGGTATAACGCCATTAAAAAGAAACTCATACATTAGGAGGGGGAGTATTGTGGCGGCAACACTGCTTAGGCGATATAGCCGGATAAAAAATAGTGTAACCTCTCAGATGGTGATTAGATTTAATTAACATATTGTAATTTCTGTTATCAATGTTAATAAAGAATTATTTAACTTTATGTAGTAATATCTCTACAGATGTCATGAGAATAGGTAACTAGCCCGACACGTCGTCTCGAATATGCAGTAGAATAATGTGGGTGGGGGTTAAATGGATATGGATATTTTAGGTTATGGGAGTGTGGCAACAATATAGCCGAAATAAAAAAAACAAAAACGAATTAATTATACTTAAGCATTACTTAAGTGGCCGACCGTTGTTGAAGAGACATAAGGGTTATCACAGGCAACCTACCAAAGCCCGAACTTTTTTAATTCATGTCCCGCTGGGGTCTTTTTACAACAAATAATTAATCCCTTTCTTTCACCACTGACCCTGGAAGAAAGCAAATATATCCAAAAAGCAACACCACCATGTGAATTACTGACCCCACTTCCCAATAATAAAGAATACAATTTTCATTGCGAAAGAAAGTTCAGTGCTCCCTCTTTGGTAGCACTTGAGTAGAAAAAAATGTCTCTTTTCAGTACAGAAAGAAGGGTGATAAGTGAAAATTTTGTAATAACCTCACCGCAACAGATTTTTCAAATAAAAAATCAAAAGTTGAATCAGATTTCATAACGTGAACTAAAAATTCGAGGCTACTGTATGTAGGTGAACATCATAATTCGCTCAGATACACCTTTCAGTGTTCTTAGTACACCTCTAGGGTAAGGTTCGGGGGATTGTCTGTTCGACGCGGATTATCTGTTCCCACCTTCCCTGACTACAACTTTGTCAATGCGAGCTTTAGTTAGTTCTCGCGAACTTAAATTTTCAACCGGAATTAATACGGTTTTTTTTTAGTGACTTATTACCTCTCGCATAGGTAATTAGTCCAAAAACCTTTTTTACTTTCACTTACCTATATATGAAATATATAGTAAGTGGAAGTATTGCGATCGTGAAAAATTTCGACTTCCGGTTTTCAACGGAAATACATGTTTTGGTGTCCCCTGAGTCGAAATGACCAAGTCCCGCGAAATGGTCTGTGTGTGTGTGTGTGTGTGTGTATGTGTGTGAACAGACTAGCTCAAAAACTATAAGCCGTGCGATCCTGAAATTGGGTATTTAGTGTAGGTAAATGCCCGCGATGTGACAGCATAAATATCATCAAAATTACTTAAAGGGAGGGGGTACTTTACTTAATAACTTTTTAGGTTTTTTTCGATTTTCTCAAAAACGGCTCTAACAATTTTGATTAAATTGAGTATTTGATTTACTAATATGCCCGAGATATGACTGTTAAAATTTCATCAAAATTGATTAACCGGAGGGGGGACTTTACTTAATAAATCTTGTATCATTTTCACCTGTTTTTTTTATTTACTCCAAAACGGCTTTAAAGAATTTGATCAAACTGGGTATTTGATGTATGTATATGCCCGAAATATGACTGTTAAAATTTCATCAAAATTGATTAACCGGAGGGGGGACTTTACTTAATAAATTTTGTATAATTTTCACGTGTTTTTTTTTTATTTACTCAAAAACGGCTTTAACGATTAACAAAAATAAGATATGAATGTAGGAAAATGTGTGAATTTGGGAAATGATATTTAGCAAAACACGTCAATTTCTAATCTAAGTAAGTTGGTAAGTGAAAGTTGTGAGTTGCACGCACGCACCAGATTTTTAGTTAAGAATTTAGATTAGGGTGGGGTGGGGGGGGGGGAGGATTTTCTCCGACCCCACCAGGAACCACCACTATCACCAACTCGTTGCCCTCGCGTTCAAGTTAGCTCTCGCACACGTAAATTTTCATTAACTAATTACTATGTTTTTTTCTTTCCTAGCTAAATACCTCTCGCATAGGTAAATATTCAAAAAGCCTTTATTATGTCGTGAAGTGGAGGGGGAGAGGTGGGTGGTGCTTCCCCCCTCTCCTGACTACCGCGACCAACTTTGTCGATCCGAGCTTTAGTTAGTTCTCGCGAACTTAATATTTCAAATCGTAATTAATACGGCTTTTCTTGGTTAAAGGTGGATGGATACACTGAGACGAACCAAGTTACGAAAAGCCTGTTCGGGCATCTGTTCGATACAATAGTGAAATGATGAGCCAAATGGTCACCTATGGGGTAGTGGCTAGTGTAGCTGCCTACAATACTAAAGGTCGAGTATTCGCATCCTAAGGTGACCGTAGCATTTTTTAAAAGGGGGTAAAAAAAGTCTTTGGTTATCCCGGCCTCAGATTGATATAAAATAAATGGATATCCCAATAAAATGGATGTCCCAACCGAGCCTCTGCGATATCAGGTACTCGTTAAAGACCCCTATCCTAATTATAACTAGATAGGCAAAATTTAAGACTTTAACATCCTCCGATTAGACTTAGTAGCATAAAGTGACGTTAAACAAAACTATAGTATATATAATAATATAAATTACCAATTTATAGTCATATAGTTTTAGTTTGTTTATTTTTTTCTAACAAGTTCATACAACTGAAATCCGTATTTATCATGGAGGAAGGAACAAATTTATCATCATCATCATCATTACCATTATTTACATCGTTACAATGTCAGGTACTCTTTAATGATCCCTGTCCTAATCATACCTGGATAGGCAAAATTAAGGTATTTCCCAAGAATTTGGTATTTTAATCCTTATCGGTTATAGCGGCTACATCGAAATTGCTTGAGAAAAATCATTTATATGCTTTTCTACTGTTAATAATCTATTCCGTGACCAAGTTAGTTAATATTATAATTATACCGTATAATAAGGGTTAAAAAGGTGTCTTTAGGCTGTGCTAAGCTCACCCACGAACAACCTGTTGGCCAGTGTTCGGCTAATCTAAATAAGGCACGAACTCGAGCTAGTGTCACTTTTAAGTTAGTTAATGGTGCCTTTACACTCTACGAACCTCCCCTTCGAACAGGTTCTCCCTCGAACCTTGCCGTACCGGCGTTAAAAGAACAGCCATTTATACTTAACGCGACGCTAAGCGAACCAATATGGCTGACGCACCCACCGCTAGGCTATGATGAAGAAAAAAACTCCATTATCAAGAAGAACCCAAATCAAAAGTAACACTAATGCTACCCCCGAACGCAGGCGAACAGATGAAGTACATAGAACACCCGAACAGCCGACGTGAAGGCTGTTCGAGGGTGGTGTTCGAAGGTAAAGTTAGTAGAGTGTAAAGGCACCTTAAGATAAGCTTTTACACTTTTTTTTTTATCATTTTTCTGATATTACTTTTATCTATAATAAGTTATAGCAAAAGCCAGGCGCTAGTTCCAAGTAAGCCGTTTGTAATGAAAATTAAAACTACAATCAATCAGAGTTGGGCATATTTAAATAAAAATGTAATCATGATTATGACTAATAATCCAAAATGTGAATATTGATTGTAATCATCATCCACAAATCATTCTTTAGCGCGGTATCATTATTCATGAATTGTTGTAATCACTGGTCGTGGAGTATTTATGAATATGGTGTATTCCACAATCATGAATGACCTTTATTCATTATTAAATGGTAGTCAGTAATCACGATTAAGAAATATTTATTATTCAAGATTACTCATTACTCAATAATCATGACTAATGGGAATTCACTACTCATGATTACAGATCATTCATTAATCATGAATAATATAAATTCATTAAAAATGATTACAAAAAAAAAAAAAAAAAATCACAATTCTGAGTCTTACTAATCATGAATGATGATTGAAAATTTGTTTGCTCTTTCCATTCTTGTCAATAGACCTTTACTATTACCAATTTGAACTAGGGTCTAATTCTTTACTTGTGATTTCAAATGCTGTTCAGCTGACTACACCCACAATTAGGACTTGTCCTTGCTCATCAGAACAACTTTTAATTCAGAAATGCATCCTCGTCTTTTAAATTTAAATGGATAATGATTATGAATATATGATATTCATGACTGATGATTGGTGAACATTTGTTATACATGATTGATGAATATTAGGTATTCATGATTGATGAATATTATATTAATCCTAGCTCATGAATATATTTTATTCATGAATAATGACTAACTGAATTTATCAGTATTCGTTATTCACGAATAACTGAATACCAGTTATTCATTGTTCATATCAAATGAATACCATAAAAACTCAATAATCATTAAAAATACTCCGCACTGATTATGACTAATGGTTATTCATTATTCATTTGTTTTATGATTACAATTATTTATATTTATTAATAGAGGTGAGAGATAGTCAACTGTTCTTCAATTACGATAGGTTAAATGATGGTCGGGATTTTCAGTTTACAATGATTTTATTATGGTAAGCCAACGTTTCGATCCAGCATGTGGATCATCATCAGGGCTAAAAGAAAACAAATATATGAGTTTCTATGCTAGAGGGTGACAATAAATGGATACATTACAGAACTGATAATAATATAAAAGATGGTGTAACATGAATATTAAAATAAGTGGCTGGTTAACAAGATAAAATAGAATCTGATATTTACCTACTGAGTCCAGGTGGATACTAAGACTAAAGGTAAAAATAAGGTGAGAGGTGGTGGTAGGGGGTTAGTTTGCCGACTTCAAAGGTTTATGACGGGGAATTCCAACGCTTTTGAAGGGAAGGCACATGACAACTGAGTGAACAAAAATATTTTAAAAAACTAACAATATAGAAGGTACAGTTTACAAATAGTTGTGTCTGGACTCAATAATAACATAAAAATGAGATAATACATAATGTAACAATGCATAAAAAATAGGAAAATATACAGAAAGAAGTATACAATTCAAATAATAATAATAATACAAGAGTTACAGAGATAATTACAGTACCTATGATCAAAATTAGGATTTGAGGATGCGGAAGATGATATAAGTGGATGAAATTATCTCTTTATCTGTTTTGTGATTTACCGGGTTATTTTTTTCGAGATGGATGAAAATGGATTCTGAGAGGAGTCGTTTATCATGGTTTGGTACAGTAGCTAATATGGAGGGGTTCTCAAAGTCGAATGAATGGTTGTGGGCAATGGCATGTTCAGCTAATTTAGACGTAGACGAATTACTCGTGGAAATACTATATTTATGTCGATAAATACGTTTTTGTAAATAATTTTTGGTTTCACCGATATAGCAACTGTTGCAATTAAACAAGGAGCACTGGATACGATAAACTACAATACATTTGTCTAGGAGAGGTACTGAGTTTGGTATACAGATTTTTTAATTTATTGTTATTTTTTAATACTAGGCGTATGTGTGGGAAACTCGATGAGAAGGATTTTTTAATTTTGTTTGAGAGAATGGGGATATATGGCATAGATCTGTATTGGAAAGTAGAGATCGGAGGTTGTGAAGAGTTGTTAGAGAGATTTTGGGTTTTAGAATTGTTACTGATAAGTGTTTTTATTAAGTGCTCTGGAAAATCATTAGATTTTAAGATATTTTTCAGGCGGATTTTGTTATGACGATGAAATTGTGGATAATTTGTCATCTCTTATATCTCATATATTTGTTTTCTTTTAGCCCTAATGATGATCCACAAGTTGGATCGAAACGTTGGCTTACCACAATAAAATCATTGTAAACTGAAAATCCTGACCATCATTTAACCGATTGATATTTATTAATCACTAGCTAGGAAGACTTTACAATTAAAGGAAATAGAGAACAAAATTAGCAGTTTCTTGAAACTTTTAACATATTATCAATATTAAAATTCGAGATCTGCAGAGTCCGCCCAAATAAGGAACCCTATATACTTTAAAGGGGGTTGAAAATGGCGAATAAACAATTAATTTTGCTGCAACTTTGTCGAGTCATGCATCGTTTTTGATGGTTTCTGTGATTCTGAATCCTATATTTCTATATTTACTATATTTCTTTTTATCCTGAACTATGAGGGGTGATAAAATCTTATTGAAAAAATGCTGTAATTGGAGTTAGTCATTTTATCAACTGGAATGCTCATCATACATAGTAATAAAACCATTTTTCATAATTGCATACAATAAGAACACTTCAAACTTTTTATTTTCGATTTATAATCAGTCAATTCAGCTCTTCTTTTTTGCTTTATGTCTGTTTATTTCGCTCACTGTACTACTAAAAAATGTTCAGTCATATTGCATTAAATTTACTTAAGTAGATGTTATATATTGATTAAATATAAGGTGTAAATCAATTAACCTTCTTATGAGAAAATTAATTTTGTAATGTATCCAGTCGGTTTTCTAATTGATTGCAGATATGTAAAATCATTATTTTATTTAGAAAGAAATGGTGAAACAATTTTAAAAGTAATTTAAAAAGAACAGCTGAAAAAATATATAACCTCTACAATTTTAATTGGATGAATGAACAATAAACATTGAGTGAAACGAACCCTAGCGCTTCCTGGTAGTCTGGAGCTCGAACCAAAATTTTTCATTCATAAACTCGTATCTCAATCTCAGATAGGCTAATTAAATGGTGCGAGAGGCATAAAATTCCAGTCTTTTTCTCTTCAATTTTACACTCTTAAGAGAAAAACGGAAACCTTCTTCTCCGTTAGGAGTCATATGGCTAAACGACGACATAACTTCCTTAATCCTACGTGGAGTCGTTTTTGAGCCTTTTCGGCACGAACATTGTACACTTTGCTTTATAATATATATTGATTATTCAGATTAAAATTTGCCCAACTCTGCAATCAATTAATATTACCCATGTTATAGAGGCAAAAAAAAGGCTGTTCGGCGCAGTGTAAACGCACCTGTTATAATGAGACAGAGAAGTGCCGGACTGAAAGGATGCAGGCGAGGCGGGGGTGGGGTGCTCGCAAAAACGCTGCTCTCCTTGAGAAAGCGTTGAACCCCGCGGCGGCTCGGGGCAGGATTTATCGCGCCCTTCCTTCCATTTAATAGAGACCCATCCGCATCCATATACAGCATTCCTCTCCAGACTTCCTCCAGTCGAGGGAGCTAACGCAGTACAGGCCTTCTGGTTCGATCTGTTGCAACAATCTACAAGTCCTACAGTTCTTTGACATAGGAAAAAAAGTCAAATTACCTTTTTTTTATTCATAATAAAGTTGAAGCTTGCTAGTCAGACCTCTAAGGCACCAGGATGTGGATGGGGACAGCGAAAAAATCGAATACACCTATGGCCAAATATTAAAAAGGAAATGGTTGTGGATGCGGTCAAAATAAGTAGCATAAATGTCTGAGATTTACATATTTTATTGTAGCCGACGTTTCGACCCAAATTTCAGGTCATCATCAGGGCTAAATGAGAAAAATAAATATTAAATCTATGCGAAACATAAAACAAAATCAAATAAATTAGGTAAAAATAAACATAATTTTTTTTTCATCAGACTGCATCAAAAACATGTGTTTTCAATACTCGGTTGGAGTCCGTAAAGTAGTGCTTTTCGGGACTAGGCCTGAAAATTGTTCATGGTGCGCTAACCTTACCTGCAACTAATATATTAATTTAATTGTAAATAATTAACTAATATATAATTAGTAAGCATGTGTTTGAAGGTTGCTTGCAGCTGTACCGTGCTTCATTCCAATATAAGTAGTATGTTTGAAGTGCAAAATAACATGGATATAACTACTACTACTACTTCCTACTACATTTACTACAACTACTTCCAGCTAAATCCCGCGCTTTGGGATCACCTGTGGTGTTGTGGTTAGCATGGCAACCTACAATACTAAAGATCGCGGGTTCAATTCCAGCGGTGGCCCTAGGATTTTTTAATGGGAGTAAAAAATCCTTAGCTATGCCGTCCCTCGGATAGGACGTAAAATGGAGGTCCCGAGCCTGAACAATGTCAGGTACTCGTTAAAGATCCCTATCCTAATTATACCTGGATAGGCAAAATTTAGGACTCCCACTGTAGCATCGTCCGATTAGCCTTAGTAGCATAAAAATGGACGTTAAACAAACAAACAAACAATCCCGCGCTTTAAGGCAATACCAAACACAGGTTTTAATATAATGGATAATAAGAATTGTACTATAAATATATAAGTACTATTCTTCTATTATAGGTTAATAAATGGTTTTTTTTTTAAAGGTCAATTTAATTTCTTATATTGTATTTGTAAGTTATTAATGAAATATAAAAGTGTTTTAATATGTATTCTTAAGTACGAGAAGTATGATGAAAATTATTGTTCATAATACGTACCAAAAGTGTGTTTTCGGTGCTTGGTCTAATTTCCGCGTTCGGCTACGCCTCGCGCGTTAAACTCGACCGCGCGATGTTATGTCCCACCAGCAGACAAAACAATATTACGAAAAAAAAAACTCAAACAATAATAGACAGATAGCCCGAATTGGAGGACGCCGCAATCTTTAAGGTCGATCTATCGCGACATTGATGGCTTTGTGTCGCGCACTTGAATCGGTTGTCCTAGGTAAGTTACCTGATCTCATGTTTGCCTCCTCTACGATTGAGTGGATCGTCGTACATTGTTCTAAAAAGGGGACTCAGAACACATAATCTATTTATCATTTTATGAAGAAGTAGATACATCGGCAGTGCTTCATTCAGTGGTGTACCAAGAATGAGGTTGGTCCCATTTACTCACGAGACCCCGTTCTTTCCCCGAGGACGTTTTTCTCTTTAGCCATTTAAGGAGCCATTCCCTATCAGATCATTACTATGATGATAAAACCTACCTCTAATAAAAGAATACTTCATTATAATTAAACATGACATGTAAATCAAAGTAGTTGAAGCCTAAAATCGTAAAAATCGAAAAATATCAAAATCGAGAAATCGTAAAGAGAAAAAATCAGGTGCGTGCGCGCAACACACAACTTTCACTTACCAACTTACTTAGATAAGAAATTGACGTGTTTTGTTAAATATAATTTCCCAAAGTCACACATTTTTCTACATCCATATCTTATTTTTGTTAATCGTTAAAGCCGTTTTTGAGTAAATAAAAAAAACCGTGAAAATGATACAAAATTTATTAAGTAAAGTAAATTCCCCCCTCCGGTTAATCAATTTTAATGAAATTTTAACAGTCATATCTCGGGCATATATATACATCAAATACCCAGTTTGATCAAAATCGTTAGAGCCGATTTAGAGTAAATAAAAAAAACATGTGAAAATGTTACAAAATGTATTAAGTAAAGTCTCCCCTCCGGTTAATCAATTTTGATGAAATTTTTACAGTCACATCTCAGGCATATAAATAGATGAAATACTCAGTTTAATCAAAATCGTTAGAGCCGTTTTTGAGAAAATCGAAATAAACCTAAAAAGTTATTAAGTAAAGTACCCCCTCCCTTTAAGTAATTTTGATGAAATTTATGCTGTCACATCGCGGGCATATACCTACACTAAATACCCAATTTCAGGATCGCACGGTTTATAGTTTTTGAGCTAGTCTGTACACACACAGACCATTTCGCGGGACTTGGTCATTTCGACTCAGGTCCCCAAAACGTGTATTTCCATTGAAATCCGGAAGTCGAATTTTTTCACGATCGCAATACTTCCACTTACTATATATTTCATATATAGGTAAGTGAAAGTAAAAAATCGGGTGCGATGCGCGCAACACACAACTTTCACTTACGAACTTACATATATTAGAAATTGACGTGTTTCGATAATACGAAAACGCCATTCCCCAACTTCACACATTTTTCCACATTTATATGCTTATATTTGTATATCTCCCTAATTGCAAAACTTGAATGTTCTTAGTAATTTTCGATTCATTATTGCTTATTTCTTCTTTTAAGGGACCTAATTTCATCAACAATCCATTTTTTTTTTTTAATGATTGCTTGTTTTTTTATTGTGCGTTGCTCTTTATAAATATATCGTGAAGGTTAATCGATAAAAGTTGTATTCACCTCTCGTAATAAAGTTTGTCTCTTATGCCTTTCTGGAAACCGAGAACGATTACTGTTCCTCTAAAATCACTTTATATTGCATTCAGAAATCTATGGATCTAGATTTTCTAAACTAAAATATAATTAGGGTAATGTCACCAGTTACAGACATGCTTAAGACATCGCTTTCAGGTTTACTCAACTTTCCGAGCATTGAAACGTATTAAGAGCTTTCCAATTATTTTTCTCTTATGCAACAACACCTCCTTTAATGTTTGGCTGCTTCAGGATCCTCTTAATCAGTTAATTCTATTTATAATCACTCAATTGTGAAAAGAAGTTCGACCCCCAGTAACAGACACTCCTCTCACTTTGTTCAAAAGTGTGACGCGTGGAACTCCAATTTTCCTTGCTGCAGCAGCAGCACTCATACAATTTCTGTTTACATCAATTAAGGCAGATTGCATCTGTTCTTCACTATATGCGAATTTCTTGGCAGGGGGGGGCCATCCTGAACTGAAAAAAGGGGGTCTGCAATGAGCTG
Source organism: Aelia acuminata (assembly GCA_911387785.2). Lineage (NCBI taxonomy): Eukaryota > Metazoa > Arthropoda > Insecta > Hemiptera > Pentatomidae > Aelia > Aelia acuminata. The sequence continues at coordinate 13,215,498 of OU426984.1, forward strand.
AAGTAGGTAAAAAACAATTATGACATGAGTAACAGACACTCTTTTGGACCGGTAACAGACATCCTGTCTGACACTGATCACGTAGTTCCATTCTCAATATTGAACCTGTAGGAACATTTAAGTCAATGAAACCCATATTATGAAGGGAAAAAAAAGAAAAAAGAAAATGGCTTCCTGGACCAGTGACAGACATGGCTGTCTGTTACTAGGAAACCCAAGTTTCTGAGGATGAGTAACAGACATAGCTAAAACTCGCCTTGGAATTAATTGTACATAAAAAACTATGTGAAAAACGAAAAGAGAATAGTTTAAACATTAAAAAAAACACCTTCAGCATATCCTCATGTCGAAATTCAACAATGAAAATTATGTTTGATGTATATATGGAGAAGAGATCGAAATAAACAAGCACCATCCCCAATCATGGGAATCACAGTGTGCATTATAGTATCACTAATATTTAAATAATCAGTAGCCATATTTTATGTGAATGTCTATTTTAATAATATTGTAACGTTAAATAGATATTCAAATAAAAACATATGGTTGAAAATCTCAAAAATAGATATCCGTTAGAGTTAAACGACAATTTCGCCATTTAAGCCCCTTAGGGGTTACATTTTTGAAATTCCTTTCTTAGTGGTTACCTACATCGCGTTTAAAATCTGAATTCCAAACTTCAAGTTTCTATCATTAGTAGTTTTTGCTCTGCGTTGATTCTGTCAGCCAGGACAAAGACTCTTATATATATAGATTTTTCACACCTTAAATGCTTTAAATAATTTGACCATCACGTATTTACTCTCTAAAGTAAAATAGTTTTATTCCATTTTTGAATAAATGATTTGATTTTAATCAGTGATAATACGAGAAATCAAATTTTGGGCACAGTTTAAAAAAAAATCGTTTTAGCCGTTTTTGAGTAAATAAAAAAAAAAAAAACATTGAAAAAGAGACAACATTTATTAAATAAAGTGCCCCATCCAATTGTTCAACTTTGATGAAATTTTGGCCGTCACATCGCGGACATATATATACATCAAATACCCAGTTTGTTCGAAAGGGTTAGAGCTGTTTTTGAGAAAATAAAAAAAAAATATATATAAAAAATGAGCCAAAATTCATTAAATAAAGTATCTGTTGTTTGAATTCAGGGGACTACAAACCGTGCATTTCCGTCTAAAGGTGCCTTTACACCTTACGAACCTCACCTTCGAACCTTGCCGTACCGACGTGAAGCGAACAGCCATTTATACTTCACGTGACTTTAAGCGAACCAATATGGCTGACACACCCAAAAGCTAGCTTATGATAAAGAAAAAATCTCCATTATCAATATATTTTATATTATCTGAAAAATAAAAAATTAGGAGACGATTTACAACGTTTCACAAATTACACCAGTATCACAAACAACTCCTGTCACTTAGGAAAAACCCAAATCAAAAGTGACACTAGCGCTACCCCCGAACCCAGGCGAACAGATGAAGTACCTAGAACATCCGAACAGTCGTGAAGGCTTCACGAAGGTTGTTCGAGGGTGGTGTTCGAAGGTAAAGTTCGTAAGGTGTAAAGGCACCTCAAAACCATCGAATTCGTTCACGATCGCAATATTTCCCCTTATATTGCATATATAGGCAAGTGAAAGTAAGTAATATTATTTATACCCTTTATATTACAGTATTATGCTCACTGTAAATTTACTGTTTAGAGTGGAAAATAAATCTAAAGTAGTGACCTAATGGATAGACCGTTCCAAGAGTTTTGGCAAGTTCAGGTAGGGGGAGGTGTGTGTGGCCCATGATCACTTGTACCTGCCGTAGGTACCTGAGTACCCGGGTACCTGCCTTGGGTACCTCATTAGGTTATATCACTAACCTAGATAGCCCAGCCTACTTCTACTAATTGCCTAGAGTGCACATCAATAAAGTTAGCCTTCAAGTACCGACTGATATATAGGTGTTGATGGAGTTGTAAACTCGTGTAATCAATATAATCAAGAAATGAGGGGAGAAAAAGCAAAACAAATGATGTCGAGCAGATCAGTAGAGATGCCTATTTTGGGAAAATAGAAACGTTTTTTTTTCACTGAATTTAAATATGTCATTTCTTTTCACGAATGTCGGTCCAGTGTGACCGACATTTCAAACTTCAACTCCCTCCAACTCACATTTGCTTCAAAGTCATCGCTGGAGAAGTTTAGCCCGAATAGGTTAGTAAACTTGTGGGGGTTGTGTCAATTATGGGGGTCACCTGTGGTGTAGCGGTTAGCATGGCAACCTACAATACTAATGGTGTGGGTTCGCGACTCGCGGTGGCCCTAGAATTTTTAATGAGAGTAAAAAATCCTTGGTGGCTAGGTTAGCTATGCCGTCCTTCGGATAGGACGTAAAATGGAGGTCCTGAGCCTGTCCGATGTCAGCTACTCGATTATCCCTATCCTAATTATACCTGGATAGGCAAAATTTAGGATTCCCACTGTAGCATAGTCCGATTAGCCATAGTAGCCTAAAGAGACGTTAAACAAACAACACAATAATATTAATTGCTAGATGATTTATAAGTCATCTAACAATTTAAAGTATTTTTGGGTCGTTTGATAAACTTTTTACTTTCACTTATCTATATATGAAATATATAGTAAGGGAAAAATTTCGACTTCCGGTTTTCAACGGAGATAAACTGGGTATTTGATGTATGTATATGCCAAAGATGCGACAGCCAACATTTCATCAAAATTGTTCAAACGGAGGAGGCACTTTATTCATAACTTTTTTCCAATTTTTACCTTTTTTTCGATTATCTCAAAAGTGGCTATAATGATTTTCTACAATGAAAATTTCTATAAATTTCTATTTTAATTAATCTAATCTTAATTGTGGCTGACCACATTTTTAAATTATTTTTAAATAATTTATTTTTTGAAGAGAAAAGATTTGGCTCCGCCGGGAGTCGAACCCGGGTCTCCTGCGTTACATGCGAGGATGCTAACCGCTACACCACAGAGCTCGGCTCAAGGCAGAGCAAATCCTCAGTCTCAGTGAAGAGGAAGGATTTGCTCTGCCTTGAGCCGAGCTCTGTGGTGTAGCGGTTAGCATCCTCGCATGTAACGCAGGAGACCCGGGTTCGACTCCCGGCGGAGCCAAATCTTTTCTCTTCAAAAAATAAATTATTTAAAATATAAATTTCTATAATGAAAATGTTCTGAGAGGGCATAAATTGGGAAGGGGCCTTTTTTGTTTTACTGTAAATTACCTTTGTTTTTGTTTATATGGAGAAATTATGTGTCTTTCGTTTCGCCTAAAAATAAGAATTAGCAAAATATGGAACATGAAAAAATCAAATAAACAAATGCAGGAGAAAAAAAAATATTCCGTCAACTCATAAAACAGATTGAGCCTACGCATGTGCAGTACGCCTTTAATGACAGACCATTGTTTATAATTAAGGATCGGTCGTAGTATCGGTGAAATAGTATTGTAGATATTTTTAGAGAATTTCAAATACTTTTAAGTTTTTATATTTCATAATTAAGGGCTCAAATAAAAATTCTGCTTAAAGATGATTCTTATAAACATAAATCTTTTTCGTAGTCAAAGCCCATTTGTTCATGCACTTTTTACCATTTTTTTCGATTATCTCAAAAATTACTTTAATGATTATGATTAAACTCGTCTCGTTTAATGAAAATCAAGTTTTCTTTAATATCAGGTAAGCTTTATTATTAGTAAAATGTTCTGAGGGGGCTTTTCCTATAAACTACCTATAGCTTTGATTATATGGAGAAATTATCTGTCTCCTGTTTCGGCTTGAAATAAGAAATTGCTGGATATGAAATATGAAAAAAATCAAATAGACATATAGAGGAGAAAAAAAGAAAAACATTTTTTTAACTCATAAAACACGTTGAGCCCACGCAGTAGTACGTCTTTAATGACAGGCATAGTTTATAATTAAAGATGTTCTATTCATTAAATTGAAATTATTTGTTTAATGTTAACTATACGAAAATTTCAACAAGTACATAGAGAATTATAAAATCAGACGACTTGAGGTATTATGCTTGCATTGGGGAATTATCACAAGTAAAAACTTTTAGTTAATTATTTTAATATGAAAACAATTTAGTGTACTTTAAAGAGCAAGTACAAAAAAAAAAAAAACAAGTAAATGTGGAAAAATGTGTGACTTTGAGAAATTTGTAAGTGAAAGTGTTGTGTTGCACGCATTTCGCCATATTTTTTTTTTTAATCTTGTCCAAGCTCGATGCACTGTGCGATGGTAGCAACTGCATTACTCAGCAGATCGGATGGTCATTTATTTACTGTTGTATGGAGGAACTATAGGCTTTGTTTTGAAATATTGATAAAACGATGTAATTAAACAACAGGATTACACAATTAAATGAGACCATTAAGGTAAATGCTAAACTGGGGAACAGGTGGGACTCCCATCGGAGCGAATCGCCATTGGAAACCATTTATCTTTGCCTCTCTGGCTACTAATTGTAATAGTCGCTATTAATTAACTAATTACTGTCTCAGTCCTTTAGGAACCCCTTAGCTTATTACCATAATTCAATATACATATATATATATATATATATATATAAAATCTTGTATAATTATATAAATTCAGTGAAAGAAAAAACGTTTTTATTTATCTGAAATAGACTCCTCAAGAACTGTAATATGCCTTTTCTTTATACAAAAAAACACCTTGTTGGCGTGGAGAAAATAAAAAGCAGCAAAAAAAAAATTTAAATATAAATTTTATCTTTGGATAGACATTATTCAAAAAGGTCAAAAATGGTCTACGATATTATTTGTCGTCCAGAATACTATTTTCGTAAAAATTCGATTCTTCTCTATCATACGCTACTTTCAATAATAAAAATTATCTTTTGTGATGTTCGTACCCATTTCTGTCAAGTATACGGAAATTTCCTTCTAAAGAAATCAAGATATACATGAATGAATCAGTAATAATAGCCGATAAAACAGAATATTTTCTCGCTCAGAATTGGAACCTTTCCGATAGTGGAGTTTAAGTAAAGGAGAAGTTACAGAATGGCAAGATAGTAAGAAGAAGAAAATTAATAAATTGTATTTTTATTTAAATGTAGCGTGTTACATATAAATGACAATGTTCATTTTAATTTATTTTTACTATTATTATTAATTTCCATATAAGTTACTAGCATTTCCCGTCGCGGCTTCGCCCGCGAGCCTTTAAAATCAATTCTGTGACCATTATCTTGGTATTGATCTAAAATAATATGTTGACTGATGTTAAGGAGATTTAGTAGAATCTGAACTTCCGGTAGGTGGAATGTTGGAGGGGGGAGCTGCCGGCTCGGTAGAAGAGAGGGAGAGGCGCAATGAAGAGAGTTCACTAAAACCGCCGAAACAAAAAATGATTTACTCGTCGGGAACGCTTCATTTTTCGGCTGTAAAACATGGTTTTCGACGCCCAATAGGGCCTTTCGAGTTAAACTAGTCGTATCAAATTCTTTATAATGAGTACTAATTAGATATATTTTCTCGAAGTTCGAAAATAAATGTCCGTTAGAGTTAAACGACAATTTCGCCATTTAAACCCCTTAGGGGTTACATTTTTGATATTCCTTTCTTAGTGGTTACCTAGATCGCTTTTAAAATCTAAATTCCGAACTTCAAGTTTCTATCATAAGTAGTTTTTGCTCTGCGTTGATTCTGTTAGTCAAGACAAAGCTTCTTATATATATGGAGAAGAGATCGAAATAAACACGCACTATCCCCAATAATGGGAATCACAGTGTGCATAATTTGATTACCACTAATATTTAAATAATCAGTAGCCATATTTTAAGTGAATGTCAATTTTAATATTATTGTAACGTTAAATCGATATTGAAATAAAAAACATACGGTTTAAAATCTCAACAATAGATATCCGTTAGAGTTAAACGACAATTTCGCCATTTAAGCCCCTTAGGAGTTACATTTTTGAAATTTCTTTCTTAGTGGTTACCTACATCGCGTTTAAAATCTAAATTCCGAACTTCAAGTTTCTATCATTAGTAGTTTTTGCTCTGCGTTGATTCTGTCATTCAGGACAAAGCCTCTTATATATATAGAGATTATTACAGTTTTCATCTAACTCTCGCTTAGATTAAACTCACTGCTGCGTCACAATGTTTGTCCTGGATAAAATCCGAAACTACTCAACCAAGCTTGATAAAATTTTTATTGAAATTTGGCTCATTATGTGCAGTTATGTCCAACTTAAAAGATAGGATAGTTTTGATCTTGATTATTGACCCCGATATTTCTTTTATTGCACATTAATTGTTTTTATTCTACAATTGAGTGTAATTATTTGTAAGTTCTGTAGTTTATTGACACAACACTTTATTTTCTTACAATATGTATGATGGATAAGCATCCATTAGCCAAATCCAAATTTTCCTGCCTACTAGGCAATGGTAATAGGAAAATCCGTGTTCCCCAAATTTTCCAATGGGCCATTATGTGTCAACTTTTCACGTGTCGGGAAACCATCTAATCTCTTTGTGTTAGCAAAGTACAAATTAATCAAAAATCTTGTGCACCTATCATCACTTCATTAAATAGAAATTGTGGAATCCAATTAAAAAAAAAAAAAAGGAAATTATTATTATAAACAGTTATAAATTAACGTTATCTATCTCATTCATAAAATTAAATGTTTACGTTTTGATAAGTAGTAGGGGAGAACGGGGTTGGTTGGCATAGGGGGTAGGTTGGCCATCGGCTTATAGTTTCCGTCACACCTGTTGTGAAGGCTCCACCATTGTACCATGTCACCCGCTCAACCTCGGGAGTCTTGTCCTGAGTTTTCAATCCGATGCTAACAGTGTAGAGACGAGTGTGCTTCACTGATTGATTTTACAACATGTAAGTAATTTTTTATATTTTCAGTAAATATGGTTTTAAGGCATGGTAAAACACTTGACTCCGATTCTGTTCATATAGCTGGAAACTCCTTTGAAAAACCTAACCTTTCGATCAACCAGTTTCTTGCTTGATTGTTCTCCCCTGTCCTGGCAGCCATCTTTCATATGATCTCTCCTGCGGGGTTAGTTGGCTCTCTTCAACTGGGGTTTGTTGGCGCAATAGCAATTTGCAAAAACAAGGTAAACATGAACAAAGGTGAAACTACCAATTGTCTTTAGTTCCAGCAAGGAGGATGAGAGCAATTTTTCTTATGCAGAAAGTGACGACAGTCTAAACTTCTATCTTCTTCTATTGTCATTCTATTTTATATTAAAAGCTGTTAAAAACCGATTCAAAATTATTATACCATTATAGTGCAGCTTTTAATAACAATAATATGTGTCAGGCAGTACTTGAATGAGATGGCTAAAAAAACCCCACCTTCTAGGCCAACCTGCCCCACCTTAGGGGGTTAATTGGCATACTCTGGATTGACGAATTCTTCAATTTTCTATTATCTTATTATTAAATATTATGTGGTGAAAAAAATACTTGAAAAAGTCTAATACTTGGAGTTTACAGTGGTATCAGCCCTATTACGATTATATTAACAGGAACGACTCAACAATCAAAAGATGGAAAACTGTTGCCAACCAACCCCGCTTTCCCCTACTGTAAGAATATGCAGGATGGTTTGAGGTTGCTCGCTTTTCATAACCTGGTTCAGGTAGAACCTACCGATACGATATCTCACATCATCGTTAGAATTCTATTCTGAATTTAATTAATATGTATTATGGCAAAGATTAATTTGGTACATTTTTGCTAACTGTTTGTTGTGATTGTATTAAACCTTATTCCAATTACCGTAAAACGAGGTGACTTTGTGACTAATGGGGTGACTTTGTGACAAGCCTATTTTTCTACAGTTTTTGAATTTCCCTCCTTAAAAAGAATCAGGTTAGGCAATTCAGATTACTTGTCAGTTGGTCAGTAATGTGCAGCAACCTACTGGCCACATATAACTTCTTTCATTCCATTTACCATGGTGCTTTATTTCATATATGCTTGATTGTTTTCATTTACTTGAAAATTTGAAATAAAGCACCACGGTAAATGGAATGAAAGAAGTTATATGTGGCCAGTAGGTAGCAGCACATTACTGACCAACTGACAAGTAATCTGAATTACCTAACCTGATTCTTTTTAAGGAGGGAAATTCAAAAACTGTAGAAAAATAGGCTTGTCACAAAGTCACACCATTAGTCACAAAGTCACCTCGTTTTACGGTATATTCTTTATTAGTTCCTTTTACATTTGTGTTATTAATATTGAAACTCACCTCAGCTGAAACAAGCCAGTAAGTGCTAAATAAATGGATCATTAATATTTACTATAGTCAAATATGAGATGTAAAAAATAAAAACTTTAACCCTTCCCAATTCTTTACCAAACAATTTTAAATTTGGCGTAAAGTTCCGCCGGTTTTTAGATTAGCTGAAACGTTTTTATCTTTACCGGTTTTAGGATATAATTAATTCAAAGCATTATAGCTAATGAACCACTGAAACGCGTGGCCGGGTCTGCTAATTTATAATATGTATTTCGTTTATTAAGTATATAGGGCGAAAGATCTAATTCTGCACCTTCCTTAATCAATCAATACACTTTTTAATTCCTTAAACAGTTCGGTCTTTGTATTAAAAAAAAAAGTTAAAAAAATTGTCTAGACTGAAACAACTCAGACGCTGTATATCACGTCTGAATTCCTTTCCAGAACCTTTCACAAATCACAATCCGGTGATTTTTTTTTTTGTTTTTTTTATTCTGCAAAACATTTTTCGTTTTTTCCTTTATTCGTTAGGGACGGGAAAACAGCTCACAGTATTTATTTGGGGCATGTTGTTTTTATAAAAACAATAACGTTCGATTCGTTGAGGACATACATATATGAATATAATCAAAAGAAGAAAATATATATAGAAAAAAAACTTTTGACCCATAACGAGGAAAGGTTAACATTTGTTTAATAAAACTATCTTTGGTACCATTAAAAACCACGCCCTCCATCTATGTATAAATTTTCATAATTTTAAATATTTTTACAGTACTAAAACACGTACTATTATAAAATAAGGTATAAATCCCGTTTTGTGTTGAACAAGACTGTTAAATTTACAATTATTCTTTTATGGTTATTGTTATGGTCCAAGATAGGATCTAAAGGTCTAATGGGTTTCATATCAAAAATGAGATTGAAGTAATTTACATAAAATAGTTTTATGATCGTTTTAGTAGCTTTAATTTAATAATTATTATAGAGATATTTACTTTATTATCTTGTTTCGACAAGATATTGCAGTATATACGCCCCCCCCCCCCATAAGTACATTAGGGAAGAATATTTAGAATTGTTTAAAAAAAAAATTGTTTAATGTTTTTCTTTACCACAGGATAATTAATGGTCAGGATTTTCAGTTAAACATTTTTCATTTTGAAAAGCCAACGTTTTTAAACAATTCTTTAGAAGTGCATTGAAAATGTTGAAAAACCAAAACTGGCAAATGTTTTCAGTCCTTTCTTTTTCATCATTCAATAGCCTGGCTACAATTCATTTTTGAACGCCTCTTACAATAAAATCATTATTGTTTTGAATAGCTACCTTTAGCTTCTCCTTAACTTTTTAATAATAGAAATAAAAACAGAAAACAAATATCAGGACTTAAATACTTATTAAAAAGAACCGTTTATTAAGAACAAAACGACTTTTTGGAATTTTTACTTTATTTATATGAGGTATAAACAACAAAGGCGGTGAAATATTATTGCACTTTTTAAGGGAAATAAAAATTTTAATCTTGGTGAAATATTTTTCTTTTTTTCTCTTTTATATATTTATCAAATGTTTTCATTTGTAGCCATTCTTATTACTAGGCATAATGAGAGACAGATAATTTCTTCATGTAAGCAAAATCAAAACAAAAGATGTATTATTTTCAATGAATGCATACCAATTTAGTATATTGATAGTATTACTTAAGTGTACAACTTTAATCACAAATATTTTGATGCAGATAGATTGGAATTTTTTCCATTTCTACACTTCTGACATTAATTATGTTTCAGTAGCCAGTATTAGAGCTGTAATTGTAAATATTTGATTAGCTAGTGATATAAACATCTGAAAGAATATTAAGTGAATTCATTTTTTTCTTCTACAAGTAATACTGTAATGAGCAATATTGATCATCTTATTTAAATCTTAATTATTGATAGTAAAGATAGTTTCACTCAATTACCGATTGACAAAACAAAATTTTGATATGGAATATAGAGTGAATCCAATCTGAGAAAATTAAATGTAATTTTAATAGTACCAATTCAACATTTTCAAAGTTTATTTATTTATCGTTGCCTATTTTACATAAGAGGCTTTCATGGAATTTCTTGAAATTAGATAAGTTTGGTATAACAAGTTTTTGGAAGAGTGGTAAGAGAAATGTAAAAGGAATTGATGGAAAAATTTTATTTATTATTATATAAAAATGAAAAATAAATAACAGAATCATAATACACACTAATAAACTAATTCTTTATACAATTTCAAAACATATGTACATCCACTAAGATTTTTCAATAATTAATATGCTAATACAAAAGTAATAACATTCTAAAGTAAACAATCAGTTTTTAATAATTCATATAAAAATATGAAGTTGTTGAAAATAAATTTCACCTTAGTTATTAATGAAACTGAAGCTTTAATATTTCACATTTCCAACATACATCTTTTTTAAAATAAGTTAGTTACTAATTTACACATATCTAACATTTACAACTCCTTCTCATGAAGAAGGTTGGAACTAAACCATCCAAGAATATTTTGAAGAATTTTAAGAAATATATAATAAATATACAATAGTATATCACAAACATCTCAATTAGAAGAATATTGCAGTCTCATCCCCCAAGCTAACCTCAAGAGAAATAAAGTTTGAGACTAACACTACCTAACGTTGTTTTATCACACTTTTTCACTCTCATTTGCATCTTCATCTTATAATAAAGATATTTTTTATTGTTATCCCGAAGCATCCATTAAGTAGTTTTGAAATCGGTTATATGAAACATTGTATACATTTGTTTTTCTTTTACACTAAAAATGTTTGCACTATTCAACTTTGAGTGATTTCTACTCTAATTATCATGTTCTTATAGTTCTAGAGCTGTAATTGCCACATTAACTACTTAAAACACTCGAAACAACAACATAGTACACAACATAGTAAACAAGAGTGAAGTTGACACTGATGTCAGATAGGGAGGTTTCACCTAGCGGCGGAGTACTCTTATCAATCTTCTCTGATTGGTTGTTTAGTTAAGGTGGCCTTAAATTTGCACTTTAATAAATGCATACTTAGTTAAGGAAAGGAATTGTTAAGGAAGGTTCATAAAATTTAGAAGCTTAAAGGTTAACTTAAAATAGGAACCAGTTAAGGTAACCTCAACTGCTTCCTTAGGAACGTTCATAAATACGGCCTTAAGTGTCCGGTCACTCGCTCCTTATATATAGTCGTAAGGAGAAGGGTCTGAAACCTCGTGGCGTAGATGGTACTCGAACATCGTACTCACAAACAAGTGCCATGACAGTTTGTTCCAACTCTTGGTTCGTTTCAAAAAAGGTTTGGGACTTTTAAACCTTATGTTTTTTTTTTTTTTTGTTTTTGTTATTTAACGTTTCATTACTGTAATCATATGATTTTGTCCGTTACATTGAAAAGAGTTCTAGATTTTTTGTAAGAACAGTTATATAACTGTTTTAGCACATGTTCTGGATGTTTGGAGAATCTTCTATGCCCTTCTAGAATGTTCGATTTCGGACTAAATATAAATATAATACCAATGGATTAGGAGCTTAATTTTCCCTTGAATATCGACGCATATGATTACTTTTGTGTCACTGTATTGTCACTTGTAGTTACTTTTTGTAACGTTGTTTATAATTTGAACTTTAATGTGTTGTATCACAATGTGAATTATAATATTATAGGGGAGGGCGGGGTTTCTTGGCATAGGGGGTAGATTGGCCATTGGCTTATAGTTTCCGTCACACCTGTTGTGAAGGCTCCACCATCGTACCATTTGACCCGCTCGACCTCGGGAGTCCTGTCCTGAGTTTTCAATCTGATGCTAACAGTGTAGAGAAGAGCGTGCTTCATTGATTGATTTTACAACATGTAAGTAAATTTTTATATTTTCAATAAATTTGGTTTGAAGGGATGGCAAATTCTGCCAGCTGAATGTGGAACAGCCGATTCTGTTCACATAGCCCCAAACTCCTTTGAAAAACCTAACCTTTCGACTAACCAGTTTCTTGTTTGATTGTTCTCCCCTGTCCTGGCAGTCATCTTTCATATAATCTCTCCTGTGGGGTTAGTTGGCTCTCTTCAACTGGGGTTTATTGACGCAGTAGCAATTCACCAAAGCAAGGTAAACATAGACAAAGGTGAAACTACCAAATGTCTTTAGTTCCAGCGAGGCGGATGAGAGCAATATTTCCTATGGAGAAAGTGAAGGCAGTCTAAACTTCTATCTTCTTCTATTGTCATTCTATTTTATCTTAAAAGCTGTTAAAAACCGATTCAAAATTATTATACCAATCTAGTGCAGCTTTTAATAACAATAATATGTGTCAGGCAGTATTTGAATGAGATGGCTAAACAACTCCACCTTCTAGGCCAACCTACCCCACAAAGGGGGTTAATTGGCATATTCTGGATTTACGAATTCTTCAATGTTCTATAATCTTAGTTTAAATATAATGTGCTGAAAAAAATACTTGAAGTACTCTAATAGTTGGTAATTGGGATTATATTAACAGGAACGACTCAACCATCAAAAAAGTGAAGACTGTTGCCAACCAACCCCGTTCTCCCCTATATAATCAACGTTAGTGTTAAAATATTAATAGATTTAATATTTCATATAAAATGATGGCGAACGCAACAATACTCAACTATATTACAGACATAATAAACAATAAAGTTATAAGGAAAACCTTGAAGACGAAATAAATTAGACATAAATTTTACTGCTCCGGTGCGTGATATCCCAGCAACTGACTGACGATAAGGAAGTAACTTGTTCAGTTTGTAACGACTTGCCGATTGTCACAGTGACAAATCACGGGCAGTGAAAAGTTATTCAACTCTTTTTTAATTATTAGACTTTTAATTCTATTAGTTTATTCTCATAAAATATTTTTTGAATTGATTGGATATGAACTATGAAAATAGTGAACAAAATTAATGTAATCGTTTATTTCAGGAAACTGTCAACAGTAATTTTAACAAAAAATTAATATCTGAAGTAATTCAATTTTATACAGTAAAAACCTCCATTAGCCGAGGTTAAAGTAAAACCTCGATTATCCATGGTAATGACAAGCAGGAAAATGAACGTGTAATAAATTTGCTAACATACTAATTGGTTAATTAGGACGCAAGGAAAATCATCGTCAAAAATCAACGTATGACAATAATAAATTTACATATAACAACATAGCTCCAGATTATTTAATCTTATTTTTCACTATAACAAAAATAAATCGATATTTTGGCTTATTTCTTTATCATTTCATTTGTAACAATTCATTTTTTCCTAAATATAATATTTTCGTAGAGCCTGCTTTTTCTTTTCAATCGTAATAATTTTTTCGCCTATTTCATATTTTATTATTGAATTTCACCTTTTACACCACGATTTATAATTTCAATTTTCTTTTCATTGGTATAAAACAGTAGGCTCTAATTTCTTTGACATTTTCAATGTGAACGGTTCAAATTATATATAAAAAAAATCTGGTGCGTGCGCGCAACACACAACTTTCACTTACCAACTTACTTAGATTAGAAATTGACGTGTTTTGCTAATTATCATTTCCCAAAGTCACACATTTTTCTACATTCATATCTTATTTTTGTTAATCGTTAAAGCCGTTTTTGAGTAAATAAAAAAACCCGTGAAAATGATACAAAATTTATTAAGTAAAGTCCCCCCTCCCGTAGATCAATTTTGATGAAATTTTTACAGTCATATCTCGGGCATATAAATACATCAAATACCAAGTTGGATCAAAATCGTTAAAACCGTTTTTGAGTAAATAAAAAAAACATGTGAAAATGGTACAAAATTTATTAAGTAAAGTCCCCCCTCCCATAGATCAATTTTGATGAAATTTTACAGTCACATCTCGGGCATATAAATACATCAAATACCAAGTTTGATAAAAATCGTAAAAACCGTTTTTGAGTAAATAAAAAAAAACACGTGAAAATGATACAAAATTTATTAAGTAAAGTCCCCCCTCCGGTTAATCAATTTTGATGAAATTTTTACAGTCATATTTCGGGCATATAAATCGATCAAATACTCAGTTTAATCAAAATCGTTAGAGCCGTTTTTGAGAAAATCGAAAAAAACGTAAAAAGTTATTAAATAAAGTACCCCCTCCCTTTGAGCAATTTTGATGAAATTTTTGCTGTCACATCGCGGGCATATACCTACACTAAATACCCAATTTCAGGTTCCCACGGTTTATAGTTTTTGAGCTAGTCTGTTCACATACACACACACACACACACACACAGACACACACACAGACCATTTCGCGGTACTTGGTTATTTCGACTCAGGGGGTCCCAAAACGTGTATTTCCGTTGAAAACCGGAAGTCGAAAATTTTCACGATCGCAATACTTCCACTTACTATATATTTCATATATAGGTAAGTGAAAGTAAAAAGAAAAAAAAAGTGAAATAATGGTCAGGATTTGCAGTTTAGAAAATTTTTTATTTTCGATCCAACTTGTGGATCTTCATCAGGGCTGAAAGAAAAACCAATATATGAGTATCCATGGTAGAGCATGACAACAGATGAATATTTTACAGAACTGATAATAATATAAAAGATGGTAAGCATTATATATGAATATTCATATATTTGTTTTTCTTTTAGCCCTGATGAAGATCCACAATTTGGATCGAAACGTTGGCTTTCGAAAATAAATTTTTTTTCAAACTGCAAATCCTGACCATTATTTCACCTATCGTAAATATTTACAGTTGACTACCTCTCACCTCCAAAAAAAAAAATAAAAATAAATACTGAAATAAGACGAAAACATACAACAAAATTAAATATGTCAGCAATACAAAATAAATACCTGGATAATCACTAGGAAACTAAATTAATTTACGAACACACCGGATATTTTTATCTCTAGCTTAAACTGTTGAAACATAAATAAATATAGATATAGTTTTAATTCCTTTCCGGGATTTAACTTACATATTAATTCCCATTTTCCTTCTATTAACCTCATTTTTTATTCATTTTTGAGGTAAGGCGTAAAATATGTTTGTATATCTTTATATATATATATATATATATATATATATATATATATATATATATATATATATATAAATCTGGTGCGTGCGCGCAACACACAACTTTCACTTTCCAACTTACTTTGATTAGAAATTAATGTATTTTGTTAATTGCCACTTCTCAATGCTATATATTTTTCCACATTCATTTCTTATTTTTGTTTTCATTTGCTCAAAAAAAAAAAACACTAATTTCTTTTATTATTAAATAAAAGTTTTTACTTGTGATAATTCGGCAATGCAAGCATAATACTCCAAGTCGTCTGATTTTACAATTCTCTCTGTACTTGTTGAATATTTCATTTAGTTCCGATGAAACAAATAATTTTCATTAAATGAACAGACATCTTTAATTATAACGCATTGGTTTGTCATTAAAGGCGTAGAGTGCATGCGTGAGCTCAAGGTGTTTCATGAGTTGACGGAATATTTTTCTTTTTTTCTCCTGTATTTGTTTACTTGATTTTTTTCATATATCATATTTAGCCATTTATTATTTTTAGGCGTGATGAGAAACAGTTAATTTCTCAATAAAAACTAAAACAAAGGTACTTTATAGGAAAAAAAAAAAGGCTCCTTCCCCATTTAAGCCCCCTCCGAAAATTTTAATACTGATAAAACTTACCTGATATTATTGAACACCTAATTTTCATTAAACATGACGAATTTGAAAAAAATTGATATAGCCGTTTTTGAAATCATCTAAAAAAAGGTAAAAATTGGAAAAACATTATGAAATAATTGCCCCCTCCGTTTGACCAATTTTGATGAAAGGTTGGCTGTCACATCTTTGGCATATACATAGGTCAAATACACAGTTTGATCAAAATCTTTAAAGCCGTTTTTGAGTATATAAAAAGAACACATGAAAATGATACAAAATTTACTAAGTAAAGTCCCCCCCGGTTGATAAATTTTGATGAAGTTTTTACAGTCATATCTCGGGCATAGTAATACATCAAATACATAGTTTAATCAAAATCGTTAGAGCCGTTTTTGAGAAAGTCGAAAAAGACGTAAAAAATTATTAAATAAAGTACAATTTTGAATAATTTTGATGAAATTTTTGCTGTCACATCGCGAGCATATACATACACTAAATACCCAATTTCAGGTTAGAACGGTTAATAGTTTTTGAGCTAGTGTGTTCACACACACATACAGACCATTTCGCGGGACTTGGTTATTTCCCATAAGCCAAAATATCGATTTATTTTTGTTATAGTGAAAAATAAGATTAAATAATCTGGAGCTATGTTGTTATATGTAAATTTATTATTGTCATACGTTGATTTTTGACGATGATTTTCCTTGCGTCCTAATTAACCAATTAGTATGTTAGCAAATTTATTACACGCTCATTTTCCTGCTTGTCATTACCATGGATAATCGAGGTTTTACTTTAACCTCGGCTAATGGAGGTTTTTACTGTATAAAATTGAATTACTTCATATATCAATTTTTTGTTAAAATTACTTTTGACAGTTTCCTGAAATAAACGATTACATTAAAAGATTGGATAGTCTTTATCTCGATTATCGGCCTCAATATTTCTTTTATTACAAATGAAATGCTTATCATACTACAATTGAGTGTGATTATTTCTAAGTTCTATAAATTTCCACCAGATGGCGGTGTGAATTTGATTTATTGACACTACACTTCATATTCTTTCGATATTTAGGGTTACTAAATATCCAGTATCCAAATCTATGTTTTTCCTTGGGAAATAGTGTGTCGCCCTTTCACGTGTGGGAAAAACATTGAATCTATTTGTTATAGCAAAAGACAGGTTAACTAAAATCATTATGCACCTATTTGTACTACAATAAATAAAAGTTGTGAATTATAATAATAACAAAAAGTAAATTATTATTATAAAAAGTTATAAATTAACGTTATATTAATTGTTTATGTTTTGATAAGTAGTACTATATGAACAGGCAGCATGATTTGAGGTTCCTCCCACTCGGTTTTCATAACCTGTTTCAGATGGAACCTACTGGTACGATATCTCATATCATCATGTGTTATAGTCTGAATTTAATTAATATGTATTATGGCAAAAAATTAATTTGGTACATTCTTTGCTAAGTTCCAATTGCGATTGTACTAAACCCTATTCAAATTATATTCTTTATTAGTTCCTTTTACATGTGTGTTATTTATATTTAATCTCTCCTCTGCTGAAATGATCCAGTAAGTGCTTGATGCATGGGTCGTTAATAGCTTTAACCCTTCTAAATATTTTAGCAAACAATTTTAAATTTGGCGTAAATTTATATTTTAAATCTCGTTGGTTTTTAGATTAGCTGGAACGTTTTAATCTTTATCAGGGAATTTTCATTTGACTATATTAAAAATAATAGGACGTAATTAATTCAATGCATTGCATCTACTAAGACACAGCAACGCGTTGCTGGATCTTCTCGTACTGCGAAATGGCCTGTGTGTGTGTGTGTGTGTGTGTGTGTGTTTGTTTGTGTGTATATGTGTGTGAACAGACTAGCTCAAAAACTCTAAACCGTGTGAACCTGAAATTGGGTATTTAGTGTATGTACATGCCCGCGATGTGACAGCACAAATTTCATCAATTTGTCGGTCAAACGGAGGGGGTACTTAATAACTTTTTACGTTTTTTTCGATTTTCTCAATAACGGCTCTAACGATTTTGATTAAACTGAGTACCTATATTTGATTAAACTGAGTATTAATATGCCCGAGAAATGACTGCAAAAATGTCATCAAAATTTATCAACCGGAGGGGGGACATTACTTAATAAATTTTGTCTCATTTTCAAGTGTTTTTTATTTACTCATCAACGGCTTTAACGATTTTGATCAAACTGGGTATTTGATGTATTTATATGCCAAAGACGTGACAGCCAACATGTCATAAAAATTGGCCAAACGGTGGGGGCACTTTATTTCATAAATTTTTTCCAATTTTAATCTTTCTTTTTTTTATTATCGCATAAACAGCTTTAATGATTTTGATCAAATTCGTCATGTTTAATGAAAATTGGGTTTTCTTTAATATCAGGTAAGCTTTATAATTATTAAAATATTCTGAGGGGGCTTAAATGGGGATTGGGCCTTTTATGTTTTCCTATAAAGTACCTTTGTTTTTGTTTATATGGAGAAATTAACTGTCTCTCGTTACGCCTAAAAATTAGAAATTGCTAAATATGAAAAAAAATCAAATGAACATATAGAGGAGTATAAAAGTAAAATATTCCGTCAACTCATAAAACACGTTGAGCCCAGGCATGCGGAGTACGCCTTCAATGACAGACCATTGTTCATAATTAAAGCCGTTCTGTTCATTTAATGGAAATTATTTGTTTCATGGTAACTCGTTTAAACATTTTAACTTCGTTAAAGTTTTCAACAACTACATAAAGAATTATAATATCAGACGACTTGGAGTATTATGCTTGCATAGCCGAATTATCGCAAGTAAGAACTTTTATATTATAATAAAAAAATTAGTGTACTTTAGAGAGTAAATAAAAACAAAAATAAGAAACGAATGTGGGAAAATATATGACTTTGAGAAGTGGAAATTAACAAAACACATCGATTTCTAATCTAAGTAAGGTGGTAAGTGAAAGTTGTGTGTTGCGCGCACGCACCAGATTTTTTAAATACGTATGGTAGATAGGAAACTGCACTTCCCTACTCTGCAACCCAATTTGCACGGTTCCTTTCTTATTCATCTTTCACAAGAACTGCTCTGCTGTGCGTCGCGAGTGTCTCAATGTGCGCCTAGCCTAAGGCTCTATTTGTATAGGGTACTTCCCTGAAAGCGAATTATGATTTTAAGTAAATAAATAAATATGTCATTCCTTGCTCTCCTGACAGACACACAGTACGCTAACGGTACCATGAGCATCCTCAACCTTCCCCAACACAAAGGAAAGCTTCACACACATCATCTTGAGAAGGAGACAATATTTAGCGTCAATATTGTTGCGTTTTATATGACGGTAAAAGTATTGTAAAGGTTTAAAAGGCCCCGGTCGTAGACAATAGTAAGGAGTGAAGAACCTATCGGGGAGATGTACCGACAATATGGGCCGGTGTGCAATAAGTGTGAAACGCCTGGCATGGAACATTTATTACCGTTATAAAGAAAGATGTTTACTGCAGCGGCTAAGAGACTACTTCTCGGCTCAGTTACCATTCCTCGAATTCTAAACCATCTTCTCCAATAACACTTTTTAAAGTTGACATTAAATTGTTTTAACGAGAGTTTTTTTTGAAAAGCATCTTATAAATCTGTTTGCTTTAGTATCTTAAAGGCGAAGGACGTTTTTATACTTTGCTATTTGAATCTTTAATAGGATCCTTTAATCCACTTTATTTTATTGTAATAAATTCAAGATTTACTGTTCAGATCGCTTTGGCGTCTTGAAAGTCAAATCCATATTCTCTTTAAGCGTTTTAACCCTCCGGCGGGCGCGCTGCGGCATTTGGACCGCAATCTGAACATTTGTCAAAATATTAGGAATACTAATTGAATCAGTGATCTGAGGGTTCCAGGTATTTGTAGACCGACATGTTCTGACAGCATTAAGGTCTGGCCACACATGTCCGCACCGGATCCGCACCGTAGCAATAATATAGGTTATGTTCAGAATATTTTTAATTTAACTTATATATTACCTTTAGTTATGTCTAAAGTGGCCTGTGTCTGACATGTATGACCTGAACTTTAGGCATAACTAAAGGTAATATGTAAGTTAAATTAAAAATATTCTGAACATAACCTATATTATTGCTGCGGTGCGGATCCGGTGCGGACATGTGTGGCCAGACCCTTAGACGGTCTTGCACGCCGCCTTCCGGTTTTCCTCAATAGTTATATTGCCTTTTTTGCAGTACGTCTGTATGTGCGGTCCCAACACCGCGGCCACCCTTTCGTGTTACAGATTCAGACAACCTCTGCTGAATTATTTTATCGTTTTCTGCGCTTTCTTCACAAATTAATATGCAAGTATTTTGGTTTTTGCTTTGTATAATATCGTTTGAAATATTTTTACTCTCAAAATTATTTTTAATCTTGTTTTCGTGAATTAGTATTCGTGAAACATTAACCCCTACATCTATGCAAATGTTTATTATTACAATTCGGGCACTTATAAACGAAGCGTTGGCAAAAATGAAATATGTGATTCTTACATATTCATGCTATTTATTTTGACGTCATTCCCGACCATTTCCTCTTCATTATAACAACGGCCAACCATCCTGCACCATTATTCCTATGTTCACATGAGCAACATTTATTATAAGAAGCAGTTTATTATTACTACCAATTGTAAGTTGTTGTTTTTTTGAGTTTTTTTATCGCCAAAGCTATTTTAATTTATTTTATTTTTTGCCATCCTTTTCGTTATACATCTTATAATCTTCATTCATTAGAAATGGTATAAACCTAAAGCAACTAGTAAACAACAACAACAAAAAAAAAAAGTAAGTTATTGCTTATTTTCTAATAAAATATTTAGAAAGCAAAGATGCAGTCCAAACACCGCAGTGCGCCCGCTGATGTAACTCGGTTTTGTCCTTTGCATTAAAAGGAGTTCCAGACTTTTTTTTAAAACAGTTACATCCTGTTTTAGTACGTGTTCTAAATGGTTGTTTCACATGAAATATCCGACTTCAAGGTAAAGGGATTTTAGTAAAAATACAATATGAAAACAATATAATTTTCTTAGAAGAATTTACCTTCTTTTTCTACATATTTTCCCAAGATGACGCCTTGGAATAAAAAAATGTATTCTAAGTAGGAATATGTTTCGGAGAAAATTAAATTAAATTAAGGAAATCTCTCAATGGAAAAGTAGAAAAGTTGTTTTCACTTTTTCAATAATTGGAATTTCTTGGCATGTCAGGTTACTCAAACGAGCGATACAAATGCCTTAACTCTAAATATTAATTGAAAAATAATTTTATTTTAAAGGCACAAAGTTCATTTACGTATAACACGTTAGCACAAACATATTGAAATAACACGATCCGAACATTCACTTTGTATGTTTGTTAAGCCCCTTATTACACAATATGAATTTGAAGCAAATAAATCAAACTATGTTTCATTCATATAACAGTGTTTAAACAAAAACAATAATAATAAATTGAGCACTGTTTAATACTAACACTACATTACCAGGTCTTGGGTACAATAAATTTGTTTAAAGTTTAGTAAATTTTTCTGAAAAAATGCACGATATTTTTTATTGTAATATTTAATTTAGAAATCTAGGGGCATCCAAACCTTTGGAAGGCTTGTACAAGACTGATGTTGAGAATTCAAATATTCTAAACAGAAATGAGGAGTGGGGGAAACAGTGTAGGTAGCATGGAACTTACCTCAGCGAACTCTGGCGACATTTCTCAAAAGTTACCTTTACACTGTACGAGATACACCCTCGAACAGTTAATCCTCCGAACCTTGCCGTACCGGCGTACTAAGAACAACTATTTACACTGAAACGTGAAGTTGAACGAACAATGATGTCTGACCGCACCTATGCACCTCAATACCATGATTTCCATTACAAAAACGTCTGATTTGGAACTAGCGGTTGTTATGACATTTGCTCTAATTTATTATGGTCAAAGCAGCGTCAGAAAAATGCTAAAAGACGGTCTAGAAGCTTGCTCATGCAACTAGAGTCTTGGTGACACTCTGATGACTCCTTACGGCAGATGAAATCCTGATCAAAAATTTTCAAAAAAAAATTAAATGGGTTTTGGCTGGTTTTGAAGTTCTACGCACAAAAAATTATATCTTTTTATTCACAACTAAAATTATAATAGGATTATTAAATAGTCAGGATTTTCAGCTTAACATTTTTTTTTAATTTTGAAAATCCAACGTATCGATCCCTATAAGTGGATTTTCATCGGGTCTAAAAACAAGTGAAGTACCTATACGAGCAACATAAATGCTGATTTTTACTTCCACTTACCTATATATGAAATATATAGTAAGTGGAAGTATTGCGATTGTGAAAAATTTCGACTTCCGGTTTTCAACGGAAATACACGTTTTTGGATCCCCTGAGTCCAAATGACCAAGTCCCGCGAAACGGTCTGTGTGTGTGTGTGTGAACAGACTAGCTCAAAAACTATAAACCGTGTGAACCTGAAATTTGGTATTTAGTTTAGGTATATGCCCGCGATGTGACAGCAAAAATTTCATCAAAATTGCTCAAAGGGAGGGGGTACTTTTTTTAATAACTTTTTAGGTTTTTTTCAATTTTCTCAAAAACGGCTCTAACGATTTTGATTAAACTGAGTATTTCATGTACTAATATGCCAGAGATATGACTGTAAAAATTTTATCAAAATTGATTAACCGGAGGTGGGACTTTACTTAAAAAATTTCGTATCATTTTTACCTTTTTTTCGATTTTCTCAGAAACGGCTTTAACGATTTTCATCAAATTCGTCATGTTTAATGAAAATTAGGTGTTCTTTAATATCAGGTAAGCTTTATCATTATTAAAATGATCTGGGGGGGGGGGGGGGTTAAATGGGGTAGGGGCCTTTTTTGTTTGTTTGTTTTTGTTTCCTATGAAGTATCTTTGTTTTTGTTTATATGGAGAAATAAACTGTCTCTCATTACGCCTAAAAATTAAAAATGGCTAAATATGAGATATGATAAAAACCAAGTAAACATATAGAGGAGAAAAAATCTGGTGCGTGCTCGCAACACACAACTTTCACTTACCAACTTACTTAGATTAGAAATTAATGCGTTTTGTTAATTGCCACTTCTCAAAAGAACAGAACGGCTTTAATTATGAACAATGGTCTGTCATTAAAGGCGTACTCCGTATGCGTGGGCTTAACGAGTTTTGTGAATATTTTTCTTTTTTTCTCCTCTTTATGTTTTATTTATTTTTATCATATCTCATATTTAGCCATTTCTTATTTTTAGGCGTAACGAGAGACAGTTAATTTTTCCATCCAAACAAAAACAAAGGTACTTTATAAGAAACAAACAAACAAAAAAGACCCCCCCCCAAAAAGAAGCCCCCTCAGAACATTTTAATAATGATAAAGCTTACCTGATATTGAAGAAAACTTAATTTTCATTAAACATGACGAATTTGATAAAAATCGTTAAAGCCGTTTTTGAGATAATCGAAAAAAAGTTAAAAATTGGAAAAAAAGTCATGAAATAAAGTGTATAAATTAAGTAAAGTGCCACTTGCGGTTGATCAATTTTGATGAAATTTTTACAGTCATATCTCGGGCATATACATACAACATATACCCAGTTTGATCAAAATCGTTGATGCCGTTTTTGAGTAAATAAAAAAAACACGTGAAAATGATACAAAATTTATTAAGTAAAGTCGCCCTTCCGGTTAATCAATTTTAATGAAATTTTTACAGTCATATCTCGGGCATATAAATAAATCAAATACTCAGTTTAATCAAAATCTTTAGAGCCGTTTTTGAGAAAATCGAAAAAAACCTAAAAAGTTATTAAATAAAGTACCCCCTCCCTTTGAGCAATTTTGATGAAATTTTCGCTGTCACATCGCGGGCATATACCTACACTAAATACCCAATTTCAGGTTCCCACGGTTTATAGTTTTTGAGCTAGTCTGTTCACACACACACACACACACACAGACACACACACACACACACACACACACACACACACACACACACAGACCATTTTGCGGGACTTGGTCATTTCGACTCAGGGGGTCCCAAAACGTGTATTTCCGGTGAAAACCGGAAGTCGAAATTTTTCACGATCGCAATACTTCCACTTACTATATATTTCATATATAGGTAAGTGAAAGTAAAAAAGAAAAATATTCAGTCAATTCATAAGACACATTGAGTCCACGCAGGACGCTTTTAATGACAGACCATTGTTCATAATTAATACCCTTCTGTTCATTTAATGGAAATTATTTGTTTCATGGGAAATAAATGAAATATTCAACAAGTACATAGAGAATTATAAAATCAGTCGACTTGGAGTATTATGCTTGCATTGCCGAATTATCTCAAGTAAAAACTTTTATTTAATAATAAAAGAAATTAGTGTTTGTTATAGAGCAAATGAAAACAAAAATAAGAAATGAATGTGGAAAAATGTGTAACTGAGTGAGAAGTGGCATTAACACAACGTATTAATTTCTAATCTAAGTCGGTAAGTGAAAGTTGTGTGTTGCGCGCACGCACCAGATTTTTTTGTCTTGATTTTAGTCCTGATGAAGATCCACAAGTTGGCTTTTCAAAATGAAAATTGTATAACTGAAAATCCTGAATATTATTTATCCTATAGTAAAGAAAAACAGTTGACTACTACACACCTCTAACTAAAATTATGGATTTCGATTCATTATCAAAAAGAATCTTCACTGAGATATTGTTAATAATAATTTAATAAAGTACCGTTAGAAGGTTACCTGTTAAGGTAATAAAATTTTAGGTACTCGAGGTAAAATCAAGTGGAAAGAACCTTTACCTGAATACCTTTGTTACCTTTATTCCTGTCGTTCTCTGAAGTACCTATAGTTTAAAATATCTTCGGTTGTTCAGGATGCGCAAAACACATCAATAAACATTGTTTTCGCCATATTGGAAGAAATAAGATTATAGTCACTACCTACATTATTATTACACCGAATTACATGAATGTTTTCTCTATATTTATTCCATGTTAAGAGGTTTTGATTAAAGCATTACAGGATTTACTGACATACATATTGGGCATGGATATAAGTGGCATATTCAAATTGATTAAACAATACTGGAATATCGAAGGAAACTTCTGCATCTTATTAAAAAAAAAAAAAAAAAAAAAAAAAAAAAAAAAAAAAAAAAAAAAAAATTGTAAGGGAAACAACAGAATCAACCTTATTCATCCGAAATTCATTGATTTCTGCAATCATCCCATACTTCAAACATTAACTTTGTATGAATAATTTCAAATAAGAACTCATACTTTTCTTATTTGAAATGGCAGTTAAAAAAAAATAAAAAATCGGAAAAGAATTTGTATTGGACTATTAGAATGTCTTAATAAATATTTTTTTGCGAAAGTTGGAATTAATAGCCAGCAAAATTCCTACAGAAAAATGGGAATTGTTTCAAATTTCTTTATTCGCTACTTTTAGAAAAGTGAAGTAACAACTTATTTTACATATAAGAAAAAATATAATCGGCATAAAATAAATAAATTAGATTTGTTCGCTGTTCGGATAATCAATAGAATTTTCCTCACCCTTAGGCTGTGTATAGTAAATAGAGATAATCTTTTGGTTTTTTCTTCCTTAATTCCGTCTGCTATTGTAAGAGAGTTCGCGAGGTTTTCAGAGAGATTTCTATGATGATTTGGTTGAGATATATTTTCATGAAGTCTTGTAGGATTGGGCATTGAAGAAACATGTGTGCAATAGTGTCTTCGTCTATTTTCCAAAGTGGACATTCCTTATCTATGTTAAATATCGTTACACATCTGTGGCAATACTGCTATTGTGGATGCCAGTCAGACGGAGTTGTGCTATTATTCTCAAGTTGGTGATGTGGGGCCTAGTTAGTAAATATGGTTCTGTAGTTCCTAATGAGCTGATGTGACTATAGAGTGGGTTGAAAGATTTTTTCCACAATGTAGTTTAATTCTGGTGTGATTAGTTGAGGTTTGCCCCAGCTTTCCCCTTCCCAAAGCATTTGAAGTGACTCTTGAAGCTTCATTGCCCAGTTGAAAGGTAATACATAATTTACTGATAGTGAAATCAAGCAAATCGCAGATAAACTTCGCATTATCCACAAATTTGCTAAATGCGCTCCAGCACAGGCGCAAATGACCTTAAATATAAATAAATGAAAAATAAGAGAAAAAAATTCCGACATAAATAGAAAAATATCAATCTGGAACCCATGATTATTTATCAACCTTTCGTAAAGAAAAACAGTTGATTATTACACACCTCTAAATTTAACAATACCTTGTTATTTCATGTCATTGAATTCTATTTTGCTCATGACACAGACCTCCTCATATCCCATCTATCTCTCCCCTTCATAAGCTACCGAGAAATATTCTAAACGTTACATTTTCAACCGAAAAAGGAGATGGTACTCTCTTGGGAATATTGTTGGAGAAGCAACGAGGATTGGGTTCCTGGGGTTTATTGTTGTGTCGTTACCTGTAGAGAGAAAGAAGATTTGAGGAAGGGAGCTTGTATTGTATGTTGTATATTGTTGGAAAGGGAGAACTGAGGGACCTTAAGGCTGCTTTGTCCATGGGCCCTATAGTAACGGACTCAACTTAGAGGAAGTCTTCTCTTTATATTTAATAACAATAATAATAAATTATATATAATATATAATAATATATAATATAATAATAATAATAACAATTGTTGTATCACATACACATACTTGGGTACTGGTCAATTAAACCCCCACACGAGCATAACCTGCTTACCCTTGGAGTAACCTTCCCATCTGATGTATCGAACCTGCACTATATGGAATGTTTGTTTTGATTTTATCACAACTAAACATTAAACCTACCAATGGTGTAACCTTCCTATATAACTGGAATCTATAAAATATATGGAAAACAATTTGATTATGACATTTCCAACAAATTTAATGATAGCTCATAGCTAAGGAAAATAAATAAATAACTTATATCAAAAAGAAAACAAATTTATTTTGACATTTCCAACAAATTTAAGGATAGCTCATAGCTAAGGAAAATTAATAAATAACTCATTTCAAAAAGAAAACAAATTTATTTTGACATTGAACTAAACACAATTTAAACATTATTATTAAGATTTAACATAATAAGATTTAACACAATAAGATTTAACACAATTTAAACATTATTATTAAGATTTTACATAGCTCATTTTGAAATCCTTCTATGTCCTTTAATATTTCTTCAAATTGATCACATTCTCCTAATTTCTGTCTCCACATAAATTCAGCCAAGTATGTTTCTAAATATTCTCGATCCGCCCCCCTTCTTCTCTTATTGCTCTCTTTTAAAGATCCCCACATTCTTTCGACTTTTTGTGTATTACACAAACTTTCTGGATCTACAAAATTATATGTATGGTTCACTGTCAGATGTTGAAAACCTTCTTTATCGAGGTTCTTATAGGCCTTTACGATGCCACGATACTAACAAGCTTTAAACAAGTAACCTGCCAGAAGCAAAGCGAAGCATACACGACGTAAAATATCGATAAACAGATAATACTTGTTTGCTTATAATGCGTAGTGAGAGCTGTTTGGTTATAGTTATACCATAATTATTAGCGCAGATCTGGGGATATGAAGACTCAGACCTATTAGAAAAACTTCAAAGGTATTTTGTAAAAATAATTATAGGGCTTCCTATCAATACATAGAACTACATGCTATATTTGGAAACCAAACTGGATCCGCTACATATTTACACCGTATCCGTTCACCTGAAATACATTATAAAGGTATTAAGGATGGGAACCAATCGTTCACCTAAAGTAATCGCCCTAAAAATAATTGAAAAATTTTTAAGTTGGATGAGTGCCTTAAAAAGACTAGGCAGAAGTGTTGGCATAGATTTTTTTTGGCCGAAGGGTTAAAAGATCAACTTTAAACGCATAAAACTGGCCTATTATCAAAATTGAGTAAACAAGCGAGGGATAGGTTTACCGAAAGAGCCCGAAATGTCGGACACCATTTGTTTTATAAAAAATCTGGTGCGTGCGCGCAACACACAACTTTCACTTACCCACTTACTTACATAAGATTAGAAATGAATGCTTTGTGTTAATGCCACTTCTCAAAGTTACACATTTTTCCACATTCATTTCTTACCTGATATTAAAGAACACCTAATTTTCATTAAACATGGCGAATTTGATGAAAATCGTTAAAACCGTTTTTGAGATAATCGAAAAAAAGGTAAAAATCGGAAAAAAAGTTATGAAATAAAGTGCCCCCTCCCTTTGACCAATTTTGATGAAATCTGTGCTGTCACATCGCGGGCATATACCAACACCAAATACTGAGTTTTGTCAAAATCGTTAAAGCCGTTTTTGAGTAAATAAAAAAAACACGTGATAATGAGACAACATTTATTAAGTAAAGTCCCCCCTCCGGTTAATCAATTTTGATGAAATTTTTACAGTCATATCTCGGGCATATTATTACATCAAATACTCAGTTTAATCAAAATCGTTAAAGCCGTTTTTGAGTAAATAAAAAAAACACGTGAAAATGATACAAAATTTATTAAGTAAAGTCCCTCCTCCGGTTAATCAATTTTGATGAAATTTTTACAGTCATATCTCGGGCATATAAATAGATCAAATACTGAGTTTAATCAAAATCGTTAGAGCCGTTTTTGAGAAAATCGAAAAAAAACATAAAAAGTTATTAAATAAAGTACCCCCTCCCTTTGAGTAATTTTGATGAAATTTATGCTGTCACATCGCGGGCATATACTTACACTAAATACCCAATTTCAGGATCGCACGGTTTATAGTTTTTGAGCTAGTCTGTTCACACACACACACACACACACAGACAGACACACACACACACAGACCATTTCGCGGGACTTGGTCATTTCGACTCAGGGGACCCCAAAACGTGTATTTCCGTTGAAAACCGGAAGTCGAAATTTTTCACGATCGCAATACTTCCACTTACTATATATTTCATATATAGGTAAGTGAAAGTAAAAATTGAATTATGAAATAACATATTTCGAGGTACAGATGGATATAAATTATATCCGACTTATTTTTAAAGCCAGGGGAGAACTACTTAATCTTAATAACCAGCCATGGATCAATAAAAGAAATAATTGCTCATCATGCAACTTAAATGTTGCTGAGGATACGATGCACTTCATCTCGAATTGCCCGCTGTTGACACAATTTAGGTTAATTTTCTTAGAAAAAAAGACACTAAATCTAAAAGAAACGTTGAAATTACTAAATGATCCAGATTATGAAAAATTATATTTATATCTAAAAAAAGCAACTGATACAGAAATGAATTAGTAATAGAATTTAATTATTAAGTGTTACAAAGGAAAATCTTAAAATATGCCATGTATAATTTTATATATGTATACTAATGTATGGTATTGAATGTATTAATCAATAATAAATTACCTCGACAAAAGAACTCTTGTTCATTGTC
Source organism: Aelia acuminata (assembly GCA_911387785.2). Taxonomy (NCBI): domain Eukaryota; kingdom Metazoa; phylum Arthropoda; class Insecta; order Hemiptera; family Pentatomidae; genus Aelia; species Aelia acuminata. The sequence continues at coordinate 13,245,103 of OU426984.1, forward strand.
TATATACGAGATTTAATGATAAGTAGATTGTAAATATTTTGTAAATAAACGTATTTATTTATCTATCTATTTATACCATAATTATTACAAATCCAAGTCTGATAGAAGACTTTATAACATGGTAGTTTACTTAAGAATAGTCTGCGGTGCATTCCACGTTTTTCCTTGTTCCTTAATTTAAAAGTCTCTCCAAAAAGAACGAATTTCATAAAACCTCAAAAATGTTCATGACAAAACTTAGGCCTCTGATGGCAATTCGAATACATAACAAATTACTTACCTCTATTGATTTTTTTTTTTAACTTTGGTTCCATTTTATAAACACAAGTAAACTAATTCAAACTCTTTTAATTTCAATTTATTTTTTATATTAAAACATCTTAAGTGAAATATTATAGGTACAGGTTTTTTTTTTTTTTTTGTATATACAGAAATGTATTATTTGGTCTTCACACTTGCTTATTAGTTTGGACATAGTCCTCTAAGTAAAGTAGTACTTCTTGAATCTGCATATATCGGTCATCGAAAAGACAAATATAACAGTACAGTTATCGTCATCACTAGTACCAAAAGAGGTTGTTGTCGGTGCGCGGTCGAGTTTAACCAAGGAAATAAGACCAAGCACCGAAAACAAACTTTTGTTACGTGTTATGAACAATACGTTTCATCATACTGTTCATACTTGAGTGCATTAAAACTATTTTATATTTCATCAATTACTTACAGATACAATATAAGAAATTAAATTGACACTTTTTTTTTTTTTTAATCTGTTAATTAACCAATAATAGAATAAAAGTACTTATATATTTACAATAATATTTTTAATACAATCACTGATTATTAATTATAATAAAACATTTGCTTGGCATTGCCTTTTGGAATACATGTTATTTTGCACTTGATTAGAATGAAGCAGAGTATAGCTACAATTAACCTCCTTCAAACACATGTTTATTAATATATGTATATTAGTAGCAGGTAAGGTTAGCGCACCAAAAAGATTTTTCAGGCCTAGGCCCGAAAAGTTCTACTTTACGGACTCAAACCGAGTATTGAAAACACATTTTGATGCAGTATGATGAAAAATAGTTTTAAGTAGTTTGAAATGGATTTATTAATTATTAATTCGATATTAAAATTTAATTTAAAACTTTCTTTAATTTAGGAGTTTCAGTTATCTATTTTTTATTTTGGAAAGCAGGTTTCGATCCCTGCATTTGGATTGGGCTTCCGAGTCCAGAGTAAAGAAAAACAGTTATCTATTACTCACCTCTAAACTTGTCTAAGGGTATTACTCTGGACTGAGAAACCCTGATGAAGATCCACATGTAGGGATCGAAACTTTGCCTCTCCAAAATAAAAAAGTAACTTAATAACTTAAAATCCTGACAATCAATCAACCAATGTATTATAAAGAAAAACAGTTGACCGTTACTCACCTCTAAATCTTTAATTTATTGATTGAGAAAATCAGAATGAAATAGTGAATTGTTGGCTGCTAGTAATATAGCTAGTATCTATTAAATCTTCAAAATGATGATTCTTAAAAACCATGATATTGAAAGAAAACTTGATATAATGATAGTTTAGTTAATTTGAAAGTTGATAAAAATAAAAAATTATAAATAAAAAAAATACTAAGTAGAAGAAATTTTTCCTCCTCCCCTAAAAAATTCAAAACCTATGAAAGATTTTGATGACGTAACTTTCGCCCCTGATGGTAATTCTACGTGAGTAGTCTCATGAGAAATCCCGGTCTGCTGTCACTTAAATCTATTGCTTATCACTATCGTGTTTTTTACTTTTTAATTTTGGTTCCATTTTATAAACATTCCAACACAAAAAGTCGACTCATTCAATCTCTCAGCCCCGAATAATTCATTATTAAAACATTTTAATATATATTTTAATTCAATTGATTATTTATATTAAAACATCTCAAGTAAAATATTAATTATATTAAAACATTGTAATATCTATTTAAATTCACAATTTATTTATTAATAATTTATTATTTGAGGATTTTAAAATATTGTTACACTAAGTGGGTTAAAATAATTTTATTCGAAGAAAACAATAATAATTAATGCCATATAAACAATGTAAACTCAAATAACTAACTAGGTTGTTAGTTTGTTTTTAACGTCATTTTAAGCCACTAAGGCCAATCGGACGATGAGTACCATTTAACGTCCTATCCGAGGGACGGCATAGCCAAGGAATTTTTACTCCCTTTAAAAAATCCTAGGGCTAATGCGGGACGCGATCCCGCGACCTTTAGTGTTGGAAGTTGCTACGCTAACCACTATACCACAGGTTACAGTACCCATTTTGATATGTATGGCAATTCCCTCAGCTTAATAAATAAAGATATGGTAAAGATTTATTGAAACAACACTTCATTTTATTTCGGTATTTAGGGTGGGCAAGCATTCAGTAGCCAAATCTATTTTGTCTGGCTTGCCATGGGTAATTATGAGTCACCTTTTCGCCTGTGGGCAAAACATCGAGACTATTTGTTTCAGCAAAAGATTGGTTAACCAAAACCTTACTGCACCTATTAGCACTATAATAAATAGAAATTGTAAATCTAAAAATTAAAAAAATCGCAATTGCTGTTATAAAAAGTTATAAATTATCTCTCTATATATAAGAGGCTTTGTCCTGACTGACAGAATCAACGCAGAGCAAAAACTACTAATGATAGAAACTTGAAGTTCGGAATTTAGATTTTAAACGCGATGTAGGTGACCACTAAGAAAGGAATTTCAAAAATTTAACCCCTAAGGGGTTTAAATGGCGAAATTGTCGTTTAACTCTAACGGATACCTATTTTTGCACTTCGAGAAAAAATGTCTAATTTGGACTCATTTTTAAAGATCTTGATACGACGAGTCTATCTCGAAAGCCCGATGGGGCGTCATGAACCATGCATTAAAGCCAAAAAAATGAAGCGTTCGCGACGAGTAAGCAATTTTTTGTTTCGGTGGTATTACTGCACACTCTCCATTGCGCTTCTCTCTCTCTTCTACCGAGCCGGCAGCTTCCCCCCCCCCCCACATTCCACCTAGCGGAAGCTCCGATCCCTGTTATGTTGTTAATATATAACATATTATATTAAATAAATACCAAAATAAGGATCACCGAATTGATTTTAAAGGCTCGCGGACAAAGCCGCGACTAAGAATGCTAGTCGTTATCTATCTCATTCATGAAATTAAATTTTTATGATTTGATAAGTAGACTGAAAGAACATGCAGCATCGTTTAAGGTTCCTCGCTTGCTACTGATACGTTATCTCATATCACCATGTTTTATATTCTGAAATTAATTAATATGTATCGTGGCAAAAGATTAATTTGGTACAATTTTGCTGTCTGTTATGATTTTACTGAACCCTATTCCAATTATATTTTTTATTAGTTCTTTATACATGTATGTTATTCAAATTTAATCTCGGCTCCGCTGAAATAATCCAGTGAGTGCTAAATGAATGTATCATTAATACTTACTATAGTCAAATATGAGATGTAAGAAATAAAAAATTTAACCCTTCTAAATTCTTCAGTAGTATTTTAAGTGTTAAACCGTAAAGTTCTATTTTAAATCCCGATGTTTTTTAGATTAGCTGAAACGTTTTTATATTTATCATTGAGTTTTGATTTGACTGTATTAAAAAGAATAGGATCAAATTAATTCAACGCATTATAGCTACTGAGCCACAGCAACGTTCTGTCAGGACTGCTTGTATTTCTATAGAATTGTGTATACGTATCAGGTTACGCAATAATTATAATTTTAAATTGCTATTTGAATTAATTCATGAAATTATAAATTAAGTAGGGTGGGATACACGGACATCCCCTAGTTCCCTCAGAGTACATAAGGGTTGCATGCAGAACATCTGTGTGCAGGCAGAATTACCATCAACCTTCAAAGCACTCAATACAATTATTGTACATATGCAGATGAGGCAGTTAGTATGCTTCCTGGTATGGCTGTTCTGTTACCGTAGGTCATAACGTAGTATAATATAATATGTTTATATTATTATCGTATAAAAAACACAAGGTTATTTTGTTACAAAATTATTTAATGAAATTTACAAATGCAACAAGTTTATAATATGTTAATGTTCGCGAGCATTACATGAGAATGTCCTTTGAAGTAATTCATTACTGTAATGAATGTAGAGATACACAGTCCTTGATATAAACTTAAAATAAAAAAGAACACTTAAGAATGGGATTCTAGAAATAATTTGTAATAACAAAGCTCTTATGAAGAATATTCCGATCTAAAGACATAACTCTTTATTTATAAACCTTCTGAAACCAATAACCCCTGTACATTTTGGAATGAACTTTGGAACCAAACGCTTCTTCGATATTTTTAGTTCACTTGTTACTTGGTTAATGGGGTCACCTACTCGTATGATGTAGTAGTCAGCATAGCAACCTACAATATGGTTCGAGGGTTCGCGTCCCGCGATGGCCCTATAATTTTTTAAAGGGAGTAAAACATCCTTGGCTTTGCCATCCCTCGGATAGGACGTAAAATGGAAGTCCCGAGCCTGTACGATATCAGGCTATTATCCTATTATACCTGGATTGGCAAAATGTACTCCCCACTGTAGCATCGTCCGATTAGCAATAGAAGCATAAAGGGACGTTAATTTAACAAACAAACACATTGTAACGTGAAACAAAAAAAACATATGATTTTAAAGATTTCTACACTTGTTGGAGAACCAACTGTTCCAGCACATGTTTGTGACTTTTCTAGTACGTGTTCTGGACTGTTCGAATATATTCTACGCTTAAGTAGAATAAAGTGACGTTAAATAAACAAATATACTTTGTTTAAAAAATTTGACTGTTTAAACTCGCCTTTTTTAAAGCTTTTTTTTCTTTATTGGTCCTCCCCTTCCTCGCCTGTTAGGCTATACGGGGGTGCACCTACCCTACCCCTATTTTTCGCTATTCCGCTATTCTTTATTTTCCCTATTTTTCACCGCCCTACACCGCAACCACCCCTTATTTTTGGCCTCATCCGATTTCTATCACCGCTTGCTAGCTTCTACACTTAGAGCCGTGATTCCGCTCGATTTTAATTTTTTTTTTTTTTTTTCGCTTCAATTAATCCTTTTTACTCTTTCTATATTAGCAATTTTTAGACTGCCGTCCGTCCAATTCCTATGCTTTCTAGGTACGATATTACCGTCTAGCTTTTAAAGCTACCTTTTTTAACTAGCTGTCACATTTCATGTGGTTTAAAACTAAAATCAAAAGCTTTTAGTTGAGTAAAGACAAAAGTCTGAGCATATAATTTTTATTTTACGCTTGCTATAAAAATTCGTATGGAGCGGGGTAGTTCATTGGTAAGTCATTGAGCTAATGGGCTCAAGGTCCCGTGTTCGAATCTCTTTTGACAGGATACCTTTAATATTCTGTTACAGATCGTTTGGTGGGTTCTACAAACCCAACCTCTACAATCTGGGTTCCCTTAATTGAAAAATTAAGCGAAAAAACAAAGCGGTTAAGCGTGATAACTGTCAGATCACCTCCTTGCACGACTGCAGACCAAAAAAAATACTCCCTTACGTAGTATTGAACCCCTTCATGGATTGTAGCTATACAGGTATATGGGTCATTCTCACGTAAGTGGGCACTTTTGTGTCCCAGGCCGATTATAGCGATTTAGAAAAACTTAGGACTCTAAGACATGAATTTTGTAAATCCAGGCGAGTTGTAAAGGTAGACCCCATACGACTTTATTTTAATTGTATAACACACGTACCTTAAAAACACCAGAAAAAGGTCAAAATTCATTCCCCTGTCATGTCCCGAGGTCTGATTCTGCTCGAAGTAAGAGTTCTGTGTCCGTATACTAGGTCAATTTTTACTTTTTTTTCTGTTCAATTTGTTCAAAATACTGTAAAATTTCATAAAAGCAGTCCAATCCTTGATGATAAAGGATTAGAGTTGAAAAAAAAACTATTTTTTATGATGTCCCACAAGTTTTCTTTCATTCCCTTGTCAATTTTTAAAATTAAATTGTCACCACACTATTCAGGCGGGAAATTAGTAAAAAATATATAGTCAGCAGGAAAGGGTCTTTTCCTAAGCAACCCCAACTGTTAACTTATCCTCAGTACAAATCCAAGCTCTCCAGAAGCAAATAAGTTCTCAAACTTCAGAGGTTACGTTTAATAGACTTCATTCCCCTGTCCTCTATAGTTTCGGTCAGGCAAGTTTTTTCTTTTCTAATTTTTGAGAGATAAAAGATTTTGTAGCACAGATTTCGTTTTTCAAATAGCATTATTATATTTTTTTTTTCTTTCAACGGTTATCAAATAAGCCTAAAAATTCATTCCCCTGTCGTTCATTCCCCTGTCTTACTATAAATAAAATGCTGCAGGGAAATGAAGATAGCGACGTGGATTGAAGCTTACTTTTGGTGCTCAACTTTTTCAAAGCATCATCAGTCCTTAATAATGAGAAATTAAAAAAAAAAAAAAACGAAAAAAAAAAAGTTCAACGTGAATGGTGTTCTTCCCCGTCGACTCCTTGTTTCTTATAGGCTAAGGAATAGTATTACACCGAAAAAAAGTTTATTTGTAACCATAAACTTTATAAAAAAAACGCCGTAAAAAGTGCCCACTTTGTTGAGAATGACCCATATATGAAAATTCGTATTTTTGGAATTTATGAGACGAAAAAAGCGAATTTTGAAATAAAAATATTTAAACACACGCCGATCAACACGTCCCCTAACAGATATACAGGTGGTTCGTTTGCCAAACAATATGACACATATCTGATCTCCAAATATAATTTAGAACGAGGGATAAAAAATATTTTTTTTTTTATAAAACATATAATCTTAGAGCTGTTAAGCTGTTATAAGCATTGTAAGGCCCAATTTTTATAAAATCCGTAGGAAATATAATTTTTTTTATAAATGTATGAAAAAAATAATCATCTTGTGAAATGTCAATTCTTTACTGGTTTTTATCAGAAGAGTGGAATTTATACTATCATATTAGGTAACTAACTAGATTTTTTCAAAAATGTACCTTAATCAACATATAGTAATATGGACTAATATAGTAGAAATATATAAAATAAAATAATATATAAAATAATAATAGAAAATTATGCAAGCATTCAGCCTCAAAATGCAGTCTCCTTGGATTCAGACACACATAAATTATTATAAGTGATGCATCTCTCTACTTGCTTCAAAATTAATTTGCACCCATATTCAACACCACTGAAGGGTGCTTCCCTCACTTTGATTAGTGAAGTCTCCTCAGAGCACTCAGGTTTATAAATTTAGTGAGTTTCAAAGAGATACAAATATTTTTCTGTATAGGTTCAATTTTGGTTTATTTTTCATATTCTATTTTAACGTGAAACACAAGACATATGATCGAAAAAAGTTTCTGTTACAACCTAATAACAGATGATTTTATTATAACCTGTACCTGTACCTGTATTGTATCAATTAATTGAGTAATGGTTATTATTTAAAAATTCAATTCTATAATTGATTTCTTATATTATATTATTGTGAAATAATATAAATATATAGTATAAAAAAAACACGATTGAAAAGCGTTGTAGACTTTTTGTTCGAACAAAATGTTCGTGACTGTTAGAGAATCTTCTACGCTTGTCGGAAAACTTCTAGACTATAATACGTATTCCATACTAAATATAAGGAGCGATGGACTGGATAGTTAGTCTGGCCCTAAAGCTCGAATCATATGGTTACTTTTGTGTCACTATATCGTTACAAGTTCGTGCTTCTTGTAACTTTGTTAGTTATTTGAGTTTATACTGTTTGTCAGACATTTTGAATCATTATTTTCATTTAATAAAAATTATTTAGACCCACAATAGCGTTACACTATTGTCACTAGCAATCCAATAATAAGCCAGCAATCACTATTAATTATATTTGTCAGTATAATGACTCCATCTGTTTACTATTTTTATTTTAATCAATATTAATTATAGAATGGAGAGCTGAGTGTTTATTATTCCAGTAATTATGTTACATGTTGCGTCATTGGTTGAGAACATTGTTTATTCAACGCAATCGATATTTTTAGCTGGTGTAAACTCCTGGAGTTATCGATTCTTTCAGTTTTCCAGGGCACTATTACTTTGTCACAGATCTTCTTGGCGTTTTCTTCTTTATACGAGTATGTTTTAAGCTGAATATTGGTGTATCATTTTTCACCTATAATTACAGTAACGATTATTTTTTTTTTTTTTTTTTTTTTTTTTGTACACTTCTTGTACATAATAGGATGTGAATGTTAATTTTAGATTCCCCATTGCCGATGTTTGGGGAATCTTAATAATTTTGGAAAAATATAAAAAAACAATTGTGTAGTCAAATCCCAATGCCAATTCAATGGGAATGGCATAATAACCTATCTACAACTTATAACCCTCAAAAAAGTACAATACAAATTAAGATACAAACACGTTTAATAAATAATTATTATCAATTGTTATAAATAAATCTTTAGAATAATCTTAGATAGAAATATTCCTTCTTATCTATGGTATTTATAAATTCTAAATTTCATTGTTTACTTCCAATAGCATTAACTAGAGCAGCATCCCTTTAATCCATTCCATGCTCAAGTGTCGTTATCAGCCTTTAAAATTATTTATTTTGATTATTGATTATCATAATATCAAAAGATTTATTATAATATTTTGAATATATAACATGTTAATATAAACATTGATATCTTTTAATGACTCGCATTCTGATGTAAATTTTGTGGTCATTCTACCTAAATGAATTATTGATTTTCAGGATATATATGTATAATAGTTTTTTTTAGATATAGTCATTAATTAGGTGTACTGGCATCGTTGATTGTTTTCAAATAACCACACCAAGATTCATTACTAAGATATTTTTTTTTTTTACGCTCTATTTTTAAGGAAATCTTGTAAACATAGTACAATTCTAATTTGAAATTACAAGTATTTTTAAAAGCTGAAAAATATAAATATAAGATTTAAATGGAGTGAAAAATAAGTTTTTATTTTTATTACTAGTATTTTTTTTTTTTTTATGATTGATTGTTCAGTATAATTCTATGTCCTTGTTATAGTCTTCTATGACTATAATTCTAAGTGTTTTTAAAAGCTGAAAAATATAAGATTTAAATGGGATGAAAAGGAAGTTTTTTATATTTTATTACCGTAATATGAGGTGACATTGTGACTAATGGGGTGACTTTGTGACAAGCCTATTTTTCTACAGTTTTTGTTGAATTTCCCTCCTTAAAAAGAATCAGGTTAGGCAATTCAGTGTACTTGTCAGTTGGTCAGTAATGTGCTGCAACCTACTGGCCACATATAACTTCTTTCATTCCATTTACCATGGTGCTTTATTTCATATATGTTTGATTGTTTTCATTTAGTTGAAACCTTGATTATTGATTTGCCAGTAGGTTGCAGCACATTTCTCTTACATTCTTTTTAAGGAAGGGGAAATTCAAAAACTGTAGAAAAATATACTTGTCACAATGTACGGTATTACGGTACTTCTATTTTTTTTTTTTTTTTTTTTTTTTTTTTTTTTTTTTTTTTTTTTTTTTTTTTTTTTTTTTTATGATTGTTCAGTATAATTCTATGCCTTCATTGTCATTCTTATTTGAAATTACAAGTATTTTAAAAGCTGAAAAATATAAGATTTAATTAGGATGAAAAGGAAGTTTTTTTTTTTTACTTGTTTTTTTTTTTTTTTTTTTTTTTTTTTTTTATGATTGTTTAGGATTCTCGGCATTATAGTCACCCCTCCTGAATAGCACCCCTCTGTTCGTGATGAATAGAAGAAAACCTGTTTTTGAACCACGTTCATCGTTTCATGACAGCTGCGAAATTAAATTAATGAATAGCAAACACTGTCCTTTTTTAATCCTTCCTATTTTTTTTCATATATATATATATATATATGTATATATATGTACAAAATAATTCTACTTGGCATAAAGGTTTTATTTGAATTTTATGAATTATTATGAAAGTAAACATATGTATTTATATTCTGGAATAATAAATATGATTTTAAACTAAAGAAATATCAGTCCTTTATATGTTGTTCATAAAATAAAAATAAAAATATTAAATAATAAAACACGACACTGGATCTTCGGACACAGACACAACATGTGGTGTCATGTGTCTACTAGGTTGAAGGCCAGGCGCCACTGCACGCCTGCCTGTCTCACACTAACTTAAACATAACAGTGCTTCTTCGGAATGCGAGACCTTATTTTCTTTTCGTTGATAATTTTGTAAAATTATCGTAAAATCAAAAATAATACAGAAAGATATATGAAGACCCCACGCTAAGAAAGTGTTCAGTCCATTTTTTGTAAATATTGTTTTATAGCTCATTATAGTAAGCCATTTCGAGTATTAGAAATCGGTGTAGTTTACACGACGTTTAGTCCTTGAGATATTTACAATTCTTTTTTGGGGGCACACGCGATTACAATTCTTTTTTAGTCATTGATTCTTTTTCGAGTAACAAATAATGTATCGTATTTTTATTTTAAATAATTTATTTTTAAAGAGAAAAGATTTGGCTCCGCCGAGAATCGAACGCGGGTCTTCCGCTTGACATGCGCGGTATGCTAACAGTTACACCACGGAGACGCTTCCAAACGGCGCCAAATCCTTCCTCTTCACTGACACCTCTCCCACGAAATTTTGCGAGTATTTACGGGAGGTGGACAATTTTTGTCCAGTTTCTCTTGACTTCTTGAGTGAAGAGGAAGGATTTGGCGCCGTTTGGAAGCGACTCCATGGTGTAATGGTCAGCATACCGCGCAGGTCAAGCGGAAGACCCGGGCTCAATTCCCGGCGGAGCCAAATCTTTTCTCTTCAAAAATAAATTATTTAAAATAAATTAAAAGCAAGGGTGGTTATCCACAATAATGATTAAATTAATATTGTATTTTTATTAACACTACCATTATTTGAAAATATAATGGTCATAGATTATTTTTCTCCATTGAATTAGAATTACTAGGTTGAGTTCTATAAAGGATTTAACCTCTCTTTTTGCTCTCCGGTAAAGTTTGCAAAATGTGACTGAACACGTTCTTAGCGTGTGGTCTTAATATATGGATTATCTAAGGTTTGATTAAAAGCCGTTAATGTTTGCTAATTTTCACACTTCAGTAGCGAAATTGCTTAGCTCGCGCCTTTTGTCCAGAAACTTAAAAATTACGATTTATAAAACTATCATTCTTCCTACGGTCCTTTACGGATGCGAAACGTGGCCGATGAAATTGAGGGATGAACAACGGCTTAGGGTTTTTGAAAATGAAGTAATACGGAGAATATTTGTAACGAAGAGGGATGAACTAATTGTGTCTGATAAATATCATTGACGTGATAGCAGCGAGAAACATAAAATGGAGTTATAAAAAAACGAAATTTAGTAGTGAACGAATTTCGAATAGACTACTCAGTGCGGTGCCGATTGAGAAACGTCCGAGGGCTGTGCCGAGACGGAGGTGGGAGGATTGCGTTAAGGCAGATCTGTCGAAGTTGGTTCCGGATTGATATCGATGGATAGAGGTGTGCAGGGAGTGAGTTGTGGAGTCGGCATCGAACCTTCTGGTTCGTTATTCCTTCCAGAGTTCGAATAATGAATAAAAAATAATTGTTTATTCTTTATTTGATTATTCGTTACTTTGTTTGTTAGATTCTTTAACGTCCCTTTATGCTACTAAGGCTGATCGGAAGATGCTACAGTGGGAGTCCTAAATTTTGCCTATCCAGGTATAATTTAGAAAGGGATCTTTAACGAGTACCTGACATCGTACAGGCTCGGGCCCTCAATTTTACGTCCTATCCTCCGAGGGACGGCATAGCCAAGGATTTTTCACTCCCATTAACAAATCCTAGGACAACCCGAAGCGAACCCGCGACATTAAGTATTGTAGCTTACTATGATAAACACTACACCACAGGTTACCCCTATTTATAATTGTATTCTAAACTTAATCATATAATGTTTCAAAATTTACTTCTTGAGTTAATGATGGTGAAAGATATCCACCATATTCTACCTCTTGAGTTAGAATTATTTTATTAAACTTGAAGATTGTGAATTAAATAAAAGTGAGTCTAAACTTTTGACTGATACTGAACGTTTTCGTTACTGCCCCATCAGAACATTGTTATTATGATAAAACCTACCTGATATTAAAGAATGCTCGATTCTTATTCAAAATTACGAGTTTAATCAAAATCTTTCGTTTGTTGTCGTTTGTTGAGAAAATCGTCATAAACTTAAAATTGTAATAACATTTAAGGAATAAACTCCACCTCTGCTTACTCATCAAATACCTGATTGCATTTGCATACGATTGCTTAATCATTAGAGAAAGTTTCAGTCAAAGTCTCAATTGCTAACCGATATGTCAAGCATAATTTATCAGACTTACTGGGCATAGAAAAATATGTCGAAAGAATATTGTGTGGCTGTATTGATGGCTGTTCGGATGTTGAAGTCATTCGTCACGTAGTGTGATCCATTTAAAAATATTGTAATTTTAAACAAAAAAAAAACATACGGTACTTATTTTTGGTACGAACTAGTAGTTAGAACAGACAGTCATAGCACGTGTATGTGACTCCGGCGTTCGAGTTCCATCTATGCAGTTCCATGAGGTTCTAAACTCTTCTCTTTACGACTCTGTATAAAGAACGATGGACTGGAGAGTTAGTCTTAGTCTTTGTTAAAGAGAAGCTGAAGTCATTTGGTTACCTGTGTGTTACAAAGTGATAATTTTTGTAACCTATTTAAATATTTGTGTTGCTACATATAATTCGTGTGTCATTGTTAATTGCTATTTTCATTAAATAAAAATTGATAACCCACATAAATGTTTCAATATTTTTCACAATTTTACAGGATTGGATTGTTTGATGTTTGAGGGCTTTTCAGACCCCATAGTTCTATCCCGTACTTCCATAGAGGTCTAATTAGTACATTTTGTATTTTAAGTCTGTTGTTAAGCCCATTAATATTTCTCCACCATGTTTCGCATCTAAATTAATAAATAAAAAAATCTGAAAAATTAGTAATTGTCAGAAAAACATCCAAGATTAATGTAAACGTGATTTTTTCTGTAACTTTTGAAATCCAGAAGATTTAGTTGAGAGGAAAAAAAAAAAAAAATGATTGTGGGCTCGCGGATACAATTTAAAATTATTAAACAATAATTGTATGAAAGCATTGATAATGAATTCTAAACAATTGAAGCGTGGAAATGCATAAGGGTCTAAGTTCTAAAGAAATAAAACAAAGTTTTTTTTTTGCCAAATTGTTATATGTGCCAAAGCACTTCTTCAGAAACGGGTATAAGTAATGCTAGGTTTTATTTCTTCACTTAGTGAGGAAGAGTGCTTTAATATATAGGATTTTTTAATGAAGGAGTCTCTTCCGTATTTAAATTTATTAGTTTCCCAACGTTTTGAGCTATTGGCTCATCCTCTGGGGTTATCTTATCCTATGTAACTTCTTTTTACACGTTAGCTATTTGTCATCTTATATATTTTTACTTTCACTTACCGATATATGAAATATATAGTAAGTGGAAGTATTGCGATCGTGAAAATTTTCGACTTCCGGTTTTCAACGGAAAAAGTATAATTGTAATCATAATCCGCAGCAAGAGTGAAAAATATGCAATAATGACAATTTAGATTAGGGGAAAGTGCCCCATTGTGGGATGGTTGTCTAATATGGGATATGTTGTTTCTGGATATATTTTATACTGCAACCTCGGTTTTATTTTATAAAATTGAGGATTAAGGTCGCATTGGTACATAACCTTGTAACGTTGTTGTATGTTTCATCCTGTTGGATTATTTTCAGTGAATTGTTGTTTGAGTGTTCAAAATCATTTTTCGTGATTATTTCGACATGATATTTCTAGGCCTTAAGTTAAGTCGAATTCACTAATCATTGTTTTTATCTTAAATGTTGAAAAATTCATTACAATATTTGCTAACTGCTTTCTTTTTTACTTTCACTTACCTATATATGAAATATATAGTAAGTGGAAGTATTGCGATCGTGAAAAATTTCGACTTCCGGTTTTCAACGGAAATACACGTTTTGGGACCCCCTGAGTCGAAATAACCAAGTCCCGCGAAATGGTCTGTGTGTGTGTGTGTGTCTGTGTGTGTGTCTGTGTGTGTGTGTGTGTGTGAACAGACTATCGACTTCCGGTTATCAACGGAAATACACGTTTTGGGGCCCCCTGAGTCCAAATAACCAAGTCCCGCGAAATGGTCTGTGTGAGTGTGTGTGTGAACAGACTAGCTCAAAAACTATAAACCGTGGGAACCTGAAATTGGGTATTTAGTGTAGATATATGCCCGCGATGTGACAGCAAAAATTTCATCGAAATTGCTCAAAGGGAGGGGGTACTTTATTTAATAACTTTTTAAGTTTTTTCGATTTTCTCAAAAACGGCTCTAACGATTTTGATTAAACTGAGCATTTGATCTATTTATATGCCAGAGATATGACTGTAAAAATTTCATCAAAATTGATTAACCTGAGGGGGGACTTTACTTAATAAATTTTGTATCATTTTCACGTGTTTTTTTTATTTACTCAAAAACGGTTTTAACGATTTTGATCAAACTTGGTATTTGATGTATATATATGCCCGAGATGTGACTGTAAAAATTTCATCAAAATTGATCTACGGAAGGGGGGACTTTACTTAATAAATTTTGTATCATTTTCACGTGTTTTTTTTATTTACTCGAAAACGGGTTTAACGATTTTGATCAAACTTGGTATTTGATGTATTTATATGCCCAAGATGTGACTGTAAAAATTTCATTAAAATTGATCAACGGGAGGGGGGACTTTACTTGATAAATTTTGTATCATTTTCACAGGTTTTTTTATTTACTCAAAAACGGCTTTAACGATTAACAAAAATAAGATATGAATGTAGAAAAATGTATGACTTTGGGAAATGATTATTAGCAAAACACGTCAATTTCTAATCTAAGTAAGTTGGTAAGTGAAAGTTGTGTGTTGCGCGCACGCACCAGATTTTTTTTTTCGTTGATGTACCAGAAAACAAAATTTTCAAATGTTTACATTAGTTAAATATCTTATATATAACATGAGTGAAGAATTTTACCAAACATGCAAATGACATTTCTAATTATCTAGAAAAATGACTTTCATTTCACTGTATAATGATTGTTTTACTTCCATAATGAGTTTTTACATTCACTGTTTTGGAATCTCCTGTGGTATAGTGGTTAGTATGGCAACCTACAATACTAACGCAGGTTCGCGCCCAGCGGTGACCCTAGGGTTTTTTAATGGGAGTAAAAAATCCATAGCCATGCCGTCCTTCGGATAGGACGTAAAATGGAGGACCGGAGCCTGTACGATGTCAGGTACTCGTTAAAGATCCCTATCCTTAATATTTAGGCAAAATTTAGGACTCCCACTGTAGCATCGTCCGATTAGCCTTAGTGGCATAATATGAAGTTAAACAAACAAACAAACAAACTTCCACAGTTTTATAAATATTTAAATATATTTTTTTTTTTTTTGTGACTTGCACTTTTTTGTGAAGCCCTATACTGCCCATACTAACACGTATGGCACTGGGTGATACTTTTCCTACGAAAGAAAAGCAACACCCAGGGCGGGACTCGAACCCGCTGCTCCGGCATAGGAGTACGGCGCTTTACCGCACAACCACACCGGGCAATGTTTAAATATTGTAATCTCATGAAATAAATTTAATAAAAATTATTTAGAGTTAATTAACATTAAAGCTATCGGTTCTTAAAGCACACTCCCTTGGTAAAAATTAATGTCAGATACTCCTTGGGTTAATTCAATAAATAAATGTTTTAAAGGTTTTGATAATAAATTTCGAACAATTAATGGTTTTTTCTCTTTAATATGCCTGAAAACACAATTTTCGAACGCATAAATTAATTAAATATGTAATATTACATGAATGATGAATTAAAAAAAAAAATATTTAGAGTTAATTAACATTAAATAAAAGCTATAGCTTCCTAGAGCACCCCCATTGGTAAAATTAAGTCCGATACCTCTTGGTTCCAGTATAATTCAGAGCGTTTGTATAAACGCTACCGTGATTTTTTAGCATAAATATCCATAAATAAAATCTATATTAGACTGATGTGTATGTATTAATCATCTTACAGTTAATTAATCATGCGGTGATCATAGGAATTGAATCAGAACTACGACACAGGGTCTGAGGGTTGCTTTTAATCATTTCTTATGCTTCAAAGGTAACAAGGGTCTTTGAAGACCTTTAACGAAGTTGGACCCCTTAAACCCTCCACTATAAGCCCTGGTATGGTCCTACCAAAAGAAAAAAAACACGAGGGGACGACTTTGATCTAACGAACCACATAATAAAACCACTATGGTTCAAGGTTTCTCGTTTTATGCTTGAAAAAAATTATGAAAATTTGTCAAACCATGTGAAAAAAAACAAAACAAAAGTTCTTTCAGTACTCCTTAAAAAAACAAAATTAGTTTTCTAAATGAGATAATTTATAACTTTTATAATAATAATTTACATTTTTCTTTATTATTAGAATTCACAATTCTTATTTATTTAGTGGTAATAGGTGCATGATTTCGGTTAACCTGTCTTTTGCTAAAACAAATAGATTCAATGTTTTCCCCACACGTGAAAAGGCGACCCATAAACGCCCATGGGAAAAACACGGAGTTTCCAAGTCCAAGCTGGAAAAATAGATTTAGCTACTGGATGCATACATACCCTTAATATCGAGAAAAAATCTGGTGCGTGCGCGCAACACACAACTTTCACTTACCAACTTACTTAGATTAGAATTTTACGTGTTTTGCTAAATATCATTTCCCAAAGTCACACATTTTTCTACATTCATATCTTATTTTTGTTAATCGTTAATGCCGTTTTTGAGTAAATAAAAAAAAACCGTGAAAATGATACAAAATTTATTAAGTAAAGTCCCCCATCCGGTTGATCAATTTTGATGAAATTTTTACAGTCATATTTCAGGCATATAAACAGATCAAATACTCAGTTTGAACAAAATCGTTAAAACCGTTTTTGAGTAAATAAAAAAAACATGTGAAAATGATACAAAATTTATTAAGTAAAGTCCCCCATCCGGTTGATCAATTTTGATGAAATTTTTACAGTCATATTTCAGGCATATAAATAGTTCAAATACTCAGTTTAATCAAAATCGTTAGAGCCGTTTTTGAGAAAATCGAAAAAAACTTAAAAAGTTATTAAATAAAGTACCCCCTCCCTTTGAGCAAATTTGATGAAATTTTTGCTGTCACATCGCGGGCTTATACATACTCTAAATACCCAATTTCAGGTTCGCACGGTTTATAGTTTTTGAGCTAGTCTGTTCACATACACACACACACACACACACACAGACACACACACACACAGACCATTTCGCGGGACTTGGTTATTTTGACTCAGGGGACCCCAAAACGTGTATTTCCGTTGAAAACCGGAAGTCGAAAATTTTCACGATCGCAATACTTCCACTTACTATATATTTCATATATAGGTAAGTGAAAGTAAAAAAAATGAAGTGTTACAACAATAAATCAACTTAAACTGCCATCTGTTGGAAATTTATAGAACTTACACCCGGTCGTATTATAATAAGCATTTAATCTGCAATAAAAGAAATATTGAGGCCAATAATCGAGATATAAACTATCACCTTTTAAGTTGGACAAAACTGCTCAGAATCAGCCAAATTTCATTGGTTGAGTAGTTTCTGATTTTACTTCCTACAAACATCGGGACACGAGATTTTTATATACATAAAGATATAACCATAAGAAATGGTCGATTTCATTGAAGACTTACCTTAATTGATTTAGTAGTAATCTATTAAGTTTCATGAATACCATAACTTACCATAACTAAGATAATTTAGAATTGTGGACCTGAAAAAAATTGAAAAATTTTCAATCCTTGTCACTTCTTGATGATTTTATTCATGAAAAACCATAAAATATATTTTTACTTTCACTAACCTATATGAAATATATAGTAAGTAGAAGTATTGTTATTTTCACTTACCCTAAATACATAGTAAGTGGAAAGAAATATATAGTAAGTGGAAGTATTGCGATCGTGAAAAATTTCGACTTCCGGTTTTCAACGGAAATACACCTTTTGGGGTCCCCTGAGTCCAATTAACCATGTCCCGCGAAATGGTCTGTGTTTGTGTGTATTCCCGCGATGTGACAGCAAAAATTTCGCCAACATTGCTCAAAGGGAGGGGGTACTTTATTTAATAACTTTTGAAGTTTTTTCGATTTTCTCAAAAACAGCTCTAACGATTTTGATTAAACTGAGTATTTGATGTATTTATATGCCCGAGATATGACTATAAAAATTTCATCAAAATTGATCAACCAGAGGGGGGACTTTACTTAATAAATTTTGTATCATTTTCAAGTGTTTTTTTTCGATTTTCTCAAAAACAGCTCTAACGATTTTGATTAAACTGAGTATTTGATGTATTTATATGCCCGAGATATGACTATAAAAATTTCATCAAAATTGATCAACCAGAGGGGGGACTTTACTTAATAAATTTTGTATCATTTTCAAGTGTTTTTTTTCGATTTTCTCAAAAACAGCTCTAACGATTTTGATTAAACTGAGTATTTGATGTATTTATATGCCCGAGATATGACTATAAAAATTTCATCAAAATTGATCAACCAGAGGGGGGACTTTACTTAATAAATTTTGTATCATTTTCAAGTGTTTTTTTTCATTTACTCAAAAACGGTTTTAACGATTTTGATCAAACTGGGTATTTGATGTACGTATATGCCAAAGATGTGACTGTAAAAATTTCATCAAAATTGATTAACCGGAGGGGGGACTTTACTTATTAAATTTTGTAACATTTTCTTTTTTTTTTTTTTATTTACTCAAAAAATGCTTTAACGAATTTGATCAAACTCGGTATTTGATGTATGTATATTCCAAAGATGAGACTGTAAAAATTTCATCAAAATTGATTAACCGGAGGGGGGACTTTACTTATTAAATTTTGTAACATTTTCATGTGTTTTTTTATTTATTCAAAAAATGCTTTAACGAATTTGATCAAACTCGGTATTTGATGTATGTATATTCCAAAGATGTGATAGCCAACATTCCATCAAAATTGGTCAAACGGAGCGGGCACTTTGTATCATAATTTTTTTCCAATTTTTACCTATTTTTATCAAATTCGCCATGTCTAATGAAAATTAGGTGTTCTTTAATATCAGGTAAGTTTTATCATTTATTAAAATTTCTGAGGGGGCTTTTTTGGGGGGGTTGGGGCCTTTTTTGTTTGTTTGTTTCCTATAAAGTACTTTTGTTTTTGTTTATATGGAGCAATTAAATGTCTCTCGTTACGCCTAAAAATAAGAAATGGCTAAATATGAGATATGATAAAAATAAAGAAAACATAAAGAGGAGAAAAAAAGAAAAATATTTTGTCAATTCATAAAACTCGTTGAGCCCACGCATGCGGAGTACACCGTTAAGGACAGAGCATTGTTCATAATTAAAGCCGTTCTGTTCATTTGAGAAGTGGCAATTAACAAAACGCATTAATTCCTAATCAAAGTAAGTTGGTAAGTGAAAGTTGTGTGTTGCGCGCACGTATCAGATTTTTTATATTAACAGATACGATTAATATGTCCAATGTGAAATATTTACGTGTAGGACACGTCTTCAAGTCAAGTCGAGCACGTGGGGCGTTCAAGGGATAAACACTTTGCTAAAGACTTTAAACATAGCTCCGTCATAGATGAAGATCCATATCTAAGTCTGATAAAGAACTAGTGAAGGGCGCCATCATAGGCAAAACTCCTAAACCATTAAAAATGGCTGAGCCGGAATAAATTCTATGCCAACCGTGGCAACGAAAATTAAATGAATTTTCCTTTTTATATTAAAGTCTAACGAGGGCTAATTTCTTCTTAAATATCATAAAAAATATTTTTTTAATGAATTTTCATGGTATTTTTCCAAGATTTCATTATCAATCCATGTACAGGATAGTGGTCCAAATGGTTCAAACGTTTACGGAAATCTCTGAGTCGTTCAGTGTGGCCCCGATCTCGACTAAAGGTGCCTATGCGACACTGTGCGAACTTCGCCTTCGAACAGATAATCCCCGAATCTTGCCGTAACGGCAGACGACGAACAGCTATTTACACTGAAATGTGAAGTCGAGCGAACAATGATTTCTGACAGCACCTATGCACCTTCATACAATAATTTTCATTACAAAGACGGCTGACTTGGAACTAGCGGCTGTTCTGGCTTTTACTCTAACTTATTATGGATTTAAACAACGTCAGACAAATGCTAAAAGAAGGTCTAGAAGCTTATCTTGACTAACGCAAAAGCAAAACTGTCGCTATCCCCGAACACATAGGCGAACGGATAAAATGCCTCATCGAGTTCGTGTCTTATTTAGATTTGCCAGTGTTCGGGACATGGTGCTCGAGGGTGAAGTTCGCACAGTGTAAAGGCACCTTAAAAATAACCCATTTAGGATTTGTTTTTCCATTTTGAACAACCGGAAGTCAACCGTTGCGATCTGAAAAGGCTAATCAGGGCCATTATTTTAACTTAAAAGACGGGATGGGAGTTCGCTAGAGTCCAAATGAAGAGAGATTCCTCGTTATTCCGTCTAATTTGTGATCATTATTTTTACTGTATGTTTTTAAAATTAGGCCCTAAAGATATGTATTCACTAAAGGGACTATGTAATGAGGGGTACATTTATTTATTTTTTAAAATTAAGTTGAATGCAAAAGCTTAGTAAATAATGTATGTTATAATAATCGCATTAATTGTAATTTAATGTAAAGGATTAAATTGATTCTGACCTAACAAAAACAAAGCCACTTGGTGGCTTAGCAGAAAAGGATTAATCCTCAGAATGGAAAACATTTTTTTCCCCCGAATTGATCCCTTTTTTTACTTTCACTTACCTATATGTGAATATATATATATGTGAAATATATAGCAAGTGGAACTATTGCGATCGTGAAAAATTTCGACTTCAGGTTTCCAACGGAAATACACGTTTTGGGGTCCCCTGAGTCGAAATAACCAAGTCCCGCGAAATGGTGTGTGTGTGTGTGTGAACAGACTAGCTCAAAAACTATTGACCGTGCGAACCTGAAATTGGGTATTTAGTGTACGTATATGCCCGCGATGTGACAGCAAAAATTTCATCAAAATTGGTCAAAGGGAGGGGGTACTTTAATTAATAACTTTTTAGGTTTTTTTTTATTTTCTCAAAAACGGCTTTAACGATTTTGATTAAACTAAGTATTTAATGTATTAATATGCCCTAGATATGACAGTAAAAATTTCATCAAAATTGATCAACCGGAAGGGGGACTTTACTTTGTAAATTTTGTATCATTTTTATGTGTTTTTTTTATTTTCTCAAAAACGGCTTTAAAGATTTTGATCAAACTGGGTATTTGACGTATGTATATGCCAAAGATGTGACAGCCAACATTTCATCAAAATTGTTTTAAAGGACGGGGCACTTTATTTCTTAACTTTTTTTCCAATTTTTACCTTTTTTTCGATTATCTCAAAAACGGCTTTAATGATTTTTATCAAATTCCACATGTTTAATGAAAATTAGGTGTTCTTTAATATCAAGTAAGCTTTATCAGTATTAAAATTTTCTGAGTGGGCTTAAATAGGGAAGGGGTCTTTTTTGTTTTCCTATAAAGTACCTTTGTTTTAGTTTATATTGAGAAATTAACCGTCTCTCATCGCGCCCAAAAATAAGAAATGGCTAAATATGACATATGAAGAAAATCAAGTAAACATATACAAGAGAAAAAAAGAAAAAAATTCCGTCAACTCATAAAACACCTTAGGCTGACGCATGCGCCGTACGCTTTTAATGACAAACCAATGCGTTATAATTAAAGATGCTCTGTTCATTTATTGAAAATTATTTGTTTCATCGGAACTAAATGAAATATTCAACAAGTACATATAGAATTATAAAATCAGACGACTTGGAGCATTATGCTTGCATTGCCGAATTATCACAAGTAAAAACTTTTATTTAATAATAAAAGAAATTAGTTTTTTTTTGTTGAGCAAATGAAAACAAAAATAAGAAATGAATGTGGAAAAATGTGTAACTTTGAAAGTGGCAATTAACAAAACACAATAATTTCTAATCTAAGTAAGTTGGTAAGTGAAAGTTGTGTGTTGCGAGCACGCACCAGATTTTTAAAATAAAAAGACATACAAAATACTTAAGTAGTATTTTACAGCAGGTCGTGCTGATATGCCTGTCAGGACTACTTTATTCATAACAAAAATAAAGTTATAAATTATAATGGTGTTGGCTCTCCAGACAATATGAAGAAAATAAATTAATTGTGATAGATATGTACATTTTTTTCTTTGAGCTTTATGAATAACAGATTTTCATGTTTATATGACTTTATTTTATCACCGTTAAAAATCTCATTTTTATTTAAAATAAGAATCTTTACGTTGCATGATTTTTTAATTATAGGAATCGAAATGTACACAAAAATTTTAAAAATATTTTTTACGAAATTTTGACACCCATAGCAATATTTTGATGTTAACTCTCAGGCGCGGTTCCAGAAAAAAATTTCGGGGGGGGGGGATTGGTCGGTATGAAAAAAAAAAAACAGCGTAAAAATAGCACACTTTATTTGCTTATGATTATACATTAAGTTCATATACAAAATTCTGTATAAAAAATTCTAGACAAAATTAAACTAAACTTCCCTAGAAAACTCGTAAAAGTTAGATGCGTAATTAATTTTTTTAATTCATCCCACTAATTTTTTTTTCGTCAAAATTTCGGGGGGGGGGGGATTTACCTCAATACCCCCCCCCCCTGGGACCGCCACTGTTAACTCTAAATAATTTTTATTAAATTTATTTCATGCGATTACAATATTTATATATTTATAAAACAGTATAGACAGGCTAATATAGACTTACGGTTTGTTTTATTGTTAATAGTTAAGTTTTTATTGAGATTTTTAGAACTAATGGTAATAGTATGGTTTTCTGGGTCTTTTTTACTTTACCCCTACCGTTTATCTATTTCTAAATGAGTGATTTATCTTAATATTAAATTAGAACAGATGATTAAAGTAATGTATTTAAAAAGGTTAAAATGTAAACAAAAATGATAGTTAATATACTCCTGCGACTTCTCAAACTGCATTTAAATGCTGGAGATCTTCTTTGATGAAAAGCAAGTTTCATAAAGTATCATCCTCTTCTGCATTTCCGTGTTTTATAAATATTTACAAACTTTGAAATGACTTAAATGACCTTTCTTCCGATTTAAGAACACGACTCAGTTGTACGAGATTCATTATTAACAAAAACAACTTCAACGTTTCTTAAAACCTAAGAGGTATTAGGTAGGTAACTTACTTCATATATATATTTTTTTCTTAATATAGACATATGTTATTAAATAACGTTATAACGTATGTTATTAAATAACGTTAAATGAATCACTAATAATATCAAAAAGTAACTGGTGTAAAGTAAAAAAGAGCCGGTTTTCTTTTATATCTATATAGTTTGTTTGTTTGTTTAACGTCCATTTTTATGCTACTAAGGCTAATCGGACGATGCTCCAGTGGGAGTCCTAAATTTTGCCTATCCAGGTATAATTAGGATAGGGATCTTTAACGAGTACCTGACATCGTACAGGCTCGGGACCTCCATTTTACGTCCTATCCGAGGGACGGCATAGCTAAGGATTTTTTACTCCCATTAAAAAATCCTAGGGCCACCGCTGGAATTGAACCCGCGACCTAGTATTGTAGGTTGCCATGCTAACCACAACACCACAGGTGACCCCATATCTATATAGTGTTTATCTATGTAATATTGATTAACAATAAAATATAGCTATTATGGGTTCGTAGTAATTTACTCCTTGGTAATCCTAATGATATATCACTGGTGTTTGGTCCAAAGGGGTTAAGTCGTCGAATGTGAAGTTTAAACAACGATTTACCAAGCTTAATAAAATAAATTCTTTCTGATTTTATATCTTTATTCCAGAATAATAAAGGAAACAATATTCTTTCAACAGAGACTGTAATAAATTATGAATAACGAATAAATTATAGTCAATAATGAATTTTAAGAAGGCCAGACAAAAAAATATTTTTATGACTTAAGTCCTTTTGTCGAAACATGAATGATATACAGGGTGTCCAAAAAGAGTATTCGGGGTTTGAAAGTTGAATAAAATCTCAAATATAGAATATCAAGTAGGATGTTTACGTTTTATTTAAACACAATGAACAGGAAATTTATTTAGAAAAAACAATATTGTCTAGGTGTCTACCATAACGCTGCTGGCACTCCTCGAACCTCAAAACCAGTAAATAGTGTGTGAAATGATAAGAGGTTTCTTGACCCAAGAACTTCAAGAGTTTAAAGGATATAACTCTAGAAAATGGTTTCAGCAAGACGGGGCCACTTGCCATACTTCAGACTTATCAATTGCTACGGTAAACGATTTATTCCAAAGTGATTTCTCGTAGAGGCACCATTAGCTGGCCTCCCACGAGTCCCGATCTCAGTCCTCTTGACTTCTTTCTGTGGGGATACCTGAAAAGTACCTGAAAAAGCTCACTATTTACAGTATTTACTGGGTTTGAGATTCGAGGAATGCCAGCAGCGTTATGGTGGACACCTAGACAATATTGTTTTTTCTAAATAAATTTCCTAAAACGTAAGAATCCTACTTGAAATTCTATATTTGAGATTTTATACAACTTTCAAACCCCGAATACTCTTGGGCTCCCTGTATATCATTCATGTATACAGAAAGAGTACTCCAAAAAGAGTACGAATACTCTTTTTGGACACAGGAAACACTGTATTCAAAACATTTAATGTAAACAAAAAAGATAGTTATCCCTTTGCACTCGAGGTCTCCGTAGCGGAGTCATTTAAAATTTTTCTTCAAACTCGAGGGCTCAGGCTAAGGAGACAATGCAAATAATTTTCAGTTTTTAACATATAAGGACATAAACAAATCGTAAAAACTATTTATAGGATATTTCGCTTTTGGTGATAAATGACGTTCGTGGCTCGTGGTGTTTTTCATTAGTTTTATAGTACTTCAATCTTTTAACATAGGCTATATTTTTGGTTTTAATTCATCTTTTATTTTCTCAATTGTACGATAATTTAGTTCGGGACACCAAATAATCCCTTTACTTCGATTTAGTTTCCCATGTGCTTCTACATTAACCGGAAAGCTATTAAGTAGATTTTCACATTTTAGGAGCTTTTCTGATTGGATATCTGAGAAAACTTCAACTAAAAGGGTCCCATCTCGTAATTTTTCAACGGTTTTTCTTCTCCTATTAGATTTTTTATGCTTTTATATATAAGGAACTGCGAAACTTTTATGAAGGAATTTCCATCGTTATACGCTCCGGTTCTCTTAATTATCCACAATTTCCAACCCTGTAGATTATTTTTAAATCATCTGTTCTAATTTAATATTAAGATAAATCACACTCTTAGAAATAAGTAACCGGTATGGGTGAAGTTAAGTAAAAAAGACCCTACCCCTCGGTATTCCTAATGATGTATAAAAATATAGATAGTTATATGTGAATATAAATTTGGATATAGTTATCTGGAGGTACGAAAATAGTTAATTACATAAGCGGGCAGCTAGGAGCGCTGGGATCGGGGTGGGGGTAGGTTTCCCCCTCCACTCGCCCCAAACTCCCAGTCGTTGGAGCCGGCTACCGAACCGTCAGTTCTCCATCTGCTATCAGGCTGGCTAGTCTCACGGATATATTTTTATACAGTGTTCTTTACATTTTATACCCAGCTCTTTTTGTGATCGTGTACAGTTTTATATATACTTAAAGTAATAATATCTGTATATTAGTCTTGTTGGAATCAATATATAATATATATATAAATTTAAATAAAATTATATTATAATAACTAAAAGAAAAGAAAAAAAAATCTCGTCTCCCCGAACAGACATGCCGGCGAACATGTTTTGCGATTTGGAACCGAACGGTTTCGAAGACCAGCGAGCACTTCAGCTTGCCTTCGAACTATCGATGCTCGGCCTCAGTTCGGAGAACTCCCTTAGTTCTGGCTCTGGGGTTAGCTCAACCGCAGCTTCGGAACCAGAGACACCCACCATCACCTCCTTACCGTCCACCTTCATCGTACCCGACGAGGCCCGGAGTAAGAAGAGCCAGAACATGACAGAGTGTGTGCCGGTTCCCAGCTCGGAGCATGTTGCAGAGATCGTCGGAAGGCAAGGTTAGTATACACAGTCAGACTATGACCCCTAGTGTTTTCGTATATACTTTAAATATAATCCTTCTCAATAATCCATATTTTATTCCTATATTTATTTATTTCTTAAAATTCAATCTTTTGTGAGTTTGTAGTTCTCCCCTCAAACACCAAGTATTGATTCTGTACGATCGATGCATGCCCGTAGCCTTCTGAGTCTTTTGTAGTCAAATCTTAAAGCTCTTAATATACTCATCAATTAAACATTTCCTGTGCCTTAATCTTGTTATCAGAGTGACTAAGTCGTGAAACAATGCCTTCCATTTATGATATATTTTATAACATCCGTCATGAGTTTTTTTTTTTTCTTGTAAATAAAAATATTTTTTGAGACCGGTTTTTCTGAGAAGTAAGCCATTTCCCAAGTGTAGAAATTGCCGGTTCCTGACACAAAAGATAGTCAGTGGGGACGACAGCTGCCCGGAAAGTGTAAAAAAAAAAAAAAAAAAAAAAAAAAAAACCCCAATGGAGGGAACAGCATATGGCCCACAGACACCTTCAACCGCCTGTGGTGTCTCTGATAAGGATATTTTTAAACTCCATTAAAATATATACATTTATTAATTATAATTAAACATTTATTCAACATTATTTTTACATTTATAAATAATCATATTTCTTATAACTGCATTGAGTAAACATTTTAAATAATCGATTATTTTTCTAGAATAAGCAATTTTTTTTTTAAATCATTAACTTAAACAAATGCTAACCGGTCTCAAACAACTTCAAACTTGCAACAAACGACAATCGTAACTGACAAT
This sequence comes from Aelia acuminata, assembly GCA_911387785.2. Taxonomy (NCBI): domain Eukaryota; kingdom Metazoa; phylum Arthropoda; class Insecta; order Hemiptera; family Pentatomidae; genus Aelia; species Aelia acuminata. Next base: position 13,272,391 of record OU426984.1, read on the forward strand.
GCTGCATTCGTCATCTATTATAAAACCTAAATTTTTATGGATTTTTCACGCAAACATTAACCATTAAAATCTATAACTTTAATCTCTTAATTTTATGTAGACAATTTAATTTAGTATCGTTTATTTTTAAATTATAACATTGATATGATAAAAATAATTAGGAAAATTGCCATTTTTCTTGTTATTCGGTCAACGATCATGTGTGTATCAAACAATGGAAATTTTTTAAATATTTTTTTCTTTTTTTACATTTGGTTTTGTTTCAACACCATTCTTGTGTGCCTGAACTGCATAAATTCAACCATTAACAAATTATTCATGTAGAGTTAGCTATTTTGATAAAAAAATTTGTTTCGAATTTATTTGTAGGCATTTTTACTTTATATAAACCCAAGTAATTCATAGAAAGTGAATCAGGCATGTTATAAATGCAGAAAAATTTGCAAATCATGCATGTAACAAACCTTAATATATTTTTTTTAGTTGACCATTTGAGAAAAGTATGCGTAGAAAATAGTCTTATATTTTTTTAGTTATAACTTTTTAAATATTTATTTAAATTAGCATTTAACGGTATTATTTAATGATTATCTGTATACATATTCCGTTTTAAGATAACATATATATCTGTCTATAAATAAACTTGAAGAGACGGACGTCTAGGTTAACGTGCATTGACTCAGTGATTCATCTAATCTTACTTTCCACCCATTCGATCTCATCGTAGCCTTTCGTACTGTTACTGCTCGATTCCCGCCAACAATTCTTCTTGAATTTTAGGATGAATTTTTTGTTTAAAATATATTTTCATACTCTTAAATTGTGTCAAACTTGAAATTAAAAAAAAATTAGATTATTTCAAGATATTAATTTCAATTTTTTTCTACTTGCAATGCCAGCTCCATAGTTTCATAGTTAGAATAATTATTTATTATTTTTAAATAATTTATAAAAATAGATCCTATCCTTAAATATTCTTAATACTTTAGAAAAATACACTAACCATTTGTTTTAATATGTGTTGATTTTTTTTGTTTGCAAAAAAAAATGTTTGCATGGTTAGAATTCATAGAATTGTTGTTTGCAACAATTGAAAATTAGTTAGATTTTGTATGTCCTTATTGATTTTTTTTAGAAGCTGGAGTCTTTGTGGTATTTACAATTTTTATTAGTATTAACAATAGACAAGTTAGAATGTGTATTTCATTTTTTCATTGTATGTTTTGAGTGAGATGATTTCTGTTTGTTTTAAAAATTTAAATGATGACCTCCCAGCTTTTAATCATCCTCGAATAATCATATGATTACTCAAAAATATCGTTAAAATTCAAGGATTAGGTTATTTTTGTCACAAAATTAAAAGTTCAAGGAAAATTTTCTTAAGGTTTAGATGTAAAATATGTATTCTGTTGAACTCTTAAAACACTATATTTCATAGGGAAATTTTTCTAGTTTCCTTTACTATGTAGGTTAAATATTAGTCGGTATAGAATTATTATTTAAGTAATTTAAATTTATATTTGTTTAATAAGAAATTTCTTTGGTTTTCGTTGAGACTCACTTCAAATTATTTTGAATATTGTTGTATATATTAATTTTAACTTGAAATTTATAGTATTTATGCTTTTATGAATAATAATAGAGAAACTGTTGGGTTTGTAGGTTCAATATTCTGAAGGTTAAATTAGATCTTATTGCTTATTTAAATTTAAGATAAAAGATTTATTGACACGAAAAATTAGGTTTGTTCCTTTTAAAAGTATATATTTTTTTTTTTGTGAGGGTTTTGCTTTATAATTCCCCTATATATAGATGTGAACGAAGGAAGTATTTTGTAGGTTAAAATATATTATCCATTGAGTTAGGACACGACTGGAATAGTTAATGCACGCTTGTAGGGGGCATTGGACTTTGAGAAGTTTTTTTCATCCGGCCTTTTGAGTTAATTGTTGGAGGTGTAAAGAGGAGAGATGTTACCGTGTGAAAGGGAAGATGTCATTGACATGTGGGAAGAACGGCTTCGAGTTCTGGAAGGTCTCTTTGGTGTGGAGTCGTTTCCTCGAAAGGTACCTACATCGGCTACAAAAGATGCCCTCCCAGGTACCCGAAGGACTACCTGGGAGTATACCTGAGGGTTCTTCGTCTTTTAGCTGAATTTTCTTTTGCTAGGTCCATCGTCTAATTAAAATTCCATTCTCTTCTGGTTCGGTGTTTCTTCTCTTCGACTGGTTTTAGTATTGAGTAAATTGAGAACAGGAGGATATACTCTAAATTTAAGGATATAAGATTTCATTTGGAAGACCAAAACATAGTTAGAAATGTTTTCTAAACCTTCAAATATTTATTTCAAACCGGAAAATATTTCCTATACCATTTTAAAATATACCATTTTTGAGAGTAAATTTTCGGTACAAGGGGGCGTACATAAAAGCTGCTAACTAAGTAGCTTTTATTAAAAGTACTCTTAACCAGGATATTTTTAATTTTTAAACTTCAAATTATTTGTTAACCTTAGGCTATAAAATCTCTGGTGGGGGATTTAATAAAAATTATTTTTACATGTTATGCTTACACGCAACATAAGTCTGTAAAAATTTCAACCTGTACTTTTGAGTACTTTTATAGCTATGAATTTGTGAAAATGGTCCTTTTCTTGTTATATAATTTAATTTTACATATTAATCCTAATAGTTAGGTATTTGATTTTAGTTTCATGTGTTCATCACGGTTAAAATTTATCAATTTTTTTGTCCTTCAGTGAATTTTTTTTACTTCTGAAATTCTTTACTCTATTAAAAAGCACAAATAATCTCATTATTTTAGCCAGGGATTTGTCAACTTAAGCTTTTTATATTGATATAAAGTAATATATGCTTGATTTTTTTTTGTTATCCCTTAAGTAAATATTGCTACCATTTTTTTAAATGTTTTTTTTTTTTTTTGTATACAGTTAAGATAATAGAACTATAGATAGAGCCCTGAGTTCAGTATACGTCGGTACCGACACAAAGAAATGTTTAGGGACCAACCTCTCCCAATAATTACGGTACCTCTTCAACTAATGTTAACAAAAAACCTTATCTCGGTATTTCCCTCTGACCTCATCCCACCTGCCGATTTTTCGGTTTCGTCTTATATTCCCTTTTGTCTAGTAGTTTCAATGGTATTGTGTGGTATTTTCTCTTTCTTAATATTTTTTTTATATCAAATTTTTTTTTTTTATTTTATTACATATTTTTGTCTAGTATATATCTTAACATGACGGCCTTCGTGTCACAAACACTGTTCGGCAAATTTAAATAAAACACGAACAGGAACTATTGAATCTGTTCACCTGTGTGTTCGGGAATAGCGCTAGTTTTGCTTTTTAGTTATTTATGATAACTAAGCTTCTACACCTTTTAGCATTTTGCTCGACTTCACGTTTCAGTGTAAATAGATATTCGTAGTACTTACTAGTAGAAACGTTGTAAAATAATTAGTTACATATTAGTATAAATATTAAATGATTTATGTACGTATACATAAATGTGTAGGTTGGCCTTTCACTTTTTTTATAATTGATATTTAGGCAATCTATCCATCATTGTTTGATAAAGTGTTGTCTGGTCGAGTGTTTAAATAATTTAGGATTAGCACTTGAAATAAATAAATATGTATATTTGTTATAAATAAGCTGATAAGAAGTATGCTATCTGTCGAGTTTAATGTTGTTTCGAAATACTTGGAATTTCGCTAAGGCACAAGGAATGTATGTGTTCATTGTTTAAAATTTCTAGTAATTTTTTTTTTTTTTAATCTTGAAGAAACAGCCCAAAACATTTACCATAATTTAAAAAAAAATATATGTATATATCAGTAGATGTCATTCTACATAAAATGTCCTAATAATAAAATATAACAGTCAATAAATTACCAGGAATATTTTTTAAAGACTTCTCTAATGCCTTTATTTCAAACACGTATAATTTTGTTTCAGATATTTAATTAAACAAGCTCATGTGCTTTATTTTCAAATATTTATCATTAGGATAAATTTAAAATTATTTATTATTTATATCTTATATCTTTTAAAATATTTTTTAGTTCGTTTCTATAATTCGTAATTTTAATATTTAAGCAATCGTAGGCATTTTATCAGAGTTGATTTTATTATAAATCGATGATAAAATTCGTTATCAGATCTATCGCTCGTTAAAAATTATTGATTGCGGATAACTCAACAATAAATCTATTTTTAATCCTTATTAAACACTCGCATTTATATTATATAAATAATTATCAATTTAATGATTTTATTTCGTTGTTTTTTTTTTTTTGCTTGGAGAGTTCAAACTTTTTGAATTGGTTTGTTGAATCCGAGAGGTTTTATCATTCTTCACAGGAAGGAGATATCAATTTCCTGCTTGTCAGCTGTTCTTTGGAAGTTATACTCGAGGGTTGTTGCAATATTTAAATAAATTTAAATTTTACTAAATTTTTTTTTAAATTTTAACTTTCAATAAAATGATTATAAATAACTACCGATATCCGATTTTTATTTCCTTGCCTTTCGTGCTTCTGAATGCTGTTCTTACTTCCGAAAGTTATGCAGCACGCCACAATCTCATTAAAATTTATCGATCAACTTTACTTTTTTTTTTTTTTCTTTTGAAGGAAAGAAATAAAAGTTAAGAAAAAGTAGATATACCTAACAATTGTGGCCTATTAAGATAATTTACACGAATATAAAAAAAAATTAATATTAAAATGATTTTAGGTTAGAAGATTCCTAGAGAAAGAGGTGTTGAATTCAAATTTTTTTCTTTTAGAAAATCGAACATCTGAGCTTTTCTAGGTTTACAGGTTTCAATTGAAGTAATTTTCGAAAATCGAGTATTTATAAAAGTTAATAATATACCGAATAAAATAACCAATCAATGATCAAATCATTAATTAATACGTTTATTCCAAAGGATATTTTGAGTTCAGAGGTCTTTATCCTATTTAAAAAATCAAATCATACCTTGAACGTAAAACTGTTTAGTTCAGTACGTTTTAAGCAAGTCTTAAAATATCGTTAAAACGCTGATTTTTTTTTTTTTTTTTTTTTCTTCAGTTGATAATTTAATCACTGATTATATTCGGGGTCACCTGTGGTCTCAGCATAGCAGCCTGCAACACGTGGGTTCGCATCCTAGGATTTTGATTTTAAGGGAGTAAAAAATCTCTCGAATAAAATAAAGGTCAAGAGCCTGTACGATGTCAAACACTAGTTAAAGATTTCTATCATTATTATATGCAAGATTTATTACTCCTGCTGTATTATCGTCCGATTAGCCTTAGTGGCATAATTTGAAATTAAACAAAAAATACAAATCAACTTGTATTCATTTCTCCATATTCATGGAGTAGTTAAATGTAAATTTGGCAAATCGGTAGAATATTATTTCGATTCTAGTTGTGTTGTTTTCTATTTTTTTTTTCTGCAATTGGTCGATTTAAACATATATTCAGAGAATAAAAAAAATTGACACAAATCTCGTTTGTATAATAAAAATTCATAAACCTGGATTCATATATATATATATATATATACTCTTAGTTGGGAGTAAAGAATGCGGTTGCTTTATAAGGTAGACGATTGTGTGTCATAGGTTTCTTCATTTGATACGAGTGAAGGTTACTAAGGAATTCAATGCCTAGCATTATTATACTGTCCCCACCTTTCCTTCTTCAATCACATACTTCCTCTCATCTCTTTTGTTTCTTATTCCGTACCTTCTTAGTGCCGTACCCAAGAAAGGGTTTTGCTTGGGGTTCTTAAGAGGGTTCTCGTGGGTCCCTAAAGGGATATTCTCTTAAGAGGATTTTCTGAGTGTTTGAAGGGAAGACATCCGTACGGTTATTTTCATTTAACCCAGTCTTGGACTTAAAACCCCTTTTTGAAGATTACAAAATATCTTTCATGCTATAAATTTTAAATGCTTTTGAAACGCCACGTGTATTCCTAAAAAAAAAAAATCATTTTTAGATTTGCACCCTTAACGAATAATTCCCAAAAAGATTACTAGAAACTATCAGCTAAATATTTTTTTTTTAAATATAAGGCATTAACCACAAGGTCATTATTATCTTAAGTTTGAAATTATTCAAAAGGATACGAAATAAACTTAATGCAATTCTGCATCTGAGCTAGTCCGTAGAAGCTTTGGATTGAATTTTGTAATGTATATTGTTGTGTTTTATATGAATTCTGATTCATTATTAACTGTTCATATATTTTCCTGTAGAATGGTATGAAGATGGTCTGGTAAATTGTACAGGTACCTACATAGATGCTGTAGCTTATACTGGTAGATTGATTATAGGATATGTAATGTACAGATAACTATATGTAAATTACGAGACCATTTTTCTGTTCAAGTCTGTACCAGTTTTCACGATGGTTAATTAGGTATTGTAGATAACGTTTGACAGTTCACTGATATGCGTCTATAAGTGTTCTTTCTATAAGATACTTTGATTGTACATACTTCAACTAAGACTGTTAATGTTATGATGTAAAGGTGTTTTACATTATGCGAACTTCACCCTAATACTGCCAGTCTCGAATATTGTTCGAAGACAAAAACTTTATATGGTGCTTTGTCTGTACTGCTGCTTGTTTGGGGATAGAGATAGTGTCGCTTTTGGATTAGTTCCAATTAGCTTCTAGATCTATCATCATTGTTCGCTCGACTTCACGTTTCAGTGTAAATAGCTATTCGTAGGACGCCGGTACAGCAAGGTTCTGGGGATTATCTGTCCGAAGATGAGTTTCGCGAACCGCCTTATCTTTAAATCGTGTATCTGGAGTAGCCAGGGTAAATTTTCAAACTGTCTGGTACCTTTTACATGTAACAGCGTATTCGTAGTTAACTCAAGAACTTTTTAGCATGTTTTTAACATTGCATTGAAATATGGCCATCCCTTTGGTATTTATGGGATTTATCTTACGATTATTGCTCTCACCTTCTCTCCGAGAAACACCGGTTGGCATTTGGTTCCAGTTATGCAAGTTTTGGGGTGTACTTCCACTTAGAGAGGAAAAGACGAGATATATGTGCCCGTCGTTGGGTGAGCTGCCGCCCGGTGACCATTGTGTGATCCTGTTTGTAAACAGGAAGTGATGTCACCGTCTCTTCCTGCGGCGCTTAACCCTCCGGTAAGGGAAGACGTCCTTAGTGGGTTTCCGATATAATTTCGGAGGAGTGATATATCGATTTATCGATGTCGTCCACGGCCTTATCGATTTGTTTTTCTCTGCCATCTTTTCTCATGCAATGCCATAATTTTAGTTCCAAAATTAAGAAAATTCAAAATAGGATGAATTAGGTTCTTTAAAGCATGAAAATACTTTCATTTTTGCATATAGGCATCTGACACAATAGTACAGCGATATTATTCAATCAATCGATTCTTTCCGAGTCAAGTAAAAGTTGCATTTAAATCTAGTTCTCTTTTTACAATTCTTATATCATTACTTTATTTTTTCGTGATAATAATTTATTTAATTTAAAGTAATTTATATCACATGTAATTATAAAATCTTTGTAATATAGTTTGGATTTTCCTTTTTGCTAATATAAGCATTTAAAATGTTTTTTTTTTTTTTTCATATTACTTAAAAGTCTCAAACCTTATTAGGTACATATCTCAAATCTTTCAAGATAAAATAATTTGTTATGTTCATTTTTTTTATTTTAATCTATAACTGGTTCGCTAAATGCAATATTATAGATTGGAAGTCGTGTTTCGAGGTCTGTTATTCTTATAATTATTTCCAAGCTCGTTAATTATAACCTCACGTCGTATAAGATGGCGTATAAGCTTTCATAAGATAGGAGATATTATGGTAGGACTATATGTTTATGATGGAAATGCCACCTAAATATGACTATAGAGGCTATATATAGTCATATTTAAGCGGCATTTCCATCATAGACATATAGTCCTATGTAATATACAGCAGACTGCAGCTACAGTTTATTTTTGTTAAAATGTTGCTTGGTACTATTTTGCCCCGACCCCATCAATTAATTGTATTTTTTTTATTTTTTTTTTTTGTGTGGTAACAGTAAGTCTTACCTTCATTATCGCTTAAATGCTAAATTTAAAATATTATAAATAAGTGAAGCTTCGCAGATCACAGATTTATTCAACATTGTCAATCAATCTCCTTCTGTAACTCTATTTAGTTACAAATAAATAAGTTTTAAAAAATAAATGAATTATAAAATAATTATCACGAGAATTAAGATAGTCCGACTCCTTACGAGTTGCTAACAAGTCACTTCCCCTGAAATCCCAACGCCCACTAGACATAGCGACTCCCTAAACTAATGAAGACAACTAACCATTAAACGTCATTGGCCGAATGTCCATATGAACCATTTAGGGGGGGATTTGTGGGGGGGGGACAATTATTAGTGAGGAGACAGGATGTGGTTAATACGGCCGCATTCAGGGGGCGCTCTGATGACAATTATGATATCAGAAAGGCGGTGGGAAGGGACGACCCACTAACATAGACAGCCGCGCCGCGAGAGGTCGCTGACATTTTGGCGGGCCCGCGCCCAAAATATTCCCGCGCGCGCGCCAGGCGACCTTAACACTTTCCCGCCATACCTCCTTATCAGCGCCGCTGTCGCCGTCTCTCTCTGCCTTCCTTATCTATAAAATAGATAAAGATTCGTAAGCGAAAAGTACCGATATGAGATATTTTACTGGAACTGAAGCTTTTTTTTTATTTTTGCCATTTTTCACCTCGTGACATGCAAATGATAAGAGTATTTAGGGTACAGTTATTGGCACCCCAACTTTAACTTGAAGAAATAGGTAAACAAGTCCTAATTTTATTACAAGATTTAAATGAGTCTTATGTTTGAAGGGTCCTCTAAATCATCTATGAAGTAAGACTTTAACAAACTAATCATAGGGAAGATTTCACAATTAAATCCATAGGGTGCCAATAACTAGATTTGGCACTTTTAACAATAAATATTTCCATATGGTAAAAATATTGAACTTTTGACCCAAAAAAAACCTCTTGAGTTTTTGTAAGGATAGATAAAGATAAGTTATAGGAAGTTTCAATTAGATCCCTTTATAAGCAGTATTTTTTTTTAATGTCACAACTGAAATTTAGTCTTAAGGGTGCCAATAACTGTACGGTTTACCCTATAAGGCAAGATATGGTAAACCGTACAGTTATTGACATCCTTAAGACTACATTTCTGTAGTTAAATTAAAAAAAAAAATACTTTTTATAAAGGGATCAAATAGAAACTTCCTAAAGCCCCTCATTAAGACCCAAGAGATTTTTTTTGGGTCAAAAGTCCAATAGTTTTACCATATGGCAATATTTATTGTAAAAAGTGCAAAAACTAGTTATTGACACTCTGTGGATTTAATCGTTAAATCATTCCCTACGGTACTTTGTTAAAGTCTTAATTCATAGATGACTTAGAGGACCCTTCAAACAGTAGATTCATGTATATCTAGAAATAAAATTAGGACTTGTTTACTTATTTCTTTAAGTTAAAGTTGGGGTATCAATAAGTGTACAGTGTCAATAACTGTATGGTTTACTATATGTTTTAAATAAAATAATATTCTGTTTTTTTTTTTAATAATTTTCTTAAGATAAAAAGAAATAAAAGGCATTACACTATTTTTATAGACAAATGTTGGACTCTTCAAGTTGAGTTTACAATTATTTTTTTTTGACAACACAATATCTTAAAATATGAACGAAGCAATAGTACATAAAATTGCTGAATATATGAGAATGACCAAAAGTCAGATTGAGACTAGATGTCCTCCCGATTGCTCCTCCATAGTGTAGTTTAGATCTATTAAAAACAAATAGAACAACCCTATTTAGTTCAAAATGATAAATATATATTTAATTTGTTTGCCTATGACTTGGGAGATTTTCCGCACATTTATTAGTTTATTAGCTATTAACACGGTTGGCAAACTCCTGAATGTTTAAATTTATTCTACGAAGGGTCACCTACAAAGTGTTAAATATCTGCCAAGTTATGTTCGTGTAAATAAATAATATTATTTTTATTTTGGACTTGACACTCATCACACTGCAACCAGGCGAACAGTACATGTTCGAGTTCGCGACTTATCTAGATTAGCCGAACACTGCTCAGGACATGCAGTTCGAGGTCGAAGTTCGTTAAGATGCCTTTACACTCTACGAACCTCACCTTCGAACCGTACCTGCGTTACACAAACAGCCATTTATACTTTATGTGACGTTTAGAGAACCAATATGGCTGAGGCACCCAACGTTTGGCTATGATAAAGAAAAAATCTCCATTATCAATATATATTATGTTATCTGAAAAATAAAGAAATATGAGACCAGTTACAACGTATCACAAATTACATTAGTATCACAAACAACTCCTGTCACTTAGGAAAAACCCAAACCAAAAGTGACACTAGCGCCACCCCCGAACCCAGGCGAACAGATGAAGTACCTAGAACTCACGAAGGCTTCACGAAGGTTGTTCGAGAGTGGTGTTCGAAGGTAAGGTTCGTAGAGTATAAAGGCACCTTTAGACAAAATTCAGTCAACGCCCTTTCCCTATCGACGCCCTAATTTCCAATCCTATTTGTATTTTGTATTATCCAGTAAGATTTGTTTTCCTTGAGCTTGGAAGCGAAGCTAATCCCATTGTTAAGAGCCCGTGTTAAGATAACTCTCATGAATTATCTATCTCCGCTGGAGAGACAGAGACAGGGGCCGACACAGTTTCCTGGATTGGCTATCTCGTGTAAACACCCTCAGCGCGCCGAGGGACTCCTTATCTCTCCCCCTTATCATCGACTGCGTCAGCTCGAACCATCTTCCCACGCCTCTCTCAGCGCACTCTGCGCCTCACCTCAACCGTTCCATAGTTCACCTTAACGTCCCCATCAACTTCCTTTCACCTTAACAGGAAGCCTATATTTAACCCATATCCATATCTTTAAACTAAGCGAGACGAAAGTTGCCCCTCGTGAGGTAACCGGTTACTCTTCAAGGAGCCGGTCCCCGTTCCGGATAATTAGGAACTAGTTACGAGGAGGAGAGGTACTGGAAGCGTTTTATCTCGCGAGGTTTCTGCTCTGCCAAGGACAAATAAGATCAGTGACTCCCACGGCACCATATATACTAGCAGCCATTTTTTTTCTTTTTTTTGTTTCTTTCTATTTTTCAAGGACTTGTTATTTGGATTTCTAGCTAGTTTTTTTTTTTTTTGTTAATATTAATTTAGGCTTCGGTTCGAACTGTGAAATTCCCAATTAGCAGTCAATTCAGAATCCTTTTTCAAAAATCGGACCATTTCTGAGAAACATTCTTTTCGTGTCTATTATTATTTTTATAAGAACCTAAGGTTAAAGAATATGAGTGACGAAAAGTTTACCTAAAGAAGTAAAATGGTATATATTTTACAATCTCTTTTATATGATACAAATTCAATTATAAAAAAAAATTAATTGACATTTTATATAGTAAACTTTAAACATAAATAGTCCTTCCCTCTCAATATTTTCTTCTTTATGTGGAATAACGTTTTATTGATCATATATCCCATTTTATTGATCATATATTGCTCACTCCTTTTAACATTCACATCCCAAAAATTTTTATTCTTAAATTTTAATTTTCAACTATTTTTTTTTTTATGACTATTCAAAATGCTCTGATAGATGGACATATCCTTTTATTATCGTATAATTTTAAACTGAATTCAAATAGTGTCTTATTAAAGCAAAAAAAAAAAAAAAAAAAGAATTTATAGAAAATTTTTTTAATCATAAGAAAGTCATTTATTATCTGAAGCGATATGTTGATTATCATTTTCAATCGAACAGTTAATATTAATTCTAGTTTTAAATTTTAAATTCACTTTTTTAAAATATTAATTTTTTTAAAGATGACAGTGAAATACAGGAAGAAAAATATGTAATACTCGTATTATCGTAATTATACGATTTAATGCTAATTTCATTCTTTATTTAGTTTAAATTTGTTTTTCAAGTCTTAAACATATATACTAAACTAACCACTTGGTACTTCGTTCATATCAAGTTCCATTTTGGTTATGATAAGAAGCAGTTAAAATAAATATAAAGTTACTATTTTCAAACCGTTTAATACATATTTTGGAGAATATCGTGGAGAATATACGAGCTTAATAAAGATTTTTCAAAATAAAACAATGAAATAATTTTTTTATAACTACTCGATGTATAAGTTAGACCTAACAGGAATGTGGTCAGAAGTATACTCATCTTGTCATATAAAAATATTGAATCAAACACAAACACAAAATAAAATATCGAAAATTTATTTAAGTAATATGAGAAAAAAATTGAAGGAAAAAAGGATAAATAGCTGCCATCATCGATTCGACTCAAAATCGTATTTTTTTGTAGGATGTTTCATATTCTGGGTTTTAGTATGACTGGTTATATATAAGTATAAGGAGCGTATAAAATTCCTATTTTCAATTGTATAAATGTAAGAGCTTAATAAAGAATTTTAAAGAATTGAAAAAAAAAAAAAAAAAAAAAACGAAAAAATTACGATTTAAGAATACTAAGTATAAGTTAGACATGACAGGAATGTGGTCAGAAGTTCACTCAGGCTATCATACAAAAAATTCACCTTTGCAACAAAAAATAAAAATATCAAAATTTATTTAAGTAATTTTATATGAAAAATAAATTATGGAAAAAGAAGGATACAAAACCGGCATCTTTATTCTTATTCCTATGTTATGTTAAGTTTGACTGATTGACTGTATAAGGAGAGTATGTTTGTGTATATGTATGTATGTACGTGTGAAATGTGTACATTTTATGTATTGAAAATGGTACTTGAGCTCTGGTTTTAGAAGCGTGTGTAGTGAGTCAAGAGGAAACAGTGGAAGAAGGTTATTGTTCGAGTTGAAGGTTAGACAACCCCCACTTCCCTCCCCCTCCGCCCCCCCTCCCCCGCCTTCGAGATCCCCAGTCTCGGATCGCCTCTAGTCAACACTTCCGCTTTTCCTAGCCAATTCTCTCGGGCTATTTCAGGCACTGCCGGCACTTTTCCGGAAAATGTGACTTACGTGTCAGAGATGGAAATTCCGTAACGCTAAAATCGAGTTTTGATTTGATCCGTGGTTTTTTTTCTTTCTACGATTACTCTCTTGTTTGATTCCTACTATCGAATAGTTTTATGGAATTCACTTTCTTTTGTAATACTCTGTAATATTTTTTTTTTGTATAGACCAGTTAGTCTAGAAGTTACTGGTTCGAACCACACTGTGTCTTAGCCAGACAGTTGACCGCTGTCTCAACAACATTTAGTTTGGTAGCATTACCTTTAAGGATTTGACCTTACTTTTATAATAATAATTTAAGAGGGAAAAATATCAGCCTTAAAATGTGATGTAAGTCAAATCAACTTGCATTATGACCATTTACCTTGAGAGTACCTTCTTATCAAGAATTTCCTCTGTTTGTAGCAGTACAATTATTTTTTTCTTTTAATAAAGCTTTTTCTTTCGATACTCAGTATAAATATATTACTATTATAAATATTAATTACTAAAAATTTATACAAATATGCATAAGCATTTTTCCCACTAAAAAAAAAATAAAAAAATAATAAGAAAATTAGTTTCCTATTCCATTCAATAAAGCAAAAAAAAACTTGACGTCAGTCGATACTTGACTAACCTATCGATTTAAGAACCGGTAAATTATATTTCAAAACTCGTGCAGAGATGTATTTTCTAATATATAATTTTAATTTTATAATAAAATTTATGCAATGAGCATTAATCCAACTAAAAAAATATATAAATTAGAAAAATAGTATGCTATTCCATTTAAGAAAGACAAAAATCTTTACGTCAGTATATACTTGGCATCTCGACAACCGATAAATTAGAGATTTCAAAACTCATGTAGAGGTGCATTTTATAATGTACATGTTCGTTAGTTTACCTAAGTATAAGTACTAAATTTATTAAAAAAATGCATAAGCATAAGACTTTAAAAAAAAAACAAAAAAAAATCTTTACGTCACTCCATACTTGACGTCTTATCAGAAGTTCAACTGATAAGCAGAACTACATCACATTACTGCACCATGTTTATTATTATTATTATAAATTGAAATTGATCTGAACGGGATACAATAGTATTAGTGAATTAAAAAGAAAAACTATAAAAAATAATGACAATATAAAATTAATTCATAATCTGACATTAAAAAAAAAAATGATTGAAAAGAGTTTTTGTTGAAAAGATTTGTTGTTGAAACAGTTATAACAAACCGTTCTAATACTTTTTCGTTTACGGAGAATTTTAAATTTAAATATTATATATATAATATTATTAAATATATTTCAATAGTTTTCTTTACCAAATAATTATACTTTTTTTATTATTATAACAATACTTGGAATTTATTTAAATTTCAATTCATATATAAATTCTTTATTTGTTAGTACACCCCAAAACTAGGACACTAAAATTTACATTGTCGGTATAAATAAATTTGCATAATTAACAACGTTAACGCTTGGCTTTGAATGGCATATGCTCATCCTTGAGCCGGAGTAAACATTTTAAAAATTTACATTTTACTTCCATTATTATAACAAAAAATGTGCAAGTTGTAAATAATTAAATTTATTAAACTAGTACTTTTCCGGAATCGTTACAATTTGTCACTCAATTGCATTATCCTTCATAACTGTGTGCAATAAATACATTCCGGGAAGAATTACACACGGTTTTCCTCGTGTCATTGTCGGTTATGAAAATAACTAAAATTTTCCCTTTTCATATCATAAATATGTAATTATTCAATATAAGAGAGAAAATTAAAACATGACATTGGAAGCGGATAAATTTATTTCTATTAAAAAAGGTCATCCTTTTTACCTTCACTTACCTATATATGAAATATATAGTAAGGGGAAGTATTGCGGTCGTGAAAAATTTCGACTTCCGGTTTTCAACGGAAATACACGTTTTGGGGTCCCCTGAGTCCAAATAACCAAGTCCCGCGAAATGGTCTGTGTGTGCCTGTGTGAACAGACTAGTACAAAAACTATAAACCGTGCGAACTTGGAATTGGGTATTTAGTATATGTATATGCCCGCGATGTGACAGCAAAAATTTCATCAAAATTGGTCAAAAGGAGGGGGCTCTTTTTTTAATAACTTTTTACGTTTTTTTCGATTTTCTCAAAAACGGCTCTAACGATTTTGATTAAACTGAGTATTTGATCTATTATAAAGCCCGAGACATGACTGTAAAAAATTTATCAAAATTGATCATCCTGAGGGGGCACTACTTAATAAATTTTGTGTCATTTTCACCTGTTTTTTATTTTTAAAATACCCCGTAATCGAACAGTCACGACACGTTCTAGAACAGTTCGTTCCAACAACAAATCTTTTCAACAAAAATAATTTTCCAATTCATTATCGGCCATTATTTAAACTAAACCCCTTCTTTCGGGGTATATTATCGATATATAAAAACTCGATTAAATTTTGTATTATATAAAATTTTATATTACAAAATATACCTCTACACGGGCTTAAAAACTAATCTATTTGTTCTTCACCTGAACAATTTCACCTATACTGAACTATTTCGACGAACTGCTGGAAAACCTGAAACGTAAAAAAAAAATATGGAGTCGCTCTGGTTTTTTTTTTTTTTTTTTTTTTCTCATTAAATTCATTTATAAATTAGTATATAAATATGGATAAATAGCTAAGGATTTATAATTTTACAATGCCATATTGATAATATAACGTGTCATATGGACCAAATCATCAGGGAATCCATAATGAGTTTGAGAACAGCTGCATCACTCATATAACGGTTGGTCGTGTTATTGATTATTTCCATGCGGATATTTATCTCGCTTCTTCTTGCCAATTCAAGTTAGGTTTGTTTGTGATTTTTTTTTGCTTGTTCGTTAGCTAACATATTTTATCTTCCAGTTTCCTTCTCGGGTTACGTGAATAAGGAGTTACGGGGATTGGGTTTATGCAATAATTTTTCCTATTTTCGACTTTATAAAAGTTCGAAGTATCTGTTTAAACTTAAAAAAGTATCTCGTTTAGGTATCAGGTCCCATATGTTTTCTTATATTACGTAAAAAAAAAAAAAAAATACTGAATAAATCTGTAATAAATTACTTAAAAAATACAAAAATAAATAGACATACAAGACAATTTTTTTCTTAGAATATTATTTGTTTATCTTTTTTTAATAGAATTCCATGTTCAAAAAGGTAACTAACTATACCTTAAGATGTAGGTATTTTGTGCATTTATTCATCATTTCATATTTAAAAATTCTTGAGGTTTGTCATATTCAAAAGGATTAAATTAAGCAAAACCAACAAATTTACTGATTCAAAAATTTGGTAAACTTAATGATAAATATGATAATTTATATTAATGAAACTTTTTTTTTTTTTTTTGTTTATACGATTAAACTTAAAACGTAAACGAAATACTGTTTATCGTTTAAGATAGCTTTGAAGGACCGCTTCTTTAAATATGCTAATACGAAATATTTAAATCATTAAACTTATTCAAGATTTTTTCTTATGCTTTATCAATGCAAAGGAATGACCATTGTCTCAATGATTAAAATGGCGTCATTAAAATTTACTTTCATTATGTAATCATTATTTAATTATCGCTGCGTAATTAATTTAATCTAATAATTTGTTCATATTTCCTTACTTTCCAGGACACGACTTTTTAAAGTTTGAACAAGACTGATATAAATTCAGGTTTTTGAAATTTAATCAAAAATACCAAATACATTTAATAATTACTGCAGCCATTTAAACTATTGAATTGATCTTATTAGACCATTCTACCAAGAAACCACTGTATGCTTTTTTTTATCTTAGCACATTTTGGGCTAAATTAAACTTAACAAACTGTTCATTAGGGTGATATTTAATATATATATATATGAATTAGGGAACGATTGAATGTTTTTTTTTTTTTTTTTTTTTTTTTTTTTTTTTTTTTACGTTATAGAAATAAGGGTTGTTCGGTAAAGTACCTTATTAGCATTTTAAAGGTGTTTTGGGCTCCGGAAAGTAAAGTCTTTTAAGATGGTTTCACACTGCATCGAACGACGTGACGAACAGGTAATCCTCCGAACCTTGTCGTACAGGCGTACTGCGAACGGGCTTTTTATACTGAAACCTGAAGTTGAACGAAAAACCCATCCTGGGGAAAGCCTGACTCGTCTTATAATAATTTTCATTTCAAAGACTGTTGACGTGGAAATAACGGCTGTTCTGACTTTTACTCTCACTTATTATGGATAAAAGCAGCATCAGAAAAATGCTAAGAGAAGATCTGGAAGGTTATTTTAACTAACTTAAAAGCGACATGAAGTATCCACGAAAAAGCGACCGTACAGACGAATCATTTCTTCAGGTTCGAGTGTTATTTGAGATGCTTTAACACTGTGCTAACCTCGCCCTCGAAGAGTTAATTGCCGAACCCTACCGGCGTACCATGGTGGGTAGGTCGAGATTTATTCAGTGGGGCCTCCTCGGTATAAAAGTGAACCCTCCCAGAGCGGATAAAGTTTAAAGTTATTCTTTTAATAGTGAAAACATTGAGGATTGTTAGGAAACAAAGTATAGTTACACGATTATTGGTCTATCTTTTGCACGGACTTATGTTGTAAGTATGTATAATGTTGTATTATAGCCATTGTGTAAAGACAAAGGAGGATAAAACCTTTCTTTATCAACACCTCAACTATTTCTGAAACAGTGGAAGGCATACCAAAAAACTTAAGTACGTAGGTGTAAAGTGTAAAGGTGTCTTTACAGGTATTATTTTTAGTATTAATACCTTACCTTAGTTATAAAGCTAACGTGTCTTTACACTTAGCGAACCTCACCCCCGAACCTTGTCGAACCTATATTCACGCACCTATGCAACTTCATACAATAATTTTCATCACAAAGACTTGGAACTAGCGGCTGTTCTGACTTTTGCTCTAACTTATTATGGATAAAAGCAACGTCAGAAAAATGCTAAAAGAAGGTCTAGAAGTTAATCTTAACTAACTTGAAAGCGACACCATCTATTCCCTAAAAAAGCGGCCGTCCAGACTGTTTGTTGGTTCCCCGAACAAACATTGTCTTATTTAGACTAGCCGAACATCGTTCCGAACAGGGTGTTTGAAGGTTGGGTTCGCACAGTGTAAAGCACCTTATTTCAACTTTCTTTTTTCCCCGGCACTGTACCATGGTTTCTTCCAGGGTTTTCTCGAACCCACGGTTGCCATACCATGGTATACCATGGCTTATGCACGACATTCCAGCCAGGTTGACGCACTTGTGAAGGCAGCTAGATATTCCCGGTTGGCAGTGGGGCTCTGTTGGTTACTATTGTTAGATCTCGTCTCTCGGTATATTTAGTGCTTAGTCTCCCCACCAGCGTCTCTTCACTTCCTCAGATCCTTAACGCAGTCCAGTTCCACTGTCTTTATCCAATTCACTCCCCACTACTCTACTTAATAGCTTTCCAGTGGTTCACCGTATTCACCGTCAAAAATAGCCACAATATACGTACAGTCTTAGGTTTATGGTATGTTTCAATGAGGATCGATCCACCCCATCCACCCCCAAAAAAGTTATAAAAAAAAAAAATGTGCAATATATTTACGCACCTAATTTTTATATAAATTTCTAGTGAAGTATTTGTTTGTTTATATATTTTTTATCGTATTTTATGCTACTGGTCCAATCTAAATTTACTAAAGGATTTTGATGGTTGACCGTGGATGTTTATGTGATGTAAATGGTTGGGGTCAAATAAAACCCTATACGTGCAATAACATATATTGTGCCGAAGTTTCGACCCGGGATTTAGGTCTTTATCAGGACAGTCGAGTCCACTGCTATAAAAGGACTGTCCTAGCTGAATCTGAGGCTCTGATGTAGACCTGAATCACGGGTTGAAACGCAAGTTTTTTTTTTTTGACCGTGCACAAACCATATATTGTGGTTCTTTTCAATGTTTTATATCCATGCAAATACTGAAATCCACAAAATGTAATTTTGACATTTCAATCCTCTAACCAAAGACTAAACAAGTGCTTCTGATTTAAACTTCAAAAATTTCATTCTTTTAAAAGTTTGTATTTAAAAAAACCGCGCAAGATCAAAACTTAAAACTTTGTGAATTAAGAGCACCCACCTTTATCTATCAAATAAATAAAACTGCAAACACTGAGTCATCTGCCTTCTTGTAAAAAAAAAAAAAAAAAAATTTAAAAAAACAAATTTATAAAATTACCGCTTTTAACTTCTGACTCTGACCTCCATTTTACGTCCCATTCGAAGGACGACATTGCCAAGGACTTATTAAATCCTTAAAAAAATCCCATAGAAGCAGAGTAGCTCATTGGTAAGATACTGAGCAACTATGCTCAAGTTCCCGTTCAAATTCTATTTCGAATTCTATAGGTTTTTTTTTTAAATCATTGTTAGGTTATTATGCTAGTATATAATGGTATTTATGTATAATAACTTAATAAAAGTGTTCTTTTATAACATTAAATGCATGGTTTTCTTGTTTCTAATGACGTTTAATACTCATTATTCTGTGAGAAATTAAATCATTCATAAGAATTTTCCTAAAGGCCAATTTTTCCATACACATAAAATATGTACGGTTATCAATAACCTCTGTTATGTGCCTTGTTTTAGTTATGTAACAGTTATAATAAATTCTAAAAAAAATAAAACCTGATATTTTTTAGTAAAACCATGTTTAGCATCAGCATATTTGCATTATTATTTTTATTTTATTAAATGTAATTAAAATTATAGATGATAATTTTAAGCACTGATAAGTATGATTGTAAGTGTACTTACCAAAGATTTGCTTTTATTGTGATATTTTTGTAATGCCAAAGTCGGAACAGAGTTAAGTAAATTAAGACGCAGGACGTAAAAGGGCTTCCTTAAAATGAAATAATGTAAAAGGTTATTTTTTATTTTTTTTTTTTGGTTAAAACTAAATGTGTTTCTTTTCATCTTAATAAACTAAAGTTCGCTTATTAGGGGATTGGTTTAGTTTTTATTAAATATATTTCTGAATGGTCGATTATCTGAATGCCTGTGGTCCCTCCCTGTTATCCGGACAAGTGAAGTTGTACTAAAGTAATGTGAATATAAGAGAATACGTCTTGGATTAAACTTTAGTTTGCAAATATTTAGACAGGCTGGTTTTCTTTTTTTAGTTAGTACACTTTTTGAGAGATTCCCCTTGAAATTCATGACTTCTTTTTCATAAAACGTTGACTGAAAATTATACATTTTTTTTTTTGTTAATGTTCTAAAATATTTAAATATATTTATAATAATAATATTTGATAACTGTAGAGCTATGGAAGAAGTAATGGACGGGTATACACCCCGTTTCTATCGACCTTATTCGAGTCCTTGTGTGTTCGCCTTGTTTTGTATTGATTTCTAAAACCCCCGCTGTCGAGTGGGGTTGCTTGGGGTTCCCCTCTCCAGAGCAGCCAACATTATATTTAGTTTTACCCTTCCTAACTATAACCATTCAGCGTAGTTATGTTGTCTAGACTGTTGTAAAAATGCGAAAGAAACGTTTAAATTATCCAATAATATTTGTTTAGATATATACAAACCTATATTTGAAAATATATAAATGACAGTTTTTTAAGTTTTTACTATTTAATAAAATGAAAAAAAAAAAGATAAGTAAATTGCTATCATTAAAAGCAATCAGTATTTATATTTGTTTGTTCCGAAACAGACCTGAACCATACATTATGCATATTCTCTTGTAGTTTTATTGGTTTTTACATTGTACGTTCTGTTGGTTTAAAAATACGAAAAATATATATAAAATTAACTAGTAATATTTTTTTTAGATATATCTATGTACCCATTTATAAAAAAAATAATTGCTTGTTTTTTTTATACCAGTTAGTAAAAACAAAACAATCAAATCCTATTTGATTCTATTTAAAAAAAAAAAAAATGGTTAAATAAATTATAAACAAAATTTCTTAAAATCATTAAAATGTTTAGTGGTTTCTTCTGAACCACTCATTGTGCTTTACACAACAATTAAGAGTTCTATTATTTTCTTCAATTTTTTTCTATTCGTAGTCCAATAAATACATTACATATATACTACTGTCAATAGTTATTTGTACAGAAGAATGGCCCGAGTTCGAAATGACTCCTTATTTACACTAAAATTACCAGTTACCAGAAAGTTAAATTATCAACACCAGTTTTTTTTTTTACTTCACTTGTAGTTTTGAATAAATTTAAAGAAAAAAGTAATGATGTTTTCTATTATGTTTTTATTATTTTTCATAAGTTTATTTTTTTTTTTTTTTTTACTGTCTTGTGATAAATCAGTATGTATATCACTTCAAGTGTAAGTTTTTAAAATGAACTTAGACTTTGAATGATTTATTTAATATGTGCTATGTATCTAATTGCATACATGTATCTATATATCTATTTTTGAAGGATTTTTTCTTTATTATGCGAGTTCGTACTGAAATGATGACATTAGTTCGGTTAATCGATGCTTTACTGTAAATGAATGCAATGTTAACATGGCTTAAATATAAAACGATAACATACAGAATTTTCTTTCATCTCAATATTTTATTAATTGTTCATTTACTATTGTTTTGTTTTTTTAAATAAATAAATGGTATTCTTCGTCTAAGAAAGGTTTAATAGTGATAGTGAAACTCTGTGATCTAAAAGGTGTAGTTTTTCTATTGTCGGAGACACGGACGGACAACATTAGTTACGGGGGAGTTCGGGCTTGATCGTCTGTGTTCGGGGATGTTCGCTTCCGTAACAACCTTGGTCAGTCTTGTTACGTTTGTTCGGTGAACTTACAAGATGATTCCATGTTATTATATATTTTTTTTTTATGTTAATAATATTTAAAAATATATCTGAGGACTGGTTTTTTAATTTTATTAAAACCAATAATCAAGCTACCATTTTTAATTGTATTTTCTTCATTAATCCCCCCCCCCAAAAAAAAAAAAAAATAATATAAACAGTTGTAATCGACTTGTAGATAATAGTTTTATAAACATATTAAATCATCTGTTGAATTATAATTTTGCTAGTTGAAAACTTCCTCATTAACTTTAGATGTTTGGTTTAGGTTAAAGGCGTAAAACCTCATTAATCTGAAAACGCATCTCCCTTGTTTATAATTAAAATTATGAACTCTTGAATTAATCAATATGAAATTTTGAAAAATATTATCAAAACGAGTCGGGTAAATGTATATATTAAGCTATACTATACAAATATTTAGATTTCCTTTTCTATAGTTTTTTCATTATGTTTTTTGTTTTGTTTTTTAAAATTATGTTCCGTAAAATATAAAATAAAAACAGAGAGAAGCAATGTTGAGTTGTCAGTAGCGTTCGTTAGCTATTTAGCAGCGGAGAGGTCTCTTACGTTGTGCTTGCCCCAGCTCAAAACTTGCTGATTCCTTACATCATTTTAAACCCCGTTGTTTCTTTTCTTTTAATCATCACTTTATCTCTTCTCTGTATTTAATCTGCCATATTATATTATACTTAGTTGATTTTATTATCATTAATTTAGATTTTATTATTTTCACGTCTATTCGGTTCGTTGCCTTATGTTATAAGGGCGTCAACCACTAGGGTCTTCATCGCCCTTTATTCCAAACTTCTATTTATACCTTATGATATAATTCTGTTAATTTTAGGAGGTCGTACAGTTTGTCTGTGACGTTGTCTTGCAGTATACTGTATAGTTCGTGATTAGTATCTTTAACTTGAGGATATTATAAACATTTTGTATAAGTTATAATTTCAACAATCAAATATTGTTTATAGTAACTGTTTTGTCAATAGTTTCCAAGATTTCATTTAGACTTCGGTGAACTATACATTACATTTTGGATTTTATATGTTTTTATTTTGATATTCCCCTTATATAAAAAAAATATAAATAAAGAAAAAAAGAAAACGTTTTTTATGTAGATTTCAAAACGTTCCTCATGTTAATATTTTGGGGTTATATATAGCTATTATTGAATTTATTTTTTATATTTTTTAGAGCTTCTTTAATTCTTTTCTTTTTTGACAGAATAGTGTGTTTTTCTATGGAATTGAATACTAAAGCACAGGACGCATTTTAACGAGTGTGCGGTTGATTCGAGGGGATATGAAATTATTTTTGAAATGTTCGGAAGCGTAAAAAAAATTCATATAATGAAGTCTATAACTGTCAGAATTAATTAGAGTTTTGTATTAAGCTAGCCAGTTTTCCATTCTTTACGATAGCCTTTTGTTTGAAACCCAATTAATAAGCCGATATGACCTTATAAGAACCGTGTTGAGTTCGTTAAATTTGGGTCGAAACGTCTGCACCATTAAATTCCTAAAACTTATAAATGTGTTATTTACCTAGACCGCTTACACCAAGCATTTCTACTCCATTTATAACTACGCCCAACTATCCTTTACCATCATAGTATAATAATAAATAAAATTTTGTATGGAATTTCGAAAGCTTGGTCAATCTGTTATTGATCGATATTAACATAAAAAAAAGAAAAATTTCATTACCAAACGACATTTTAGGATTTTTCGCTCTATACATCACATATTTCTTCGGGATAAAAAAAAAACTTAAATTTTTTTTGTTTTGTTACGTATAATTTTACCTTTTCTTTTTTGCTTGTCAACCGAAATACTTCTTTTTAGCTCAGACAAAAACCCGCGCAGAACCCGTCTTGTATCGTCTAATATAATATAAATAGAATGTTTACAAATTGGTTTGTGATATTATTAAAAGGCATGCGGTGTAGCTTTTGACCCTGCGCTGGTGCCATCTCAACTTTTTTTTTTCCTTCATTGCCTTGGCACGTGGCCTGGGGGTTTGATGAGGGTGGATTTGATTTTGAATAGACCCCTTTTAGGGCTTCATCCCCTTAGTCAAGGGTTGTTCCTGTCAGCTGTCTTTGGGAAGCAGGTCTCAGCCTTTAAATCAGATTCTTAGTCCCTCTGTTAACCGTGTATACAGGTCTTAAGATATTGTATTTGCAAAGTGTTTTCTTTCTTATTGAATTTTTTTTAATACTGTAACACTTTGGTGGATTAAACAATATACAATAATATTCAAACAGTTAACAAAAATTATCACTTTGTAACACAGAAAACAACCATATGACTTGAGCTTCAGAACAATTACTAACTCTCCATCCCATCGCTTCTTATATGTAGTAGTAAGGAGAACAGTCTAGAAGGTTCTAGACTAGCACAGATCGTAGTCCCAAAAATTTACTATGATTGTTCGTTCCAACAGTCTTGAACTTTTCTAAACCATATGTTTTGTGTCTTGTATGACTTTACATTATTTAAACCCATAATAGTGTTAGTTACAGTACATACACGTTTTCATGTATTTTCTGGGCCAACGTAGATAGTACATGCACTATGACAGTTTGTTCAAACTGATAGTTTGTTCCAGCAAAATACATACAAATAAACCGTATGTTTTTATTGTTTTTGTTTAACGTTACAATACTTATATTTATTTTTTTATAAAAGCAGATATGTATGCCATCAAAGTTTTTATTAATCTGGAAACCATTTGAGGGTTTCATTACATCTAATATTTACTTTAACAAAATATCTTTTGACAGTTTCTTAAAATCAGACAATGTTAGTCGTATGAATATGTATATATTTTTTTTTGGATACGTTATACACTTCTGATTTTTTATTTCATTTTTTCAAACACTTATTTTTAGAGTATTTATATTATCAAGTTTCCCTTCATATCATCTTATCTGTTGTGCAATGTTTCCGTCTCTGGCAAAGAACAAGACCAAAATCAGCACTCGGTTGTGTTCTATTCATTCTAATGTTTTGTGTAATGTATTGTAAATTACTTAAATTTTATGTATATATACATCTATATATATGGCACTGTGTATATTTAACCTCCCCCCCCTCCCCCCCCCACACAGATACACACAAAAAAGACCCCTTGATAATTCTTAACAGCTTTTTTATTACGTGAAGATATTGTGTAATAAATAAAGATTTTCGGCATAACATGATTTATAATAATGATAATTATTATTTTTTTTTAAATTGACTCACCTGTAAAACGAATTCGTACTAGACGTCACGGAATCGATTTAGGAAACCCCTATGTATCAGTTTACAATGTTACAACTTGTTCGACTTCAACGTAACTACATTTGTCTCGTCTGACATGGATGTCACAACCTGTAAAAGGCATCTTGTAATGATGCTCATTTTATTTGTATCTTGTAAATTTTTGCGTAACTTTCCTTTTTTTTTTTTTTTTTCTTTTATCATTTCCTTTTTCATAAGTGTCATTCGTAGATAATTCTTATCTCCCTCACATGCTAAAAACAGGCCTACTGTGAAAATAATAGGTAATTGAACTCGGGTGCGTAATTAAATAAACAACTGTTTTAAACAATTTTTTTATGCTATCATGCCGAGAAAAAAAAAATTGAATCTTGACCTAATTTAGGTTGATTTTTTTTTCGAAAAATAAAATTTAGTCTTACTTTTAAATTATTCAATTTATGTAATTATAATGTATTTTTCCACCCAAAAATACACAAAACCATTGACAGTAATTTCTTGTAACGGAATTCTGAGCATTCCGCGTTTTACAAGATATAAAGGTTTTTATTGTTAACAAAAATTTTGTTCTGATAAACTAAAAATGGTTTATTGAATATATCGTCGTTGATACTACAGAAGGTCGCTTGTCAATCAACAGCTGATTTTCAGGAGAACAAAAAGATCATTTTATTTGCTATTCATTTTTTTGTTTTTGTTTTTGGGGTTAAATGTTCCTTATAGGCTAGTGTCACTCAGGATTAATGACCAAGAGAATCCTGAAATTCGAATATATTTTTTTTTGTTATTTTATGAAAAAAAAAAATAATAGTGTATTTTTACAACCGTTTACACAAATATTACTTACACTGCTTGTGTCCTAGTGTTACAAAAT
The DNA here is from genome assembly GCA_911387785.2 of Aelia acuminata. Taxonomy (NCBI): domain Eukaryota; kingdom Metazoa; phylum Arthropoda; class Insecta; order Hemiptera; family Pentatomidae; genus Aelia; species Aelia acuminata. The sequence continues at coordinate 13,298,543 of OU426984.1, forward strand.
CCAATTCTGACCATGTTCCTGTTATATTCATATTCAACATAAAAGTATTATTTTTCAAGATTATTTGTTATCTATTCGGTATGATTCTTACGAATTAATTATTCAAATTCAAGTATTTTAACGTAACGGACTTATGAATTAATTCTTTTTTTTATTTTTGTTTTTTTATGAAAAAATAAATAAAATAAAGGTATATTTTTACGACCATAATCAATATCAAACTTGAGTTTTACAGAAATGTTACTTACACCGCTTGTATTCTAGCGTGTATATTTCTGACCATGTTCCTGTTATATTCATATTAGACTTAAAAGTATTATTTTTCACGATTATTTGTTATCTAATAGGTGTATTTATTTATGTAACACTATACATATACATATATTAATTTATATATATAATAATTCCCATATAATAAATATATATTGAGGGATGGGTCCCGTCACGTGGGGGTTAGGAAAAGGTGGTGGGGATAGCTGGATGTTCTGAGAGCGGGGAATCAATACGAGGTCCTCTCACTGGGTGGGGCACTACCGCTTCATTCATATTCTTATCCGATAGCTTACTCACTACTCAATTCATTCATTATTTCTCATACACAGAGTATACTACTGTATAATACAACGTAGTAAAATTCGTTAAGCAAAAATCTGTTTAAAAAAAAAAAAAAAAAAAAAAAAACCAATCTAACGTACATAATATCATTTAAATCAAGGATATATGTCTTTTCTCGTAAAATTTCAATTTTTAACGTAAACATTTGTAAATTCTGATTCCTTTTCTGATTTCCCCTTCTGATCTAGTAAGAATAAATCGTGTCCCACTGTAAAAAAAATGAATTTATTATAATATTATAATACAAATAAATAATTTCATTAACCGAATTTTAAATGCTATGGAATTTTACGTGAAATGACAGATTTATAAATTATAAAGAATTCGGAAATAACAATTGAAGTGACAATAAACTTGTAAAAACTAAATTTCATAAGTAAATCTTGAAAAATAAAAAATATAGCGCCCAACTGTTACTGAACTCGTTTATTTATTTATTCAAGAAGCAATACAAAAAAATGTCCATTTTTTTATTTTATTTTTTTTAACTCCTATCTTGCAGAGAAATATTACACGTAGGCATGAAGATTTTACAACCTATAATAATGTTTTTTTCTTTTTCTTTTCTGATAATCACGTGTGAAGTTCCAGCGCTTTGTCACTATGTAAAATTCTTTTGTATGATATGCAAAATTCAAAACTGGTATATTTTGAGTTCTATCTATCATCTTGAGCTGTTTAGTTGAGAGAATATTTAGCTCGAATTTCAAATTTTTGCAGAAAAGCGCTTTAAAAAAAATATTTCTCTTTGGAAAATTCGTACCTTTTGACTCATTAGTAAAGTGCGATTTTTTAAAAATATTTCTCTCATAATATTACAAAATAAAAAGGTACCAATTTTCCGTAAGAGAAATATTACTGAGAGAACTTTCCTGGAAAATATTGAAATAGGACTTAGTCATTCTTTCAAGTGAAACGTTCATATAATGCTTGAGAGATATAATTGTAAATATATGTTCCGATTGGGGGGTACATATAGAAAAAAATAATGTATGTTTTATCAAAAAAACGTAATTTTTTTTTTCTTATTTAGTATTTACCTTTTCTTATCATAGAAATAAAAGTGCATTAAAATAAATAAATAAATAAAATCAGAAAAAAACAAAGAAAATGATTCATTACGCTCAAGGTAAAGAACTGATATAATTTATATTTGGTGTGAAAATAAAACTAAAAGTGAAGAAACATGATTTTTTTTTTTTTTTTAACTCCTTTAAAAGTTTTTATCACTCATTTCCTTACAATCAACGTAAAGATTATAACGTAATCTTACAAAAACGTAAATTTAAATATTTTACGTGGCACATGCAGTAAATTAAATATGTTTATTTTTATGATGGATTATCCTTTATTTTTATGATAGTTTTATATATGTACCTACGGTTCGATCTAAGCTCGTAGATACAATTTTTTTTTCTTGTTTCGTTTATTTTTAAATGTGTAAGCCCTGATGATGGAATCCTACAAACATCCGTCGAAACTTATAATGAACTGGAAATCCTGTTTGTCATTCAGGAATATTGTTTACTTAATTTGGAAACTTGGCACGAAAGATAAAAACAAAAAGCAGAAAGAACTCTATTATCATTATTGTCAGTGAAATGTCAGGGCAATTCTCAAGCATACTGTAGCATAGTACTTTAATGATATATGAACTGTAACAGTAATTCATTTGAATGTTTTCAACGTTGCTTATAAATACCCTATTTACTATATTAGTGCCAAAAATTCATGGTTTGAGAGTATATTTACATTGCCTTTATTTTTTTAATTAGCATTTTAAATATTAGCACTTATATTACTCAAAAATAATCAACAGAATTCGAAAATTAAAAAAAGGGCGCTTACCTTGAAAGCCGGCGGACAAGTAAAGAAATGAAAACAAATTCAGTTTTGGTATAACCATTGTCATTTTGTTGCTTATAATTCAGGAAAAATTAGAGAATTCTTAATTTTATGTGTACATATATAGTACATAAACGATATGCATTTATACGTATTGCATACCCATAGAAACGTTAACCAAAATGCCAAAACATGCCTGCTGGATTTTCTTTTGTACCTTCTTTCAATTTACTGATATACATATTGATAGATATTCCTAAGTTAATTCCTAACATTTTAAATGATTTTTTTTAAAATATATGTTTGACTAGGTAACTAAAATACTTTTCCAAATATTTAGACCTGAGCATTTCGTCATATTTTATAAAATTGTTACGAGAAATCTGATACAATCAGCGCACTAATTTTTTATAACGTGGCTCTTCTTTCAAAAGATGTCCAGGGGTCACACGTGGTGTAGTGGTTAGCATAGCAGCTCAGAATACTGAAGGTTGCGGGTTCGCTTCCCGCTAGTTCGCCCTAGAATATATTAAAGGGAGTAAAAATTCTTAGCTATACCGTCCTTCCTATGGGACGTAAAATGAAGGTCCCGGCCTGTACGATGTCAGATACACGTTAAGGTGCCTTTACAATGTTCCAATCTATCCCTCGAACAATGACGTCTTAACTTACTTATGCACCGTAATACAAGAATGTTCCTGTTCTGACTTTTGCTCTAAGTTATTATGTATAAAAGCAACGTCAGAAAAATGCTTAAAGAAATTCTAGAAGCTTAGCTTAACTAACTCAAAAGCGATACTAGTGCTATCCCGAACAAGCGGACTTAAATATGTAGTCCTTTTTCGGGTTCGTGTTTTATTTATATTAGCCGAACAGGCTGTTCAAAGGGTGAAGTTCGTACAGTGTAAACACCCATATCCTAATTATACAAGGTAGGCAAAATTTAGAACTCCCTCTGTATCATTGTACGATTGGCCTTAGTGGCATTAAGTTACTTAAAAAAAAAAAAAAAAAACATTTTTTGAGAAACGTACTCATAAATACATAATTTCTTAATGGGTGGTCAAAAGTACCTAATATATTTTTAGTATTTTAATTGTTTTATTTTTATATTTGAATTACGTTTAATTTTGTTGTATTTTAAGCTTTCGTGCGTCTTGTACTTAAGGTTCTCATGATGACTGGGCGCTCCCTACCCGATTACTCTGGATTGACTGCACGTAAAGCAACCATTTAGACCTTAACTGTATAAAAAGCGAGAAATTGATTAGTGAGTGTGGTGAAGGTACCCACCTCTCTCTTCCTTGTTTTTCATCTTTCCTTGTGGGAAACCCATCACCTAAATATATAAATATATAGTTATAATAAATATATAATATATATACTCGATAACATAATAAAATTCTCAAAAAAAAATTCAAAAAATTACAATTTTTAATAAGTTAAAGTTTTAGTCTTACTAAATTCACTCATAGTAGGACCACAACAATAGATCGCTAACCCCCAAAATGACGTTCCGGACAGCTCTCTGGAAGAGGCGAGGAATACGATGAAGGACGGAGGGTGGGAGTTCCGCAGAGGTCGATATTAATGCAGACAGGTCCGGAATAGACCGCAATGCACCATAGATCCTTTCTTCTCTCTCTATCTCTCTCTCTCGTTGCATATATGTCATGTATCCCCCCGTTTACGTCTTGCATGACGTTTTCGTCAACCTTTTTCCCACGTGTAAGTCACCTGACCTTCAAGGTTCAGTATTTTTCACAAAAAAAAAAAGGTTTATAAAATATCATCTAAAAGTTAATTACATTATACTATAAAATCCATACGGTTCTTAAATTACAACAATTTAATTATTTTTTTGTACAAATACGAGTACATCTATTGATATAAATGATGTCCCAAGATTATCTTCTTTTCAGGCGCTTCGGAACCAATGTATCTGGTCATAATGTATACATATTTAAGAGTATATTTCACATTAAATATATAACATAAGGATTTTGTTGAAATCAAATAAATTTGACCTGTTGTAATTGGCGTAACCCTTGGCAATTCATGATAACACCAATGTAAGGAGTTCAAATTCATAGAACCGGTTTTTTCTCAACGCTCACCTCTGGCCTGGGAAATACGCCTTATAGCTTTGAAAAGTGAGGTCAAAAAATCGAGTAGGTTGTCTATTGTGTTCCTTTGTAGTGCAATTTATCATTCTTTTTTATCCAGTATTTTCAAATTGTTTTTATGTATGTATTTCATTTTTTTGTAAGGTAGATCAACATTATATTTAAATAATTGATAATTTCAATAAATGGATTATTATGGAACATTATGGATTGATTTTCAGGTCCCAGTTTTGTTTTTCTTAAGTCTGTTGAAAGATGTGTTGTATTTTCTGACACATAGTGGGAAAATTTTATGATTCAGTGTCCAAAAATCCAAAAACTGAGCAGATTACAAGCTTCTAGATTTAAATCCCTGCAATTGAACATCAAATATATCTTCGGCCTCGAATCAGATTAAATCATATAATATAATTATAGTCAAATTATTTGACTTTGTTTTTTCCGTTAAAAATTCTAAAAAATAGAATATTTTTAATTTTAATTTTTGGATTTTTTCTTCTTCGTACAATGATTATTGTAGCAAAAGCCTGAAAAAGACATTTCTTATAAGAAGAAAGCTAATTAGATAATAATACTGACTCATTTGATTTTCTAAGTATGACCCTATTTTTTAAAAACTATTTAATTTGAATTAAACTAAAAAAAGATTTATATAAAAATTAATCTGAAGTAGCAAGAGTGATCGTATTAATATTTAATTGTCAATAATAAAGGAAATCTCATGACCATTACGCAAAAAAAGAATTATTCGATTATTGTAATTTCGTCAGAAGATATAGATTTTTGGCCACTGAATCACAAAATTTTCCCACTCAAAGACGTCTGGGTTGTTTTCGTTTTCGTGTTATTATACTTCATGTTTAGGAATTTTTTAACCATATCTAAGTGCTATATAATTTTCATATCTTGTTGAATTCTCAATTATAATTTATTAATTTTTTTTTAAATTATACTGTTAATGAGAAGAACTTCTTGAATAATTCTCGAGTGTTAGAGAAGAATATCAAGCTGCTATGGCATGAATTAGTTTAGGCGATGAAGAGGTTTTTGTGTCGTTTCCTCCAACCGTTAAAAACTGACTAAATTGCGTGGATGTTTCCTGTTACTCTAAGACTTCCTGTCCGGACGCCAGTTCTCATGCTTTAACGCTACCTTTAGAAATATAATTTAAAAAAAGATATAACTATAGAATATTTCATATATAAAGATATAAATGTACATATACACACACACACACACACACACACACACACACACACACACACACACACACACACACACACACACACACACACACACACACACACACACACACACACACACACACACACACACATAATAAGAAGGCACATCTAGGTGTTACTAGTGTTGCGAAGGATGCCGACAATTCATTTTAATGCTAGGGTTGATGTCTATTAATATCTGTAGCCTAGGAAGTGCCACGTTGCTCGAATTTTTATCCCAACCATTTTGTTTTTATAATTTTTTATTATATTTTTTTGCATTTTTTTTTTGTTTAATAAAATATGAAAAATACTATTTTTTTCCCTTCTTTTTCTTCCTTCTTTTTCTTTTTGTACAATGTTTATAGATTATCATCCTTTACAAGCGGTTTCATTTCATTCCTTACGAACGTTCTTTCAAGTTGTTCTGAAAAAAAAAAAAGAGATCTTAAAAATCAATAGACAATTATTCAATGATTGCTGATGGGCTCAGAAATTATTATTTGTATAGTAATAAAGTAGCATTTTGTCCGAATGGTCTCAAATAAAAATAACAAAATTAATAATATCACATCCTTAAATATTATTTCTTTATCAATTATTTTTACCTTTATAGTTCTCTGGTTTTAATGTATTGAGGAACACCATTAAGCATAAGGCATTGATTGAATGAATAATTATCAGATTCATTTAAATTACAAATCTCTACAGTATTAATAGTTTAGAATAAATTATAAAAATTCTTTGTCCTAAATACTGTAATTGGTTATTTTTACTTAAAACAATAACTTTCTTCCCTAACAACTATCATAATTAAAATAGTTTTTAGCTATAATAATATTTTTAGAAGGAGAAGGAAGCTGCATTGGTGAGGCATTGAGTTGCACAAAGTCCGAATTCGAATCTGGCCTGGCACGGTTCGTCTTGTCCCTCCTGGAGAAAACCCATACTCTCTCTATAATGGGGGTTATTCTTAATTTTAAAATTAAGGCGGAAAAAACCTACCGTTTGAGCGTGATCATGGTTAAATCACCTCCTTTCAAGCTTATCGCTGACCTAGGAACAGTACTTCCTTGCATAGTATACTGTTTGTAAAATTCTGTATGTTATTTACTGTATAGTATTGTTCTAACTTACCCAAGACCCTTTCCTGGGTTGTAGTGGTACTGTATTTTTTTTTTTTTTTATTACAATATTTTTATCCTTTGACAAATCGAATGATCGCTATTAAATTAACGTAATTAGAAAAACACAAGAAAATTATTTAGTATAAAAATATTTAACTAATTCAGAATTTTTTTTTTAATTTCTAAAAAAATATTTTACTAAGCGTATGACCCCCTCCAGCATTGCTCTAGTGTATTATTTTTTAAATATTTTTTTTGTCATAACTTTTTGTTTATATTATTCTATTAACACCTGTATATATATATATATATATATATATGTAATATATTAATATAACATTAGATAAGATATGGTGTTGCGCATGGTGATATTAGCAGATAGGAACGAGCATGTTATTTTCTTTCTTCCTTTTTTTTTTTTTTTTTTTTGAGCCTCGTCGCGGTCACATCCGCCCAAGCACATGCTGCCAGCCGGTCCTTACATCTCATTGGTTAGAAGATTTTATTTACAACAATATAATATAATATATACAACAAATAACAATTGTGTATAACCATTATTTATATAATACTGTACTAATGTACACGCTTTAAATAATACAATAAAACTCGAGGTTTAAGTTCGAAATCCTTAAAATATAAGTAATAATACCGACAAGGACAAGCATTATTTTTGAGTACATATTTAAGGGAATAGATTAGAGTGTTAACTCTTTCTTCTTTGAAAACTATAATTTTATTACTGAACTCATATGCCACATATCTCGAGTGAGAGATACTCCTGTGGCACATCTAGCCTCTATGAACTATTAAAAGAAAAGTTAAGGATGGGTTCAAACATTGTGCTTAAGCGTGATCATGGTCAAGTCACCTCGTAGCAGAAACAGTACTTCCTTACTCATTACCAAACCCAAGAATTTTTTTTTCTTTTTATCATGTAATTTTAAGTTTATAATAATCTACAAAAAAAAAAAAAATATCTTACTATAGATTCCATATATAGGCTTTTGTTAAATTGAAAAAAAATGTAATGACAAATATAATTTTATTTATTTAAAAAAAAATATAATTATCACCTTAAATCGTTTGGGGGGGGGGGTGGTCTTACCTTAATTGGTGAAGTTGGATGTTTATTTAATTTTATTTCTATTAAAAATTAAAATAAGAATACAAAAAATTATAGTCGCCTTACTTCAGAGATATTACGACCTTCTAAAGTAGCTGTAATTGCTTGCTATGAGATCACGCTTGAAGATAAATATGTGTCTCATACACTGCGGTACGCACCTATACTATTCTAACTATGCTTAAGGATCTTTTCCTCTAAAATTATTAAGAATAGTTTAAAATATAAGCAAGTTTTTGAATTTTGTGGGTTCGGATGGGTTTTGAATTTTTTTTTGTGAAAACTTCTTATTTTTTTCGTAGTTTGCATTACCTGTTTGATTAAATATTACATAATATCACTTCGAAGTTCTTATCAATGCACTTTTTCACTCTTTCTCAATACTTCCAGGTATACAAAGATTCCCTACATACTCCTGGATACTCTTGTATATCCAGATCCTCTACTGATATCCTCCTTCATTAGTTATTCGAGTTTTCCCCCTAGGAACGAACTCCGTCGTGGCCAAGGTGGGGAGAGATGGCTGGCCTTGGTCTGGGGCAAGTACAAGGGAATCGCAGGAGCCCGGTCACCTTACACTTCCAAGTTCGTCGACATTTCTCAACGGAATGTGCACTCCATAACCTTGCCTATTTTTGCTCTTTTAAAGGATAAAAAATCGTTTAATATTCATCTTATTTATTTTAGTATTATATAGCTTTAGGCATTTTTTAATATCTGCTATAGTTATAAGAAAATATTTTGACGAAATTTTAATCATAAAATCTGTTCTCAGTTTGATAACGACATTTCTTCGGTTAAACTACCGAACTTTCTACCCACCAAATTCAAAATAATAATTCTTCATTTCATATCCATGGAATGACATTTCTCGTTTTGTTTTATCTAGAATAGTCTCCCAATTGAATGAACATTAATAAGTATTTTACCTGGTATTGCTGTGTTTGAAAAAGGTCTGTTGTGAATTGTTCGAGCAAATTCTAATTTGAATTCTTCTGAAGAAGTTAGATTTGACCTACGTTTGATGGATAGTAGTCGTGGCCAACAGCGATTAGATGTCGGAATCCCACATTTTAAACTGTGCGTAAAGCTCATGTTTGGACAATGATATCCAAGAGCACATATGCACCTTAAGGCTGTTCTGACTTAAGTTCTAACTTATTATGGATAACAGCAACGTCAGAAAAAGTGCTAAAAGAAGGTCTAGAGGCTTATCTTAACTAACTCATAAGCGACACAAGCGGCAGTACAGACAAAGTACCTTTTCAATTTCGTGTCTTATTTAGATCAGCCGAACAATGTTCGGGTAGGGTTGTTCGTGAGAGCTGTCTGACACAGTGTAAAGGCACCTAAAAATATCGATCATTCTGAAAGGGGTCGCCCCTCCATGTCTACAACCCCTTGGTTCTCATATAAAAAAAAAAAAAAAAAAAAAAAAAAAAAAAAAAAAAAAAAACCGGACTGGAAGCCCTGCACTCTTCAGTTCTGACTCACACAGTTCTCCTCGAAATAGCCGATGATATCTAGGAATTTCTTGTCTCTCGAACGCGATATGATTCACAATCTTAAGTAAAATATCTCATTGTTTCATCACTCGTTAGCTCGGACGTGTTTTAACTTGGCACGATGCGTAATTGCGCCAGGAATCAAAGAATTGCGCAATGCATTTCTGTCATCATTAACTGAATTGTATTCAGTATTTCTTGTGAGATAATTTCTTCAACACCATTATTTATTTTATTTTATATTTATAAATTTCACTAAATGCTTGACATACTTGCTTTTTATCAAAATTTCCCCTCATTGGTAAGGCATAGAGTTGCTCAAGGTCCCGATTTCGAATTTGGTTATGCAGGGTAACTTAGGTATTCTGCCAAAATTCTTCTCTGGTACCGAGAGACCCTCCTGAGACAAACCCAGCCTATGTAAAGTGGGTACACTTAATTGAAAATTAAGGGGAGGAACCTGTTGGTTGAGTGCGATCACGGTCAAATCACCTTGCACGTCCGCTGACGGAAGTCTTAGAGGTTTTTTTTTTTTTTAAATTTTTTTCATATCACTTTCAGGAATCCTAAATACTTAGTCGCGTGAGTTTTCATGTCGATAAGGGGAAGTATGTTAGAAATTGTTTCAATCGAGGGTTTTCCAGGATTTCGGCGTTTACACAAAGCTTATTAGTACTAAGGGTAATTTTAAATAAATTGAGATAACGTTAAACAAAACCCCTCCCCTCAAACTAGAAGATTTGTTTTTTTTTAAGAATTAGCACTTTTCTACAGCCTGATTGAAAATTTCGTTTTAACGTTCTCTAAGCTCGATACGCAGGTTGTTACTAAAGACTGGCGCCTCAGTAACATATAGTCGACGAAAGATAACTAATGGTGCCGTGTAAGATATGGGCGAAGAACAGAGGATTTGCCTGACCATGCATTATGCATAGCTTGTGGAATAAATATGAGATGTGTCAGGTTTCAATCTAGGGCAGTTTGAACTTAACGTTCGGTTCCAAAGAAACAGTTCCTCACTGAAACGGTTACTCGAACACAGCTGAGTATGACTTAACACTCTCTGTTCGTTTTCTTTTTGTTACCTGATCCTTAATAACAAAAAAATGAAATAAAATAAAAGCTCTACGATACCTGACGGTTACTAGGAAAACAATAATTAATAATTGTATTTTTATATTTAAAAAAAAAAGAAATTACTTTCCTTAAATATTTTTTAAAAATATTATCTATATGGAGAAAATAGCAAAGAAAATTTCTTCCTGATTTTTTTTTTTCGCAAAAAATTATCTTTATCCAAACTTTTGATACGGAGAGAGAGTTATCAGTTAATGATTCTTTTGACCTTATTTGCGTCTCCTTAATAGAAACAAAGTAAAAAAAAATTTTTTTTTCATACAGTTATTTTAGAGTATTTCTTATAGAATCTGTTTCAATACTGCCTGTTAAATTTTTTTTTCTACTATATCAGTATAGCTCCCAACACTTCAGATTAATTTCTAATTTTTTCTAGTCCCATTGAATATTAAGTATTATTTAATAACACGACTTACTGAGTTTAATTTACTTATTGTTGCTTATTTGGAGGCAAACAGACCGTCAGTAGTTTCTACGATAGACCTCGGCGCATCGCTGAAGACCACAATAGTTACTTTATTATCTGTTAAGTTAAATAATAATGCTTGATAGTTTCGATCGATATATAGGTTCGTGTTCACATTACCCTCAAACACATCATATAACCTATTAGTTATGGTATGGTCTGTTGTGTACGATTGATCCAGTACAATTTGAAACTTTCTGGTATTGTAGGGGATCGAATATATCTGAAACATTTTTTTTTTTAAGAAGGCCTTGTGATAGGCTTTGGCAAATTCGTAATTTTTTTTTATTTCAAAAGATATTATTATTACATATTATTGATATGGCTCCCCTATAGCCGTGGAGAAGAAGCTGGTAAGGTGCCCATATCCCGGGCGGGCGAATATCTGGATGGAGGGGAGAGCACGTGGGGTAGGTCGCTGCGCTGCCCAAGGACATTCCCACACTGTCTGTGTCCGACCTAACGGCGCTGTCCGCAGGGTACCTCAACCTTAGGGCCTCCCACCTTATATACAACTATATATGTACACAGTATATATGTATGATATATAACTCGGTTCTAGGGCATATATATTTGAGTTACTACCATAGTAACAATAGGCTTACTTAAAAAGATTCCCAGGACTCTTCTGAAGAATATGAAAGTTGTGAAGGACAGAGGTCCCCCCTCTTAAGAATTCCTGACTGGCTGCGATAGGCTGTTTTTTCCCGCCCATATTGTGCGGCCTCCACCATTCAGTTCCAGGCTATCTGCTTTATCTTCAAACTCGTTATCGCCCCGCTACTACCCTCAACTCCCATCATACTTTCTCTACAATAAAGCCTCATTTTTTAAAATTTATAATATTCGATTGTTAATTTCAATTATTTAATTATTATTTCATTTGGTTTCAGGATGCAAGATCAAGTCTTTGAGAGCCAAGACAAACACTTACATCAAGACTCCGGTTAGAGGAGAAGAACCCGTCTTCGTCGTCACTGGACGGAAGGAGGACGTGGCCAAGGCGAAGAAGGAAATCCTGTCAGCAGCAGACCATTTCTCCCAGATCAGAGCCTCAAGGAAGAACAACCTCGGTGGCTGCGGAGGACTTTCGCCCCCCGGCCCACCCACCAACGTCCCCGGCAACGTCACCATCCAGGTGAGGGTGCCCTACCGCGTCGTAGGGCTCGTCGTGGGGCCGAAGGGTGCGACCATCAAGAGGATCCAGCACCAGACCCACACCTACATCGTCACCCCATCCAGGGACAAGGAACCCGTCTTCGACGTCACAGGTCTTCCGGAGCACGTTGAGGCGGCACGCCGAGACATCGAGGCACACATCGCTCTTAGGACGGGAGCTGGAGCGCTTCCGGGACTGATCGGATCCAACGCCACTTCCGGGATCATGGACGACAGCCACGAGATCATCGCTTCCCTCTGCAAGAGCGGTCTCGGCGGCCTCTTCTCGTCCAACTCCTGGCTCGACTCCCTCCCCTCCCAGACTGAATCCAACTTGGGCTTCTCATCGGCTTTCTCTGCTGGCAGTTCCGGATGCAGTTCAGCCTCATCCAGCTCTTCCAACTCCGGAGGCACTGGTCTCGGAGATCTCGGATCCATCTGGAGCATGTCACTGGACAGGGATGAAGGCCTAGGCGACTCCCCTTCCTTCGAGACAGCTACCGCTTCCTCCAGCATCTGGTCCTTCCCTACCGTGACCCGGCCATCGCCTCCCAGCTCTGCCTCCCCAGCTGAGTCCCTGAGTGGCGGAAAGAGGGACTGCGTCGTATGCGGCGAGCGGGAAGTGACCGCTGCCCTCGTACCCTGCGGCCACAACCTCTTCTGCATGGAATGCGGCGAAAGGCTCTGCGAGACGACAAACCCGACCTGCCCGGTATGTAAGCTCCAAGTCTGCCAGGCCATCCGTATCATTTCCTAAACAGCCTCTACCCTTTGAATCAGCCTTTCTTTCTTGCACCCCAGACAGAGACCTCATCAAAAATACCTCATCATAACAATAGTTTTATATAGTTTTTCGGATCTAGCAGTGATGATATATATTTTTTTTTATTTTTTGTTATATCTGAACCACACCAAAGAAAGAAAGGCCCTCCTTACCGTGGCCAGTTCACCATTACTGTGGGAGTTACTGTATACAACGAAAAAAGTAAATTATTGTATATTTTTTATGTTAAATCTTTTTTATGTTTGTTTTAGTTGTTTTTATAATATTGAGAGATCTTTTCCTATTTTTGTACTTGTTTGGTGATTCCTGATCTCGGCGGGTGCACGCCGCACTCTGATCAGATTCCTATATCCTGTGCGCTCACGTGGCACCCACCCACCTTGTTCCAACCACCTCAAGTAAACTAAACCGTTTTCGGTCAAAAATATATTTCTATATGGAGAAAGTAGAAATACTTAATAAGTGTATATTATCAGTTTATAGTATTTTATTTGTGTGTTTTGTCATTATAAGGTGTGATGGTATATTGATATATAAATGAAACATTCGATTTTTGACCGGTGGTGCTCTGGTTAGATTGTGAACCCTCAGGAATCGAGGCGGACCCTGGTCAGTGCAAGTCTGCTCTTAGCCTAACTTTCCAACGGCTGCATAAAACAATCCTTTTTATATTATATATATTACATATTTATCTATGTTTGCTGAATTTAATTATAATATAGAACAAAAATATATTTAAAAAAACCAAAAAAAAATATATAAAAAAAATAAGATCAATCATTCCTTGTTGAATAAACTAGACTGCGGTAGTTTTATAGAGATTACGAGTATAAACATATCCGAAAAATATTGTTACAAACTGTTGATTGTTTCTGTTTCTTTTTCATTGTGATATAGCCATAAGTTATCTAGAAATCTTTATAGGCAACTTTGTATCTTATTATATTATATTATATATTATTAGTGATATTATTCTCTTGGTACCGTGGTATAGTGTGAAGCTTAGAGCATGGGATCCTACGTGTATACGCATGTGTGTAAGTTTGAGCGTCGTTGCTTCTATTTAGTGTTTAGTACCTGTATATTATGTTGTTAAATCGTAGGTTTATATAAATATATATAAATAAATACGATGCTCAATAAGAAACAATGCAATTGTAACACTGGGTCTTAGCGTGGAGTAGGATTGCACTGGCCGGAGACCATTCTTTTTATTTTTTATTTTTTTTTTTTTTATCAGAGTGCCCCCCCCTAAAATTTATGAAAGCTCTAAATCAGATTAAAAATTAAAAAAATAATAATATTTTTTTCAGTATTTGTTTACTTTTATATAAAGAATTAATAATTATTGATAATATTATAAATGTTCTAAGATATCTTTGTGTTTCTACTATTTTAGTGTTGTGTATTTTGTATAATATAATGAACCTGCCATGAATGCCACAGGGCTTGAGAAGTTACGTTAGTTAATTTTTGTTTTTAAGTGAAAGATATTTGAACATGGATAAATGTATATTTTTTGTTGTCTCCTAATTTAAGTAGTTAAAATTAGTGTTCACTATTTAAGTGACTATTTCTTATATTGTTTTTTTCCTTTTTTTTTCTTATAATAATTTTTTTTATTATTATTATTATTATTATATATATTTTGAGTCTTACATTTATTTTTATATATATCACTTAGTTGACAGGCCCAGTTTGAAGGATGATCAGGGAGGGAGGTGTTAATTTATTTATTTAAAATAGATTAAATATGTTTAGTATATAATATATATATATATTAGAAAAATGGATATTTATATACCTCTGTATAGAGGGACCTCCTCCCGCTGAACTCACTTCAAAGTATGGTTATATAGTTTTAGTTGAACTGTTGATATTTAGATTCTGTTTGGTTGCTGTTTATTCTAGTGTTTTTTATAGTTGCCACAATATATAATATATTTATATGATTATTATATCAGGTGGAAATTAAAAAAAAAAAAAAAATGCATTTTTTTAACCCACCACTGCACAATGTAAACAAAGGTATTAGTAATAATATAAATGGTATAGCTTTCTTTTCTATTTTATTACAACTCTTATTATATTTATATATATATATATAATATATATGATTTATATATATTATGGATATCTTTAAATAATATATGACGTAGCTATAAAGGAAGAGGATATTTAGAGATTTGAGAGCTATTTTTTATGTTAGTATGCTCAAAAGAAGGATTTGTGGCACACAAGCTACTAATTAATGTGTTTCCAACTTTTATCAGTGAATTGTCTTCCCTCGAAGAGAATCTACTAGTAAATATCAATATTTTCATTTTTTTTTTTTTTGCATAGCTTTTATCATGAATACTTTTATTCAAAAATAATAATAACAAAATTGAAGACAAAATAATTTTTTTCCAATAATATTGCACACATTACCATCATATTTCTGTGAAGTTGTAAATTATTATGTATAAAAAAAAAGCAATCTTTTTTCTTAATATTTAAGTCTTAGTGTTGTAAACTTTTTTGATATTTTTCATGTTTCTTCTGACATGAGTAGAGTGGTTTATTATATGTTATGCAATAAAAAATATTAAAAAAAATTAATAAAGATCTGAGTGCCCCCATGCTGATATTAATGCATGCCAAATAATTGGTTTTTTATATCTATATATATATACATGTGATTTCTTGTCCGAGTTTTTTTCTTTATTCTTTTAATATATATTTTTTTGTTGTGCTCAGACTATATCTGTTAGTTTAATTGTTGGCGTGTTATTATATGAGAGAAAAAGAAAATTTAACATTTGAAATACCAGAGATTTCATTTCCATAATAGAGAAAAATATCAGAGAAATATGTACTTGTAACAGATACTGCCGAAATGGAGGGGAAACCTCATTCGTTGGAGCTGTATAGCTAGAGCTTTCGACTGATAGTTTAATAATAATAATAATGTGTCAACATTTTTAGCATTGTTAAATTTAATCTTATATAAAAAATTATATATATATATATATGATATATATGTGTAAGAAATAAATAGGTCCAGGCCTAATTATATATATATTCATAATATATTTAAATTAAATAAATCTAGAGAAACTGCATGTATCAAAACAAAGCCTGAATCCTGAGATTTTAGGGTCCGGGTTCCACTCACAAAGACACACAAACACAAAAAAAAAAATTCGCAAAATCAAAAAAAAAAAAAAAAAAAAATACAAAATGTTTACAATTTTCTAGATTTTCCAGATAGTACGGTTTTTGAGGGGCATATTGCCAGATATTCTTGTGGAAACACGAGAGCCTAAAGCAATAAGTAGCAACTCGTAAGGCAAAAAACAAATATAAAAATAAAAAAAACCCTCGGCAAATTTTTTTTAAAAAACTGCTCACCCAGTCAAAAAAGCAAATTGTACTTAGTAATTCACGTATTAAATGTCAAGTGTGAATGTGAGGTGTGCTAATATATATCTTCTCCTTCTTATATCTTTCTATCTTCTTTATATTTGTATAAAATTAAATTTATATATATATAAATTTATAAATAAATAAAAAAAAACAGTCTATATATTTGCGCGAGATCATTCGACGATGGTGGCTGTTCTTTATTAATTAGTCTTATATTTTTTAATAATTGATATGAAAAAAAAAATAAAATAAAATAAAGCGAGTAATAATTCGACAATCAGTTGTAATTGTTAATTCTAACTATTTTTTTGGCTAGATAGGTTTAAAAAAAAAAGAAATAATAATTTTTTGAATTGTCTAATGATCTGAAAGCGCAAAATATTGCCTTTGCCACACAAATAATTTTCTTTTTTTTTTTTTTTTTAAAAAGAACATCATCAGGCATCTAAATCAAAATTGTTTGACCCCGAAGACATTTTAATAAGTCGACTCTCTTAAGACATAGATTGTAGATTTGTTATTGTATTTTCATTAATAATTAGTTGAATTAGAGTTTGCTTCTAATCTTGGTATTCTCATCTATTGACTCATAATAATTGATACATTTTTAAAAATACCATGTATGGCGTGTGAAAAAATAGATTTGCTAATTTTTAATCAATATTTGTATTATTGGCTCTAGGTTTTAAAAAAAAAAAAATTGTTGAAACATTTTTCGATAAAAAAGACATTATTTATATCTTAAATGTATTTGTATATTAAGTTTAGCTCAAAATAATTTCTTAAATGGTGTTCCCCCTATTTTGATTGAGAGACAAAAAAAAAAAAAAATAGGATGAAAAATGAAAAATATGTTTATATTAAACCACATAAAAGACATGATAAAGGCAATTAATTAGAAGCTTATTATATTTAAAAAAATGATAAATAAAAACTGTTTTTACGAATGTTATTCACATATAAATGATATATAGAGATAATATTGGACGTTGTACAAATTTGAAATCAAACATCGGCAAATTTATGTAAATTTAAATAATATATTCCATTATTATTATTATGATTATTATTATTCCAAAAATATTATTATTATATTGTGTGCGAAAGTGAGGTTCTCTACTGGTAGCTATACTTTAACTTTTTATTTTTCTCTTATTGAAATATATTTTGTTATAAAGTTAATTTTTTATACGTAATATCGAAAATCCAAGACTTATAAAAACATTATGGAGAGATGGTTTTGCGAACGTTCCTTTGGAATAGTTGCTTTGGAAATTGTCAATGCCTATATATATATATATATCTTGATTCCATTTAAATAGACTGCTTTAGTCTTGGTTGCCATAAAAAATATATATATATATTTGTACTAACTTGTTTATGAAAAGATAAAAAAATAGAGCCTTCCAAAAAATTATTTGAATATTTAAAATAAAAATATGAATAATGTAGCTTTTGACTTTAAAAATACTTTTGGCACGTAGATTTTTAGAAAGTTTTTTTTTTTTTTTAATGAAAATATAAAATCAGTAGGATCTTCAATTATTATTAGATGCTTTTATTAAGAATTTTTTTCTTTTTAGTAAGTTTTGCAATTTCGCTACTTAACTTGGACAGTGCCAAAAAGCTTCTATATATTTGCCGGAATACCCCAATATTATTATAAAAAAATAAAGTCACTAAAATTGCTCAATCCATACAATAAACCTTTTCAAGACTTGGTGACACTCTTGTAGAGTTAATATGGAAATTAAATATTTTGTTTTTAAATTTTTTTTTTTTTTTTGCATCGTCAGGATTTCCTTTTTACCCGACGATAACTATCAGTATCCCGTAGGAAATTTATTTTAAAAATAAAAATTTAAGATTCGCTTATCTCGATGTAGTATTAGTTTCATTGCACTTTTGTAAATTTTTTCTCAGTATCTACTTAAAAAAAAAAAAAAATACATGATAGAAGAGTTCCTTAGAATACCTCCTTCCCTATTTAAATAGTGTTTGTGCATTTCTACACTTAAAAGAAAAAGTCTAGTAGTTTAAGTATCAAAATTCGATATTTAAAAAAACGAAAATATTAAATAAAAAGCACTAATCGGGATAGGTGGAGCTATGCTTGTTATAAATATTTTATTGTTTTTCTTATTATTATTATTAAAAAAAAAATAAAAATTAAGGATTATTTTTTTTACGACTGTTAATATTTTTTTTTATATATAAAAGATAAGGGAATTTTTATTTTTTCACTATTGTTTTAATGCTCTAGTCTTAAAATTAAAATATATTTTTAGACTTAGTTTTTTATTAATTAATGTGTTCAAGCATCGCTCTACTGTTAAGAAATCAAACACCAATATTGCTGATTTTTATCAAGGCTTGCCTAATTTACAAGGCATTGCCTAATATAAACAACCCATCATTTTGAAATATTAATTTCGTAAATAAATAAATAAACAAACCAAAAAAAAAAAAAGACCCAAAATGAACATAATCAAAGATGAAAGGACTTTTTAGTGTGTTATTTTACCCCCACTAGCTTCCCATTGTGTTCTGCATATGTATATTTAAAAAAAAAAATTATAAATATGAGAATATATATATATTGAGATAACCATTGTGTATGTACATTTTGCAATATTCACCAATAGCTATTTTAGAATAAAGGGTATTTTATACGTAAACATATTGTATTTTGGTACTATATTAAACAATGTGGATTATTTATTTTACGAATATTATAATAATAAAAAAAAAACAGTATTTTATCCAATTAATAATAATAATAATTAAAAAAAGAGAGAGTTAAAAAGTGTTTGATATTATAATCAGAAGAGATAAATAATTTTAATTTTATACAACACTGAATCCTCACTGATTGTCGTCGTTCACTTAAATGTTAACCAGTATTGGAGTTTATAATGGACAAAAACAAGTCGTTTTTATATAAGATAATGATTTGTACTTAATATAGATCATAGTTTATATGTTTTATTACTATATAAATGTTTTGTTTGTAATATCTCGCAGATTATATATATAAATATATATATTAATATATGTTTTTTCACT
The DNA here is from genome assembly GCA_911387785.2 of Aelia acuminata. Classification (NCBI taxonomy): domain Eukaryota; kingdom Metazoa; phylum Arthropoda; class Insecta; order Hemiptera; family Pentatomidae; genus Aelia; species Aelia acuminata. The sequence continues at coordinate 13,318,129 of OU426984.1, forward strand.
ACAATATGTCGGATAAATATAATAATGGTTTTTATCTAGAAAAATATTAATATTGTATTTGTATTTTGAATTTATTTTTTACCCTTTTCTATTCTCCTTTTCCTTTTAAATCCATTCCATTCAAAAAAGAGTGATTATACAATACATTCAAAAAAGAAAAATTTTATTTATATTTTAACACTTATCTGGCTTAAATAATTTTTATCAAAGAAAAATTTACAATGGCACACAAACAATGAAAATAATAAGAGTTAAACAGATCAAAAAAAATTATCCCTTAGTAACTAAACTCTCCAGTCCATTGCTCCTTACATTTAGTCGTAAGAACAGCCTAGAACATTCTAGGCCAGCGTAGATGGTACTCGAACATAGTGGTCATAAAAATTTACTAAACCCCACATATTTTGGGTTTTGTTTCACGTTACAATATATTTAATTTTATTGCACCCTAAATGCATTTTTTTTTTTTACTATTGAAAGAATTTATACATTCAGCTACAATCAAGGATATTAATATTAGAGCTGTAAGGACTCAATCACACAAATATACAAATGTACATTTAAAAAAAAATGATAAAGGTAATAATATTAAATAAAATGTAAACCTCGATGAAGACAAGAAAGAAAAAAAAATATCACAAAAATGATATGAAATTACAGCCATTATTACATTTCTAAAAAAAAAAAATATTTATCATTATTGGTATATATATTTTTTATCTTGAAACCGCTGCAACTGGTCTACAAAGTGGAAAAACCCAACATATTTTAAAATATTAACCAATATTTAAGATATTTTTAATACTTGCTTCAGCTGATTTAGAATTGAAATACTAAAGTGACATTTGAAAATATGTTGTTCTAAAAATAATGCTAGTAGAGTGCAATATCAATAATTTTTGAATTGTGTTGGTATTGTTCTGACAAAGAAGAGAATATTTCGGTGGCTTCTTAACATTAAATGAAACACTAGAAACGTCAATTTTCACTGATGTAGGAGTTTTGGAGTTATGTTTTGAAGACGACCAATCTTATTAAAATATTTATTTTTTATTTCTCTAAATATTTCGAGCTCACCTGACTATCATATAATGGTAGTTGTTGATAATGGAAATAAATGATGGACCAGAAATGGAAACATTTAATTACAAGAGTAATTATGGTATACTTGATTCACATTTGAATACTTAGATTATATAATACAAAAAAGAACTCCGCAACATTAAAATTTTACCTAAAAAAAACAAAAATAGGATAATTTTTCATAAGTACAAAATTGACCGTTTAGCGGTAAGTATACGAATGACACTTTTTTTTTTTTTTAACTAACCAATTTATTTGCACCTGTACAACTACAAATAGCCAATGTGCTAAAATAATTACAATTGGCATTGATAGGCATGTGGGAGATAGCACCAACCGGTGCATCCTCCTGGCATTCAAAAGATTTACGTTGTCAGACTAGGAGGTCCCTCATCCAACTCCTCTTCAGCCTTCGCCGAGGTATGTCAGGAATGTCATGTCTTGCCATATCTTATACAAATTTGTTGGTATGTCAATGTAGTTTGTCGTAAAACCGTTTGTAATTCATACGTATATGATTTGTCACAGTCGAAACTCTTAACTCATTGTGAAGGGTCTCGTTTGAAATGTAGGGGTGGTGAGTTCGTAATTAATCTTAAGTATTGGGATTGAAAGGTTTGTATTTTGTTAATATGTGTCTTTTTTGCGGGACATATAGGTTTTAGTAAATTGCTGTATAGGTCAAGTTTTTGTCTGAGGTGTAATTTTGAACGTCTATGTACGATGGAGTATAATAGTCTTAGTCTGAAATTTAACGTTTTTCGTTTCATCTTTACGTGTGGGCCCCATGTCATCCTTCGATCGAGATTAAGTCCCAAGTATGTTACTGTCTTTGTGGTATTGGGTGATTGTCTATGTAGACTGGAGGGCATGTTTATGACAATAACTTAAAAAAAAAAAAAAAACACCTCTTATATTAAGGTAACATAAACTCAGGCCACATATACCTACAGCTGTATGTACGTACACATATAGCTGTTAAGTATTTTTTAAAAAGACTGGTTCATGAAATTATTTTTCCTATGAAGACAAAAGAATTATATATCACTGGTGTTTGGGCAAAAGAGGTTAAGTCATCAAAATGTGAAGCTTAAAAAACGATTTACCAAGCTATTGGAAATCACTATAAATTCTTTCTGATTGTATTTCTTTATTCCAGAATAATAAATGAAACTATATTCTTTCAACAGAGACTGTAACAAATTATGAATAACGAATAAGTTATAGTCAATTATGAATTTTAAGAAGACGATACAAAACATTTTTTTTATGACTTAACCCCTTTTGCTCAAACTTGAATGATATAATAGAGTTGTCTATTATTGACTGAACCCTGTTATAACATTTATATATGTATAGATAGAAGGAACAATAATAAAATAAAAAAAATCCGAAGATCCTTTTTTTTTTTTTTTTTATTAACGCTAAATATTGAGCTGTAAAGATATTGAATTGAAACAAGTGTTTTAATTTGGTTCAATTCAGGTTATTTATTTATATCCGGCAGATCCCGCTGCGTGGTTTGGCACAGTGCAATGAAACAACGGATTTAAAAACAGAAATATAACAGAGAAGTCAGAACAGAAATGCTTATTTCTTTCTATAAAATAAATTTTAAAAAACACTGTGATTAAACATAAAAATATAGCCGTGGGCACAATATTACTTGCCCAGCACAGTATAATAGAAAAACAGAAGTTTGATTTAAACAACTCCAAAATAATGAATACCGTCAATAACAGAAAACCAATAAGAACCAAAGAATCCACATTCCTAACAAAGAATAGCAAGTAAATTTTAAAACTGATATTAAAATCATAGGGAGTCATTACACGCACATAATATATAAATTAAAAATATGATGTCAATATATATAAATAAATCTGCAAGATATGTAATGAAGAAAGAACAGTGCAGCACATACAACAAGGCTGCAATGTATTTATTTGACAACCTCAGAAGAAGCCTAGATTTGGGATCGACATGAGAGATATTTCTTAACGACGAGGAAGAAAAAATTATCAATTTTTTATAACTGTCGAAGTAAAGTATTAATTACCACAGAACTTATATGAATAGATGTTGCCAGTTACCCTGCAACGTAGGGTAAATAATCAAATGAATAAACAAATAAATTTCACGAATTAAATACCTTAGAATCAATTTCATATTTTTTTAAAAAAAAAATTAGTGTTATAGGCGGGCGCAATCGACTATAGGGTGCGCTAGTAGTTTTGCAAAATGTCGGAAAGAACGGGGATAGACATAGTTGATGTGATAGAGATAATTGGTAATTTTAAAAGACCATTAATTGAAGGGCAGGCTATCCTTGATGCAAACCAAATAATTACATGTGGAATCATATCTAAAAGTAAAAAAACAGTTATTTTACAAACCTTGTGGCTTCAAACTAGCAATCTTAAAGGACTGCCCCAACAAATAAAAGTGGAAATCAAATTTAATAATAATAATAAGCAATTTTCTTGTCACTGTACGTGTAAAGCTGGTAGTTCTGGTAAATGCAAACACATCATTGTAACTTTACTCAACGTTTTTCGGTTAGTAATAACATTAATTACCTATTCATATAATCATTGTTATGACAGCTTAGATTCTTTGTCATATTATTTATTTATATGTCAAAACTTTCAGGCCTCGCATTGAAAACTTGGAACAATTAAGCACAACGGATGTAAGACAAAAAAAGAATAAAAAATAAAAACAAATATGACACTATCGTCCCAATGTTATTTGCATAATAAAATTGGATGTTTTGGAATAATGAAATGTCAATTACTAATATTTACCTGGATAAATATAATCACTTTCTTTAAAATGAAGACTACATATCGTCATATGTTTCGAAACAGGCTTATCTATTCTTAATTTTACAATAGACTCTCTCAGAAGCTTCTTATTTTTTGGAAATAAATGGAATGACACGTCTTTTAATTTTTTAGTTGAACACTGAGGGACCGAGCAATACCTATTAGACATTTTTCAAATAATTGTTTGCTCAATCGGATTTTAATTATGGAAAAATAAATTAAAAACTCTGTGAATCACAGGTAATGGCCCGGCTTCTATCCCCGTTTATCTAGTATCTCAAAGAAGCAGCACAGTCGCTTGCGCCCGCCTATAAAAAAAATCTGGTGCGTGCGCGCAACACACAACTTTCACTTACCAACTTATTTAGAATAGAAATTGACGTGTTTTGTTAATTGCCGCTTCACAAAGTCACAAATCTTTCCACATTCATTTCTTATTTTTTCCTTTTATGAGTAATTTAAAACACACGTGAAAATGATACAAAATTTATTAAGTAAAGTCCCCCCTCCGGTTGTTCAATTTTGATGAAATTTTTACAGTCATATCTCGGGCAAATAAATAGATCAAATACTCAGTTTAATCAAAATCGTTAGAGCCGTTTTTGAGAAAATCGAAAAAAACCTAAAAAGTTATTAAATAAAGCACCCCCTCCCTTTGAGCAATTTTGATGAAATTTTTGCTGTCTCATCGCGGGCATATACCTACTCTAAATACCCAATTTCAGGTTCGCACGGTTTATAGTTCTTGAGCTAGTCTGTTCACATACACACACAAACACACACACACACACAGACCATTTCGCGGGACTTGGTCATTTGGACTCAGGGGACCCCAAAACGTGTATTTCCGTTGAAAACCGGAAGTCGAAATTTTTCACGATCGCAATACTTCCACTTACTATATATTACATATATAGGTAAGTGAAAGTAAAAAATCTGGTGCGTGCGCGCAACACACAACTTTCACTAACCAACTTACTTAGATTAGAAATTGACGTGTTTTGCTAAATATCATTTCCCAAAGTCACATATTTTTTTACATTCATATCTTATTTTTGTTAATCGTTAAAGCCGTTTTTGAGTAAATAAAAAAACCCGTGAAAATGATACAAAATTTATTAAGTAAAGTTCCCCCTTCGGTTGATCAATTTTGATGAAATGTTGGCTATCACATATTTGCCATATACATACATCAAATACACAGTTTTATCAAAATCTTTAAAGCCGTTTTCGAGTAAATAAAAAAAACACGTGAAAATGATACAAAATTTATTAAGTAAAGTCCCCCCTCCGGTTAATCAATTTTGATGAAATTGTAACAGTCATATCTCGGGCATATTAATACATCAAATACTCAGTTTAATCAAAATCGTTAGAGCCGTTTTTGAGAAAATCGAAAAAAACGTAAAAAGTTATTAAATAAAGTACCCCCTCCCTTTAAGTAATTTTGATGAAATTTATGCTGTCACATCGCGGGCATATACCTACACTAAATACCCAATTTCAGGATCGCACGGTTTATAGTTTTTGAGCTAGTCTGTTCACACACACACACACACACACACACACACACAGACACAGACACACACACACAGACCATTTCGCGGGACTTGGTCATTTCGACTCAGGAGACCCCAAAACGTGTATTTCCGTTGAAAACCGGAAGTCGAAATTTTTCACGATCGCAATACTTCCACTTACTATATATTTCATAAATAGGTAAGTGAAAGTAAAAAGAAATGTAAAATTTAACACGTTCATGCCGGGCTGTAATTCGTGCTCCTCGCCCATTGGCGGCTTACCTTAATGATTTTAGCTCTATCGGATGGGAGTTATTCAGGGGCAATATGCAGTATTGACAATCCAACATTAATAAAGTGTTCGATGCGGCAGTACAGTGCGGGCCACCGGTGGTACATCCCAGCGTGAACGAGTTAAATATTCTAATTTCATCATAATTTCGTTCTTCTTGAACCTCACGCCTTGACCAAATGCACCTATCAAAATTATTATGACAAATTTCAGTCAAGAAATGTTAACATCAATGATGCTCCATGGTGCGGTCGCCCACATGAAATTAAAACGACCAATGTTAAGGCCATTTGACCGAAACCCACTCAATCAGTGCTATAGCTTGCTGTAGCCCTAAATTTGTGGCACACAAGCGTAGAAAACCTTTTATAAAAGCTCGGCTATGTTCCAAGGATTAATGTTTGGTTACCTCCATCTCAAACAGAAGTCAACTTGGCAACACGCATTTCTGTTTGTGATTCACTACGGAAACAGCAACAAAACGACCTTTTTTTGAACAGGTACGTAACAGCTGACGAAAAATGAATCTTTTAAGACGGTATAGTGCGTAGAAAATCTTGGTGAACCATGCTTCCAAAGAAGATAATGCTTTCCATATGGTGGGATTTAAAGTGTGTTATTTTTTATGAGGTTTTGCCAACAGGACGAACAATTGATTCAACTCTATAATCCTTACAATTAACAAAATTGGACCAATCAGTCAAAAATAAAAGCCCAGAACTTTGGCAAATCGGAAGGGTGTTGCGACCCACACCTCATCGGTCAGTCGCAATAAATTATTGAGCCGTGGATAGGACCTTTTGCCCCATCCTCCCTATTCACCAGGCTTAGCTCCAAGCGACCACCACTTATTCAGGTCTCTGCAGAACTCTATCAAAGGAAAGAAATTCCTAAAGGAAGAGGACACAAAAAAAAACTCTTGGATCAGATTTTAACAACAAACCTCAAACCATCTATGAGCGTGGCATTATGCTGTTAGAGGAAAGATGGGGAAAAGTCATATTAAGTAATGATCAGTATATTGTAGATTAAAATGAATTTGATGTCAATAATACAATGAGTTTTATTTCATCCTGAAAAGCCGAAAGGACTTAATCATTTGCCAACCTAATACATGAAACTGCAATATTAGGATTTAAAAAAAAAATCTGGTGCGTGCGCGCAACACACAACTTTCACGTACCAACTTACTTAGATTAGAAATTAATGCGTTTTGTTAATTGCCACTCCTCAAATGAACAGAACGGCTTTAATTATGAACAATGGTCTGTCCTTAAAGGCGTACTCCGCATGCGTGGGCTCAACGAGTTTTATGAGTTGACTAAATACTTTTCTTTTTTTCTCCTCTTTATGTTTTCTTTATTTTTATCATATCTCATATTTAGCCATTTCTTATTTTTAGGCGTAACGAGAGACACTTAATTTCTCCATATAAACAAAAACAAAGGTACTTTATAGGAAACAAACAAACAAAAAAGGCCCCAACCCCCCCCCCAAAAAAAAAGCCCCCTCAGAACATTTTAATAAATGATAAAGCTTACCTGATATTTTTTTTTTTTTTTTTTTTTTTTTTCCTTCCAACAGTAACCCTGCTAGAAGGGAGTTTATTTGTTATTCTGTACATACCATACTATACAGTATACAATGTACATGATTGATATCTCGCCGGTGGTACCGCAGAGGCCCACCTCCAGCACCGTACCCGTACCCCACCGTACCGAACTTGCAGCAGGTGCCAGCGCCCCGGTAATGACCAATGTCATAACTGCATTATGAAAGAGGTCGTCCGATGGTCCAGCAGCGCTACAGGCAGGGCAGGATCCCAGCACGGAGTAATACCTCTGCAGCATCAACAACGATACTATTTATTACTAACATTCATAATGATTTTCCTTTTTAATACATTTTTAAAGTACATTAGATATAAAACAAACTAATATAAAACAAATAATAAGAGTTACCTAAATGTTTCTCTTAAAGCATAGAACATAAAATAAATTATAATTGAAACAGCATTCAGCAACAATCAATTAACAAAATGTATGTCTCACGATACCTGATACAACCATCGTTGTACTGCTTGTTGGTGTAGCATGTGTATTAAGTGTTGTTTTGATATCTTTGTGTATGATATAGGCAGGGAAGTGTCTTTGGAAGCAGCTTTTGCAGCCTTGTCTGCAAAATCATTCTCAGGTATATCTGAGTGCCCTTTTATCCAAGTAAATGAAATCCAATTATTTCCATCAGTTTGCAGGTTTCTTAAAGTGAAGTTAGCCAGTGTCGTGAGCACATGGTGTGTTTTGGTTAAGAGAAATTTCCACGGTTTTACCGGATAATTTGAATGGACCTTCGCTTCTGATTCACCCAAGACGCGAGTGCAGACGGTGGATTACCGGAAGGAGCTAGGAATGCGAGTCCATCGGGAGATTTGAGGAAAAGAAGGCAACAGCGGCGGAGGAGAGGAGAGGCTTGGAAGTCTTGCTGCTAGAATTGGGAAGTACAGACTCTGTTTTTATTTGTTTCCAATTGAATTAATCAGTAAAAGGAGGAGATGACCTTTCTTTTGGTTTTCTGTTGTTTTTTTTTTGTATGCATGTATTAAATACTTTAATTTCTTTATGTATGTTAATTTAGAAAATTAAGGGGTTAATTTTATTTGATTTAGTTTGTAGTTTGGTTAAGTTTGATTTATTTTGTATCTCCTTATTTTTTTTATATTAATGAATAAAAACCTTTTAAAATGATTTCAATAAATAATGTAAAAGAATTTCAGTTGTAAACCTAGTTACTCTGACAATAATACAGAGTAACAATAATACACTTACATCTATCTCTAAGGCCCCTACCTTATGTAATACACTATTATACTGTATCATATACACCTAAGTTACCGTAAACTCGGTCTCTTACATCACGTTTATTTCCTCTTGAGTTTTATTCTCCACCAATATCAAACCTTCCAATATAGCCCTATCCGCTTCTTGCAGTTCATCGAATCTCTTATTTAGAATGTCGAGTTTATTAGAAATACCCAGTTTATCAACATTAAAAATGCTATTAATTTCATTACAAAATTTTGTTACCAGCCCCTTTAATGTTGGTCTGTAGTGGTTATTTAAACATTAACATTAATTAAAACTCACTACAATAAAATAATAACTTTTATTGAGAAACAATTCACACAACATGACTAGACATTATTCTATTTTTTTTAAAACATCTATTTTTTTATTACAATTATATATATTAAACACATGTTTGTAGGCAATATTGCAACATTTATATTAAATAAATAACTTTTGATTTTGTTTTAATTTTTAAATAATGTTTAATTTTAACAAACAAAATGATTACTTGTGGCTGATGCCGCCACAGGTCCGACAATTGTAGCTCTTTCCATATCTATTCCCAATCACTGTCCTGTTACGGTCGCCAGATGTAAAGAATAGAGCTAATAAATTTTAAACAAACAAAAATCAGAGTTGACAGAATATATTTTAACAACTCCAATAATACTGACTGTACAATTAATAGAACCTATGTTCAAAACATATGGCCATTACCAAACAAATCTTCCTCTTCTTATATTGAGATACCGCCGTCAGGTATCGATTTATTACTACTTACTCGATATAATCGATCTTTGTGGTCGACTGTAGGGTTATCCGAGGTCAACAATCGCGACTTGAGATTCTCGTAAGTTTGTTGAGAGGAGTCGGTCACGATATCCTGATACAAATCAGGTTGATGGCTTACCTGATATTAAAGAACACCTAATTTTCATTAGGCATGACGAATTTGATAATAATAGTTAGAGCCGTTTTTGAGATCATCGAAAAAAAGGTAAAAATATAATTTCCCAAAGTCACACATTTTTCTACATCCATATCTTATTTTTGTTAATCGTTTAAGCCGTTTTTGAGTAAATAAAAAAACCAGTGAAAATGATACAAAATTTATTAAGTAAAGTCCCCCCTCCGGTTGATCAATTTTGATGTAATGTAGGCTATCGCATCTTTGGCATATACATACATCAAATGCCCAGTTTGATCAAAATCGTTAAAACGGTTTTTGAGTAAATAAAAAAAAAACACTTGAAAATGATACAAAATTTATTAAGTAAAGTCCCCCCTCCGGTTGATCAATTTCGATGAAATTTTTACAGTCATATCTCGGGCATATAAATAGATCAAATACTCAGTTTAATCAAAATCGTTACAGCCGTTTTTGAGAAAATCGAAAAAAACGTAAAAAGTTATTAAATAAAGTACCCCCTCCCTTTGAGCAATTTTGATGAAATTTTTGCTGTCACATCGCGGGCATATACATACACTAAATACCCAATTTCAGGTTCGCACGGTTTATAGTTTTTGAGCTAGTCTGTTCACACACACACACACACAGACCATTTCGCGGGACTTGGTTTATTGGACTCAGGGGACCCCAAAACGTGTATTTCCGTTGAATACCGGAAGTCGAAATTTTTCACGATCGCAATACTTCCACTTACTATATATTTCATATAGGTAAGTGAAAGTAAAAAAATAATTATCCCGTCTAAGAAGTTTGTAATTGACAGTTACTTGTGTTCACAATTCATGCCATATGTACAATTACTCATGAGAAAAAAAAGTCGGTAAAAATATTATTCTATAACGGTTTCACGCCGTGGTATTTTTAGTAGTGATTCAGGCTTAATGCCATTGAACTTTGGGAATATGAAGATGTATTCTTATCAAACAAAATTATAAACAGGTTGACAAATCGAGACAATATTCAATAATTTATTACAATCTATTAAATGACTATACATTTGTCATCCATCATAAATATAATTAATTATAAAACTAATCAACATAATAAACTAAAAAAAATAAAAATAAAAATGATCTTTTTTTTTTTTTAAAATAGACTACTTAGATAATCTTCAGAAAGAAAATGCACGTTTTGATATAATTATATAATTAATAAATATTATAATCAAGAAATTAGTTTTATTGTTTATTGTCTTCCTTCTGGATAATAACTCTGGATAACTTCACTCCATTCGTTAAATGTTCTGCAACAATACACATTTTTAAAAGAAAAATATTTAAATATTTATTATGAATTGTTTAAAAATATAATCTAATAAAAATAATATAATAAAAAAATAAAAAAATATCCAAAACGTCCAAAGGTTAGGCCCAGGCGAAGGTGGGAGGATTCGGTGAAGACTGATCTAGTGGATTTGGGATTGGATGGGGGGGGGGGGGGGGGTTCCCTGAGCCTTTATTATATTTTATAAAAAATTAATTCTAATACTATAGTTTATGTGCATGAAATAATAAAATTCTTATAATATTCAGGATAGTAAGTAAAATAAAGCAATAAGGAAATGCACATAACGTAGTAACACTAAAAATCTATAAATAGTAATAAATATGTTATACTAGCTGTATAAACCGGTTTCACGCGGAGAATTTCATTAAAACGGTCGATTTCATAAAAACCAATGTATAGCGAGATGAAAACGATTTTTATAACAATAAAGAATATACCTAGAGGTTGGCAGTAGTTGCAATTTTAAAATGAAGAAATTTCATCTTTATTTACATAGATTATAGCTGTATATCCCGGTTTCACCCGAGGAATTTAATTTTTCTAATGAAACGATCGATTTCGTTAAAAAAAAACCATTGTAAAGCGAGATCATTACGATTTTTATAAATCGGCTGAAGTTATGTAATTTTAATGTGGACAGGTGTTCGCGCCTGGTATTAAAGAACCACTGATCGAAATTTGGAGAATTTAGGACAAACGGTATGGATTTCTATAAAGAACGAACAAACAAACAGAATTTCATCTTTATTCTTATAGATTTGTATTGCTAAATACACGACTCAGCCTTCGATACATCCAACTACACAATAATTCATAAATGACTATAAGGAAAAACTTCCGACCCTTTTTGGAAAGTAGGTTATACTTAAATTCTTATTACACCCCATAAATATGTCACTTTTATGACTCGACATATTGACAATAAATCTAAGGGTTGGAGACCCGTCCTAACAGCCCTAGGGGTCTCTAGGCCAGGCAACGTGTTAGGGGCATCTTGATTTTACATGGTCATTCACCCTTCAGTATTTATTTAGAGGGGAATATCAAGTCATTTATTTGAAGAAAAAAAAACGACATTAAGTATCTTTATTTCGAAGTAAACAAACTGATTATATCTGCTGCTTTCAACAAATCTCTTAAAAATGTTATGGTAGTTAATTTATTAGATTATTTTGATATTTTTATCATTTTAGAATCGATGAATCTCAAGTATATTTTATTTTGAAGTTTTATTATAGTAGTCAGTTCATTATTCAATTACATTATTCAGTTACTCAACCTACTTTACTCACATTTTTCTAAAACTTCAAAACTTGGACTGAGACAAAAATTAAATACATATTCATACTTACTGAAACCAATATGGACATACTCTTCACAGATGTGACGGGACAGCCAAAAAGGCCCACTTACAAAGAATTCAGACCTTCCAATCAAAAATTTTGACTCATAGTAAAAGCACCATGGTACGTGACCAACAATACCCTACATACTGACTTACAAATGCAAACAGTAGACCAACATATAAAGACACTTTACAAACGTTTTCATACATACCTATTCGGTCATCTCAACCAACTGATTAGAGGCATGGCAACAGCTGATATGCCCATAAATAGGAGATTAAAAAGGCGCTGGATGAGAGATCTCCTTCGTTAACAAACCAGATTATCTGAAACAAGCCAGACAAGAGGTGCCGCTGGGTGCCATCCTTCCCCATGCCTGACATGCCCTTATTTAAATTAGCACAGCGCACAATTGCTAATTGTCGATGTTTGTTGACAGGCGCAAATTGAAACATGAAGCCAAAAAAAAAAAAAAATATTTTAAACTCATACCTATTTTAAAAAGTATATACAGATATATGTGTGCGTGTGTATAATTCAGTTTTTACTTCTTATCTAATGAGGACAAATGTTGTTCCACTGAAAACGATAAATTTATTGTTTGTTTGTTTGTTTAATTAATGTAATTTTACGCCATTAATGCTATAGTGGGAGTCCTCAATTTTGCCTATCCAGCTATAATTAGGATGGGGAACTTTAACGAGTACCTGACATCGTAGAGCCTCAGCACTTCTATTTTTCGTCCTATCAAAGGATGGCATAGCCAAGGATTTTTTACTCCCATTAATAAATCCTAGTGCCTCCACGAGACGCGAACCAGCGACCTTTAGTATTGTAGTGCGCTATGCTAACCAATACACCACAGGTAACCCGTAAGATTACTTTATTCCCAAATTGTAAAACAAGAATTTTCTAAATTTGTATAACTTATGTCTAAAAAGTGTTCGCTGGCAGGCATACCTAATATATAACGTAGCTTACACAGCATGAAGACATAGCTCATTGCGAAATGTTGCTACTAAATAGAAGTTTGCTGTTCGGCCTTTTGAATCTCGTTCGTTAGTTCTTCTGTTTGCCTTTCTTCCTCCTCCTGGATGTTGCGTATCCTCTTTGACCTCTTCATGAAACCGGCTCCGCGACAATGGACAAGGCAAAAAAAAAGTAAAATTATTTTAAACTTTAAAGTCTCATTGGAACGAAGGTTGGGTTTTGATTACAAAAAGTTGGTTCGTTCTTTGATCACCACGCTTTTTTTTTTTTCAATCTAGGAATGAAAATGTTGTTCAAACGATTAACTATTTACTATACGGTTAATAAATAAACTATATTTTCATTCAAACATTTATAAAAAAAACTTAAAGATGCCTTTACACTGTGCGAACCTCACTCTCGGACAGGTAATCCCCGAACCTTGCCGTACTCGCGTACTACGAACAATTATTTACACTGGAACGGGAATTCGAGCGAACAATGATTTCTGACCGCACCTATGCTCCTTAATACAGTAAACCCTCATTATTACGAACTCGGATATAACGAACACCTCGATATAGCGAACCAAAATTATATCCCCCTAAAATTACCATTGTATTTCTGTTGAACCCCTCGTTATAGCGAAATCCCTCGGTTAGTGCGAACTACGGACTAAATTTGATGCTTGAGAATCTGTTAAAACGAACTGCGAGAATTGTTATTAATTTTTTTTTTTTTTTACTGTATTATGTAGAATGAGCGCGGGAAGACGAAGTAGCACCAGTTTCTAGAATTGAGGTGTTTTTTTACTCTTAACTAATCCGATTTCCTTTTGCTCTCTCTCTCTCTCTGATTCCATTGACTTTTTTCTCAAAACTAGCTCAGTTCCGTTTGGAGTTCTTTATTATTCGAATCAGTGTTCTGTAGTCGTTTATACTGTTTTTTATTTTAAATACACAATGAGATCGTTCGTAGACGTGTGTCACAAACGTAAATCCTTATCAATCGAGAAAAAATTAAAAATTCTCCTGGATATTGTATCCGGAATTCTAAGTAAGAAAACCATATTCAGAAAAATATGGATTCAACCGCAGCCCAAGGATTAACTTCAGCATTAAATAAACCACTGCGCTCTGCGGCTCATGAATATTTGGAAAAAAAATGATAAATTGCTTTAAACAAATGAGATCTCAAATACCAATCTCAGACCCTTTTATTAAAGCTAAGGCTCAAGAACTCTCAAGTGAACTTGGTAGGTAAATAAATGAATCTCATTGTTTATTTAATATGTAGTTTAACTAAAAATAAATTACATAAATGCATTTTAATTTAACTAGTTCTAATGAATGAATTTCATTCTAAATATGATCGAATTAGTGCGGGCATTGGCTAAAAAAAAAGATAAAAAAAAAAAAATAATCCTCGGTTATAACGAACCTCGATATAGCGAACTCTGAATATCAAACCCCCTACCAGTTCGCTATATCGAGGGTTTAATGTACAATGATTTTAATTACAAAGACGGCTGACTTGGAACTACTAGCTGCTCTGACTTCGGCTGTAACTTATTATGGACAAAAGCAAAGTCAGAAAAATGCTAAAAGAAGGCGTAGAAGCTTATCTTAACTCACACAAAGGCGACACTAGCGCTATACCCGAACACACAGGCGAACGCATAATGTACCTGTTTGAATTCATGTCTTATTTAGATTAGTCGGACAATGTACGTAAACAGTATGTGCATGAGTATGTGTATGTGTATGTGCAGCAACGAATTTAATTTATTTATTTATACACTTGTATTTTTAACAAAAAATAAGCTAAGGTTTTTAAATAATTAAAGAATTCTCTTAATTTAACGCTCCCACCAGAAAAATGGCTATTTTTTTGGTAGTTCATCGTGGGAAAACATATTTGTAATCTATCGTAAAATTATAATATCGATATCATTATATAAAACAAATATAACGATATTTCATTTGATCCTTGGAACAAGGAGATGAGATCCCTCAGCGCCTGCGACCGCAAGCCCGCAGAGCACACGAGTAGCCACAGGCAATATACTTGGTCTTATTTTAGAATTTTAGTTACTTATTACTTTTACTTATCTATACATGAAATATATAGTAAGTGGAAGTATTGCGATCGTGAAACATTTCGACTTCCGGTTTTCAACGGAAATACACGTTTTGGGGTCCCCCGAGTCCAATTAACCAAGTCCCGCGAAATGGTGTGTGTGTGTGAACAGACTAGCTCAAAAACTATAAACCGGGCGAATCTGAAATTGGGTATTTAGTGTATGTATATGCCCGCGATGTGACAGCAAAAATTTCATCAAAATTACTCCAAGGGAGGGGGTGCTTTATTTAATAACTTTTTAAATTTTTTTCGATTTTCTCAAAAACGGCATGAACGATTTTGATTAAACTGAGTATTTGATCTATTTATATGTCCGAGATATGACTAAAAAAAATTTTCATCAAAATTGATCAACCGTAGGGGGACTTTACTTAATAAATTTTGTATCATTTTCACTTGTTTTTTTTTATTTACTCAAAAACGGTTTTAACGATTTTGATCAAACTGGGTATTTGATGTATGTATATGCCAAAGATGTGATAGCCAACATTTCATCAAAATTGGTCAATCGGAGCGGGCACTTTATTTTTTAATTTTTTTTTTCCAATCTTTTCCTTTTTTTCGATGATCTCAAAAACGGCTTTGACGATTTTTATTAAATTCGTCATGTTAAATGAAAATTAGGTGTTCTTTAATATCAGGTAAGCCTTATCATTATTAAAATGTTCCGAGGGTGCTTTTTTTTGGGGGGGGTGGGGCCTTTTTTGTTTGTTTGTTACCTATAAAGTACCTTTGTTTTTGTTTATATGGAGAAATTAACTGTCTCTCGTTACGCCTAAAAATAAGAAATGGCTAAATATGAGATATGATGAAAATAAAGAAAACATAAAAAGGAGAAAAAAATAAAAATATTCAGTCAACTCATAAAACTCGTTGAGCCCACGCATGCGGAGTACGCCTTTAATGACAGGCCATTGTTCATAATTAAAGCCGTTCTGTTCATTTGAGAAGTGGCAATTAACAAAACGCTTTAATTTCTAATCTAAGTAAGTTGGTAAGTGAAAGTTGTGTGTTGCGCGCACGCACCAGATTTTTTTTCATTTCATGTTATTATTATTATTTAGTATATATTAATTTACGTTATCTATATTTTAATAATATACAAATTTATATAATCATATTACTTCTTTGAATAAGGGATTATCAGTTGTATGTAGTTATAACTGCGAAATGTATTATTATTGATTTTAAATAGTTCAGAAGATTCCTACATTTTCTTGAATATTGTTACAGCTATTTTACATAATATTATTACTAAGCTGATTATTTTACAAAAAGTTATGCTGGTTTGCTCAAGCATTAAATTATTATTTTACCAAGCTATATTTTTTAGGTATAAATGATCGCTATAATTAAATTGGTCCTTTGAGGAACGCGACATATCCGCAAATTCAAATGATTGGAAAAGTGAATAAAAAATTTCTTATAAAATTATACCTGGATAGCCAAAATTTAGGACTCCCACTACAGCATCGTCCGACTAGCCTTATTAAGGTCTGGCCACACATGTCCGCACCGGATCCGCACCGTAGCAATAATACAGGTTATGTTCAGAATATTTTTAATTTAACTTACATATTACCTTTAGTTATGCCTAAAGTTCAAGCCACACATGTCAGACACAGGCCACTTTAGGCATAACTAAAGGTAATATGTAAGGTAAATTAAAAATATTCTGAACATAACCTGTATTATTGCTACGGTGCGGATCCGGTGCGGATATGTGTGGCCAGACCCTTACTCGTAGCATAAAGTGACGTTAAAAAAACAAGAAAAAATTGGTTTAACTTACAACTTATAATTTTAATTTTTTCCTATTTGCGACGTTTGGTCCCAGCACTAAAATTATCATCAGAGCTTAGTGTACTATATAAAGAATAATAATTCTAAAAAAGAAAAGACGCGTTCGGGATTAACGGTGAAAAATATTTACGGATAGGTTTTTTTTTTCGGTTTTGATTTATTTATTGAAAGAATTAAGACATTCTGCCACAATCAAGAGCATTAATATTAGAGCTGTAAGGCCTCATTCACACAATAGCTATATACAAACGTACATAAAAAAAAGTAATAATAATAATAGTTATAATAATAAATAATAAAATGAACTCCAAGAAGGAAACAAAAAAAAATGGCGCTTGAACTAAAACAAATATAAAATAGACAACCCCGGAAGATGGAAGATGGGCCAATTACCCGGCACGTTGGTACAATTAAATATAAAATAACACATGGAAGAGATTTCTTCAGTAAAGACAATCCTTAAGCGAACAACTCTTCCTCACTGCAGTGAAATATTCGACCAAGTAGATATTAACGGATAAAGTTTTTAGACTCTCCAAAGGAACTTTTCATTTTCATAATTTCAATCTCTTCTGTCAGGAAAACATTGACCCTGAACAGCGATTAACAGCTCATTTGTACAATAAGCTGGAATATTATATATATCTATATATAACGTCGTTTGGAGTAAAATGGGGGTCAAGAGCTTGTTTGATGTCAGGTACTCGTTAAAGATCCCTATCCTATTTATACCCGGATAGGCAAAATTTAGGACTCCCACTGTAGCATCGTCCGATTAGCCTTAGTAGCATAAAGGGGCGTTAAATAAAAACAACTACGTAGAAATCGCTTCCAAACTACTCGCTGTTGACTTTTGATACACTTCAGTACTATGTGAAATATTTCTGGAAACCACGAATAAAAAAAAAAAAAAAATCAGAATAAAGATTTTGGAACATCTGCTGATGTTCTCATCGCACTATTCCTCGCAGCTGCTCCTGCCAAGACTTTTTGCTCTCGGCTATATCCTGGAGAGAAGTATAATCCTGGACTTTTTTCCAGAGACCCGGGGATGAATGGGGTCGCGTGCCCCCTTGGACACCTGCCCGGGGACGGCTTATTAGAGAAGATCCCCAGGCCATTATCTATTAGCCTTGAGGTGCCGTTCCTCAGCATCCCAGGACCTTTCTATTGTACACCTAGGATCCGCATCAGCTCCTTTCTATGGGGATTTGGGGGTCTAAGGGTCCCCTTCTTCCGCCGCGCCCCTTCGTGGGGAAGGGACCGGGAAAAAAATACGTTGGGAATTAAATCTGGGGTAGGATTACTAGCCATGAAATGGGCTTGACGATTGTAGTTCAGTAGAGCACAATAACATCTACACCGAGATAAGAATCGATTGAAGCATACATATTTTACTTTTCGTATCGATTTAGACTTTCGGTTTTCAACGGAAATACACGTTTTGGGGTCCCCTGGGTCCAAATAACCAAGTACCGCGAAATGGTCGGTTTGTGTGTGAACAGACTAGCTCATATATGATTTGTCGTAAGAAACTGAAATCGGTATTTAATGTATGTATATGCCCGCGATGTGACAGCAAAAATTTCATCAAAATCAATTTTATCGAACGGAGGGGACACATTAATAAATTTGTATCTTTAAAAAAACTTATACAGAGTTTTTCACCCGTTTTCCCAAAACGGCTCTAAAGCGGAAAGTACTTTATAAAATCCTGTAAAATTTTCAATTCCGGTTTTTGAAGGAAACACTCGTTTTTTTTCCCATGAGTCTTAATAAACAAGTCCCTCGAACTGGTCTGTGTGTGTGTGATTAGACTAGCTCAAATATGATTTGTCATAAGAAACTGAAATTCTGTATTTAATGTATATATATGCTAGCGATGTGACAACAAATACTTCATCAAAATCTTCTTAACGAACGGAGGTGGCACTTTAGTAAATTTTGTCTCTTTAAATTTAAAATTTTGTCTCTTTAAAGAAACTTTTACGGAGATTTTTTTTTCTATTTTCCCAAAACGGCTCTCAAGCGGGAAGTACGTAATGCAATCGTGTAAAATTTCCACTTCCGGTTTTTGAAGGAAACACTCGTTTTGTGGTTTCCTGAGTCTTAATAACCAAATCCCACGAAATTGTTTGTATGTGTGGACAGACGAGTTCAAATATGATTTGTCGTAGGAAACTAAAATTCAGTATTAGATGTATTCGGTATTCTATAGTCTGTATTATCTGTACATCAAAGAGTATGAGAT
Source organism: Aelia acuminata (assembly GCA_911387785.2). NCBI lineage: Eukaryota > Metazoa > Arthropoda > Insecta > Hemiptera > Pentatomidae > Aelia > Aelia acuminata. The sequence goes on from OU426984.1 coordinate 13,337,466, forward strand.
TTTTATTTTCTATTTTCTGATCTTCCCCTTCCTCACCGTAAGGCTATTTGGTTCGGTTTCATGGGCTAGGGAACAGGGTGGGGGATTAATGCCGAGTATTATAAAATATCCCCTGTCTCCCGGTTTTGAACTGGCCAGCTTCGAGTTCAATCGAGTTCCAATCATATTTTCATTGTCATGAGCAGCGCGTATTTCTTAACGAGTTTGCCCACTCAGCCATCCCGCCACTAAACAGAATATCAACTAACTACATAACATATAGTGATCTGTAAACATATAATATTTACTAACCTTTGTATGTTTCTTTAACGTCACTTTACACCACTAAGGCTATTCGGGCGATGCTACAGTGAGAGTCCTAAATTTTGCCTATCCAGGTACAATAGGCTAGGGATCTTTAACAAGTACGTGACATCGTACTGGCTCGGGACCTCCGTTTTACATCCCATCCGAGGGACGGCATATCCAAGGATTTTTTACTTCCTTTAAAAAATCCAAGGGTCAGCGCGGGACCCCAACTTTATATTATATACTTCTTTCTATCATCAATCAATCCCCCTTCATTTCTGTTCCCTATGGGCAACCGTATTAGTACGTGGGCCAGACCCCCCTACCGTGCACCCCCCCCACATCCCTATAAATTGCATATCGTTGTGTTCCTTGTGATAAAAGATTAAGAAAAAGCCAATGTTCCCAGAAAAAAAAGTGGCCGCACTAACCGAAAATGGCGTTCAAACATGGCGGAATGACGATTTTGATTTTAGTTAGTTTTTTGATTACTGACATTCACCATTATGCTTAATTTCGCCATATATGTATTTTATTAAAGCTAGATAGTTCTAGATTCAGAATAAATAAACAAACGTTCTAAAATAATTAGTCTTGACAACATAAAATACATTTTAATTCAATTTTTTCAAGCCACTCGCGTAAAAGTTAAAATTCCAAGTTAATTTGTGATTAAACGGCCATCGTTAACGAAAAACACCCTGAAATAAACCATCTGGAGCAATTATTCTTCTTTAGCAATCAGTGGTCAAATTTCAAAATATATCAACTAGTTTCATAGAAAACGGACCTACAAGGCGAAAAGGTGCCGGTGACTCGGGCGCATCCAGTCCTCTGCCACATCGTTCAGTTCTCATACATCATATATTTACAGAGGGTTTAGGATATTATTTTGAATTTATAATCGAGCCTATGTAACTGCAAGTTTTTAATTTACAGAAAAAATTAATATAAAATTTTTTTTTTTTTTTTTTTTATTTTTTTTTTTTATTTTTTTTTTTTTTTTTTAATCTTATCAATAAAGGATATAAATCTGCTAAATAATAATGAATTAGTCGCAGATTGTACATTATCTAAACCTCACTTATTTTGACATAAACTGCTTATCTTGAAATTAAATAATAATTTTCTCATAGTTATAGTTGGGTTGCAGACACTGACTTCTGATCATTCACGAAATTTGAAATAAATGCATTTTTGCAAAGTATTATTTATTTAGAGATTTAAAAACAATCAAAATAAAAAAGATAAATAAAAAGTTCTGTTTGTTCGTTGATATGTAGTTGGTAAATACAATTTAGGAAGTATATACATAACACGATTTAGTAGCTCACAACAATTAATGAATAATATGTATATATATATATATATATATATATATATATATATATATATATATATATATATGTATATACATATTATGATTAATTTAAAATTAAACCACTACTGGAGAGGAAAACCAACTAAAACACGTAAGTATTCATGCATCTAATGATCTATAATCCACGAAGTTGTGGCCTTTTTCGGTTTCTGGCATATAACTACACATCAAAAAGTTTACTTTCTCTTTTTTTCGAAGAAAGGGTATACTAATACAAATAAAATGAAATATTTGAAGTTGAAATCGGATTAGTTATTTAGCCAAACTCGAACATGAAAGATCGGTAATTTTTATCATTTTGGTGAAAACTCATATTCCAACACCTATAACTCGACAATATGTACTCTAAATGAAAAATTTCATAGATAAAAGTTTTTGGACATTAAATTTAGCATAAAATAAGCCCATTTATTTTAAAATTAACTTATTCCTGCGTAGTGATACAAATGAAAAAGTGAAAGTATTTGTAGCGCTTACTTCATTCTTTTATCTATATCTTCTTTCCTTCATATAACTACTCAACAAAAAGTTTACTTTCTCCTTTTTTCGAAAAAAGGTTATACTAATACAAATAAAATGAAATATTTGGAGTGGAAATCGAATTAGTTATTTAGCCAAATTCGGACATCAAAGATCAGTAATTTTTATCATTTTGGTGAAAACTCATATTCCAACACCTAAAACTCGACAATATGTACTTTAAATGAACAATGTCACAGATAAAAGTATTAGGACATTAAATTTAGCATAAAAAAAGCCCATTTATTTTTAAATTAACTTATTACTAAGTAGAGATACAAATGAAAACGTGAAAGTATTCGTAGCGCTTGATTCCTTCTTTTTGTAAAACCTAAGGGGATATGATAAAATACTCACAGACCTAACTATTTAGGTGGGCTCATTTTATGCTAAATTTAATGTCCTAAAACTTGTATATCTAACATTTTTCATTTAGAGTACATATTGTCGAGTTATAGGCGTTGGAATATGAGTTTTCACCAAAATGGTTAAAATTACCGATCTTTGATGTCCGAATTTGGCTAAATAACTAATCCGATTTCAACTTCAAATATTTCATTTTATTTGTATTAGTATACCCTTTTTTCGAAAAAAAGAGAAAGAAAACTTTTTGTTGAGTAGTTATATGAAGGAAAGAAGATATAGATAAAAGAATGAAGTAAGCGCTACAAATACTTTCACTTTTTCATTTGTATCTCTACGCAGTAATAAGTTAATTTTAAAATAAATGGGCTTATTTTATGCTAAATTTAATGTCCTAAAACTTTTATCTGTGACATTTTTCATTTAGAGTACATATTGTCGAGTTATAGGTGTTGGAATATGAGTTTTCACCAAAATGATAAAAATTACCGATCTTTCATGTTCGAGTTTGGCTATATAACTAATCCGATTTCAACTTCAAATATTTCATTTTATTTGTATTAGTATACCCTTTCTTCGAAAAAAAGAGAAAGTAAACTTTTTGATGTGTAGTTATATGCCAGAAACCGAAAAAGGCCACAACTTCGTGGATTATAGATCATTAGATGCATGAATACTTACATGTTTTAGTTGGTTTTCCTCTCCAGTAGTGGTTTAATTTTAAATTAATCATAATATGTATATACATATATATATATATATATATATGTATATATATATATATATATATATATATATATATACATATTATTCATTAATTGTTGTGAGCTACTAAATCGTGTTATGTATATACTTCCTAAATTGTATTTACCAACTACATATCAACGAACAAACAGAACTTTTTATTTATCTTTTTTATTTTGATTGTTTTTAAATCTCTAAATAATCAATACTTTGCAAAAATGCATTTATTTCAAATTTCGTGAATGATCAGAAGTCAGTGTCTGCAACCCATCTATAACGATGAGAAAATTATTATTTAATTTCAAGATAACCAGTTTATGTCAAAATAAGTGAGGTTTAGATAATGTGCAATCTGCGACTAATTCATTATTATTTAGCAGATTTATATCCTTTATTAATAAGATTAAAAAAAAAAAGTTATATTAATTTTTTCTGTAAATTAAAAACTTGCAGTTACATAGGCTCGATTATACATTCAAAATAATATCCTAAACCCACTGTAAATATATGATGTATGAGAACTGAACGATGTGGCAGAGGACTGGATGCGCCCGAGTCACCGGCACCTTTTCGCCTTGTAGGTCCGTTTTCTATGAAACTAGTTGATATATTTTGAAATTTGACCACTGATTTCTAAAGAAGAATAATTGCTCCAGATGGTTTATTTCAGGGTGTTTTTCGTTAACGATGGCCGTTTAATCACAAATTAACTTGGAATTTTAACTTTTACGCGAGTGACTTGAAAAAATTGAATTAAAATGTATTTTATGTTGTCAAGACTAATTATTTTAGAACGTTTGTTTATTTATTCTGAATCTAGAACTATCTAGCTTTAATAAAATAACAGTTATGGCGAAATTAAGGATAATGGTGAATGTCAGTAATCAAAAAACTAACTAAAATCAAAATCGTCATTCCGCCATGTTTGAACGCCATTTTCGGTTAGTGCGGCCACTTTTTTTTCTGGGAACATTGGCTTTTTCTTAATCTTTTATCACAAGGAACACAACGATATGCAATTTATAGGGATGTGGGGGGGGGGTGCACGGTAGGGGGGTCTGGCCCACCGTGTATATTAACTTATCAACTTCTTTTCTTATATTATATCCCCTTAAAAATGTACCTTGCCCCATTACATAACGTAATCAATGGTATAAGTTACAATAACCATATAACGTCTTGTTATTGTATATTATGGGGCCACCTGTGGTATAGCGGTTGGCATGGCAACTCGGGTTCGCGTCCAGCGGTGGCCCTAGTATTTTTTAAAGGGAGTAAAAACTCCTTAGCTATGCCGTCCCTCGGATAGGAGGTAAAATAGAGGTCCCGAGCCAGTACGATGTCAAGTACTCGTTAAAGATGACTATCCTAATTATACCTGGATAGGCAAAATTTAGGACTGCCGCTGTAGCATCGTCCGATTAGCCTTAGTGGCATAAAGCGACGTTAAAGAAACAAACAAAAGTTAGTGTATGTTATATGTTTACAGATCCCTGAATGTTAACGAGTTAGTTCATTTTCTTTTTTCTAAGTATTTATATTTTTTTTTTTGTCTGTCTTTTTCATTTAGCCCTGAAGATGACCTGTATCATTGGGTCGAAACGTTGACTACAATAAAATAGTTGAATATTATCACGGACTATTCTTATATTTATTAAATATAGGGTCAACCATCATTTATCCATTTTTTTTACTTTCACTTACCTATATATGAAATATATAGTAAGGAAAGTATTGCGATCGTGAAAAATTTCGACTTCCGGTTTTCAACGGAAATACACGTTTTGGGGTCCCCTGAGTCCAAATAACCAAGTACCGCGAAATGGTTTGTGTGTCTGTGTGTGTGTGTGTGTGTGTGTGTGTGTGTGTGTGTGTGAACAGACTAGCTCAAAAACTATAGGCCGTACAAAACTGAAATTGGGTATTTGGTGTATGTATATGCCCGCAATGTGACAGCAAAAATTTCATCAAAATTGGTCAAACGAAGGGGGTACTTTATTTAAAGAATTTTGTCTATTTTTTACGTTTTTCTCGATTTTCTCAAAAACGCCTCTAACGATTTTGATTAAACTCGATATTTGGTGTATGTATGTGCCTGCGATGCGACAGTCAAAATTTCATCAAAATTCATTAATTGGAGGGGGCACTTTACTTAATAAATGTCCCATTTTCAGGGTTTTTTTTTTATTTACTCAAAATAAATAACGGCTTTAACGATTTTCATCAAACTTAGTATTTGATTTATGTATATGACCGCGATGTGACAGCCAAAATTTCATCAAAATTGATCAATTGGAGGGGGCACTTTACTTAATAAATTTTTTGTATCATTTTCACGTGTTTTTTTTTTCTCAACCACGGCTTTAACGATTTTAATAAAAATGGGTATTTGATGTATGTATATGCTGAAGATGTGAAAATATTCCGTCAACTCATATAAAACGTTGAGCCCACGCATGCGGAGTACGCCTTTAATGACAGACCATTCTTTTCTGTTCATTTAATGGAAATTATTTGTTTCATGGTACCTAGAGAATTATAAAATCAGACGACTTAGAGTATTATGCTTGCATTGCTGCATTATCACACCTAAAAAATTTTAAATATAAAAGAAATAAGTGTTTTTTATAGAGCAAATAAAAACAAAAATAAGAAATGAATGTGGAAAAATGTGTAACTTTGAGAAGTGGCATTAACAAAAAGCATTAATTTCTATTCCAAGTAAGTTGGTAAGTGAAAGTTGTGTGTTGCCAGATTTTTTTAATTTGAAACAGTATACTATTCTATACTATAAACTATTTTGATTAATGCGTGAGCAATAGCCAACTGTTTTTAGTTACGATAGGTTCATTGAAAGGATTTTCAGTTATCTTTTTTATTTTGCAAAGCCAACGTTTCGATCCCTAAATGTGGATCATCATCAGGGCTAAAATAAGACAAATATGTGAGTATCTATGCTAGAAGATGACAATTAAATGTTTTTCATGTAATTATTAATTATAAATAGTAACAAATAATAGAAACCAAATCCAACAGTCATGCTTACATATCAGATTTTATTTTATCTTATATTTTATTTATGCCAACCAGCTACTTATTTAAATATTCATGTATAAATATTTTACTCATCTTTTATATAATTATCAATTTTGTAAAGTATCCATGTCATGTAAGCAGGGTTTCAATTTTTCTGTTGCTCCTATTTGTTACTATCTATAATTAATAATTACATGATAAAAATTTAATTATCGTCAATTATTAATCATCGTCTTCTAGCATAGATAGTTTACATGTTGCTCATATATTTGTTTTTTTTATTTAGTCCTGATGAAGATACACATGCTAAAAGAAGACAAATATATGTGTCTGTGCTAGAAGATGACAGTTAAATTTTTATCTTGTAACTATTAATTATAGATAATAACAACTAGAAGTAACAGAATAATGGAAACCAAGTCCAACTGTCATATTTATATGACATGGTAAGAAAAATGGTAGAGAGAAACACTTTATTGAAAATAGTGGTGCTGCCCAATCATATTGTGTTGCTTATACACAGCATACTGATTTATCTTATAAAGATTATTTGTTAAATCTAAATGCTAACTAATGTAGCTATACAATGAAACATCATTTTTTTTTTATACATTTATAACATTTTCTCTCTACAGGCTTAACTGGCCTCTGAAAATTACGTAATGTCTGTATGTAATAACTAAAAATTTAAAAAAAAATTGGGTAAAATATTAATAATATGGAATAACAACAGCAGCATAACAATAACAATATCAAACACCAGCTGAAAGTTTTATATAAATGGTATAAATTTATAAAAGATGGTAAAAATTATACATGAATAGACATAAATAAATTATACATAAATAGCAGGCTAGCGAGATAAAATAAAATCTGATATGTAAACATGACAGTTGGACTCCTAGTTGTTACTATCTAATATTAATAATTCCATGATAAACATTTAATTAACATCTTCTAGCATGGATACTCGTGTATTTGCCTTCTTTTAGCCCTGATGGAGATCCACAAATAATTACAAATAGTAGAAGTGAGAGATAGTCAACTGTTCTTCAATTACGATAGGTTAAATGATTGTCAGGATTTTCAGTTTACAATGATTTTATTATGGTAAGCCAACGTTTCGATCCAACTTGTGGATCTTCATCAGGGCTACTGAGTCCAGGTGGATCAAATATTGGCTTACAACAATAAAATCATTGTAAACTGAAAATCCTGACAATCATTTAACCTATCATAATTACAAATAATTATACAAATAATGTTAACAATTATACATGAATATTTAAATAAGTAGCTGATTACCAAGATAAAATAAAATCTGATATGTAAGCATGACAAATGTATTTGGGTTACATTATTTTGTTACTCCTATTTGTCACTATCTATAATTAATAATTACATGATAAACATTAAATTGTCATCTTTTAGAATAGGTACTCATATATTAGTATTCTTTTTGCCCTGTTGAAGAACCACAGGGATCGAAACGTTGTATTTCCAAAATAAAAAAATATAACTGAGAATCCTGACTATCAATCAACCTACTTTGATTTAAGACGTTCTAGTTAAAATTTTTTTAAAAAGTCAGTAAAAAATCATAAAGGCATGAGGTTGGGATGTGCAGGACTTGTAGCTCGACATGCATAAGCGTTCAATATCTGTTAACTTTTTGTTAAGACTCTTGGAATATTGACTGAGCTTGTGAAAAAAAAAAAAAAAAATTCCAACCGCTGGACTGGAAGGGCCATAAAATCTCGGAGCTGCCATTGAGATAACCTGGGCAGCTGGGACCTGAGATAAGAGTCCAGGTAGGTTCCTTGGGAGAGAGCACGCGCTGCTGCAAAGGACATCTGCCGAAGGACAAGAAGTCCTGGCTTCAAGAAAGGAGCAAAAAGTGGCGGCAAAGCAGCTGAGAGCAACAAGTATCCTTTGAGCCAAAGCTTAGCTTTGTCCTAGCAACAATCCTCTTTTCTTCAGCTCGTCCTTTTAACTTTCATCCGATGGCCTTTTAGGTCCCCGTTCTAGCAGGACAAAGGAGTCGAAGATTTCGAGGAAATTGACAAGTTTTAGGAGGGGGTGGGTTTTACGTAATAGAAAATAAAAACCTTTATAATAATTACCGAATATAGTTATATCATTCATGTTTGAGCATAAGGGCTAAAGTCATAAAAAATTTTCTCGTCTTCTTAAAATTCATAATTGACTATAAATTATTCGTTATTCATAATTCATTACAGTATCTGTTGTAACATTTTAAGAAAAATCAGTGAATGTTTTTCTCTTTGTTTTTGTAGGTAAGATTTCTTAAAATCACCTAAATAACAAACACTACATACTAATTATTAAAATGTTACTATCTAGTTTCATTTATTAATCTAGAATATAGAAATACAATCAGAAAGAATTTATAACGATTTTCAACAGCTTGGTAATTCGTTGTTTAAGCTGCACATTTGATGACTTAACCCCTTTTGACCAAATATCGGTGATATAATATTGTACATTACAATACTTTATTCCAGGCCTATATGTGTGCCTATTGTACCATAAAATAAAATCCAATTATATACTATATAATTAATTTTATCTTATTTAATAATATCTGACTTAGGTTGTAAAAGGTCTTGGGACTTAAGGATTTTTCTAATGAGCAAAAAATCCTTGGCTATATCGTCCCTCGGATAAGACGTAAAATGGAAGTCCCGAGCCTGTACGATGTCAGATAATCGTTACGCCCCTATCCCTATCCCAATTATACCTGGATAGGCAAAATTTAGGACTCCCTTTGTAGCATCGTCCGATAAGCCTTAGTAGCATAAAGGGACATTAAACTAACAAACAATAAATCTATTGTTTTTAGTGGAAGAAGAGTTGTCCTCATTAGATAAGAAGTAAAAACTAAATTACACATATAAGTATGTATATATTTCTTAAATTAGGCCTGAGTTTAAAATTAAATATCAAAAATAATAATTATTTTTGGGAAAAATAATTACCGATTGTAAGCATTAATTGCTTATAACCATTAACCATTGGGCATTAACCATGATTATAAGCATGGTTAAATACCCATCCTTAGCCTGAAAGAGCCTAGTAGCATAAAGGTACTTAAGTAAAACAATTATCATAACACATGTTTTACGAGTATATAATTATCAGATTTCTGAAGTTTCTAAATCTAATTATCAGCTGGATTTGGTTTCCATTGTTTCGTTAATTCTTATCGTTACTATCTATAATTATTAAATAAATGATAAACAATTAATTATCATCTTCTTGCATAGATACTTTACACGTCGCTCATACATTTGTCTTTATTTTAGCCCTGAAAAAGATCCAAATCGAAACGTTGGCTTTTCAAAATAAAAAAATCTGGTGCGTGCGCGCAACACACAACTTTCACTTACCAACTTACTTAAATTAGAAATTGGTGTGTTTTGTTAATTGCCACTTCTCAAAGACACAATTTTCCACATTCATTTCTTATTTTTTCTTTTTGTTTGCTCTACAAAAAACACTAGTTGTAGTAAAGCTTGTGGTAATTCGGAAATGCAAGCATAATACTCCAAGTCGTCTGATTTTATAATTCTCAATGTAGTTGTTGAAAACTTCAGTTACCATGAAACAGATTAGCTTTAATTATGAACAATGGTCTGTCATTAGAGGCGTACTTTGCATGAGTGGACTCAACGTGTTTTATGAGTTGACTGAATATTTTTCTTTTTTTCTCCTCTATATGTTTACTTGATTTTTATCATATCTCTTATTTAGCCATTTCTTATTTTTAGGCGAAACGAGAGACAGATAATTTCTCCATATAAACAAATACAAAGGTACTTTATAGGAAAACAAAAAAGACCCCTTCCTCATTTAAGCCCCCTCAGAACATTTTAATAATAATAAAGCTTACCAGATATTAAAGAACACCTAATTGTCATTAAACACGACGAATTTGATGAAACTCGTTAAAGCCGTTTTTGAGATAATCGAAAAAAAGGTAAAAAGTTTTAAAAGAGTTTTGAAATAAAGTGCCCCCTTCGTTTCACCAATTTTGATGAAATGTTGGGTATCACATCTTTGGCATATACATACATCAAATACCCAGTTTGATAAAAACCGTTAAAGCCGTTTTTGAGATAATCGAAAAAAAGGTAAAAAATTGGTAAAAAATTTATTAAGTAAAGTCCCCCCTCCGGTTGATCAATTTAGATGTAATTTTGGCTATCGCATCTTTGGCATATGCATACATCAAATACCCAGTTTGATCAAAATCATTAAAGCCGTTTTTGAGTAAATAAAAAAAACACGTGAAAATGATACAAAATTTATTTAGTAAAGTCCCCCCTCAGGTTGATCAATATTGATGAAATTTTTACAGTTATATCTCGGGTATATAAAGAGATCAAATACTCAGTTTAATCAAAATCGTTAGAGCCGTTTTTGAGAAAATCGAAAACAACTTAAAAAGTTATTAAATAAAGTACCCCCTCCCTTTGAGCAATTTTGATGAAATTTTCGCTGTCACTTCGCGGGCATATACATACACTAAATACCCAATTTCAGGTTCGTACGGTTTATAGTTTTTGAGCTAGTCTGTTCACACACACACACACACACACACACACACACACACACACACACACACACACACACACACACACACACACACACACACACACACACACACACACACACACACACACAGACACACACACACACAGACCATTTCGCGGGACTTGGTCATTTCGACTCAGGGGACCCCAAAACGTGTATTTCCGTTGAAAACCGGAAGTCGAAATTTTTCACGATCGCAATACTTCCACTTACTGTATATTTCATATATAGGTAAGTGAAAGTAAAAAAGTGTGACTGAAATTCCTGACTACTAAACACGCTATCGCAAAGAAAACAGTTGACAATCTACACACATCTAAACTTATTTTTATAATTTATTTCATCTATATATACCATTTATTATATATGCAATGATATTTATTCGTAAATGGAAAATATTAATAAATAAGCAAGCATATCTAATAATTTGCTCGTACTTATCAAGCCTTATCAAACTGTCACGATGTCAATACAATGTTATCATTACTAGTTCGCAATCTGTATTTACACAACTGATTTCTGGAGCAAAAAATATCAATGAATTCTTTAACATTTATTCATCAGTAAAAAATAAATATATATTCACACCTCAGAGGTATATATATAAATCCATTTTATATATATATTTAAAATGGAAATTCTTTATTGGAGTTTTGAATGGGTTATTGAGTTATTGAATGGGGGAATATTTGTCATGAAAATACTCGTGAGAAAATATTTTTTTATAGACACTTCTTAATTTTTCGGAATAGTCTTTGAAAAGAAAAAAGATGCACTATTCAACTCATCTTTTTTTCCCATTCTGAACAATAAACCGAAGATACTATTGTATTGTTGGGCGGTTACCCTCTTGGAAAAAAAAAGAAACTAAAAAAAAAGTAGTTAATTTTTCTAAGAACTATGATTAAAAAAAAAAAAGTTCATATTTGTCTGAATATCTGAAATCTGTTATAGCAGATAATGTCTGAAATTTTTATGATATTAAAAGCTGATATTGCTTAAATTCCTTTGCCCTACTGGCCTTCATCTAAGGTCTCTCGAGATTCTTCAACTTAAATGTTTTAAAAATTATATTTAAGTCAGTGAAAAAAATTGCTTAATTTTTTTTAAATTTATTTATTGAAATTTATAATAATGTATAATAATAATACAATAAATAAATATGATAAAAATAAATTAATGACATGAAAGTGCGTGTGAAGAAACTATCCATTGGTAGCACTCGAATATTGTTTTAATTGAGTGGATCTTTAGGCCATCTTCTTTTCAGACGCCTCTGGGGATTCTCTGGGATAAAGGAAGAAGCAAGGTTGGAGACAAGGTGGTTAGGATGAGTAGGGAGTTTACTGTGAAAGGTCTGGTATCTGGATCCGGCCAAATCGGTTAGATATGTAGGAAACATTAAGGTCTTTATAGATAATTTAATTTGGTAGGAAATAAGGGATATTAAAGATTTTAAGAAGGATTTTGGATTGTTGGGATTGGATGCGAGAGGAATTCCATGTTTTGGTGGAACCCCAAAGTTGTTTCAATTGATTTATATTTATAAATTTAATAAAATCTTCAAATTTGTCTAAATAATTACAATTCAAGTAAGGGGAAGGAAGAATAGTACCCAGCGGCACCATATCTTTGCTTGATTCATTTGCTTTGGTTGCTTAAAAGAGGAGATCTCTCATCCAGCGCCTTTTCTCCTAAAAGTAATCTTGGAGTGCAAAATTATCTTATTAAACTATTTTCACATCCGTTCACATTTATAAAAAAAAAAAGTTTGTAAAGCGTAATTTTATGCAATGAAATAAATAAAATTAGACCAATATTCACCAACAACGACAGAAGTTGATTTAGGCAACGTTTCAGCTCCTTTTCAAGCTTCAGTTCGATTGAGACAGTTGCTCGGAGTTAATAGTCAGAGTTGTTAAAAGATAATGGCGAACTTTTTTTTATTAGAATGACGCCTCCAGCAACCAGTTTTATTTTACACTTTAATAATAGTTTTATTTCCAATCACTCTATGAACAATCAAATATGATGCATGGCTTGAAAATTTCTCTAGGAGCCAAAACCTTTCTTAATAAACTTGTTGTTTTGGGTGAATATTGGCCTGATTTTTTTTGGTTTTGATGTTTAAATTAATCACCAAACTTGAATAGAATGATGACGAATGATGGACGGGTCCAGGCGGTTGTAAAAGGGTGGCTGCAGCCCCACAGACCTTCATTTGGATCTGCCAATCAGCTGTTTTACCTTTATGTTCCTTCTCCACAACTAAAATTCTGCTTGTTCTGCAAATTATTTGTTTCTTACCTTACTTCCTTACTCTCATCACTCATCTCTCTGAAGGCACACTGAAACACATGCAGCTATTCCAGAATAGCATGTTGTAGAAAATATACGATCGACCTCAATGAAGAAAATAATACCTGAAACACTGCATGAAAAATTTTACCAACATAAGACATATAAAATTTCTGGACTCTTTGCCTGGCATATCAAGTCCTCTCTTCAACACGTTGACTCCGACACCGGCTCCAGGTCGCTGGCAAAACAGCTCTGTTTTCGAACTTTAGGACTTAAGTTCAAAGATTTTAAATGAAACATGATTGGATATAATCCTAATATAATACTAGGTCTGACATAATACTGCAACGCGTGGCTGGGTATGCTCGTTTAGGTATTGAGAAAAAAAAATCTGGTGCGTGCTCGCAACACACAACTTTCACTAACCAACTTACTCAGATTAGAAATTAATGCATTTTGTTAATTGCCACTTCTCAAATGAACAGAACGGCTTTAATTATGAACAATGGTCTGTCATTAAAGGCGTACTCCGCATGCGTGGGCTCAACGAGTTTTATGAGTTGACTGAATATTTTTCTTTTTTTCTCCTCTTTATGTTTTCTTTATTTTTATCATATCTCATATTTAGCCATTTCTTATTTTTAGGCTTAACGAGAGACAGTTAATTTCTCCAGGTTAACAAAAACAATGGTACTTTATAAGAAAGAAAGAAACAAACAAAAAAAGCCCCCCCAGAACATTTTAATAATGATAAAGCTTACCTGATATCGAAGAAAACCTAATTTTCATTAAACATGACGAATTTGATAAAAATCGTGAAAGCCGTTTTTGAGATAATCGAAAAAAAGGTAAAAATTGGAAAAAAAGTCATGAAATAAAGTGCCCCCTCAGTTGGACCAATTTTGATGAAATGTTGGCTTTTACATATTTGGTATATACATACATCAAATACCCAGTTTCTTCAAAATCGTTAAAGCCGTTTTTCAGTAAATAAAAAATATCTACACGTGAAATTGGTACAAAATTTATTAAGTAAAGTCCCCCCTCCGGTTGATCAATTTTGATGAAATTTTTACAGTCGTATCTCAGGGATATAAATACATCATATACCCAGTTTGATCAAAATCCTTAATGCCGTTTTTGAGTAAATAAAAAAAACACGTGAAAATGATACAAAATTTATTAAGTAAAGTCCCCCCTCTGGTTAATCAATTTTGATCAAATTTTTACAGTCATATTTCGGGCATATAAATAGATCAAATACTCAGTTTAATCAAAATCGTTTGAGCCGTTTTCGAGAAAATCGAAAAAAACGTAAAAAGTTATTAAATAAAGTACCCCCTCCCTTTGAGCAAATTTGATGAAATTTTTGCTGTCACATCGCGGGCATATACCTACACTAAATACCCAATTTCAGGTTCCCACGAATTATAGTTTTTGAGCTAGTCTGTTCACACACACACACACACAGACCATTTCGCGGGACTTGGTTATTTCGACTCAGGGGGTCCCAAAACGTGTATTTCCGTTGAAAACTGGAAGTCGAAATTTTTCACGATCGCAATACTTCCACTTACTATATATTTCATATATAGGTAAGTGAAAGTAACACTTACTATATATTTCATATATAGGTAAGTGAAAGTAAATAACAACGCATTATAGGGTACAGGATATGTTGGTCATCATATAAAAAATATATAATTTTTTAAATCATATATTGTTGTTTTGTTGCTTTTATTGCGGGAACGCGCCACGTAAATTATATCAATGATTCACCTGTAAAGAATCTTTTACGAAGAAAAAAAGAATTTTTTTCTCCCAAATTTACCACTTCTCATTTATTTGTAATACACTAAAATTTCCATAATTAGGAAAGGATAATAATTTTAAAAGATGGGGTTTTGTTTTTAATTATGTTGTTTATGTTATTCCGTTTTAAAGTAATTATTTTAATTTATAATACTAGTTTTATGTATATCCAATCCTTAAATAATGAGAATGTCGGATATATAACATTACTTAGTCTTACTATGTCTGTTAATGTATAAAAATAAGCGAAATTCTTCATTCTTTAAAAAATTGCTATTAACTAATATTAACAAAATTACCTAAGGAGATAAATCACATTCCTTAAACTTAATATTGACAGAGAGATAGTTAAGGTTCGTATACAGTTATTAGGTCTGTATATTGGAGAGGCGCTTTGTTGAAGTGCAATATCTTGGATCTTCCCAACTAAATTTAAAATTTAATTTCAAAGTTCAATAAAATCCAATTACTCTTTCATGGCGGAATAATCCCTTTGTAACGTATTATTTATTATTAAATAAATGATAAATATTTTTTCTTGCTTGTTTGTTTAACATCCCTTTGTGCTACTAAGGCTGATCGGACGATGTTACGTAGGAAGCCTTAAATTTTGCCTATCCAGGTATGATTATGATATGGATCTTTAACAAGTACCTGATATCGTAGAGGCTCGAGACCTCCAATTTAAGTCCTATCAGAGGGATGGAATAGCCAAGGTTTTTTTATCCCCTTTTAAAACCCTTTGGACATCGCGGGACGCGAACCCGCGACCTTTAGTATTGTAGGGTGCTATGCCACTAACCACTACACCACAGGTAACCCCTTCTTTCACATATATCATTTAGTCTTTTAAATATATCCTAACATATATGTGTCTTAAAAAATGAAAGATACTCTTTCGATAGTCTAACTTGGATATCTAAGTTTTTTCTTCCTGAAGCATTTTTAGTACAGAACAATCTTGATAATGCGGCGGTTGGTTACACCCGCACGTTCGGTAATCCGGTCCATTCCACAAGCTCAACTCTACAATTGTCTTCAGAATTTTTACATGAGTTTTCTAACAAATGTGAACTGTGCGTTAACCTATCAAATGCGTATTTCAAAGAAGGACTTCAAAGCACAAAAGAAGAAAATTTTCAATCCCTACCTGACGACGAAATCCTCAGCCAAATTCGATCCACGGATGAATAGGAAGATTGAGATCTCCAGGATGTTTCAACTCACTGTACTGTAACCAACAACGACGCATTCAATGTCTGCACAAAATGCTTAGTGCTCAAAAGGTTGAAACAGTGCGTTTTCCATAAAATAATTAAGGCAAAATAAAAACAAAAAAACTCTCACCTCTACAAAAGAGTATTGATTACTTTTCATAATAGTTTTTTTAATATGAACGTATTCTTCATACGTACATAGTATTTTGTTTTATATGTAGAAATGTACAAATATAAATATTATATTATAGTAAAAATATTACATTATTTACAGTATAATACGGTTTTTTAGTTTGCTTCCGAAAATCCTAATCCGAGAATTATTGGGGGCCAGGATGGCCGAGTGGACAAAGGCACTTGCAATATGGGATCAAAGTTAAGGAACGTCGAGCGTGTTTAGTACTTGGATGGGTGACCGTTCCATTCGGGTGACCACCCCCAATGAACGCCATGCAGTCCAAGCCTACCCACACCCCCGGGTAAGTGAGGCCCGTTAGCCTACTCGAGGCGACTCATACCAACCGGGCGTAGGAGTATTCCCCGTGTATCCCATCGAGAATCGTGGTGAGGTTTTCCAGGATATCAGTAACCGCCCGGAGGTTTGGTACAAGGACGGTATGCTTCAGGGAAAGAAATATAGGTCCTCGGGGCCTGCTGACTCTGAGTTACCATAATCCTTGGACCTAGACTAGTTTGTTACTGTCCTTGAACCCTAGAGAGCTGACGCCATCGGTAGGAAGGACACTGCCAAATTGGCCCCAATGGGTTTATGGAGCTATGGGCAGTCTGCCGCTGTACCCTGGTGACCATGGCTTGCAGCAACGTGAGGTTCGGGCTACTCCCTCCAGGCTGTCTGAGCTCCCGCAAGCAACCCAAAGAAGACCACACTCCGCGGCCAAAGATCTCTTTTGGCCTAATGTGCCAACCGAAAAAAAAATCCGGAAATTATTAATAATCAGGCTGGTGTCTGGTCCCATATGTGTCGGATTATCAAGATTGTACTGTATAAGGGATGTTAGAAAAACATTTTCATCTATATAAACTTACAAGTAATACAACCAAGAAAAATTCTATTCATCACATACAATTGGTTTAACCAACTATGGTTTTTTTGTACTCAAGTTCGCCACTTATATCTACACTAGCTAGTGTGCCCGGCTTCGCTCCGGTAGTTGCGTGGCAGTTTCAATAACAGAAAAACATTAAAATTAAAGGAAATATAGAACAAAATAGCACTTTCTTGAAAATTTTAACAGTGTATCAATATTAAGATTCGAGATCTGCAGTGTCCGCCCAATTAAGAAACCCTATATACTTTATAGGGTGTTGAAAATGGTGAATGAACAATTAATTTTGCTGCAATTTTGTCGAGTCATGCATCGTTTTAGATGGTTTCTGTGATTATGAATCCTATAAGCCCATTCCAAACTGTCAGCAGATAATAAGTTATTAGATTATTAGTTAAAAAACTATATTTGGGGTACAACTTAAGCGCCGACTACTGTGATGGTCCCATTAGATCCGGAAGTTCAGAAAATACCGAAGATTCATAGAAACTTTTTTTGTAAGACCTTTCTTCCAGTTCAACCTCCCTTAATTTATCCCCCCCCCCACCGCACCCTAATTTGGCCGAACTCTGCACTTCTCCAATCTTACTAATGTTACTAAGTGAAAACCAAAATATCATGAGGGAACAATTTTTTCATCATACTTCTTTTTATCCTGAACTATGAGCGGTGATAAAGTCTTATTGAAAAAATTGTATTATTGGAGTCAATTCATCATTTTGTCAACTGGAATGCTCATCATACGTAGTAATAAAACCATTTTTCATAAGTACATACAATAAGAACACTTCAAACTTGTTATTTTCAGTTTATAATCAGTCTATTCAGCTCTTCCTTTTTGTTTTATGTCTGTTTTTATTCGCTCACTCATATTGCATTAAATTTACTTAAGTATATGTTAGATACTGATTAAATGTAATGTGTTTATCAATTAATCTTCTTATGAGAAAATTAATTTTGTAAAGTATCCAGTCGGTTTTCCAATTGATTGCAGATATGTAAAATCATTCATTTATTTTAAAAGAAAAGGTGAAACTAATTATTTTCGCTTGATTTTTAAGTAATTTAAAAAGAACAGCTGACAAAATATATAACCTTTACAAATATAACGGAATGAATGAACAATAAACATTGAGTGAAACACACCCTAGCGCTTCCTGGTGGTCTGCAGCTCGAACTAAATTTTTCATTCATAAACTCGTATGTCATCCTCAGGTAGGCTAATTACATGTTGCGAGAGACTTAAAATTCCAGTCCTTTTCTCTTCAATTTCACACCCTAAAGAGAAAAACTGAAACCTTGTTCTCCGTTAGGGGACATAAAGTTACACGCTGACATAAATCTCTTAATCGTATGTGGAGTCGTTTCTGAGCCTTTCCGGCACGCACATTGTACACTTTGCTTTATAATATATATTGATTAGATCATTTGATTTATAAAAAATAACCGTTACTAAAAAAGTAACAGGAGTTTTATTGAATCTTTATCATAAAAATAAAATTATGGTTCCTGTGATGTAACTGTTGGAGTATCCAACTAACACACCAAAGTTGGTGGATTCTTAGCCCGGCAGGTGGACCTAGTTTAAGTAGTAGTAGAAGGCAAAATTTAAGCATCAAGTAAGCTTAAATAATTAAAAAAACAAACAAAAATACGAATCGTTTAGTACGGGAACGATATGAACTGATGTAACTAAACCGTAGGGTAGTTAATTCATTTAAGCGAGGGGAAGACGAAATATTTCAATAGAGTATCCATGATGGATTTAATTTTTTTATAACTGATAAGCACAATATCCTGCTCCTGGGAGTATAGATCTTATATAATATTTAAAGGCGTTTCCAGACATTTGGTAGTTTATAGATCATATTCATAGTTGGGCTTGTTACTTATCGGAATGCTTGTTATTGGGTTGTAAAAAAAGTTCGTAGCGTTTTTTAAGAATATATTTAATTAAAAATTTCAGATACATGTAAATATTTTTAATCAATGATATATGACCCATTTTGATCTATAACTTGTTTCCATCTTTCAGGTAATTTTGTAATTCCGTCCTCCCAGAACTGTTCAGTTTTCTGCGCGATGAACTCGTCTATGTGCTTTTTACAGTCCTCGAGCGAGTTATATTGTTTCCCGTTGAGGGAGTTTTGAAAAGACTGGAATAAGTGGTAATCTGTTGGGGCAAGATCTGGTGAATAGGGTGGGTGGGTTATCACATCCCAGCCAAACTCCAACAATAAATTCTTTTCCGTCAAAATGTGAGGAACCCATACATCGCTTCGAGAAACATATCCCGCAGCTCCCAAATGATTTGAAACACTTGTATGTGATATGCCAAGTGCTTTTGCGATATCCCGGGTCGTATAGTGAGGGTTATCGGTCACTTATTGTTGAATTTGTTCGTCATCGACAGTTGAAGGACAACCAGAGCGCTTGGCGTTTTCCAACTCAAAATTTCCGGTTCTGAACCGAGCAAACCACTTACGGACGGTGCTTTCCCCTACGGTGTCATCTCCATACACGCTGCAAATTTTGTTGACCGTCTTTGCATCGGATTTTCCTTTTCGGAAATAAAATAGCATTATATGGCGAAAATGAATTTTTTCCTCCTGCATTTTGGACTAACACAATACATTTGAACAATAGAAGATCCCGGTTGAAACTGATGCATAAAAGTACGTTATCTAATCCCTTTTTAGGATATGTAAACATTATTGACCATGTAAACAGGATTAACAAACACAGAAAGGATTAAATTAAAATAATGAAAAACGCTACGAACTTTTTTTACAACCCAATATAATAAACACACGATTATGATTGTCTTAACTGAATGGACAGGAATACATAATCTTTTTCACTAAGCACTTGTGGAAGCATTATATTCATGTCAAATGTGAGTATCCATAGCTACATCAAAGCCTTTGTTTTCCTTTTTCAGTTTGATTTTTCTGGCTTAAAAATTCAAACTAGGTTTATTTCTTATGTAAACAAAATTCTTAGTCTTCTCAAAACTTATAATAACCGAATATGTCCCATTTAGAATCCGAATCAGGTATAAGGAAACAAAAACAAACCAGGAGACAGTCGAAGGAGAAAGAAGAGGGTTATTAAGAAAGAGTTATTCTAAATATAAGTTTTCTTTCCCAGTATGAGACTAGCCTGGCGTTGGTCCACTCCCCACATCTGGTGACTATGTCTAATTTAACTGTCTCAACTGTGCTAGCTACGTGTCTTATACAATGGAATGAATTTCATTATATGTTTTACTTTCACTTACTTATATATGAAATGTGGAGTAAGGGAAAGTATTGCGATCGTGAAAAATGTCGACTTCCGGTTTCCCTGAGTCCAAATAACCAAGTACCGCGAAATGGTCTGTGTGTGTGTGTGTGTGTGTGTGTGTGTGTGTGTGTGTGTGTGTGTGTGTGTGAACAGACTAGCCCAAAAACTTTGAACCGTACGAACCTGAAATTGGGTATTTGGTGTATGTATATACCTGCGATGTGACAGCAAAAATTTCATTAAAATTGGTCCAACGGAGGGGGCACTTTATTTCATAACTTCATTTCCAATGTTTACGTTTTTTTTTTTAATTTTTCAAAAACGGCTTTACTGATTTTGACCAAACTCGTCATGTTTAACGAAAATCAAGTCTTCTTTAATATAAGGTAAGCTTTATTATTAATGGGAAGGCGCCTTTTTTGTTTTCCTATAAAGTACCTTAGTACTTTCTCTCTGTCTCTCGTTAAGCCTAAAAATAAGAAATGCCTAAATAATAAATATGAAAAAAATCATGTAAACATAAATAGGAGAAAAAAAGAAAAATATTCCTTCAACTCATAAAACACGTTGAGCCCACTCATGTGCGGTAAGCCTTTAATGACAGACCATTGTTTATAATTGAAGACATTCTGTTCATGGAAAAGAGGGAAAATTAATTATTTCTATTCCAAATAGCTATGTTAAGTGAATTTTGTGTGTTGTGCGCATCGTAACAAATTTGTTTTGTAATAAATTTAGTAAAAATTATTGTAAAATTATAAAACAGCCTTGAAATGAGAATCAACCATCATCGGAATATATGATGCTATCTCAGCGAAATCATATTCGACTTCATAAACTTACGATAACATGCATAAACAGGAGACGTGCTGCAATGCTTGTGTTGTGTTAATAATTAATTGCAATCGCCCCGTCGAATCCGAAGTTCTGTATTGGTGCAACAGTTAGCCCGGTGTGTTACTGAATAATTTGTGTTGTGTACTAACGCCCTACATAACGCCAATGTTTACTGAGTGTCTACACATTATTCTGAGTTTATAACAGACAACAGATAAATTGTTCAATTTTCTCTTAATATTCTAATATAAATTCAGCTACAAAATCATCTTGAGAATTTATTATTTATTTTTCAAAAACTACTTCTGAGTCCCTATTAACCCTAGGATGGACAAGGGGGGACAATCCGCACCGCAGCAATAATACAGGTTATGTTCAGAATATTTTTAATTTAACTTACATATTACCTTTAGTTATGCCAAAGGTGGCCTGTGTCTGACATGTGTGGCCTGACCTTTAGGCATAACTAAAGGTAATATGTAAGTTAAATTAAAAATATTCTGAACATAACCTGTATTATTGCTGCGGTGCGGATCCGGTGCGGACATGTGTGGCCAGACCCTAACTCGTTCAGTCACTCGCTCCATATATATAATCGTAAATGGTCAGGTCTGGAATGTTCCAGAACAATGTGGACAGTTCCACGTCTGCGTGGACTAAGCTCGAAAGATCTAGACCCAAACAGTTCGTTCCAGCCGCTTATTTTGTTCCAACAAACGGTCTCGGATTTTACCCACTACGTTTTTTATTTTTTATTTCTTTTTTAACAAAAAGAGGAAGTTATTAGAAGCAATGTATATTGCAGAAAATATTGACAAGTCTGTCAATTTTAAAACAGACACTAAAGGTCTCAATATGCAATATGGGGAAATATTAAGAAAAATTAATACTTACGAGTAAGTTTATATGGATTGCATGGGTCATTAATTTTAATTTGGAAGTATACAGCTGATGTACATGATATAGTTTTGGGTTTTCTAAATAATAGGCCTTTTCTAGAGGGTGTATTATAAGGAATTGGACTTTGCTCACCCTGAGTGTTTTGGGTGTCTTGGGGTTAGGGAACATTGGTTGAGAGTTGAATCTGCCCTGTGTGACTTCAAATAATTTGTCTGCCTGTATATATTTGATACTGCCTTTTGCTGGTCTGTATATAATAAATACAAATGACTAAACGACTGTATTCACAAATATTTTGATTTATTAATCGTATTGTTAAATATTTTTAGAACTGAAGATGGCTCAAAAGAGCCGAAACGTCTTATAAATAAAAAACTGTATTTAATTAATCTAATCTTAATTTGTGGCTGACCACCATTTTTAAATTATTTTTAAATAATTTATTTTTTGAAGAGAAAAGATTTGGCTCCGCCGGGAGTCGAACCCGGGTAAAAATTGACCCAATTAAAAACCCAATTAAAAAATTGACTTAAGTCAATAAAATACCATAAATTGGACAAAACTTGTCCACCTCCCGCTACTACTCGCAAAACTTGTGAGATAGGGGTGAGTAGGTATCAGTGAAGAGGAAGGATTTGCTCTGCCTTGAGCCGAGCTCTGTGGTGTAGCGGTTAGCATCCTCGCATGTAACGCAGGAGACCCGGGTTCGACTCCCGGCGGAGCCAAATCTTTTCTCTTCAAAAAATAAATTATTTAAAAAACTGTATTGTTGAGACTAATTTGGTCCCCTTCTTGATAACCTGTTTTTATTTGATTATCGATTTAACGTTACACTATATATGATTTTAAAACAATCCCTGCAGTGTATTTTGCAGATGGCATTGTTTTTTCTAGATGTGGTATTTTTTCGCTTAATTTATAGCCATTCCATGAAAAGTCCAAACCTGATTTGATTATGGTCGTGTTTTTAAAATTGATCTTATATTTTAATTTGAAGAATCAGTAAAAGCAGTAATTGCTTATCTTTGCCTTACGATTAACCATTGACTTCATGAAAGTTTTCACACCTTGCTTGACATTTGGGATATCTGTTTGGAAATATTGTGTAATTACACGTACCTAAAGGTCACCGGAGTTAATATTCCAATGACATAGTTTCAATTATATATGCTCGACCTGCCTCGAGTAATTTATATTTGTATATCTCATATAAAATGTAATAAAATAATTTTATTATGCATTGAATTAGTAATATATTGGACTGTATTACGTGAATAAAATGTCAAAGAACCTGGTTTGACAAGTTGTATTTGATCATAAATAAACGCAGTTTAGAAATTAATGCTTATCTTGATAGTTTTGATATTTGAAGATAAAAATCCTTTTTTGGTTCTGGTCTTAATTGCAATCAAAAGTATTGGAAAGTTCAGTCTTATCTATTTAAAAGTTTTACGTTTGTCATCAGAAGAACCTGTCTTCATGCCATTTACCAGATATAGCCCCAAACATGTTTATACTAATATATTATTTATTATTTTACAACGTTTCTACCAATACCTAGTACGAACAACTATTTACACTGAAACATAAAGTCGAGCAAAAAATGATATCGGACGGAGCCTATGCACCTTAATACAACAATTTTTATCAAAGACAACTGACTTGGAACCAGCGGCTGGTCTAAATGTTGCTCTAACTTGTCGTGGTCAAAAGCAAGGTCAAGAAGCTTATCTATAACACATAAGAGACACTATTACGCTATCCCCGAACAAACAGGGGAACGGTTAAAGTATTATTTATAACACACGAACTGTTCGAGTTCCTGTTTTATTTAGAATTGCCGAACAGTGTTCGGAACAGATTCGCGGGTAAAGTTTGTTCAGTGTAAAAGCACATGAAATTTCACGGAACTCTATTCCATCATCCTGATCCTAGCGCTCAATCCCTATCTAGCTCCACTCATCCCTAGGACCCTCCTTGGAGATTGAAGTGGCAGTGGCCAGAGATCTATTGTATATACGAAAAAACAAATTATTATTTTCTAAAGTTGAAGTTTATATTTGTATGTTTTTTCCTTATGTCCCCAACTAAAAGGACTGAGGAACGAAACCGTTTACTACAAGGTACGAGGCCAAGGAACGTGACAATGATGTAGGGACAGGCTGACACAGTAGCTATCTGCCATTGTTCTAACCGAGCCTGTCTCATCTGTAATCTTCTGCAGTAGCAACTAAAGTGTTATAATGATTGCCTTATCATCTCTTGTAGCCTTTTAGCGAACCTGGTGGTCGCAGTCACAAGACAGGTAAAATAAAAGGCCTACACCATAATAAAAAATATAAATATTAAAAGGAAAAATATAAATCTATATAATGAAAATGAAATTGAAGACTCCACGCTAAAAACGTGTTCAGTCCAATTTTTGTGAATATTGTTTTATAGCGCATTAGAGTAAACAATTTCGAGTACTACATATCAGTGTACATTACATGAAAACAGCGGGTTCAGTCCTTGAGATATTTACATATCTTTTTTGGGGGCACAAGCAATTACAATTTTTTTTTGGTCTTAATTCTTTTTGAACTAACAAATAGTGTATTTTATTTTCATTAACATTACCATTATTTGAAAATATATTGGGCATACACTATTTTTTCCCATTGAGTTAGAGTTATCTTGGGTTCTATACAAGAGTTAACCTATCTTTTTGCTCTCCTGTAAAATTTGCAAATTGTGACTGAACACGTTCTTAGCGTTTGGTCTTCAATTATGTCTGTTGGTAACCGCATCACTTGAGAACAGCCGGACGAATATGGCTGATTTTTCTTTTAAAATGTTCTTAATAGTCCGATCAAATCAATGAAAATTTGAAAAGTTTCCCGAAAGGTGTAAATTGGGTTATTTGGGCATAAATCTAAAACAATTAATTTCATGCTAATGGGGTTAAAGTAAAGTTTAAATATTTTCGGAAAAAAAAATATTAATACCGGATATGAATATAATGCTATGTTCCAGTCAATCAAGCGAATTATTTTATTAACATTAATGTCTTAGATTCAGTAGGTACTATGTATGGAAGTACTGTATATTGGTCAGCGGTCGTGCAAGGAGGTGATTTGACCGTGATCACGCTGGACCGCAAGGATTATCCCCTTTTCTTTCAATTAAGAGTACCCACTTTCTAGAGGCTGGGTTTGTCCCAGGGGGTCTCTGGGCCCACGCGGGCACAGTAACACAATGCCTCACCAATGAACTATCCTGCTCCGTACTGAAAAAAAAAATCTAAATTTATATTTAGATTTACCCTGTTAATGTTCCTTATATCCGCTTGTCATGTCACGGTTTTGGTCCGATCCAGATATCAGACTTTTCACAGAAAACTCCCTATTCACCCCTCTACCCTCTCTAACTCCGTTACCCTCTTGTCTCCAAACTTCCTCCTCTATCCCAGATAATCCCCAGAGGCTTCTGATAAGAAGATGGCCTAGAGATCTACTAAATTAAAGCAATATTCGTGGGCTACCAATGGGTAGTCTCTTCAAACGCCATCATTTAACTTTTACCATATTATAATTACATACCGTTGTCATTAATTTCCTTATACCATACTTGCTTATTGTATTGATATTATACAGTTGTAAACTTCAATAAATAAATAAAAATAAAAAAAATTAACTCTGATTTTTTTCAAGTGGTCTGTTGTCTATGCCTTATACTAGTTATATATAAACATATACAACGCTTAATGCATGTAAACCCGTTGTACACCTTTATTGATATAATAAATGTCCCAACGACAGAAATAAATAGGGCGGTGTGACTTGCTTTGAATGTTGACATGCCGTACCTCGTTAAAGCTACTGATCCGCACTCGGGACAAGTACTCGGAGATTATAATATAGGCATTAGATTGAAGAAGAAGAGGCAGTTAGGGGCGGCGAAACGGTCATTGTGGAGCACTATATTCCCAGGATGGGACAGTAACGTTCTCTCAACAGGAGGGGAACTGCAAGGGTCACTGCTCAGCCCTTTGTTGAGCAGACCTCACCCCAGCCCACTCCGGGAGATGGATGGTCTGTTCCTCTCATGGGACGGTAGACCTTCTTCGGGTCAGAGTTCTCCCCACTGTTGGGAAATAGCTGCTGTTCGAGCGAACTAGTCGGTTAGGGAGGTTTTTTGAAGGCCTGATAGATCTCTCGTAGTACAGATCTACTGCTCCACGAGTAAGACTTAAATATTGAAATATTCAGAGGCGAAGCGACAGAAATTATGAAAGCAATAAACATGAAAACAGATTCCCAAAACAATTGTTAAACGCCGCTGACATTGAGGTATGAGCAAAAGCTGAGGGTTTTTGAAAATAAAGCATTGGGTAGAATATTTGGACCGGAGAGCGTCCCTCTCAACCGAAGAATTCATAAGTTTACACAACGCCTAACTGAGTGAACTGTATCCGGTAAACATAATAGAGGTGATTGCAACGCGACGAATAAAATGGACATATAAAATTGCAGAATTAGGTTTCGAACAAATCCCTAAAAGATTAATAAGTGCGGGCCCGTCTGGGAAACATCCTAGGGGAGCGCCTCGACGGAGGTGGAAGGATTGCGTGAAGGCAGATCAGTCGAATCGAAATGGGTCTTGGGGTTTGATTGTGAACCTGAAGATAGTAAGTCCAAAATCTAGAGCCAGGGGAACTTTAACAATATTTGGCATCAATCCCCCACCCTTTCTCCTGGCCTTGGAAATCGCCCTGAAGCCTTTAAGGCGATGAAAGGAAGGAACAAATAAAGTAGAGGCGTGCAATGAGCGAGTTGTGGAGTCAGAATCGAACCTTCGGGTTCGTTAAACCTTCATTATCATTATTATTTTGTTATAATAGAAAAAAGTTTAACTGGTCTCCCAATCATATTATAAAATATGCAGGGGGTCGTGAGAGGATATCCTATTCCATCAAAATATAATCAATGAATATGAAGAACAGCTGGTGATATTTAATAATACTAAGCATTAAACGACAAACAAAACGAACTATAGTATACAAAATAGAAATATAGGTAGAATAATCAACCTCAAAACAGCATTTTTTACATGTTTTTATGCGCCCTATTCTTTATATTGTAGTTCGTTGTATAATATAAAAATCTTAAACTATTATAAGATGAACAAAAAGCTCTGATGAACATCCAAGATGTTCTAACCGCTACCACCTCTCACCTCATAATTTTTCCCTCAGTATCTGTCTTACTCTGGACTCAACAAGTAAAATATCAGATTTTAATTTATCATGTGAACAAGCTACTTATTCAAATTTTAATATTTATTTTTACTATATTTGATATAATTATTAGATTTGATAAATACCCATTTCATGTAAACATACCATCAGCTGGATTTTGTTACTTCTCATTGTTACTATCTGTAATTAATTATCCTCTTCTGGCAATGTTACTTTAAATGTTGCTCATATAATTGTCTTCATTTCAGGCCTGATGAAGATCCACATGTTTGGATCGAAACGTAGTCTATCAAAAAAAAAAAATTTTGACTGATAATCCTGATAATTTATCATCCTACCTTATAGAAAGCAGTTGATCATTACAGACCTCTGAATTTTAACTATTATAAGTTTACATCGGACAATATCGAAGCTGTCGTTAGTGCAAACTAATTGACTTCATCAACTAGGACTTTTCGAAGTTGTGGAATCATATAAATAAATTTTCATTATTGGACTTAACCTTTTAAGCCAGCCAATAAGCAAAGATTATTCCCCTTATCCAATCCGCTTAACCCTTTGCTAACTAACTGCTTCTTATTAAGTCACAACTAGGCTTATCCTTACCGAGTTTAGCATCCCAAATGCGAGAGATTAAATGCCATTTCGTTGTAAATGTCGTGCTCTCTCTACTAGGCCAGCGAATTCGTTTCACATAGAAGTCATCTTTTTTAATCTAATAAAGCCAATGAAAAGAATTGGCTTATTGTATATATGGTAATTGTCTCCTTACCATTGATATTTGAAATGACAACCTAAAATTGTAAAGATCAAAGACAGTATAACCCTTGAAAAGGCTCCTACGACAAAATAAAAGAAATACAATGAGGTCACCTTGTGGTATAGTGCCTAGCATACCAGCCTACAATACTAAAGGTCGCGGATCCGTGTACACTAAATAAAAAAAATGCACTGTATAAGTAATCAATATTAACAAAACCAATAAATTATTAAATATTAAAATGAAACAAATAGGGGAGAGCGGGGTTGGTTGGCATAGGGGGTAGGTTGACCATTGGCTTATAGTTTCCGTCACACCTGTTGTGAAGGCCCCACCATTGTACCATGTGACCCGCTCGACCTCGGGAGTCTTGTCCTGAGTTTTCAATCCGATGCTCTGACAGTGTAGATAAGAGTGTGCTTCATTGATTGATTTTACAACATGAAAGTAAATTTTTTACTTTTTCAGTAAAGTTGGTTTAAAGGCATGGAAAACCATTTGACTCCGATTCTGTTCAAACTCCTTTGAAAAACCTAACCTTTCGACTAACCAGTTTCTTGTTTGATTGTTCTCCCCTGTCCTGGCAGTCATCTTTCATATGATCTCTCCTGTGGGGTTAGTTGGCTCTCTTCAACTTTTTTTTTGGTGCAGTAGCAATTCACAAAAGCAAGGTAAACATAATCAAAGGTGAAACTGCCAATTGTCTTTAGTTCCAGCGAGGAAGATGAGAGCAATTTTTCTTATGCAAAAAGAGATGACAGTCTAAACTTCTATCTTCTTCTATTGTCATTCTATTTTCCCTTAAAAGCTGTTAAAAACCGATTCAAAATTATTATACTATTATAGTGAAGGTTTTAATAACAATAATATGTGTCAGGCAGTACTTGAATGAGATGCCTAAACAACCCCACCTTCTAGGCCAACCTGCCCCACATAGGGGGTTAATTGGCATACTCTGGATTGAGGAATTCTTCAATTTTCTATAATCTTAGTATTAAATATTATGTTGTGAAAAGAATACTTGAAGTACTCTAATACTTGGAGTTTACAGTGGTATCAGCCCCATTGGGATTATATTAACAGGAACGTCTCAACAATCAAAAAAGTGAAAACTGTTGCCAACCAACCCCGCTCTCCCCTATTATATAAATATTTCTACATACATTGTCTCTTATTCTTGTCACATATCTCTCATTCCTTTTCTTTTTTGTAATCAGTTGTCTATTTCCCATTATTAAATATAATAGGTCAGTATTTGTTATTATAATAAAACTTATAATACCAACAGTTTTAACGGAAAAACAAGGGAATGATCATTTCTTTGTAACATACGAGGTTTGTCCGGAAAGTAATGAGAATGAATTTTTTTCCAGTCCTTACTGGTCTCAAGGAGGCGTGGTGTTGGAGGAGTGGGGGGAGGGAGATGCCAGGGAGTGATTCTGACCCTTGCCAGTCTCATCACAGCTTCTAGGGAAAGTGCCTGTCAATAAACGTGCGGTCTTGTTTTGACACCTCGTCACGAGACAAAATGCAGAGTTCTCTGGAGCAACGTTATGCAATAAAATTTTGCGTCAAACTCGATAAATCTGGTTCAGAAACGGTTTTGAGGGTTCACCCGGAGATCGTCAGATCATGGATCCTCCACCACGACAACGCCCCCTGTCACACGGCTTTGGAAGTTCGTGAATTTTTGGCAGAAAAAAATATTGCATTGCTTCCACAACCACCCTACAGCCCCGACCTAGCTCCCTGCTTTGACTTTTTTCTATTCCCCAAGCTAAAATCACACCTAAAGGGGACTCATTTTGGTAGTGTTGCAAACATCCAACAGGCCGTGACGAGGGTACTAGTCAGCCTTACGGAAGATGATTTCCAGCACTGCTATGACGAGTGGAAAAATCGTTGGAACCGGTGTATTATTTCTCAAGGCTGCTATTTTGAAAGTGACAACATTAAATTGTAAATTTTTTGAATAAAAGTATTTTTTTTTTAATCATTCTCATTACTTTCCGGACAAACCACGTACTCATTTGCATTCGTCCTGTCTTATTAATGTTAACTAGCAACACCAATTTTTTATCATTACTATTTTTATTTTATTCTTAACGTTTATAATGTAAAAATTTGACTTGTTTTTTAATATACATATAAAAAATAAGGAGGGTTAAGACATCTCACCAGTTAATTATTTAAGTAAATAACTAGCTGACCAGTGCGAAGCATTCGCACTTTAACCTACTTAAATCTCACTTAATTAAAGTACACACCGTATATTTACTATCGTACAGTGCGTATTTAGTGCGTCATGGGCATAAGTAAGGGTCGAAGTAAAGAATAAATGTGTTTAAATTGTAGATTATTTATTTTTTGAAACATAAGTTTAAGGTATTTACTTATTTACAGAGTATTTACGAGTTTAAAGGACCTCTTTGAACACTATGTTTGAAGTTACGATATGGTCATCTGTGAATGTTTATTAGTGGGTCAGTTTTTCACAGACATAGATGTCACTGAAAGAGCGCACCCTGGAAAATGCCACATACACATATCGATTACGCGGAAACCGAGTGCGCTGATTCTATTGACAGAAATCGCATGTTTTTGCTTGTAACTCACAAACGGTTATAATCGGAAAAGTGTATATAATCAAAAGTGTTCAAAAATAAAATGAGACGATCGAAAAAGCACTGCCACCATTTAAGCTGAGAACTGCAGTTTTTCGTTTACAACTCGCAAACTTTCATAATTATAAAATTTTAAAAACAATAAGTACTTAGCAAGTCTTGAATAAAACTGGATTTTCTACATTATTCTTAAATATTTCGAAATAATTTCAAAAATGGCCTACAGAGACCTGAATCATTTTAACTGTCGGATGAAAAAAAATATAGGTATAAAATCCGATCCTTGAGGCATATGTTATACAAATAATCTCTATATATATAAGAGGCTTTGTCCTGACTGACAGAATCAACGCAGAGTAAAAACTACTAATGATAGAAACTTGAAATTCGAAATTTAGATTCTAAACGCGATGTAGGTAACCACTAAGAAAGGAATTTCAAAAATGTAACCCCTAAGTGGCTTAAATGGCGAATTTGTCGTTTAACTCTAATGGAAATCTATTTTTGAGATTTTAAACCATATGTTTTTATTTGAATATCGATTTAACGTTACAATATTATTAATATAGACATTCACATAAAATATGGCTACTGATTATTTAAATATTAGTGATAATCAAATTATGCACACTGTGATTCCCATGATTGGGGATGGTGTGTGTTTATTTCGATCTCTTCTCCATATATATAAGAGGCTTTGTCCTGAATGATAGAATGAATGTTGAGCAAAAACTACTAATGATAAAAAACTTGAAGTTGGGAATTTAGGTTTTAAACGCGATGTAGGTAACCACTAAGAAAGGAATTTCAAAAATGTAATCCCTAAGGGGTTTAAATGGCGATATTGTCGTTTAACTCTAACGGACACCTATTTTTGCACTTCCAGAAAAAATATCTATTTTGGACTCATTTTAAAGATCTTGATCTACGGGGCGTCGAAAACGATGTTTTAAAGCCGAAAAATGAAGCGTTCACGACGAGTAAGTTGTTTCGGCGGTTTTAGTGAATTCTCTCCAATGCGCGCCTCCCTCTCTTCTACCGAGCCGGCAGCTTCCCCCTCCAACATTCCACCTACCGGAAGCTCCGATTCTACAAAATCTCCTTAACATATTATATTAAATAAATACCAAGATAATGATCACAGAATTGATTTTAAAGGCTCGCGGGCAAAGCCGCGACGGGGAATGCTAGTTGTTATATAAACTTTAATGTTTCCAACCATCTGATCTAATCGTGTTACCTCTTATTATAATTATTATTTACTATTTTTTCTATTGTTGGGGGGGGCATTGCGGGAATTATACGGGAATTTAGAAAACCAGAACTGATAGTTTTACATCAATATTTTAGGGGCTTTGGAAATTAAGGACGCTGCTAATTAGATTATACAATATATATATTCTACTTATCATCTATCGAAAAAATGCATATTACCGAAAATGTTGAAAACCTGAAAAGATTGACACCATTTAGAAACCTCTACGACCATTTCTCGCAAAAACCGCCGTTTTGCGCTTATAACTCGCAATCGAAGATAGGTTAGGATAGATGCCTGACTCATGAAATTTGGTGAAGTAATAAGGAAGTTATGGCTTACCGACAAAAAAAAAAAGGCCTTGAGAATATGATGAGTGTGTAATATAATTAGAGCAAGAACTTCCTAATCATTTTTAAGAGGCGTCGCACACAGGGGTATTTGGCCCTAAAAGTTGGCCAAAACCCATTTTTTGAAACTTGAAATTTCTGGTAAATAATGACAGAAAGGACCTGTTGGATCATGTAAGATGATTTTTATCTCTTCCAGGCTCTTAATCCGGCGGCTATTCTAATTCAAATCTGACCTTAGCCTTTAAATCGTCTGTGCTCATAAATATTGGTGTACAAAATATATTAATTTTCTTTGTTCTTACTGAAGTATCAGCACTATCATATGATGGATAGTTCGAGGCCAGGTTTGTACAATTATCCAGATAGTTATAATTTTTTTGTATTCAATACTAGTATCAATATCTTTTTGTTTTTTGGTAGGTATATTTTAGAGCTAAAAATTAAATTTGAAGGTTAAAAAGTTATACTTCTGAGCATTTCTGGGCAACGAAATATTTTTATGATAATGTACAATTATCTTTGATTATGTTTCTTGAAAAAAATTCTGCGAATAGCTGCGATTCGGAGACTTATAATTTTTTATTACTAAAATGTCAATTTCATTAAAAAAAAAATTCAATTTTGTTATATTTTCATTTATTTGTATTTTAGGATCTCCAGGAAGAATAACTGTAACCTGAATGGAATTATTTGACATATTTTTACAGTCAAAACATTAGCTTTTAAAGAAAAGTAGGAATTTTTGGTGTCTCTTATTGGGAAATATTGTAATAACCTAGAGCATGTGAAAGAGCTAAAACAAAATTATCCATTTTGAGGCATGATTTCCAAGTGAGATAGAATGCTTCTTCAAGGAAAAGAAATGTTTTTGAAACAGCAACAAGAAACGGCTAAGTGGGACGATACCAATCAAAAGCTCAAGATCTGGTGGACGCTCTGAAAAATCATTTGTTACTTTAAAATTTACAATGGATACGGAGAAACTTTATCAATGGTATGCTATGACACCATCTATTCACACAATAATAAGGGATGGTTTTGAAGTGATAAAAAGTCCTCTGCTTCATATTGGTCTTTTATCTGAGGAAGCAGCAGAAACCCGAAATAACCATTTCCGGATTTATAGAGAACATAAGACCAAAAAATTTTCCCGGACAGAGTGCAATCTGGATGTAATTAATAGATTAATATTGACATCAGATCCCCAGTTATCACAGGTATGGGAAGTTCAAGAAAAAAGGTATCAGGTTTTGTAAGGAAACTTTAGAAATGTCTCCCCCAACCAACTTAACCGATAGTGGTGATTCCGAAAGTTCATTAAGAGACGAGGAAAGTGAATAATGAATAATTATATTTCATATGCATTTTTAAGAAAGGTTGGTGCGTTTCTTCCTGGGATATAAGTTGTGTTTCGAAGCGGTATTAAAAAATTCTTAATGAATTAGGAAAACACATTTGTTTTCTTTATCACCATAACTTTTTATATTCACCTATTTAACACTATTTTCATTTTTTTATAATAATAGTAATAGATAAATGATAATAAATGTTTAATCAGTTACAAGCATATTTTATGGGTGCAATGGATAAAGAGAAAATAATATGAACATAAATTTTAAACCCATGGATGCCTATTTCACAGTCGGTGGAGTTATGTAAAAATTTATTTTATGAAAATTTTCTCCTTAGAGTATTTTTTTAACTAATAAAAAAAACATTTTTAATGTCTATTACAATTATAGAAGCCATTTTGAGGACTTTTGAATTGATAAAATGGAAGGAAATAGTTTTGGCCAGCTTTTCGGGTCAAATACCCATGTGTGCGTCGGAGACTGGCTGTACGTTCCCCTTGTAAGTATAGTACACAATCAATTACACCATATTGTAACGTGAAACGTTTTTGTCTGTTACATCGAATTGAGTTCTAGAAATTTTGTTGGGACAGTTACACAACTGTTTTATTTCATGTTCTAGAATTTTGAAAATCTTCTACGCTAAAAATTCTAGAATGTTCGATTTCGGGCTGAATATAAGAAGCAATGTTCTAGAGTCTTACTCTTGCTCGGTACATCGAATCATATGATTACTTTTGTTTCTCTAATAGTTACTTTTTTTAACTTTGTTATTAATTTGAGTTTTTGAGATTTTTTTTTTTTTTTTTTTTTTTAGCCGTGTAAATTATAATTTCCTTAAAAAAAAAAATATTTAAAACCAAATTAGTGTTGCAATATGATATATATTAATTACTACGATAATTATATTGGACGGAGATCAGCCCGTGGTACCTAAGTGACATACAATTATCAACCTAATTAACTAACGCTTAATTAAGTAAAATCAGATAGCCCGCCCACGGAGCACTTGTGTTAATTGTATTGGAACAAATTAACATTCAATCATAACGTTTCAATTAACAGTTTCTTTAAGTCATTGCTACAACTAACTCTTTGAGTTATATCATTCAGTTATATTCAGTCATTACATTCAGTTATATTATATATCATTCATGTTTGGGCAAAAGGGCTTAAGTCATAAAATTTTTTTTTGTATCGTCTTCTTAAAATTCATAATTGAGTATAATTTATTCGGAATCAAACTAATGGTATGTTTACACGACATGGGTACTTAAGAAATCTGATAATTATATAAAAGATAGTAAAATTAAACATTGATATTTGAATAAGTAGCTGGTAAAAATGATAAAATCAAATCTGATATTTACCTTGTTGAGTTCAGAGTAATAATAAAGACTGAGGGAAAAATTATTAGGTGAGAGGTGATAGAGGTTAGAAAAATATACGAGTTTTTAGGTTTTACGCATGTTATTCTTATTTTTTCAAGAATTATTATCTTCCTCAATCACCATTGTCATCAGAGGGACAAGTAGGTAGTTTAGGCTCAAAATTTTGAAATTTACAACTTCTTTAAGAGTTTTGCATTTCTATGACGCCTTAAAAAGGAAGCTGAGGGTTGATATTTTCTATGTAAATTGGGTTGGTCTGAGAAAGGTACTTAGTCGGAACACAACTTTTTCCCCTCTGAGGTTTGTCGAAGTGCACCCCTCGTAATAACGTTTGAGGATTGGGAACATCCCACGTGGACTGAGTCGGGTCTTCTTGGGTTTCAACTTTATTTCACCTACCCAGAGTTTTGGATTTTCGAAATATTTCAATAGAATATAAAAAGGAAAAAAATGACCTATAAGGGTAGAGACTTATCAATAAATAAATAAAAAATTAGCAACATTATTAAAATAGATACAATTTTTAAAAAATAATTTTTTAAAAATAATGACACTTAAAATCAATCTTTTTTATTCAGATTATAATATTAAAATAGCGAGAATTTTTTTTTCTTCTGATACAATAATGAGATAATAATATAATGAGATTTAATCCTTTATCTTCAAAAACAAGAAAACTAAATTGTAAATAATGACAGTTAACAATCTTTTCTCTTGAAATAAAATTCATAAGTTAAAAATAAAACAATAAAGTTGTTTAAATAATGAAACTTAAAACTAATCCTTCCTCTTCTCAAACAATTAATTAAATAATGACATGCTAACAATCTTTTCTCTTGAAAAAAAAATATTTAAAAATAGATTCTGTCAATCTTTCCACTTCATAAAATGTTGGCACTTCAATTCAGTCTTTTTATTCTTATTAAATTACGTCATAATTATGTAAATAGGAACAATTAAAAATAAATAAAAAATCGTATGATAAAATTATTTTAAAAATGATAGTTATAACCAATTCTTTCTGTTCAGGTAAAAAAAAACCTGGTGCGATGCGCCGAACACACGACTTTCTAGACAATGGTCTAGACTTTCATTTATTGACAATGGTCTGTCATTAAAGGCATACTGCGAAAACGTGGGTTCAACGTGTTTTATGAGTTGTCAAAATATCTTAGTTTTTTCTTCTGTATCTATTCGATTTTTTCAAAAACAGGTCTAACAATTTTGATTAAAATTGTCTTGTTTAATAATAATCAAGTATTTATTAACGTCAGATAGGTTTTATCATCGTAGAAATGTTCTGAGGGGACTAAATGAGGTACTTACTAAGGAAAATTTAAAGTTCCTTTAATTTTTTTCATATTTAATCATCATATTTTTACACATAACGAGAGACGGTTAATTTCTGCATATAAACAAAATCAAAGGTACTTAACCACAATTTTTTTATATGGAAAAATTAATCGTCTCTGATTATGCGTAAAAATAAGAGATGATCAAATATGAAATATGAAAAAAATTAAAGGAACTTTAAATTTTCCTTCGCACTTTAAGTTCCCTCAGAACATTTCTCCGATGATAAAACCTATCTGACATTAATATATACTTGTTTATCATTAAAAATGACGAGTTTCATCAAAATTGTTAGAGCCGATTTTGAGAAAACGGAAAAAAAAAACAAAAAAAACCCGCAAAAATGAGGCAAAATTTATTAGATGAAGTGTGTCCTCCGTTTGATCAATCGAGATGAAATTTTCACTTCACGATCGCAGTAATTTTTACCTAAATATATATTTCATATATAGGTAACTGAAAGTAAAAAAAAAACTACTTAAATAATCACAAATAAAAATGTAATAAATGTATTCTCTATACGTCTAATAAAGGTCTGGCCACACATGTCCGCACTGGATCCGCACCGTACCAATAATACAGGTTATGTTCAGAATATTTTTAATTTAACTTACATATTACCTTTAGTTATACCTAAAGTTCAATCCACACATGTCAGACACAGGCCACTTTAGGCATAACTGAAGGTAATATGTAAGTTAAATTAAAAATATTCTGAACATAACCTGTATTATTGCTACGGTGCGGATCCGGTGCGGACATGTGTGGCCAGACCCTAAGAAGTAAAACCGAGTCGGTAATATTTTTTTTTTTTTTTTACTATTTGTGATTAATAACAAAACTCCCTTACCTCCGATCAAAAAAAAAAATAATTAAATAAAAAAATTACTTGTTAGTATTTTTTGCTAAGGTATCTTAGAGCTTGGTCCCCTCCGTTCCCAGACAGTCGAACTTCTTCAAACAAAGCTTCATTGACAAAAAGTACATATAATTATTCAATTTTTTTTCTGTTACCTTTCTTTTTTTTTTTTTTTTTCATTGAAGGAGGGATTTCGGTCGTGGAATGAAATATGCCTAAATGCAAATTGATAAATATATTGAGTAGGGTCGAGCCTCATACACAATAGAAGAGCTACCCCGTTCATTTCAATAACAATAAAGGAACTACAATAATGTAAATGGGTCCGAGACCCGCCCTGTTGCTTTATAATTAAAGCAGATTCTCGGCCTTGCTTTTCTTTCTGCTTTTAAAAACATTCTCTGTTCCCGTGTCCAATTAGTAAGGGCGATATATTCGACCTAAAAACTTGGGGTTTGGGATGACCATTCATGGTTTAGGTATTTTTTCATGAATTTCAAACCTTCGGCCATGGATTTCTTTTTTTTTTTTCCTATTGTTTCATTAGGTACGAAGTTGTATTTTTTGTTTTCACTAACTATTCTTTTCTGTGTTGCTTTTTCCCTCTTTTTAATCATGAGGAACATGAAGCGAAATAACATGTAAATTTAATTTCGGTGTTGTCCCCTTTCTTTCCCAGTTCATTGAACAAAACTACTAAATTTAAAATCATGATGTCTCTGAACTTCTTTTATTTTTTTTTATATATATTTTTTGTAAAATTTACACCTTACTATCTGGGTCGACTTAGTGTTTATACACATTCTAATAGATAGTAATTACTATTAAGCCGTAAGTCGATCGATAAAAGTATATAAAAAAAATATTTGCGATGCGCGGAACACACAACATTCACTTACCAACTTACGTAGATTAGAAATTAACATGTTTTGATAAATATTTAAACGCCATCCCTCAAATTCACACATTTTTTCGCATTCATTTACTTATTATTTTTTGTAATATCTTTCTGAAGTAGACGAGAGCGGGGTTGGTTAGCAACAGTTTTTACTTTTTTGATTGTTGAGTCGTTCCTGTTGTAAATGTAAACCCAATAGGGCTGATACCTCTTTAAACTCCAAGCATTAGAGTACTTCAAGTATTTTTTTTAACTGATAATATTTAATACTAATAATATAGAAAATCGAAGAATTTGTCAATCCAGAGTATGCTTATTAACCCCCTATGTGGGGCAGGTTGGCCTAGAAGGTGGGGTTGCTTAGCCATCTCATTCAAGTACTGCCTGACACATATTATTGTTACTAAAAGCTCAACTAAAATGATATAATAATTTTTAATCGGTTTTTAACAGTTTTTAAGGGAAAATAGAACAACAATAGAAGAAGACAGAAGTTTAGACTGTTGTCACTTTCTGCATAGGAAATATTGCTTTCATCCTTCTCGCTGGAACTAAAGACATTTGGTAGTTTGACCTTTGTTTATGTTTACCTTGCTTTTGTGAATTACATCTGCGCCAACTAACCCCAGTTGAAGAGAGCCAACTAACCCCACAGGAGAGATCATATGAAAGATGGCTGCCGGGACATGAGAGAACAATCAAACAAGAAACTGGTTAGTCGAAAGGTTAGGTTTTTCAAAGGAGTTTGGGGCTATGTGAACAGAATCGGAGTCAAACGTTTTGCCATGCCTTTAAACCACAGCTGGGCAAAAAGTATTTTAATTTTTATTTTAAAATACTTTATTTTAAATAGCAAGTATTTAAAATAAATTTGAATAAAATGCATTTTAACCTCAAATCATTTAAAATACTTTTCGATAAAATTATTTTAAATGCAAAATAAAAAAAGTATTTTGTATTTTAAATAAAAAAAATTAAAATGAAAATACAAAATACTTTTAAAACCTATTAGCTAGTGCATTGTGATTGATTAATAAAAACATTTTTTTTTTTCAATATTGCAATTGATTAATAAATCGACAGTTTTTATTTGTTTTTTTAGGTTGTCTTTGCTTGGTGTAATGTATCTGATACTCAGATCATCATGGCTTTCATTTTGTAGAAATTATTAAATTAAATTTCTTTTTCTACAGAACCAATCTGATTCGGAACCTATTTAAACTAATTGGGCTACCCCTTAGATTATTCGCTACCCATACACCATCCAACGACCTCCATGTAATATGAATTTCAGCAAATCAGCCCTAACGCGAACTACTGCTTCTCAGCCCTTACATCTTTCGGACGTTTTCCATTATTCAATGCCATTAATTTCTATGGAATTCGTTCACCTCTGTTTTGCAATTTGAAACTTCGATTTTAATTATCTGTCTGCTATCACCTCACTTGCTCATCATTCAATGTTAGCGTGCACGTTTTGCATTCTTAAAGAACCACAGGAGGAATAATATTTTTGTAAACCCGAATTCTTAGGTTTTAAGGAAGAAGCCGTGAGCTAAGTAATTTCGTTAATCGCTAGAATTTCTTACCTCTAATCTTGACTGAATTTCCTCTCCAATTTCGAACGAACCTCAACCGGAAAAATAATCACCGACTTTATTAAATGTATCAGTCATACACATTTTTACTAAGTTTACTTTCTTTTGATCTTTTGGTGTTGTCTCCAAATTGGGATCCTGTTTATGCCTTCGTCTATGGCTCTTATATAATTTTCGATATTTTCACTTTCGAATAAACCGGTAAAAAGTCTACAATTAACCCCCCCCCCCCCCCATAAAAAACCTATTTATTTATAAAATTATTATTATTTATGAAAATGATGAGGAATTGGCCTTGTTATTTGATTTATGAACAATCTTTGGTACATATTTCGTGACAATCTGATACGGCGGTCAAAAGTTTATATTTAACCCTCCACCCCAAAACCTATGCATAAAACCGTTTATGTGAAATGAATTCATTAGACGTCTATTAAGATAATCAAAAACTACCAATGTGACAAAATTTGTTGAAATCGGAAGAAGCGATACAATCTTAATAATTGCGCCCCCCCCCCCCCCCCATAAAAAAAAAACAAAAGCAACATCAAACTGAAATAAATATACTTGCTCAATATTTAGGAGTGACAGCTTTAGTGCAAAGGACTACACTATACTATTACGAAAATTGTTTAACTTCAAACAACCTACTTAAGATTTATTTTATTTTATTATTTAAAATACAAATGAAAATACTTTTTTTTTATTTTAGTATTTTAGAATTAAAATGAAAATACTTTTTTTTTATTTGAGTATTTTAGAATTAAAATGAAAATAAACATGTGATTTATTTTATTTTAATTCTAAAATACTAAAATAAAAAAAAAGTATTTTCATTTGTATTTAAAATACTTTTATTTAAAATAATGCCCAGGTCTGCTTTAAACCAAATTTACTGAAAATGTAAAAAATTACTTATATGTTGTACAATCAATCAATGAAGCACACTCTTCTCTACACTGTTAGCATCGGATTGAAAACTCAGGACAAGACTCCCGAGGTCGAGCGGGTCACATGGTACAATGGTGGGGCCTTCACAACAGAGTTGGCGGAAATTGTAAGCCAATGGCCAACCTACCCCTATGCCAACCAACCCCACTCTCCCCTACGCTAAATTATCTTATTGTTAAATCAAAGTTTTTACTTGTGATAATTCGGTAATGCAAGCATAATACTCAATCGTCTGATTTTATAATTCTCTATATAGTTGTTAAAAACTTCATTTATTTACCATGAAAACGAATAATTTCTATTAAATTTGTATGTTTCAAAGACGTTGATAATTCCTTGCCATGAACAGAATGCCTTTACTCATAAACAGTAGTCTGTGATTAAAGGCTTACGTGGGTTCAACATTATTTTCACTTACCTACATATGAAATATATAGTAAGGAAAAGTATTTCGATCGTGAAAAATTTCGACTTCCGGTTTTAACGAAATTACGCGTTTTGGGGTCCCCTGAGTCCAAATAGACCAAGTCCCGCGAAATGGTCTGTGTGTCTGTGTGTGTGTGAACGGACTAGCTCAAAAACTATTAACCGTATAAACCTTAAATTGGATATTTGGTATATGCCCTTGATGTGACAGCAAACATTTCATCAAAATTGGTCTAACAGAGAGGGTGCTTTATTTATAAACTTCCTACTTTTTTTCGATTTTCTTAAAAACTGCTCTAACGATTTTGATAAAACTTGTTATTTAATGTGGGTATATGCCCGAGATATGACTACGAAAATTTCAT
This sequence comes from Aelia acuminata, assembly GCA_911387785.2. Lineage (NCBI taxonomy): Eukaryota > Metazoa > Arthropoda > Insecta > Hemiptera > Pentatomidae > Aelia > Aelia acuminata. The sequence goes on from OU426984.1 coordinate 13,379,257, forward strand.
CAAAATCGATCAACCAGAGGGGGCACTTTATTTCATAAATTTTTTCCCATTTTTACGTTGGTTTTTTTTTTCGATTTTCTCAAAAATAGCTTCATCGATTTTGATTAAACTCACCATTTTTAATGAGAATCAAATATTCTTTAATATAAGGTACGCTTTATCATTATTAAAATGTCCTGAGGGGGCTTAAATGGGAAGGTTTATTTTGTTTTCCTATGAAGTACCTCTGTTTTCGTTTATATGGAGAAATTATCTGTCTCTCGTTCCGCTTAAAAATAAGAAATGGTTAGATACAAAATATAAAAATCAAGTAAACATATAAATCATGATCATCATAAACATAAACATATACAGGAGAAAAACAATATATGTATGTATATAAATATGCGCAGTACGTCTTCGGTGACAGACGTACTGCGCATTGTTTATATATAACTAAAGATAAACATTGTTTATATATAATTAAAGATGCTCTGTTCATTTAATGGAAATTATTTATACATGGAGTATGGAACTATATGAAATTTTCAACAACTACATAGAGAATTATAAAATCAGATGAATTCGAGTATTATGCTTGCATTGCCGAATTGATGATTTAGTGTAGTTGTATTTATAAGAGCAAATATAAGCAATACGAAAATAAGTAAATGAGTGTGGAAAATTGTGTGATTTTGAGAAATGGCATTTAGCAAAACACGTCAATTTTTAATCATGTAAGTAAAAGTTGGTAAGTGAAAGTTGTGAGTTGCGCGCATCGCACCAGATTTTGTTCTCCTGTATTTGTTTCTCGGTTTTATTCACATTTCTTATTAATCCATTTCTGATTTTTAGGAACGATGCATAAAAACTAAATCAAAGATACTTTACAGGAAAAGCAACCCCTTTCCGTCGCCCTTTTAGCCTCCTCAGAACATTTCTATGATGATAATACTTACCTGATATTAAAGTATTCTTCATTATCATTAAACAGGTCGTTTTTGAACAAAATCGTTGCAGCCGTTATTGAGTAAATAAAAAAATAAAATAAACGTAAAAATGATGTGAAATTGATTGAATAATTGTATTTATGAGACTTGTGGTACATGACGCCCCCCTCCCTTCCAAGTTTCTTTCTCAATCCGCCATTGCTTTGTTTGTGCCAGTGTACATCCTAAGGCGCTTTACACTCTACGAACTTTACCCTCGAACTCAACCCTGGAACAGCCTTCACGTCGACTGTTCGGGTGTTCTAGGTATTTCATCTGTTCGCCTGTGTTTGGGGGAAGCACTAGTGTCACTTTTGATTTAGGTTTTTTTCCAAGTGACAGGAGTTGTTTGTGATATTATCGCGCCGCTCTAATTTGTCTCCTATTTTTTTTATTTTTCAGATAATACAAAATATGTTGATAATGGAGATTTTTTCTTCAACATAAGCTAGCGTCGGGTGCGTCAGCCATATTGGTTCGCTTAACGTCACCTTAAGTATAAATGGCTGTTCGTTTAACGCCGGTACGGCAAAGTTCGGGGGAAAACCTGTTCGAAGGTGAGGTTCGTAGAGTGTAAAGGCACCATTTTATTTTTTACTTTCTCTTACCTATATATGAAATATATAGTAAGTGGAAGTATTGCGATCATGAAAAATTTCGACTTCCGGTTTCCAACGAAAATACACGTTTTGGGGCCCCCTGAGTCCAAATAACCAAGTCCCGCGAAATGGTCTGTGTATGTGTGTGTGTGTGTGTGTGTGTGTGTGTGTGTGTGTGTGTGTGTGTGTGTGTGTGTGTGTGTGTGTGTGTGTGTGTGTGTGTGTGTGTGTGTGTGTGTGTGTGTGTGTGTGTGTGTGTGTGTGTGTGTGTGTGTGTGTGTGTGTGTGTGTGTGTGTGTGTGTGTGTGTGTGTGTGTGTGTGAACAGAATAGCTCAAAAACCATAAGCCGTGCGAACCTGAAATTGGGTATTTAGTGTATGTATATGCCCGCGATGTGACAGCGAAAATTTCATCGAAATTGCTCAAAGGGAGGGGGTACTTTATTTAATAACTTTTTATGTTTTTTTCGATTTTCTCAAAAACAGCCATAACGATTTTGATTAAACTCAGTATTTAATCTATTTATATGCCTGAGATATGACTGTAAAAATTTCATCAAAATTGATCAACCGGAGGGGGGACTTTACTTAATAAATTTTGTATCATTTTCACGTGTTTTGTTTTATTTACTCAAAAACGGTTTTAACGATTTTGATCAAACTGGGTATTTGATGTATGTATATGCAGAAGTTGCGATAGCCAACATTGCATCAAAATTGATCAACCGGAGGGGTGACTTTACTTAATAAATTTTGTATCATTTTTACGTTTTTTTCGATGATCTCAAAAACGGCTTTAACGATTCTTATCAAATTCGTCATGTTTAATGAAAATTAAGTGTTCTTTAATAACAGGTTAGCTTTATCATTATTAAAATGTTTTGAAGGGGCTTCTTTGGCGGGGGGGGGGGTTGGGGCCTTTTTTGTTTGTTTGTTTCCTATAAAGTACCTTTGTTTTTGTTTATATGGAGAAATTAACTGTCTCTCGTAATGCCTAAAAATAAGGCTATAAACGGCTAAATATGAGATATCATAAAAATAAAGAAAACATAAAGAGGAGAAAAAAAGAAAAATATTCAGCAACTCATAAACCTTATTGAGCATGCACGCAAGCGGAGTACGCCTTTAATGACAGTCCATTGTTTATAATTAAAGCCGTTCTGCTCATTTGAGAAGTGGCAATTAACAAAACGCATTAATTTCTAATCTAAGTAAGTTGGTAAGTGAAAGTTGTGTGTTGCGCGCACCCACCAGATTTTTTTTTTTCGAAATGACCGATTTACTTAAAATTAAACTTGCTAAGTGGAATCATCAATTCATCATTGTTGCTTTTTCTTGCTAAAGTTTTGTTAAAGAGAAATCTGAGCGAAAATTAGCAAGAAGATTAAGTATGAGAACAAATTTGAGCGAAAGAGAAAGAAAATAGGGAGTGATCTAATTCGAGTCATTAACTCACTCCAAAGGAGGGCTCATTGGATTGGACAAAGGCTTCGTTTTCAAGCGTTTCGATATTCAACTCAAAATTGTTTTCCACTTAAGTCTTCTCTGATAATACCTTAATTTCCGCGTCTCATTTAGTCCTCTTCATTGTCGCTTTCAGGCAGAAACTTGTTTTTTAAATGGACTTTTGAATATTGTCCTAATTTTTCTGCTTTATTTTATGTAAAAGTTTCATGATTGTATAATTTGTTTCAAAACATTGTTTTGAAATGGCCTTCGGAGCCATTTCGACTATACGGGGCTTTCCTCACCCAGGGTTGAAGGTAGTAGATCAATCCCGATTTGTTAAAAGAAGAACAGGTCCCAATATTGGAACTAACAAAAAGTTACATATTGTTACTACTTGTGGGTTGAAATAATATTTTGTTTAGCGAAAATAAGATATTAAAATGCCACACAAACTATGATGAATTGAGATCTTCGGCTATCAACCGTAAATATGAATCGATGGAAGGTGCTCATGATAACGACCGAAAATAAATTTGGAATAATTATTAGTACTACACTAGCAAAGGTGCCCGGCTTCGCTTCGGTAGTTGTGTGGTAGTTTTAATAACAGAAAACCCTTAAAATTATGGAAATGTAGAACAGAATTAGCACTTTTTTGAAACTTCAGTTTTAACTTGGTAACAATATTAAGATTCCCTATAGGAATAGGATCCCTATTTACTTTATAGGGGCTTGAAAGTGGTGAATGAACAATTAATTTTGCCACAACTTTGTCGAGTCATGCATCGTTTTTGTGGTTTCTGTGATTCTGAATCCTATAAGCCCATTCCAAGCAGTCAGAAGATAATAATTTATTAGATTATAGTTGAAAAATATATTAGTTAAAAAAATTATATTTCGAGTACAACTTAAGCGCCGACTACTGTGATCATCCTATTATATCCAGAAGTAAAGAAACTACAGAAGATTCGTAGAAACTTTTTTTAAAGACTTTCTAAGACTTCCATTTCAACCTTCCTTAAGATATCCCCCCGTAATTTGGGCGGACTCTGCACCTCTTCAATCTTACTACTAAAATGAAAACCATTATATCACGAAGGCGCAATTTTCTCTTTATCCTGAACTGAGGGGTGATAAAATCTTTTTAAAAATGCAGTAATTGGAATTAGTAGTTTGTCAACTGGAAAGCTCATCATACATAGTTTTTCATAATTACATACAATAAGAACACTTCAACTTTTTATTTTCGATTTACAATCAGATAATTTATCTCTTTCTTTTTCGTCTGTTATTATTCGCTCACTGTACCACTAAGAAATATTCACTCATATTACATTAAATTTACATAAGTATATATTACATATTGAATAAATGTAATGTGTTGTTCTTATGTGAAAATTAATTTTGTAAGAAATCCAGTCGTTTTTTTAATTTATTGCAGAGATGTAAAATCATTATTTTATTTTGAAAGCAAAGGAGAAACTAATTATTTTTACTTAATTTTTTATAAATTTAACAAGAACAGCTGAAAAAATGTATAACCATTACAAACTGAACTGAATGAATGAACATTTAACATTGAGTGAAATGCAAGAAAAATTATTTTGGCAGCAAATATCGTCGTCACCATGCTAAAGTAACGAAAAACCTATGCACATTCGTTACTTTAGCATGGTGATGACGATATGTCCTGGCATGTAGCGTTTTTTATTGTTTCTATTTTCTGATTCCATTGAGACCATTCTCATGACGATAGAGTTAACAGATAAAAAGTTATATTTAAAAAAATCTGGTGCGTGCGCGCAACACACAACTTTCACTTACCAACATACTTAGATTAGAAATTGACGTGTTTTGCTAATTATCATTTCCTAAAGTCACACATTTTTCTAAAGTCCCCCCTCCCGTAGATCAATTTTGATGAAATTTTTACAGTCATATCTCGGGCATATAAGTACATCAAATACCAAGTTTGATCAAAATCGTTACAACCGTTTTTGAGTAAATAAAAAAAACACGTGAAAATGATACAAAATTTATTAAGTAAAGTCCCCCCTCCGGTTAATCAATTTTGATGAAATTTTTACAGTCATATTTCGGGCATATTAATAGATCAAATACTCAGTTTAATCAAAATCGTTAGAGCCGTTTTTGAGAAAATCGAAAAAAACGTAAAAAGTTATTAAATAAAGTTAAGATAAAAACTGAAACCTTCTTCATCGTTAGAGGCTATAGGGCTTTATGAAGACATAACATTGTTGATCGTACGTGGAGTCGTTTTTGAGCCTTTTCGGCACGCACATTGTACACTTTGCTTTATAATATATATTGATTGATTATTATTAATATTAATTATTATGAATCAATTATAAATACTATTAATATTATTACTTTCGCGCACATAACTATTTTTAATAAATTAAAGCTGCGATATTGTATTCATGAGCAGCAGGAACTTTGCCTTAACTAGAAACAATGATAATACAAGTTAATGATTTGTTAATTAAAAAATTAATAGATAATTACTATTTACTAATTCCCAACCCGATACTTTCTTAATTCTTACAAGTCTTGTCTTTAATTTTTCCTCCACCCATCAATAATTCATCCTTAAACCTGGCTCTCCCCCCAAAGGGCTAAAAGGGAAGCCTCTTACAGTTTGAAAACATCGTTCAATAAGTGATTATCGTTAAAGATTCACGGGAGGTTTATTTTCTTGTAATCGGATTTACAGCCTAGCGCAAGCAAGGACAGACATCAATAATGGTTACCCTCCGAAGGCCGTAGATCCTCGGAAAGGTTATCAAGGGCTAAAACATTAATGTTAAAGGGGGGGGGGGTGCGCCCGAAAATCCCAAAGGAAAGACCCTTTCCTTCAAATCTAGGTCCTCCGAATCGTAAATATTCCCTTTTACAACAGTTCTATTGGTTCGTACAGCAATGGCTGCTACCTACGTTTTTCTGGCATTTCATTTAATTCTTTTGTCTTTCGTTGTTGTTGGTTATTTTGTTTAACGTCCCTTGGTGCCACTTAGGCTAATCGGACAATGCTACAGTTGGAGTCATAAATCTTGCCTATCCAGGTATAACTTAATTAGGGATCTTTAACCAGTGCCTGACATCGTACAGGCTCGGGACCTCTATTTTACTTCCTATCCGAGATTCAGCATAGCCAAGGATTTTTTAGTCCCATTAAAAAATCCTAGAGCCACCGCGGGAAGCACACCCGCGACATTTAGGGTAAGTTGACAGTGCTCCAATAGTTGACATTTTATACAAAAAGTGTGAATAATAAGATTCAGGGTTCATTATTTTGGTTCAACATTTGGCGATAATTTGCCAAGTTATACTAGTTAGCCGTGCTACCATCGATATGAGTTTGATGAAAACTCCAGCTTATTTGTGAGAGGTTATAATGGCGAATTTTCTAGTGGCCTGAAAACTTGAGGCATATCCTTTTTAATATATTTATACAATATTATAGGGCATACATGTAGGTATCAACTATTAGAACAGAAATTAATCCATAATTTCAACAGTTAACATCGATGTCAACTACCACCAGAATTAGCAAATAGTGTTTCATCTGGGGGTGGTATATGGAAGTCTGAGTCAGGCTGGTTGGCAGAGGGATTGGCCTAACATCAATATATTAGCAAACATTGTCAATAATATAATTTTTTTTTCTTAAACCGTCAACAATTGGTACAGTTACCCTAGTGTTGTGGGTTGCTATGCTAACCACTACACCCATAGGACATCCCATAATTAAATTTTATACATAAAACAATATTAGGTGTGTTTCAACAAACAAACAAAACACGTTGCCAACTCTTTTGCATGCGCAGTACTTTACTAACAATCTATTGTTAACAAGTAAGACGTAATGCGCATGCGGAAAAGTTGTTAATTTGTTTTAAGTGCTTGTAGATTTGAAATCAATTTTTTATAACAACCAATTCGATAAAGAAAATTAGACGCCATGATGTATTATATCTTATCATTGTCACATTGTCAAAGATAAGAATAAAAACAATTTAATTAGTTCTTAAGTGAGTGAATATGTATGAAGAGGAAAGATTGACCTTGGCCGGGATTCGAACAAGGATTTCGCTATCACTAGTAAAGGTCTGGCCACACATATCCGCACCGGATCCGCACCGTAGCAATAATATAGGTTATGTTCAGAATATTTTTAATTTAACTTACATATTACCTTTAGTTATGCCTAAAGTTCAGACCACACATGTCAGACACAGGCCACTTTAGGCATAACTAAAGGTAATATGTAAGTTAAATTAAAAATATTCTAAACATAACCTATATTATCGCTACGGTGCGGATCCGGTGCGGACATGTGTGGCCAGACCCTAAGGCGTTCTAGCCACTTGATCCACCAGGCAAATATCCCGATCAAGTTAATCCCTTCTCTTCACTGACCACTTTTCCAACGTTCTCTCAATTTTTGACAGTTATAAGGCCATCCTTTTCTTATATATACTAAGTGTTTCGGTTAAGTATATACAAAGAAATGCCAAAAGTTTTACATCAAATTTCCTTTAAAAAGTACCTATAAAAGAATGATCCCTTTCCCAATAGTTTCTAATTATTATTTTGTTTGTTTGTTAGTTTGTTTGTTTGTTTGTTTGTTTAACGTCCATTTATGTTACTATGGTTTTCGGAAGGTAATCGGAAGATGCTATAGTGGGGGTCCTAAATTTAGCCAATCAAGGTACAATTTGGATGTGATCTTTAACGAGCACCTACCTACATTATGTAGGTTTGTAACTACGTATTACGTCCTGGCATTGAAAGCTGCTATGCTAGCCATGACATCAAATATGACCGCAAACACCTTATTTAATTTTGATATAAGAATTTAGTTTCTGGTAATAATTTTAATCCTGATATAAGCATGTTTTTTCAGCTTTTTTATTTTAATAATTTCAAATTCTTCTATGAGAAGTTTTTCTTCATTATCCATATTTCAGTATAACCCTGATTTTGCTCTATTTGAATTTCGTTTGGTCCCAGTTAGACCAGATAAACGATGTTGTATTGCAATTTATAAGTCTTACTTTATTTAATTTGCCATCGACAATCCTTTACAAGACATTTTTATAAATATTTCAAATGTAAAGCCTTCATTTTAATTGGTAAGCAAGGGTCATGGTAATGGGGTATTCGATGAGTAGAAACAAGATGGTACTGATCGCATGTAAGTCACGGCCTCCTAGAGAGTTCTCCAGCACGACATCTACTTCCGTTGCGTGCCTGGAAAACTATCGATTTATTGTCGTCAAAACAGAAGCGAGCTTCCGTTCAACCTCACTCAAGATGAACTGCCCTCATTTCCAATTTTAGCAGCTCATAATAATTTTACTCCAGATTGAATACCTTCAGTTATTCATTCATTCAAAAATATTGTAAAATAGGGCGAAATTTGAAATTAATATTTTTTTTTAAACTTTATTGGTATCTCCGCACATGTCAACAACATATAGACAATCAGCAGATGTAATGGCAGTATACGATGACATGCCAGGCATGGGGAAGGATGGCACCCAACAGTACCTCTTGTCTGGCTTCATTCAGTTATTCATATCCGTTAAAGAAGGAAATCTCTCATCCAACGCCTTTTTAATCTCCTCCTCACATTTATGGGCATTTCATCTGTGGCCATATCTCTTATTAGTAGTTTTCTATGTCCTTGTAGGTTAGTGTGGAAACGTTTGAGTCTTGATGTGTTGGTCGACTGTTGGCGTCTGGAAATCAGTATGTAAGGTTTGATTAGTCACGTACCAAGGTGCTTTTGAATTGAGTCGTAATAATTTTGACTGAAATGTCTGAAGTTTTTTTAATTGTTTTTTTTTAGCAATGTGAACCGTAAATCTGTGAACAAAGTATCCATATAGGTTTAAGTAATTGTGCGTATGTATTTAGATTTGTTTCAGTCTTAATTTTGAGGATTTAGAAAAAATTGGGTAAAGTAGCTTTAGTCGTTTTATTAATATTCAAAATAAATATTTAAAGTATCTTTTTAATTTTTCAATAGGATATCACTCAAATATTTATTATGTTATTATAATTATTAGAATATCGCGGGACCTTCTTATAAATCCTCTTTTTAGACAGAGGGGGAAGGAAAAATGGACCCGAATCGAAAACCGGGGGGGGGGGGATTAGGGTTTTTAGAAATTATGAAAGCAAAGCTATCTATCATTGATAAGCTTTTTTGTTACGCTATTCATTCATCCATTCACCTACTCTATAAAAGACATCAGAGTCTAAATCAGATCTATTTTATCTATCGTATCCATGTAGGTATAACAAAATACTGTATATCGGTCTTGTCTATCACGTGTTCAATAGACACGACAGAAGATTAAACCAAGTTAAAAATATGTATACATAAAAAAGATAAACAAAATAATCGCTTTTTATATTTTACGCCAGTCATTCTTTACTCGCATCGAACCACGTACCGAACAGATATTTCTCCGAACATTGTTGTACAGGCGTTCTACGAACAGCCATTGGGTCTTTTTTACTTTGCCCACACCAGTTACATATTTCTAAAACAGTGATTTATCTTATTGCTAGCTGTATATACCGGTTTCACCCGGTGAATTTCATTTTTTAAATCTATAAAATCTATAAAGTGAGACTTTTATCGACTCAAGCGGTCGGTTTCGTAAAAACCAATGTAAAGTTAACCAATTTAAGTTATGCAATTTTTAATTGGACAGGTGTTCGCACCTGGTATGAAAGAACCACTGAGCGAAATTTGGAGAATTTAGGACAAACGGTAGGAATTTTTATAAAGAACAATTAGAATTTCATTATTATTTCCCGGTTTTACCCGGGGAATTTCATTTCTCTAATGTAAAAACCAATGTAAAGCGAGATCATTACGATTTTTATAACAATAAAGGATATCAGCTGAAGATAGGCTGAAGTTATGCAATTTTAATATGGACAGGTGTTCGCATCTGGTATGGATTTCTATAATGAACAAACAGAATTTCATCTTTATTTACACAGATTATAGCTACATATCCCGGTTTCACCCGGGGAATTTCATTTTTCTAATGAAACGGTAGATTTCGTAAAGAACCATCGTAAAGCGAGATCATTACAATTTTTATAACAACAAAACATATCAGCTGAAGATCGGCTGAAGTTATGCAATTTTAATATGGACAGGTGTTCGCACCTGGTATCAAAGAACCACTGAGCGAAATTTGGAGAATTTACGACAAACGGTATGGATTTCTATAAAGAACAAACAAACGGAATTTTCTCTTTATTTACATAAATTAAATTAATACTAATGAATAACAGATGATTAAAGTAATGTATTTCAGATGCTTCAAATGTAAACAAAGCTGATAGTTTAATTTGTAACCACGATTTCCTCTCTGCAACTTCTCACACTGCATCTATGGTAAAAGCTTGAGATATTTTTGGTGAAAAGCAAGCTTCATAAAATGTCCTATTCTACATTTCCGTGTTTAATGCAATATTACCAACCATTGAAATGTCTGAAGAACATGACTCAGTTGGATAAGATTTATTTATTAACAAAAACTACTTCAACGTTTCTTAAAATCTAGGAGGTAACACCTGAGTTAACCTCCAAGGTAACCTCCTCATAATTCCATTTATATATTTTTTCTTTTAAAATAGACATATATTGTTAATAACTGGTCGTATTTAATAAAAATCTGGTGCGTGCGCGCAACACACAATTTTCACTTACCAACTTACTTAGATTAGAAATTGACGTGTTTTGCTAAATATCATTTCCCAAAGTCACACATTTTTCTACATTCATATCTTATTTTTGTTAATCGTTAAAGCCATTTTGAGTAAATAAAAAAACCTCGTGAAAATGATACAAAATTTATTAAGTAAAGTCCCCCCTCCCGTAGATCAATTTTGATGAAATTTTTACAGTCATATCTCGGGCATATAAATACATCAAATACCAAGGTTGATCAAAATCTTTGAAACCGTTTTTGAGTAATTAAAACAAACACGTGAAAATGATACAAAATTTATTAAGTAAAGTCCCCCCTCCGGTGGATCAATTGTGATGAAATGTTGGTTATCACACCTTTGGCATATAAATACATCAAATACCAAGTTTGATCAAAATCGTTAAAACCGTTTTTGAGTAAATAAAAAAAACATGTGAAAATGATACAAAATTTTTTAAGTAAAGTCCCCCTTCCGGTTGATCAATTTTGATGAAATTTTTACAGTCATATTTCAGGCATAAAAATAGTTCAAATACTAAGTTTAATCAAAATCGTTAAAGCCGTTTTTGAGAAAATCGAAAAAAAACTTAAAAAGTTACTAAATAAAGTACCCCCTCCCTTTGATCAAATTTGATGAAATTTTTGCTGTCACATCGGGGGCTTATACATACTCTAAATACCCAATTTCAGGTTCGCACGATTTATAGTTTTTGAGCTAGTCTGTTCACACACACACAAACAGACACACAGACACACAGACACACACACAGACCATTTCGCGGGACTTGGTTATTTTGACTCAGGGGACCACAAAACGTGTATTTCCGTTGAAAACCGGAAGTCGAAAATTTTCACGATCGCAATACTTCCACTTACTATATTTTTCATATATAGGTAAGTGAAAGTAAAAATAGAAAAAACTAGTTATCAAAAAGTAACTAAATAGAGAATTATAAAATCAGAAAACTTGGAGTATTATGCTTGCATTGCCGAAGTACCCCAAGTAAAAACTTTTTTTAAATTATAAAAAAATAGTGTAGTAATATAATAATGCTTTTATTTGTCTTTAGGGATTAAAATAGTGTAGTATAGAACATAGTAATAGTATAGAACAAATAAAAAATGATTGAGGAAAAATGTGTGACTTTGAGAAGTGACAATAAACAAAACACGTCAATTTCTAATCTAAGTAAGTTGGTAAGTGAAAGTTTTGTGTTGCGCGCAAGCACCAGATGTTTTTTATTTGGAGAGCCTACGTTTCGATTCTGACATTTGAACTTCATCAGAGCTTATTGAGTCCAGAGTAATACATAGACTGAGCTTCAGGGCCGTATTTATGAACGTTCCTAAGGAAGCAGTTAAGGTAACCTCAACTGGTTCCTATGTTAAGCTAACCTTTAAGCTTAAGTGTTCCTTTAGATAATTCTCATTTTATGAACCTTCCTTTATACTTCCTTTCCTTAACTAAATATGCATTTATTAAGGTGCAAATTTAAGGCCACCTTAACTAAACAACCAATCAGAGAACATTGATAAGAGTACTCTGCCGCTAGGTGTAACCTCCCTAAACTGACATCAGTGTTTACTTCACTCTTGTTTACTGTGTTGTTTAGAGTGTTTTAAGTAGTTAATGTGACAATTACAGCTCTAGAACTATAAGAAAATGATAATTGGAGTAGAAATCACTCAAAGATGAATAGTGTGCAAACATTGTTTGTGTAAAAGAACAAACAAATGTATACAATGTTTCATCTAACCGATTACAAAACAACTTAATGGATTCTTTAGGATAACAATCAAAAATATCTTAATTATAAGATGAAGATGCAAATGAGAGTGAAAAAGTGTGATAAAACAATGTTAGGAAGTGTTAGTTCTCAAACTTTATTTCTCTTGAAGTTAGCTTGGGGGATGAGAGACTGCAATATTCTTCTAATTGAGATGTTTGTGATATACTATTGTATGTTTATTATATATTTCTTAATATTCTTCAAAATATTCTTGGATGGTTTAGTTCCAACCTTCTTCATGAGGAGTTGTAAATGTTAGATATGTGTAAATTAGTAACCAACTTATTTTAAAAAAGATGTGTGTTGGAAATGTGAAATATTAAAGCTTCAATTTCCTTAATAAGTAAGCTGAAATTTATTTTCAACAACTTCATATTCTTATATGAATTATTAAAAACTGATTGTTTACTTTAGAATGCAATTACTTTTGTATTAGCATATTAATTATTGAAAAATCTTAGTGGATGTACATGTGTTTTGACATTTTATAAAGAATTGGTTTATTAGTGTGTATTATGATTCTGTTATTTATTTTTCATCTTTATTTAATAATAAATAAAAGTTGTCTACCAATTTATTTCTGTTCTTTTTACATTTCTCTTACCACTCTTCCAAAAACTTGTTATACCTAACTTATCTAATTTCAACAATTCCATGAAAGCCTTTTATGTAAAATAGGCATAGATAAATAAATAAACTTTAAAAATGTTAAATTGGTACTATTAAAATTACATTTAATTTTCTCAAATTGGATTCAGTCTATATTTCATATCAAGATTTTGTTTTGTCAATGAGTAATTGAGTGAAAATATCTTTACTATCAATAATAAAGATTGTATTTCTCATTACAGTACTACTTGCAGAAGAAAAAAATGAATTCACTTAATATTCTTTCAGATGTTTATATCACCAAATAATCAAATATTTACAATTACAGCTCTAATCCTGGCTGGCTTCTATAACATAATTAATGTTAGAAGTGTAGAAATGGAAAAGATTCAAAAGCATCTGCTTCAAAATGTTTGTGATTAAAGTTGTACACTTAAGTAATACTATCAATACCTATACTAAATAAGTATTCATTAATTGAAAATAATACATCTTTTGTTTTGATTTTGCTTATATAGAAAACATTATCTGTCTCTCATTGTGCCTAGTAATAAAAATGGCTACATATGAAAACATTTGATAAATATATAAAGGAGAAAAAAAGAAAAATATTACACCATGATTAAAATTTTTATTCATCTTAAAAAGTGCAATAATATTTCACCACCTTTGTTGTTTATACCTCATATAAATAAAGTAAAAATTCCAAAAAGTCGTTGTTCTTAATAAACGGTTCTTTTTAATAAGTATTTAAGTCCTGATATTTGTTTTCTGTTTTTATTTCTATTATTAAATAGTTAAGGAGAGGCTAAAGGTAGCTGATCACCTACCTTAGCACTAAGGAAGGAAAACAGATCAAATTTATAGGAACACCTTAAGATCTAAGGCGTCCTTAAGATAAGAAAGGTAAAGGAACGTTTATAAAATGAAAATTGTGTTAAGGTTAGCTAAAGGTGGCATTTTAAGGAAGCCTTTAAGTAAGGCGTTCCTTAGGATCGTTCATAAATACGGCCCTCAGTCTCTCTCACTGTTCGTCTAATTTAAATAAGACTGGAACTCCAAGATGTACTTTGTACGGCCGCATGTTCGGGGATAGCACGAGTGTTGCTTTTGAGTTAGTCAAAATAAGCTTCAACCCTTTTTCTTACTTTTTACAATTTTCTTATATCCATAATAAGTTAGAACAAAAGTCTGAAAAGCCGCTAATACTCCATCAGCTCTCTTTTTTTAAGGCCATTTATTTCACGTTTCAGTGTACATAATGCAAAATGTCTGTTCGTTGAGCGCCTGTACGGCAAGGTTCGGGGGACTATCTGTTCGTTACGTGTGTAAATCCACGAGTACTCTAGCAGTAGGTTTCTCGAACAGTGATCCTCACCTCATCTGGATTGGTAGGTGGTGTAAATGTGTCCTTAGAGTAAACTAATACAAAAAGATCTTGATTTTGGCTTTTATTATTTTTTTTCCTTTCAATTTCGTATTTTTATATAGAGAAAAAGAGTTAAAAACTGCAGAAACGTACGAACCATTTTCCTGATATTTTCGGATATAGTTATTTTGTTTAAGCTCTCGACAGTACTTTCAGATACCTACCGCTTTGATTCCTTCCTGGAAGCACTCACTACCTCTCCAGCGCTACCTGTACTGAAGATAATGCTCCTCTTTCTATTATTGTGTACCGACGATGACCCGAGGAGCTTATTGTAGCCATTTTCCTGTAGGATATGGGCATTTAAGAAGGAGAGTTGTGTAAATAAATGGAATAAAAGGGGGGTGGCCCGACCTGGCTTCATTGTTGGCCCCGAACCCAGTTTCCAAGGCAACGCCCCCCTAAATCCCACCCCCGATACTTCCCCCTTCGTTTTCTTCAATTACCTTTAATGTTTTACTCTGTTGAGATTTTTATAGAAATATAAACTGTAAAGAGGAATAATAGAAAAAAAAAAAAAAAGTAATTTGTTGACTACAAATTTTTATTTTCACCTGTCGCAAGTAATAAGCGACAAACAGCAAATGAGTGGAAAACTGTTGTGTGTTGGCATCTTAAGGAATGAGGGAAGATAGTACCCAGCAGCACATCTTATCGGTCTTGTTTCAGAAGAGGAGGTCTCTCATCCAACTCCTTTTATAGTCGCATCATAAAAGGCCTGTTGCAATATCATTAATAAGTCTGTTAGTATGTCCGTGCAATTGGATGTGAAATCCAGAATAAAGGGTTCTTATTTGTTCGTCGATAGTTGGTAGTTGTAAGTCCGTATGTAGTGTTTTGTTACTAACGTACAAAGGAGCGTTCGTTATTATTCGTAAAATTTTGGATTGAAAGATTTATAGTTTGTAGCAAAAAAGACAAGCTTATAAAAGCTACAAATTAATGTAACAAAATTTAAAATTTGCAATAAGCAAATTTTTTGGGCTGCTTCAACAGCGTTCCAGTACAGGAATATAATTAACTTAGTTGGTCTTTTGGCTACCGCCTTCGAAGTGGAAGTCGAAGAAGGGTGGGCTATAAGGGTTTAAATTGTCTGTCAATGGATTATTGCTCTAGACCAGTCTTTGGTTAAAGTTAATGTAGTTGTCTTTGGCTGTTACAAAAACTGTTGGAATGTTTAAGTCCGTATGTACAATATCGTTGCTGACATAATATGGCGCGTCTACTATTTTTCGTAACACTCTCGACTGACAGGACTGTATTTTTTGGAGGTTGGATTTCTTGATAGAACCTCAAAGGTCTATCTAAACCCAAAGTCCATATCGGTTTTAAAAGAACATTATACAAAATTACTTTGCTACCTAGGGATAATTTTTATCGTCTATAGTGTCCATAATAAATATTCCATAAGTCCATAGCGTTTATTTAATTCTTTTCGTTTAAGTCTAACGTGAGTTTGCCAAGACAGTCTTTTGTCCAGGTAAAGTCCTAAATATTTAATTTCTTCAGATCCCGAAAGAGGCATTTTGATATTAAGAGGTATTAAGTGTAAACACTACATGCTCACTCTTGTTTTCATTCATTTCAATTTTCCACCTAGCGGCACAGCAATATCGTCTAGGTGGTTCTGAAGAGTCTATATTCTGGCCAATATTATGTATATAAATAAATATGTATTTATGTATATAAATTAAGGATACCTTGGTATTGTTAATGTGCAAAAAGTTGTTATATATATTTGACTGTTTGTTTGTTTAACCCTCCTGCAGGCGCATAAGTCATCTGAGGAGGAGATATATCGAGGAGTCATTGCAAGTGTTTTTTCTCTCTTTAAAGAACACTAGGGCCATCTCGGGACGCGAACCCGCGACCTTTAGCATTGTAGTTTATGTATAGTAAATTATCATGGGCGGGGGCAGATGGACTAGGAATACCGAAGAAGTTAGTAAACTTAGTAAAAATGTGTATGACCGAAACGTTCAATAAAATAAGAATCGGTCGTTATTTTTCTGAGAAGTTCGAGGTTCACTCTGGTTTGAAACAGGGGGATTCGCTATCCCCTGTTTTATTTAATTTAGCTCTAGAATAGGTCATTAGGGAGGTGATAAATACCGGAAAGGGTTTGAATCTGGGGGGAAATATATCCGTACTCGGTTACGCTGATGATTTGGTTCTGCTTGGTGACGACGTGGAAACGATAGAACTAAATACAAAAGCATTGATGGAAGCCGGAAAAGAAGTAGGGCTAGAAATAAATACGGAAAAAACAAAATATATGGTTAGTTGTAGAAACGGTGACAATTTTGGGGATATTAAAGTAGAAGAGGAAATATTCGAAGCCGTTGAGAAATTTAGATATTTAGGATCTACTGTAACTAGAAAAAACGAAATCGAAGAAGAAATTAAGGCTAGATTAAAGGCGGGAAATGCTTGTTATTTCTCGGTTGCAAAATTACTTGGGTCACGCCTTTTATCCCGAAATTTAAAAATTAGGATTTACAAAACTATAATTCTTCCGACAGTTCTTTACGGTTGTGAAACATGGCCGCATACAGTAAGGGATGAGAAACGCCTTATGGTGTTTGAAAATAAAGTGCTGCGTAGAATATTCGGGCCGAAGAAAGATGAGTCAACAGGAGAATTTAGACGGCTACACAATGCGGAATTGCGTGAGCTTTACCCGGCAAATGTAATCGAGTCTATAACTGCGCGTCGGCTAAAGTGGGCATGCAAAATGACGAGTCTTAGTAGTGAACGAATTCCTAAAAGATTGATAAAAGTTTTGCCGACTGGAAAACGGCCGAGGGGTAGGCCTAGGCGAAGGTGGGAAGATTCGGTGAAAGCAGATCTTGTGAATTTGGGATTGGACGGTGGTAGGTGGATGGAGGTATGTAGGGACCGATTGGTGGTGTCGGCGTCGGGCCTTCGGGTCCGTTAAGCCTTATTGTATTGTATTGTATTGGGGGCAGATGGCCCTCCCTTGAAAATATGAGAAGCAAAAACTACAAATTAAAGAAATTCTTAATCACTTATTACTTGTATTAACTAATTTATAAAAACATATTTTAATTTTCTACTGTCAATTTTTTTTTTTTTTTTTGGTTGGTCCTCCCCTTCCTCCCCTGTTAGGCTATACGGGGTTTCCCGGGCCAGGGGAGAGGGTGGGGGATTGATGCCGAGTATTATTAAATTTCCCCTGGCTCCGGGTTTTGAACTTGATATCTTTCGGTTCACAATCATACGTTGCCGTGGGCAACGCGTATTTTTTGACGCGTTAGCCCACTCAGCCAATTCCGCCACATACTGTCAATATGTTTTCTTTGAAACATTAATAGAGGCATACGTAGTCAGAATATCTCGATCCCCATCCCCGGTCAAAAGAATTTTATCGCCCCCCCCCCCTAGACGAAATCCGATTAATAGTCGTGGATACTCTTGGAAATTATATTTTACAAAAATTGAGAATAATTTTAGGAGTTGATTTTATTCGAGCTGTAAAACTTGACTCCATGGGTCCATGTATTGACTTGTATATTAATAATGGATATAATTTTTTTATCAACGGGAATTTTGTTTATTATTTCATTTTTCATTGCTCAAACATACTTGCGGTATTTACTTCCCTTAAATGTTTTTCGTTTATTTAGATTAGCCGAACAATATGCGGGAAAGGCTGTTCCACGGTGAGGTTGGCACAGTGTAAATGCACCTTTTACATGACATTTACCGCCTTAGTAGTATTATTATTAACACGACAACTGTCACATCTTATCTTCTACCATCTGGAACATATTCCATGGTTGTAAGAAGATCTCTGTGGTGGTCCATCCTGACAACATGGCCGTATTACTTTATCTGGCGGATTCAATGGGGCCACTTCAAGCTCGTGACGGATCCTCTCATTGCGGACGTGGTCTCTTCTTGTTTTTTCGGCAATTCTTCGCAGGAACTTCATCTCAGCAGGAGTGATGCTTCTCTCCTGTCGCTCCCTCAGAACCCAACTCTGAGCTCCATACAAGAGAATTGGGAGGTGGATAGACTTAAATTTGTGAATCTGGACATCCTTGCCAAATTGTCTTTTCCCCACAACAGTGTTACATGTCTGTTAATAGATTGCATTCGCCTGGGTGGCGGTATGGCCGAGTGGGCGAACGCGTTAGAAAATACGCGTTGCCCATGGCAACGTCCGTTTGGAAACATGAAGATAGCAAGTTCAAAACCTGGAGCCAGGGGAAAATTTAATTAATCTCGGCATCAATCCCCCACCCTCTCCCCTGGCCCGGGAAACCCCGTATAGCCTAAAAGGTGAGAAACAAAAAACAAAAAAAGATTGCACCTGTCTATCATTGTACCGAGGTATCTATGTGAGGTCTCTGCTATTCTTAGGTGGTTTAAAACGTGTTCGTATCTCCATTGGCTTCTCCAAAAATCGAAGGATTAAATATGTATCTTAATCCACTCATATTTTGTTTTAATAATAATAATAATCACTTTTATTTGTACATAAAACATAATAAAAAATATACAAGAACTGTATACTTACAATATTTACATATGTATAAAATCAACATTTAGTTGAGGTTTTGAGTTCGATTATTTCTACCACTCTTGCAACCACCCTAAATAATGCACCTGTCCCATCCGCTTCCACTCTTTCCTGTCCAAAGCTACTCGCTTCCAGGCTGCCCCTCCGCAACTCTTCTTCATCTCCTGGTCCCAATCTGTAGGTGGACGTCCTCTCTTCCTTGGCTGTTCTCTTGGATACCAGTCCATAAGCTGCCGGGTCCATGTTGTAGCAGTTCTCCTGATGACATGTCCGGTCCAGGTCCACTTCCTTAAGAGCACTTCCTCTGTAATATCCGGTAGCTCAGTTCTTGCTCTAATCCACTTATTTGGTTTACGTTCTTGCCTTGATGTTCCGAGAAGGTATCGCTCCATCCCTCCGACTGTTAGCCTCAGTTTGTGACTAGTCTTCTAGTCTATTACCCAGGTTTCGCTACCGTAGGTCCTGGCAGGAAGCACTGTGCTCATCCAGAGTTTCCTCTTGACCTCTTGACTATATATATCTTTAAATTTAAGGAGTGCCCGCTTACTCTGGGTACATCGCCTGCTTATTTCTTCATTTTGCCCTTCGATAGAAGATGGCCAAGATATATAAAAGTTTCTGTTTTCTCTATATGATGTTCACTAATTATTACATCTTCTTCACCGTTTATTGAAAAAAATTGCATTTTTTATAGTTTATTTTGAATTATTCTGATACATAGGTTAATTATTAATATTGAAGGGGGACCCATATAATATGCAAGGATCAAAAAACTCTTATGATTTATGGAACACATAGTCGGAAAATGTAGCAAACTGAAATTTGTATAAATATTTCAGATCGATAGAATCATTTCTGCCTTTTTCAGTCCCCATAAGTTAAATAACGACGAAGAGGGTAAAAGGGAAGGTTGGTTAGCATTATTGATTGTCGTACTACAAAGGGCCGAAGAATACGTTCCTTTTAAAAGGAAAACCTGAAAGAGAAAAACATTCAAAGGCGTAGAAAGAAAAAGATAAAAAAGGAAATAAAAGAAAACCTTTTATATAAAACTGAATGGGATGAGAAAATATAAGTCGTTGAGAAATTTTCGGTCTTGTCGTACAATGTCTGCCTCTGTATATAAAATATTAAAATGGAATACTGTGCACGCTGGCGTCTTTTAGGCCATGTTGGGCTTAAAACGTTTTTTATTATTATTATAACGGTGAGAGATTAATTCGCAATGTTAGTATTGTTAGGAACAAGTGGTGTATCAATCAGTTATAATATAAATATATATATATATATATATATTTATATATATATATATATATATATACATATTTTAAAAACGAGAATGTGAGAATTACAGAGAACAAGCAGTAATATTGGTGACCCCGATGTGATTCAACCGATAATAGTACAATGTGTATATATAAATATATGGAAAAATGTAGATGGTGTCAACAATATATCACTCAAAACTTAGAGCATTAGTTATTACAATGTCCCACCCTGAGGACTGACAGAGAAAATTACCTGGGAAATTACATTGTTCAAAACAGTAAAGAATCATCCATAGAAAACCTTCTAAATATCGATAACGTCGATAAACTAAATATCATCGATTTCTGTTTGTTAAAAATATATATGTTTAAAGCAACAACGAATTGGCATAATTTGTGTAACAAACCGATTGCTAATTAATAAATACCAAAACAGGAAATACACTTTTTATGTTTTATTAGAAATAATTATCTATAATTATTTATATAATGCTTTAGGAATATTTATTTAAGCATCTATTAGGGAAAAAATTCACTATGTCACTAAAATATTAAGATATACATTTTTACTTTCACTTACCTATATATGAAATATATAGTTAGTGTTACTTTCACTTACCTATATATGAAATATATAGTTAGTGGAAGTATTGCGATCGTGAAAAATTTCGACTTCCGGTTTTCAACGGAAATACACGTTTTGGGCTCCCCTGAGTCCAATTAACCAAGTCCCGCGAAATGGTCTGTGTGTGTGTGTGTGTGTGTCTGTGTGTGTGTGTGTGTGTGTGTGTGTGTGTGTGTGTGTGTGTGTGTGTGAACAGACTAGCTCGAAAACTATAAACCGTGCGAACCTGAGATTGGGTATTTAGTGTATGTATATGCCCGCGATGTGACAGCAAAAATTTCATCAAAATTGCTCAAAGGGAGGGGGTACTTTGTTTAATAACTTTTTAAGTTTTTTTCGATTTTCTCAAAAACGGCTCTAACGATTTTGATTAAAATGAGTATTTGATCTATTTATATGCCCGAGATATGACTGTAAAAATTTCATCAAAATTGATCAACCAGAGGGGGGACTTTACTTAATAAATTTTGTATCATTTTCAAGTGTTTTTTTTTATTTACTCAAAAACGGCTATCACGATTTTGATCAAACTGGGTATTTGATGTATGTATATGCCAAAGATGTGATAGCCAACATTTCATTAAAATTGATCAACCGAAGGGGGGACTTTACTTAATAAATTTTGTATTATTTTCACGTGTTTTTTTTTATTTACTCAAAAACGGCATTCACGATTTTGATCAAACTGGGTATTTGATGTATGTATATGCCAAAGATTTTATAGCCAACATTTCATCAAAATTGATCAACCGGAGGGGGGACTTTACTTCATAACTTTTTTTCCAATTTTTCGATTATCTCATGTCATGTTAGGTGTTATTTAATATCAAGTAGGCGTTATCATTATTAAAATGTTCTGAGGGGATTATAGAGCAAATGAAAATAAAAATAAGAAATGAATGTGGAAAAATGTGTAACTTTGAGAAGTGGCATTAACAAAACGCATTAATTTCTTATCTAAGTAAGTTGGTAAGTGAAAGTTGTGTGTTGCGCGCACGCACCAGATTTTTATTTTTTGTTTTAGGTTTTAGAAATAACTATTTAATTATTTATTAGGAAAAAATATTTAAATAATTGTATTAAATTATATTAAGACGCTACAGTAAACAATAGGAATTTATCGGTTTACACATATTCAAATCTATGTTTTCATTGTCATTCGATACTAACATCAACTAACAATACTAACACCAAATGGGCCAAACTCCCTTGTCTAAAAGATGTATATATTAACCAATAAACTATATATCTATCTATCTCTCTATCTATATAAATATATGTTTAGAGGTAGCTCCTGGCAGACGGTATCTAATCTAATACGGTATCTAATCATGCCAATAAAAGCTTTTTGTGTATATTTTCAGAAATAAAGTCTATATTTATTTATATCTATTTATGTTTAATAAAGCTATCTATCTACTCATTGAGAATAAAGTTGGGTGTTCCGTTCTAGGAAGCCAACACCATTTTATCATTACTCTCCTTTATTAGATAGTTCATATATGAAAGTAAAAAAGAAAATCAGCTGGTCGTATATATATCATTTTAGCTTCGTGTTCTTTATTTTTTTTTCTTTTTTTTTTAAAGAAAAGAGATTACTATAAGAAGGAGTGCTCTTATATGAGAATTTTAGGAGCTCGAGTTGGAAGCTGGGAAGAAAGGCAGCCTTGTAATAAATGAGGATAAGGCTCAATATATAAGGAGTACAAAGGGAAAGGGTGGGGGTGGGGGAAACACATTAAGTAATAAAGGAGGCAAGTAGCACGCCACCTTTAAAATGAAAAGTTTTGAAAAATGGCCTTTTTGAAGAAAGTTACCTCATTATTCTAGAACGGATTCGTGAAAATATCCACTTCATTCCAAGTGGAACATACGAAAGGAACCTCCATCGTAATGTTAAACAAAAAAACAAAAACAAAAAAACATATGGTTGAGAAGTTCTAGACATTCTATTGGAACAAACTGTCATAGCACATGTTTCTAACCACGATGTTCAGGTACCATCCATGCCGTTCCACCGGCAGGTTCTAGACCATTCTCCTTTCGTCTTGAAGCTCAAGCCAATTTTTCATTTTCAGCAAGTTTTTTACTTTCACTTACCTATATATGAAATATATAGTAAGTGGATGTATTGCGATCGTGAAAAATTTCGACTTCCGGTTTTCAACGGAAATACACGTTTTGGGGTCCCCTGAGTCGAAATAACCAAGTCCCGCGAAATGGTCTGTGTGTGTGTGTGTGTGTGTGAACAGACTAGCTCAAAAACTATAAACCGTGCGAACCTGTAATTTGGTATTTAGTGTATGTATATGCCCGCGATGTGACAGCAAAAATTTCATCACAATTGGCCAAAGGGTGGGGGTACTTTATTTAATAACTTTTTACGTTTTTTTCGATTTTCTCAAAAACGGCTCTAACGATTTTGATTAAACTGAGTATTTGATGTATGAATATGCCCGAGATATGACTGTAAAAATTTCATCAAAATTGATCAACCGTAGGGGGGACTTTACTTAATAAATTTTGAATTATTTTCATGTGTTTTTTTTTATTTACTCAAAAACGGCTTTAAAGATTTTGATCAAACTGGGTATTTGACGTATGTATATGCCAAAGATGTGACAGCCAACATTTCATCAAAATTGGTCAAACGGAGGGGGCACTTTATTTTATAACTTTTTTCCAATTTTTACCTTTTTTTCGATTATCTCAAAAACCGCTTTAATGATTTTGATCAAATTCGTCATGTTTAATAAAAATTTTCTGAGGGGGCTTAAATGGTGAAGGGTCCTTTTTTGTTTTCCTATAAAGTACCTTTGTTTTAGTTTATATTGAGAAATTAACTGTCTCTCATCACGACTAAAAATAAGAAATGGCTAAATATGATATATGAAGAAAATCAAGTAAACATATACAGGAGAAAAAAATGAAAAAATCCGTCAACTCATAAAACACCTTGAGCTCACGCATATGCCGTACGCCTTTAATGACAAACCAATGCGTTTTAATTAAAGATGTTCTGTTCATTTAATGAATATTATTTGTTTCATCGGAACTAAATGAAATATTCAACAAATACATGGGTAATTACAAAATCAGACGACTTGGAGTATTATGCTTGCATTGCCGAATTATCACAAGTAAAAACTTTTATTTAATAATAAAAGAAATTATTTTTTAAATTTTTTTTTTTTGAGCAAATGAAAACAAAAATAAGAAATGAAAGTGGAAAAATGTATAACTTTGAAAAGTGGCAATTAACAAAACATATTAATTTCTAATCTAAGTAAGTTGGTAAGTGAAAGTTGTGTGTTGCGCGCACGCACCAGATTTTTTTTTTAATATTATAGAGTGTAGATGAATACACATAAAAGTCCTGGTTTTCATACGGCATGGGCATTTATTTTTTATAAAAATGTACATTAAGTGCCTGTTAATGATGGCCGTAATCCACTTTTTGCTGAGAAAAAAAAAAATGTAGTAAAATTGTTATGGGATCATAACTTGTTGACTCGCTTAATCAGTGTGTATTTTTTATTAATTTAATAGATGAGGGCATCAAAAAAACTTTTAAATAGCATTGATGCAGATATTTTTCTGATTCTGTTTTGATCCATTTTGATCCTCCCATGGATATATCGATAAAAAAACTCTAAATAACGAGAAAAAGATAATGTTTAAAAAAGTAATTTTCATCACTAGTAACAAAAGTGGTTGTTTTTGGTGCGCAGTCGAGTTTAACTCACGGAAATTAAACCAAGCACCGAAAACACACTTTTGGTATGTGTTATGAACAATACTTTTCATCGTAATGCACATACTTGAGTACATTAAAACTTATAGACACAATATAAGAAAATAAATTGACACCTTTTTTTTTTTTTTTTTTTTTTTTTAAAACATCTGTTTATTAACCTATATTACAAGAAAAGGACTTATATATTTTCATTAATATTTATAGTACAATTCTGGTTATTAATTAAATTAAAACCTTTGTTTGGCATTGCTTTTTGAAATACCGATAACTTTTGATTAAAGGAATTATTTTCAATGAAGCACAGTATAGCTACAAGTAGCCTCCTTCAAACACATGTTTATTAATATAAATTAGTAGCAGGTAAGGTTAGCACACCAAAAAGATTTTTCAGGCCTAGGCCCGAAAAGTACTACTTTACGGACTCAACCGAGAATTGAAAACACATGTTTTTGATGTGATTCAGTATGATGAAAATTATATTTTTTTACTTTCACCTATTTTGATACCTATTGTATTTTCACCTATGTGATCCAGAGTTCATGTATTCAGCCTTTTTTAAAAAAAGAATGAATCTCTTCCATATTTTCTTTAATAACTTTATTTACCCAACGTTTCGGACCATCTTTTCGGGATATCTACAGTACTATTAAGATCACAACAATCTTTTTGAAAAAAAAAATATATATATGCAAGATTCATTGCATAATAATTAACATTTGATCATAAATTATAAAAATGTTAAATAATTAACATTTAAAAATATTATTCTTTGGAACTATTTCCATTGTCACACTTTTCTGTTGTTTCCATATGAACTTTGTGCTACATTTGCATCTGTATAGACATAACCTTGTATGTCAAATATCAGCTGATTTATCAGGAGAACAAAACAATCATTTTATTAGTTATTGCTTGTGATAATCGAAGAAACGTTAAAAATTTTATTATATTCATTTGCAATTTTTTATTTTTTTATTTTTAGTTAGAGTTTAAATTTTCCTTACGACCGATGTCAATTAGGATTAATGACCAAGCGAATCGAATATTTTTTTGCTGTACATGATTCTTCGTTTCTATTTACGTGTCACATACTTCGCCTTTTTGGACCCTCGAGCAATTCATATTCATTAAAAATACATTTTTTTTTTTGGCTTTAAGATTTTATCCAAATCCTATCTAGCTAAAAATACATTAAAATCGCAAAATGAAAAATTTCTGACATACGATCTTTTGCATGTTTAACGACGATATGTATCTTACATATAATAAATTGTTTGACAAACATGTATTAAATTATTCTAAGCATTACAGAAACACCTGAAAGATGGTCTAGAAGCCCGAAACGATGGGTGAATAAATGGAATAATAAATGTGAATAATAAAGAAAATACGGAAGATATTCCTTCTTTAAAAAAAAATCAAATTTCTAATTACTCTGTATTCCAAAAGTAAACGCCTAAACGAACACATTTTTATAGGAATATTTTGAAGGGAATTCAATGTTGAGTCGCTGTACAGACTAAAAGACTATAAAGGATGTTGCTGGGTGCTAAGCTGGGCTCATGCCATTGCAGTGCGTGACTGGATGCGCAAGGCATGCCAGAGTCAATGCTGCGCTTTTACGAGCACTCATGTGGAGTCTGGGAATGTGCATTTCCAACCTCCAGTTGATGGGCCCTCTTTCATCTTTGGAATAACATTCAGATGTTCTGTGGCTCATCAGAAATATAATATCCAGAAGACGTCAAGGTGTGGGCATTTTTTATTGAGTTTTTTATTTCTGCTATTTTTATTAGAGGTTTATTTCAAGTATATAATAATATGAGTTGACAGAATAACTAACCCCGATTTCAACATTTTGCAGGAAAGAAGTTTAAGGAAAGTTTCTCTTAGGAACAGTCCTACCTATTTAAATTATAATGATTTATAGACAGGATTTTCAGTCAAATTTTCTTTATTTGGAAAGCCAACGTTTCGAGTCTCTATATTACTCTGGATTCAACAAGCCCTGGCGAAGATCCACGTGTTCGGGTCGACAAACCTCAGAAGGGAAAAAGTTGTGTTTCGACTAAGCACCTTCCTCAGACCAACCCTATTTACATAGAAAATTTCAACCCACAGCTTCCATTTTAAGGGAGCTGTAGAAATTCAAAACTCTTAAAAGAGTCGGAAATTCCAAAATTTAGAGCCTAAACCAACAATAGTGGGGCTGTGGAAATGCAAAACTCTTAAAGAAGTTGGAAATTCCAAAATTTTGAACCTAAACTACCACTCTGATGACAATAGTGATGAATAAGATAATAACTCTTGGAAAAATGCGTGAAGTCTCAAAAACAAATACATTTTCTAACCACTACCACCTCTGACCTTATAATTTTTCCTTCAGTCTCTGTATTACTCTGAATTCAACAAGGTAAATATCAGTTTTTATTTTATCAAGTTAACCAGCTACTTATGCAAATTTATACATATATATATTTTTACTGTATTTTATATAAATATTAGATTTGTCTATACATTTGTAACAAAAAACAAAGTTATCAGTTCTTCACCACATCACTACATCACACATCTTGCATGCTCCTCAACGGCCTTATCCAACATCAAAATCATCAACATCAAAACCCGAGAGGTAAATTGCTTCACCTATTTGAAATCGAAATATCCCCATCATATATCCCAGTTAAATCAGTTTTTCCTTGAATCTCTGTACTACTCTGGGCTCAACAAGTCCTAACGAAGATCCGCATGTTTGGGTTGAAACGTATGCACTCCAAATAAAGAAAAAATTGACTGAAAATCCTGACTATAAATCATCCTAATCTTAAAGGATATAGAGGACCATTACACACCTATAAGTTCGTACTTTTTTTTTTTTTTTTTTTTTTTGTTCAGTTCAGTAAACTGCCTATGTTCTAATATTTCTGTCATACTATTAAAAATCTGGTAAGGGGCGCGCAAATTTTAACAGCATCGCTTAAGTTTGTTAATGGAGTTTATTCATTAATAAAAAAGGAAAATGACGATAGGAAAATTTATTTGTAATTTGTGACAATATTTCGAGAAAAAATATTGTCATAATAAAGAAAAACTAAAGCTATGAGGTAGAAATGAGGAACGAAATGTGTCTGGTCGTGTAGTGGTGATGTCATGCTCT
This sequence comes from Aelia acuminata, assembly GCA_911387785.2. NCBI lineage: Eukaryota > Metazoa > Arthropoda > Insecta > Hemiptera > Pentatomidae > Aelia > Aelia acuminata. Next base: position 13,407,217 of record OU426984.1, read on the forward strand.
CCATTTACTGAATTTTTTAAACTGTTAGAGAGAGGTATGTTGCGTTAATTTGCTCATATATGATTAAGGTTGTTTTTTGTCCTAATGAGTCCTCAGTTATATCTACAGTTGACTGGTCGATTTGTTTTCCTGCTTTGTAGGGTCAATTGGCTGTTTTTTGTTGTTTTTCAGGAATATTCTATTATATCCTTATATGTAAGTTAAAGCGTAATATTCTTTTTTGTGGAACATTTGGAACAAACTTTTCTGCTACATTTTCGTGACTTTTAATGGCGAGAATAATCTACGCTTTACTGGAACCTTCGGTACTGTCCTAATTCAGACTAAATATAAGGAGGGATGGACTTGAGAATTAGTCTTGCTCTGAATCTCGATTCATATGGTTACGTCTGTATTACTGTATCGTTCCAAGTTGATATTATTTGTAACCTTCTAAATAATTTGAGTTGTTTGAAATTGTGAATTGTAAAATTTTATGAAGAATTGGGTGATAGGGAGTTTAAAGAATTTTGTGGCTTGGTTCGCGAGGAACAATTGGCAAAATAGCGAGAAACTTCTTCGACGTAGTGAGAATAGACCGAGACAAACTGACCATCCCAGCTGAATCAACTCTGATTGATTCATTAAGTATTATAAATAATCATATTTATAATTGATGACTGCTAGGCAGGCTGCATTTTTACATAAACAATGTAAATAAGTGATATTTATTATATTTTATATTTTATTATATTATACTAGCTGTAAGTCCCGGTTTCACCCGGGAAATTTAATTTTTCTAATGAAACGGTCGATTTCGTAAAAAATACCATTGTAAAGCGAGATCATTTATATTAGGATAAAGAATATCAGCTGAAGATCGGCTGAAGTTATGCAATTTTAATATGGACAGGTGTTCGCACCTGGTATGAAAGAACCACTGAGCGAAATTTGGAGAATTTAGGATAAACGGTATGGATTTCTATAAAGAACAAACAAACAAACAGAAATATTGCCCTGCTGTTTCAGCTTCTCCCAAATCGGCTTGCCTAAGCCTCTGTGGCGCAAGGCGGGCCTCGTATTCCTGGGCAGACTCAGTTTCCCGCGATTCTGCCTGTGTAAGCCTCTGTTGTTCAATCCTATTTTGATGTTCGTCGAGAGTTTCAGCTGCTCGTATTTGAAGTTGTTTTTTGGCTTTTGAGCTCACTACTCCTATTGAAGCTCGCTTCTTTGGAGGCATTTATAAAAAATAAATTCACCATACATGTAAATAAACGTATTGTAATGTTAAAAAAAAAAACATATGGTTTAAAAATCCCAGAACTCGACGCCTGCCAAGGGACGGTCTTACCGGGCCTTGTTGGCCTCTTCAAAATCTATAAAATGAATTTTAAGGCCGTTTTTTCGACTCAAACGGTCGATTTCGTAAAAAAAAACCATTTTAAAGGGAGATCATAACGAATTTTATAACAATAATGAATATACCCAGAGATTGGCTGAAGCTATGCAATTTTAATATGGACGGGTGTTCGCACCTGGTATCAAAGAACCACTGAGCGAAATTTGGAGAATTTAGGACAAACGGTATGGATTTCTATAAAGAACAAACAAACAAACAGAATTTCAACTTTATTTATATAGATTTTTTATTATATTTTAGTCTATTATAATTGCTTCTGTATTCAGGAACTAATTAGTTTTGACTTAATTTTGTTTTACGCTTGCGTTACTAAATTTTTTTACTGATGATAAAACTGTGTTTTAAGCAACTCAATATAATTGAGCAGCCCCACTTCTGTCATGTATTTTGATAATAAAGTGTTTCTCAATTTATTAAAAATTATTTAAACCCATATAAGTGTTACTATATATATACAATTAATTTAATGGATTGATACGCTATTCGCTAAGTTTTGTACGCTTTGGAATAGTTATTGCACCTGACAATCACTTGCTAACCACAATTTTTTGAGTTCGAGTCCTGGATGATGGAGGTTTTTGAACACTTCTAGATATCAACTGCAATATATTCCTAACTACTTATTTTCTTCCCGTACCTAGTGTCTGAGTGGGGGGCGATTAATGGCGATTTTTTAAAAACCAAACGGCTTCGAGCTTCGAACTTCTAAACTTTAAGGCGACTGAACACTGTGTCGAACCAGGTTACGAACTGATAAACTCCCGAACCTTGCCGCACCCGGTACTTATTTACACTGAAACTTGAAGTCGAGCAAACAATGACTTCTGACCTTACCTATGCACCTTAATACAACAATGTTCATTACTAAGATGGCTGAATCGGAACAAGCGGCTGTTCAGGCTGTTTGATGGTGAGGTTCCACACAGTGTAAAGGTACCTTAACGTTGGTAAGGGCAGGTCAAACGCACTATCTCGCGATTTGCATTTCATATCGATATTAACATGCCTGATGGAAAAGCGACCACCCCTACAAACCGGAAGCCCTCCCCGGAGATAGGAATGTTGAGCAAGGTGTTGTTAGCCCATTGGCTATTTCCATTTCCGATGGCGAAGCAGAATCAGCTCACATATACCCGGCCCTTTCTTGTTTGAGTTGCAATGTCAGCTTTACCGGCCATCGCGGTAACTGAGCACATATGGAACATAACCTACTCTAAAACGTGATACGCAAACGTTACTGTATGACTAATAAGAATTAGTTTGGTCAACTTAAGAAATAATATTTTCCTCGAGTGGGATTTAATTCAATTTAACTTAACACAAATACAATTCAAAATAGTAGCAGGTCAAGAAGGAAATCGGGGAGTCCCCCCCAAAAGAAAATATGGTGCGATGCGCGCAACACACAACATTCACCTACCAACTTACTTTGATTAGAAATATACGTATTTCGTTAAATGCCGTTTCTCAAAGTATCACAGTCACACATTTATTTACTTATTTTTGTTTGTATTTGCTCTCTAAAGAACACTCAGTTTTTTAATATTAAATAAAATTTTTTATTTGTGATGATTCGGCAATGCAAGTATAATTAACCAAAGTCGTCTGATTTTATAATTCCCTATGTAGCTGTAGAAAACTGTATATAGTTACCATGAAAAACATAATTTCCAATGAATGAACAGAACATCTTTAATTATAAACGATGGTCTGTCATCAAAGACGTACTGCGCATGTGTGGGCTCAACGTATTTCATTAGTTGACGAAATATTTTATATTTAGCTATTTCTTTTTTTAAGAAGAAACCAGAGAGAGATAAAAAAAAGGTACTTAACAGGAAAACAAACTAGTTTCCTTCGCTATTTAAGCCCTCTCAATAGTTATTGTCATCACTAGTACCAAAAGTGGTTGTTTTCAGTGCGCGGTCGAGTTCAATGCGCAAGGCTTAGCCACGCGCGGAAATTAGACCAAGCACCAAAAACACACTTTTGGTAAGTGTTATATAACAATACTTTTCATCATATTGCTCATACTTCAGTACATTAACACACTTTTATATTTCACATCAACACTTTTATATTTCATTAATAACTTACAGATACAATATAAGAAATTAAATTGACACCTTTTTTTTTTTTTTTTTTTTTTTTTAAAAACATCTGTTTATTAACCTATACCAGAAGAAAAGTACTTAGATATTTACATTAATATTTACAATACAATTATGGGGGGCGGGATGGCCGAGTGGACAATGGCGGTTGCAATAGGTAATCAAAGTTAAGCAACGTCCATCGTGGTTAGTACTTAGATGGGTGGCCGCTCCATCCAGGTGACCGCCCACCAATGAATGCCACGCAGTCCAAGTTTACCCCCCACCCCCGGGTATGTGAGGCCCGTCAGCCTACTGGAGGCAACTCACACCGACCGGGCGTAGGAGTGATGAACCTTCCCCGTGTATCTCATCGGGAATCGTGGTGTGGTTTTTCCAGGATGTCAGTAACCGCCCGGAGGTTTGGTTCAAGGACGGTATGCTTCAGGGAAAGAAATATAAGTCCCCGGGGCCTGCTGACTCTGAGCTGCCATAATCCTTGGACCTAGACCAGTTTGTCACTGTCCTTGAACCCGAGAGAGCTGACGCCATCGGTGGGAAGGACACTGCCAAATTGGCCCCAATGGGATTGGTTATGGAGCTATGGGCAGTCTGCCGCTGCACCATGGTATGCAGCAACGTGAGGTTTGGGCTACCCCCTCCAGGCTGTCTGTGCTCCCGCAAGCAACACAAATGTCTGTAAGAAGACCACACTGCGCGGCCAAAGGTCTCATTAGGCCTGATGCGCCAACCGAAATAAAAAATAAAAAAAATTTACAATACAATTCTGATTACTCATTATATTAAAACCTTAGTTTGGCATTGCCTTTTGGCTTTTTCTAAAACATCTGGTATATCCATGTTATTTTGCACTTCAAAATTACTACTTATATTAGAATGAAGCACAGTAATGCTACAAGTAACCTCCTTCAAAAAACATGTTTATTAATATATATTAGTATCAGGTAAGGTTAGCGCACCAAAAAGATTTTTCAGGCCTAGGCCCGAAAAGTACTACTTCACGGACTTAAACCGAGTATTAAAAACACATGTTGTTGATGCTGTATGATGAAAATAATATTTTCATCGAATGTAATTTAATTCAATTTAACTTAACAATAGAAAAAAAAAAAAAAAAAAAAAAAAAGAAAAAAGGCACATACGTATTGAATTGAGTAACCTCCTCTTTCGTTCGAAGTCGGTTAAAAAATACAATTCAAAATGGGAGCAGATCAAAAAGGAAATCGGGGAGTCTCCAAAAAAATCTTGTGCGATGCGCGCAACACACAACTTTCACTTACCAACTTACTTTGTTTTTTCAATTTATTCTAATTCTAAAAATTTATGTTTTTCGTTATATGCCATTTCTCAAAGTCAGACATTTTTTCACATTCATTTACTTAATTTTGTAGTCTTCGCTCTTTAAAGTACACCAATTTTTTTTTTTTTATTAGGCGAAACCAGATACAGATAATTTCCCCATATAAAAAAAAACAAAAACAAAGGTACTTTATAGGAAAACCAAAAAGGCCATTACCCATTTATGCTCCCTCAGAACATTTTAATAATGATAAAGCTTACCTGATATTAAAGAATACTCGATTCTTATCAAACATGAAGAGTTTATTCAAATTCTTTAAAGCTATTTCTGATATAATCGAATAAACGTAAACATACGAAGATAAGTTATGAAGTCACCCCTCCAGTTGATCGATGTTGATGAAATTTCTGCAGACATATCTCTGGCATGTACATACATCAAGTACCCAGTTTTATCAAAATCCTTAGAGCTGTTTTTGTGTAAATCGAAAAAAAAAACGTAATAAGTTATGAAATAAAGTACTCCTTCCGTTTGGCCAATTTCCGATGTCATATCGCAGGCATATCAAATTTCGTATTCGTACAGTTTATAGTTTTTGAGCTAGTCTGTTCACACAAACACACAGACCATTTCGATTACCTTTGGACCTTGGTTATTTGGTCTCAGGGGACCCTAAAACGTTTATTTCCGTTGAAAACCGGAAGTCGAAATTTTTCACGATCACATCACTTTCCCTTAATATATACATCATGTATAGGTAAGTGAAAGCAAAAAAATCTGGTGCGATGCGCGCAACACAACTTTCACTTACCAACTTACTTTTATTAGAAATTTATGTGTTTCGTTAAATGCCATTACATAGTCACACATTTTTCCACATTCATTTACTTATTTTTGTTTGTGTATGCTCTCTAAACTACCATCATTTTTTTTTTTTTTTTTATTAAATAAAAGTTTTTACCTGAGATAATTCGGTAATGCAAACATAATACTCCAAGTCTAACGATTTCATAATTCTCTATGTAGTTGTTGAAAACTTCATAAGTTACTATGGAACAAAGAATTTCCATTTAATGAACAGAACATCTTTAATTATTAACAATGGTCTGTCATTAAAAGCGCCTGAGTGGGCTCAACGTGTTTTAAGAGTTGACGGAATATTTGTCTTTTTTTCTTCTGTGTATGTTTACTCGATTTTTTTCATACTTCATATTTAGCCATTTATCATTTTTAGGCAAAACGAGAGACAGATAATTTCTCCATATAAACAAAAACAAAGGCACTTTAAAGGAAAACAAAAAAGGCGCCTTCCTCATTTATGCCCCCTCAGAACATTCAAAAAAAGATAATGCTTACATGATCTTAAAGAATACTTGATTCTCATTAAGCATGACGAGTGTAAACAAAATCGCTAAAGCTACTTTTGAAAACATTGAAAAAATCTTAAAAATGGGAAAAATAAAGTGGAAAGGTATGAAATAAAGTTCCCCCTCCGTTTGATCAATTTTTATATAGATTGAACAGAAAATTAATTACACGTTAATTATAAACATAGCTCTGTCATTAAAGACGTACTGAGAATGTGTGGGCTCAACGTATTTAATGAGTTGACGGAATATTTTATATTTAGCTTAGCCATTTCTTATTTTTAGGCGAAACCAGAGAGAGATAATTTCTCCATATAAAAAAACAAAGCTACTTTACAGGAAAACAAAAAAGTTTTCTTCGCCATTGAAGCCCACTCAAAATATTTTTTAGAGAAGAAAACTTACTTGATTTAAACTTGACGAAGTTAAATCAAGATCGTTATAGCGGTTATTGAAAGAACAAAAACAACGTTAAAATGAGGCAAGGTTTATAAAATAAAGTGCCCTCTCCGTTTGATCAATATTGATGAAATGTTTACTGTCACATCGCAGGTTTATGCAAACATCAAATACTCAATCAAAGATAATTTCATGTTCGTATGATTCATCGTTTTAGAGCTAATCTGTTCAACACGCACACACATAGACCGTTTCGCGAGATTTGGTTATTTGGAATTAGTGTTCATCAAATCGTGGATGTCCTTTGAAAACCAGTAGTCGTAATTTTTCACGATCGGAATAATTTCCCTTAATATACAGTACCAGTCAAAAGTTTAGACTCACTTGTATTCAATTCACAGTATTCAAGTTTAAAAAAAATAATTGTAACTCAAGATATAACATTTTAAAAATTATATAATCGTTTCGAATACAATCTATATAAATAAAGATAAAATTCTGTTTGTTTGCTTGTTTATTTTTTCTTTACAGAAATCCATACCGTTTGCCCAAATTCTGCAAGTTTGGCTTAGTGGTTCTTTCATATCAGGTGCGAACACCTGTCCATATTAAAACTGCATAATTTCAGCTAATCTCTGGGTGTATTCTATATTGTTATAAAAGTCGTTATGATCTCGCTTTACATTATATTTTTACGAAATCAACCGTTGGTGTCGAAAAAAATCTCATTTCTGTCCTAACGAACTTTTCTTGACTCACGTCTTTTCTCATTGTTTTCCAAATTATCTGGGTGAAACCGGGATATAAAGCTAGTTATAAATAAATTAAAAATAAAATTATAGTTGTTATGTTGTTCAATAAATAAAATTTTGTTATTTATTTATTTTACAAAATCTAAGGGTGAGTCTAAACCTTTGGCTGGTACTGTATATGTATTTCATATATAATTCATATTCATATATACGTAAGTGAGAGTAAATAAGGTTTATAGAAATAATAAAACAAAATAAATAATATTATGCATTTCCATTTGCACTACCATGTATAATCGTAGAAAATTAATATTGAGAGTAAGTCTTACAGCGATTCAACGATTACATCAACTGCGCTTAGGGCTGGGTTGAAGTAACCGAGCAAATGCAAATCAAGCCCGGATTTTAGGTCAGCATTTCGCATGAGCCGAGTGGGATTAGGAAGAGTATCGTACTCAACCCTATTCAGGAGCAGTCAGCTACTACTCTGCTAATCTTCGAGGTCTACACTAGCATTCATCTGCTGGTCTTTGAGACCATTGTCGCGGAGCCGGTTTCATGAAGAGGTCAAAGAGGATACGCAACATCCAGGAGGAGGAAGAAAGGCAAACAGAAGAACTAACGAACGAGATTCAAAAGGCCGAACAGCAAACTTCTATTTAGTAGCAACATTTCGCAATGAGCTATGTCTTCATGCTGTGTAAGCTACGCTATACATTAGGTATGTCTACAGAAAACAATTTTTAGGCATAAGTTGTAAAAATATAGAAAATTCTAGTTTCACAGTTTGGGAATAAAGTACGGGTCACCTGTGGTATAGTGGTTAGCATAGCGAACTACAATACTAAAGGTCGCTGGTTCGCGTCTCGTGGAGGCACTAGGATTTATTAATGGGAGTAAAAAAATCCTTGGCTATGCCATCCTTCGGATAGGACGTAAAATAGAAGTGCTGAGGCTGTACGATATCAGGCAATCGTTAAAGATCCCCATCCTAATTATAGCTGGAAAGGCAAAATTGAGGACTCCCACTGTAGCATTAATGGCGTAAAATTACATTAATTAAACAAACAAACAAACAATAAATTTATCATTTTTAGGGGAACAACATTTGTCCTCATTAGATAAGAAGTAAAAACTAAATTATACACACGCACACATATATCTGTATATATTTTTTGAAATAGGTATGAGTTCAAAATAATTTTTTTTTTTTTTTTGGCTTCATGTTTCAATTTGCACCTGTCAACAAACATCGACAATTAGCAATTATGCGCTGTGCTAATTTAAATAAGTCAGGCATGGGGAAGGATGGCACCCAGCGGTATATCTTCCCTGCCTTGTTTCAGGTAATCTGGATTTTTAACGAAGGAGATCTCTCATCCAGCGCCTTTTTAATCTCCTATTTATGGGCATTTCAGCTGTTGCCATGCCTCTAATCAGTTGGTTGAGATGACCGTGTAAGTGTTTATGGAAGCGTTTGTAAAGTGTCTTTATATGTTGGTCTACTGTTTGCATTTGTAAGTCAGTATGTAGGGTATTGTTGGTCACGTACCATGGTGCTTTTACTATTAGTCTTAAAATCTTTTATTGAAAGGTTTGAATTCCTTGTTAGTTGGTCTTTTTGGCTGTACAGTATATCCGTGAAGAGTATGTCCATATTGGTTTTAGTAAGTGTGAATATATATTTAATTTTTGTCTCAGTCCGAGTTTTAGAAAAAGTGAGTAAAGTAGGTTGAGTCGTTTGTTAAGGGTTTTTCGTTTCATATTAACAACAAAATTAAAAATTAAATATAATTTGTAAAAATTTGTATATTTTTTACGTTATTTTAGATTTTGTAAAAAACGATTTTGATCTAACTGGTTATTTGATGTATGTATATGCCAAAGATGTGGCAGCCTAAACTTCATCAGAATTGATCAACCGGAGGGGGCACTTTATTTCAAAACTTTTTTTTTCCAATTTGTACTTTTTTCGATTATTTCAAAAACGGTTTTAATGATTTTAATCAAATTCGTCATGTTTAATGAAAATCAAGACTTCTTTAATAGCAGGTAAGCTTTATCATTATTAAAGTGTTCTGAGAGGGCTTAAATACGGAAGAGGCCTTTTTTGTTTTATTATAAAGTACCTTTGTATTTGTTTATATGGAGAAATTATGTGTATCTCGCTTCACCTAAAAATAAGAAATGGCTAAGTACGCCTGTAATGACAGACGATTGTTTATAATTAAAGCCGTTCTGTTCATTTCATGGAAATTATTTGCTTCGTGGTAACTAGATGAAGCATTCAACAGCTACATAGGGAATTATAAAATCATACGAATTGGAGTATTATGCTTGCATTACCGAATTATCGCAAGTAAAAACTTTTATTATATAATAAAAAAATTTAGTGTACTTTAGAGAGAAAATATAAACAAAAATAAGAAATGAATGTGGAAAAATGTGTGATTTTGAGAAATGAAAATTAACAAAACACGTCGATTTCTAATCTAAGTAAGTCAGTAAGTGAAAGTTGTGTGTGGCGCGCATCGCACCCGATTTTTTTACACATAAAAATTATTATATACAAACAAGTGGTTGGTGTAATATTAAAAATTTTCAACAGATACCAATGGAACATGAGGCCAAGAGTCTGAATGTTGGGTGAATAAAATAAATAATTAAATATGGAATCCTTTCTTTATAAAAAGTCTAATATATAAACATCTTCCTCACAAAATTGAATATTACAACAAGTAGAAAATTATTATTCGATTTTTTCGAGAAAAAAAAATTAGAGATTTCAAAACATGGTTAGAATATTAGTACCAAAAAGAGACGTTAAAATCCACCAACATAGAAAGTTAGAATGAGACAATTGTAAATTATTATTTTTCCTTTTTTTTTAAATTATCTTATTCTTTTTAAATATGTAAATTTCTACTTGGAATTCCTTCCGTTAAACAAGTTCTTCAAGAGCTCGGGATTCATATTAAAAAAAAAAAAAAACAAATTATATAGTAAAAGTTGAAGATTAAGATGAAAGGGAGGATGTCTGGCACAAAGGGGAAGCAACTTTCTTAATTAAATTAAGCCCGGGAAGATTTGAATTAAAACAAAAGGTAGGGGTGGGGGGGGGGGGGATATTTCGGGGCAAAGTTTTGGTTGAGGGGGGAAAGCTCAGGTGTTTCATCTTTAATAACTCTACGGAATATTTTACAAGATTTTTAGCTGTGGCACAAGTCCGCAATCTACTTACCTTGCCTTTGCGTCGTGTGCATTATTAAGGATAAGGTCTGTCCCCTTTAATATTAAGCATTTGTACGCTTTTATTTATTTAAGCTACCAGGATGGGTGCATTAATAAATAAATGAAAAGGTCCGTCATCTTATATTTGTAAAGGTGCCTTTACTCGAAATTGGAAAACGCGAAGAAAATTATGTACAAAATGTATCCGTATTTTAATCAAAAATCGAAATTATCCAGCAAAAATAAATTAATTCTATATCAAACGGTACTCCGACCTATCATAACTTATGCCTGTCCCATATGGAGCTTCACTAACAGAACGAACATCAATAAACTACAAGTATTCTTGAACAATTGCCTCAGAATAGTTAACAATTATAATTGTTAACTATTCTAGGCATTTGTTCTGGATAATTATCCATATTACACTAGAAAAACTAAAATGCACTCAGAACTAAATATAGACAGCATACATGAATACATATACAAACTGACCCATAATTTCTTTCAATCTTGCACAAACTCCTTAAACCCATTAATAGCAGAAATATGAAATTATACAAAAACAACTACCCGTAGATACAAACATAAAAGAACGAAACATATATTATTGTAAAAATTATTTAATCATTTATAATTTATTTACTATAATGTAAGACTTTTTTTTATCCACTCAAACTGTCGATTTCGTTAAAAGCAATTTAAAGCGTAATCAAAACGATTTTTATAAAAATAAAGAATACACCCTGAGATTGGCTGAAGTTATGCAATTTTAATATGGACATTTTTTCGCACCTGGTATGAAAGAACCACTGAGCGAAATTTAGAAATTTAGGACAAACGCTATGGATTTCTTTAAAGAACAAACAGATTTTCATCTTTATTTACTTAGATTATAGCTGTATATCCTGGTTTCACACGGGGAGTTTCATTTTTCTAATGAAATGGTCGGTTTCGTAAAAAAACCATTGTAAAGCGAGATCATTACGATTTTTATAACAATAAAGAATATCAGCTGAAGTTATGCAATTTTAATGTGGACAGGTGTTCGCATCTAGTATCAAAGAACCACTGAGCGAAATTTGGAGAATTTAGGACAAACGGTATGGATTTCTATAAAGAACAAATAAACAAGCAAACAGAATTTCATCTTTATTTATATAGATATGTATTTTATTTTATTTTAATAATTGTTTTGGTTTTTTTCTCTCTTTTTTTTTTTTTTTTTTACCAAATTGTATAAAACAGTTTTAAAATAAATTGACGACAAGAAAATGAATTGTACAAGGGAGTACCCCAATCAATTATAAACGTGTATATTTTGTAAATATGGAATAAAATTATTATTTAAAAAAAATAAATAAAATGGTGCCTTTACACTCTACGAACCTCACCTTCGAACAGGTTCCCCCCCGAACTTTGCCGTACCGGCGTTAAACGTACAGCCATTTATACTTAACGTGACGTTAAGCGAACCAATATGGCTGACGCACCCGATGCTAGCTTATGATGAAGAAAAAATCTCCATTATCAACATATTTTGTATTATCTGAAAAATAAAAAAAATAGGAGACAAATTAGAGCGGCGCAATAATATCACAAACAACTCCTGTCACTTGGAAAAAAACCTAAATCAAAAGTGACACTAGTGCTTCCCCCAAACACAGGCGAAAAGATGAAATACCTAGAACACCCGAACAGTCGACGTGAAGGCTGTTCCAGGGTTGAGTTCGAGGGTAAAGTTCGTAGAGTGTAAAGGCACCTTAGGATGTACACTGGCACAAACAAAGCAATGGCGGATTTAGAAAGAAACTTGGAAGGGAGGGGGGCGTCATGAACCACAAGTCTCATAAATATACATTTATTCAATCAATTTCACATCATTTTTACGTTTATTTTATTTGTTTATTTACTCAATAACGGCTGCAACAATTTTGTTCAAAAACGACCTGTTTATTGAGAATGAAGAATACTTTAATATCAGGTATGTATTATCATCATAGAAATGTTCTGAAGAGGCTAAAATGGCGACGGAAAGGGGTTGCTTTTCCTATAAAGTATCCTTGATTTAGTTTTTATACATCATTCCTAAAAATCAGAAATGGGTTAATAAGAAATGTGAATAAAACCGAGAAACAAATACAGGAGAAAAAAATCTGGTGCGATGCGCGCAACTCACAACTTTCACTTACCAACTTTTACTTACATGATTAAAAATAGACGTGTTTTTTTAAATGCCATTTCTCAAAATCACACAATTTTCCACACTCATATACTTATTTTCGTATTGCTTATATTTGCTCTTACAAATACAACTACACTAAATCATCAATTCGGCAATGCAAGCATAATACTCGAATTCGTCTGATTTTATAATTCTCTATGTAGTTGTTGAAAATTTCATATAGTTCCATACTCCATATATAAATAATTTCCATTAAATGAACAGAGCATCTTTAATTATATATAAACAATGGTCTGTCACCGAAGACGTACTGCGCATATTTATATACATACATATATTGTTTTTCTCCTGTATATGTTTATGTTTATGATGATGATGATTTATATGTTTACTTGATTTTTATATTTTGTATCTAACCATTTCTTATTTTTAAGCGGAACGAGAGACAGATAATTTCTCCATATAAACGAAAACAGAGGTACTTCATAGGAAAACAAAATAAACCTTCCCCATTTAAGCCCCCTCAGAACAGTTTAATAATGATAAAGCTTACCTTATATTAAAGAATATTTGATTCTCATTAAAAAAGGCGAGTTTAATCAAAATCGATGAAGCTATTTTTGAAAAAATCGAAAAAAAAAACCAACGTAAAAATGGGAAAAAATTTATGAAATAAAGTGCCCCCTCTGGTTGATCGATTTTGATGAAATTTTCGTAGTCATATCTCGGGCGTATACCCACATTAAATAACAAGTTTTATCAAAATCGTTAGAGCAGTTTTTAAGAAAATCGAAAAAAACGTAGGAAGTTTATAAATAAAGTACCCTCTCTGTTAGACCAATTTTGATGAAATGTTTGCTGTCACATCAAGGGCATATACCAAATACCCAATTTAAGGTTTATACGGTTAATAGTTTTTGAGCTAGTCTGTTCACACACACACACACAGACACACAGACCATTTCGCGGGACTTGGTCTATTTTGACTCAGGGGACCCCAAAACGCGTAATTTCGTTAAAACCGGAAGTCGAAATTTTTCATGATCGCAATACTTCCACTTACTATTTATTTCATATATAGGTAAATGAAAATAAAAAAAAGGTTTATCCAGTAGTAGTAGTAATAGTAATAATAGAGAAATATTCGTATGTTGAGCCCCCTTGATTTGAAATTAAATATGCGTTTCTTTAAATTTAAAAATTATTCAAAATATAGCATTATAATAAAAATTTGGTGCGATGTGTGCAACACACAGCTTTCACAAGATACGTAATAATCGCCATAACTCAATTTCACATATTTTTCCGCATTTACTTATTTTTTGCTCTCTAAAATACTCTACAATTTTTATTTTTAAGTTAATACTTTTATTTTCATTAGTGAAGATACGGAATTGGAACCACAATACTCCATCGTATCATTTGATAATTCTCAATTTACTTAGTTGTTGAAAATTTTATTAAGTTACCACGGAAACAAATAGTGTATATTAAATTTGAATGTTTCAAAACACGTCGACAACCCTTTCCCATGAACAGAAAGTCTTTAATTATAAACAATGGTCTCATTATAGGTGTACTGCGCATGCGTGGGCTCAACGTGTTTTATGAGTCGAAATATTTTTCTTTCTTTTTTTTCTCCTTTATATGTTTATTCGATTTTTCTCATATTAATTCATATTTCATAGATCGCTATTTTTTTATTTTTAGGCGTGATGAGAGAAAGTTAATTTCTCATTATAAACAAAAAAAAAAATGTACTTTATATGAAAACATTAGTTAGCCCTTTCCCCATTCAAGCCTGCTTTAGAACATTTTAATAGTGATAAAGCTTACCTGATATTAAAGGACACATAATTTTCAATTAAAATAAAGAATTTGATCAAAATCATTAAAGACATTTTTGAGACAATCGAAAAAAAGGTACCCCCTCCCTTTAAACAATTTCGATAAAATTTTATCTGTCATATCGCGGGCATATACATACACTAAATACCCAATTTCAAGTTCGCACGGTTTATAGTTTTTGAGCTAGTCTGTTCATACACCCACACTGGCCACTGCGAACCTCACACACTACGAAATACTGTTCGGCTATTGTAAGTAAGACAGAACTCAAAATGGTCTTTGTACACCTTGTTTGGGGATAGGGCTAGTTTCCCTTTTGAGTCAGTTAAAATAAGCTTTTAGACCATCTTTTAAGATTTTTCTGACATTGTTTGTATCTATAATAAGTTACAAAAAATGCCAGTTTTACGTATTCCGTATTTGTAATAAACATAGTTGTATTATATAAATAGCTGTTCGTAGTACGCCGGTGCGGGAAGGTTCGGAGGATTATTTGTTCGACTGTTCGGCTAATCTAAAGGGTCTTCTTTACAAAATGACCTCATTTTACTTTTTAACTGTTTCAATTACATTTATAAGAACAGATGTTAATTTATAAAACCATGTGTATTTTAGTAAATAAATGTCACAGGTAATAATATTATTAAAAAATCTGGTGCGATGCGCGCAACACACAACTTTCACTTACGAACTTAATTAGATTAGAAATCGACGTGTTTCGATAATATGTAAACGCCAATCCTCAACTTCACACATTTTTCCACATTTAGGTATATACTTATATTCAGTGGCGGTCCCGGGGGGGGGGGATATTGGGGATCAATCCCCCCTCCCCCCCCCCCGAAATTTCGACGAAAAAAAATTAGTGAGATGAATTAAAAAAAATAATTTCGCATCTAACTTTTTCTAGGGAAGTTTAGTTTAATTTTGACTAGAATTTTGTATATGAACTTAATGTATAAGCATAAGCAAATAAAGTGTACTATTTTTACGCTGTTTTTTTTTTTCTTACCGACCAATCCCTAATTTATTTATGAAGGGACTAATTTTATCAACAGTCGAGTTTTTTTTTACTGCTTGCTTATTTTTTACTACGAGTTGCTTTTTGCAGATACATCGTGAAAATAAATCGATAAATCGATCAATTTTGATGAAATTTTGACTGTCACATCGCGGGCATATACATACACCAAATACCGAGGTTGGTCAAAATCGTTAAGCCGTTTTTGAGTAAACAAAAAAAAACATGAAAATGAGACAACATTTATCAAGTAAAGTGCCCCCTCGAATTAATAAATTTTGATGAAATTTTTACTATTGCATCGCGGGCATATACATACACCAAATACCGAGTTTAATCGAAATCGTTAGAGCCGTTTTTGAGAAAATCGAAAAAAACGTAAAAATTCTTTAAATAAAGTACCCCCTCCGTTTGACTAACTTTGATGAAATTTTTGCTGTCACATCGCGGGCATATATATACACTAAATACCCAATTTCAGGTCTGTGCGCTTTATAGTTTTTGAGCTAGTCTGTTCACACACACACACACACAGACCATTTCGCGGGACTTGGTTAATTGGACTCAGGGGACCCCAAAACGTGTATTTCCGTTGAAAACCGGAAGTCGAAATTGTTCACGATCGCAATACTTTCCTTACTATATATTTCATATATAGGGAAGTGAAATTAAAAAATCTGGTGCGTGCGCGCAACACACAACTTTCACTTACCAACTTATTTAGATAAGAAATTGACGTCTTTTGTTAAATATAATTTCCCAAAGTCACACATTTTTCTACATCCATATCTTATTTTTGTTAATCGTTAAAGCCGTTTTTGAGTAAATAAAAAAACCCGTGAAAATGATACAAAATTTATTAAGTAAAGTCCCCCCTCCGGTTAATCAATTTTAATAAAATTTTAACAGTCACACTCGAGCATATAAATACATCAAATACCCAGTTTGATCAAAATCGTTAAAGCCGATTTAGAGTAAATAAAAAAAACACGTGAAAATGTTACAAAATTTATTAAGTAAA
Organism: Aelia acuminata; assembly: GCA_911387785.2. Taxonomy (NCBI): domain Eukaryota; kingdom Metazoa; phylum Arthropoda; class Insecta; order Hemiptera; family Pentatomidae; genus Aelia; species Aelia acuminata. The sequence goes on from OU426984.1 coordinate 13,423,851, forward strand.
GTCCCTCCTCCGGTTAATCAATTTTTATGAAATTTTTACAGTCATATCTCGGGCATATAAATAGATGAAATACTCAGTTTAATCAAAATCGTTAGAGCCGTTTTTGAGAAAATCGAAAAAAACCTAAAAAGTTATTAAGTAAAGTACCCCCTCCCTTTAAGTAATTTTGATGAAATTTATGCTGTCACATCGCGGGCATATACCTACACTAAATACCCAATTTCAGGATCGCACGGTTTATAGTTTTTGAGCTAGTCTGTTCACACACACACACACACACACACAGACACACACACACACACACAGACCATTTCGCGGGACTTGGTCATTTCGACTCAGGGGACCCCAAAACGTGTATTTCCGTTGAAAACTGGAAGTCGAATTTTTTCACGATCGCAATACTTCCACTTACTATATATTTCATATACAGGTAAGTGAAAGTAAAAAAGAACTTTGAAAAGTTATTAATTAGTAGCCTTATTCCGCTGGTGGCCAATAGTTTTTTATGCCGTCCTTAATTTTTTCAAAAAGGTCACAATTCTCTTATCTCTTCCTCCAAACTGACTCACAGAGATACGAGTCAAACAAAGTTGGACGAGTCCTGCACTTATTTCGTCGGTTAAAATTAAACCAAGTCTCCCTTAAAAATACTAAAACTTGACCTGCAACCTTTTCTGTAGCATCTCCATCTTGGTGTGTGACCTCCTGTAATCTCCAACTTCATGTCATGTTCCAGGGAACACTTCCTCTTCTTATGGAGAATGCTATAGCTTCTTAGTATTTCAATACACTTTTATTGAGACGATAATGGATTGCTTAATCCCAAAAGATTCATTTTTTATCGAGGAAATCTAATTTTGAGATACAAATGAAATCAAGAATTCTTTTATCATGCAGTTTAATAACCTTGCTTATAAAATCATGTGTTTACCTTTCCGGTTACAAGTGACTATAATGTAACAGTTAAAAAGTAACATGAGGTCGTTTTGTAAAGAAGACCCAATCTAAATAACATTGGAACTTGAAGAGGTAATGTCTGCACGGCCACATGTTCGGGCATTGCGCTAGTGTCCCTTTAGAGTCAGGATAAGCTTCTAGATCTACTATTAACACTTTTCTTACGTTGCACACAGGGGTATTTGGCCCTAAAAGCTGGCCAAAACCCATTTTTTGAAGTTTGAAATTTCTGGTAAATAATGACTCGAACTTGAAGTAGAGGACCTGTGGGATCATGCAACATGATTCTTATCTCTTCCAGGCCCTTAATCCGGCGGCTATGCTAATCCAGATCTGACCTTATCCTTTAACTCGTCTGTGCTCATAAGTATTGGTCTACAAAATATATTAATTTTCTTTGTTCTTACTGAAGTATCGGCGTTATCATATGATGGATAGTTCGAAGAAAGGTTTGTACTTTTTTTTTTTTTTTTTTTTTTTTTTTTTTTTTTTTTTATTTTTTTTTTTTTTGTCGGTACCCCTACCTGGCCATGTGTGGCATACGGGGGGTTACTCTACAGGTGTAACCAACCTATCCTAAGGTTTGTACTTGTTATTCAGATAGTTATAATTTTTTTTGTATTCAATACTAGTATCAATATCTTTTTGTTTTTTTGGTAGGTATATTTTAGAGCTAAAAATTAAATTTGAAGGTTAAAAGTTAAACTTCTGGGCATTTCTGGGCAACGAAATATTTTTTATGATAATGTATAATTATCGTTGATTATGTTTCTTGAAAAAAATTCTGCGAATAGCTGCGATTCGGAGACTTATAATTTTTTATTACTAAAATGTCAATTTCATTAAATAATAAAAAAAATTCAATTTTGTTATATTTTCATTTATTTATATTTTAGGATCTTCTGGAATAATAATAATAACTAGAAGGGAATTATTTGACATATTTTTAAAGTCGAAAGCAATAGCTTTAAAAAAAAATAAGGAATTTTCGTAGTCTTTTCTCATTGGGAAATATTGCCTAGCTAATAGCCTAGAGCCTAATTTTGAGGCATGATTTCTAAGTAATATGGAATGCTACTTCAAGGAAAAGAAATGTTTTTGAAACAGCAACAAGAAATGGCTAAGTGGGACGATATCAATTAAAAGCTCAAGATCTGGTGGACGCTCTGAAAAATCATTTGTTACTTTAAAATTTACAACGGATTTATCAATGGTATGCTATGACACCATCTGTTCACAAAATTTTAAGAGATGGTTTCGAAGTGATAAAAAGCCCTCTACTTCATATTGGTCTTTTATCTGAGGAAGCAGCAGAAACTCGAAATAACCATTTCCGGGTTTATAGAGAAAATAAGACCCGAAAATTTTACCGGATAGAGTGCAATCTGGATGTAATTAATAGATTAATATTGACAACAGATCCAGTTATCACAGGTATGAGAAGTTCAAGAAAAAAGGTATCAGGTTTTGTAAGGAAACTTTAGAAATGTTGTCTCCCCTAACCAACTTAACCGATAGTGGTGATTCCGAAAGTTCATTAAGTGACGAGGAAAGTGAATAATGAATAATTAAATTTAATTTGCATTTTTAAGAAAGGTTGGTGCGTTTCTTCCTAGGATATAAGTTGTGTTTCGAAGAGGTATTAAACAATTCTTAATGAATTAGGAAAATACATTTTTTTTCTTTATCATAATAACTTTTTATATTCACCTATTTTACACTATTTTCATTTTTTTAAAATAATAGTAATAGATAAATGATGATTAATCTTTAATTAGTTACAAGCATATTTCATGGGTGCAATGCATAAAGAGAAAATAATATGAACATAAATTGTAAACCCATGGATGCCTATTTCACAGTCGGTGGATTTATGTAAAAATTTATTTTATGAAAATTTTCTCCTTAGAGTATTTTTTTTATCTGCTAAAAAAGCATTTTTAATATCTATTACAAATATAGAAGCCATTTTGAGGACTTTTGAATTAATAAAATGGAAGGAAATAGTTTTGGTCAGCTTTTCGGGTCAAATACCCCTGTGTGCGTTGCTTATATCCATAATAAGTTAGAGCAAAAGTCTGAACAGCCACCACTTTCAGGTCAGCCCTTTTTGTAATAAAAATTATTCGGTCGGACATTTATTGTTCGCTCGTCTTCACGTTTCGGTTTCCATAGTACGAGATGGCTGTTCGTAGTACGCCTGTAAGGCAATGTTCGCAGGAATATCTGTTCGTTACGTGGTTCGATGCTAATAAAGAATGACTGGCAAAACACATAAAAAGCATTGTTTTTTTTTTTTCAGTTAAAATAACCTTTTAGTCCTTCTTTTCGGATTTTCTTACATTTTTTGTATCTATCATAAGTTAGAACAATAGCCAGTTTTACGTCATCCGTCTTGATATTAAGGAGCGATCAGACGTTACTGTTCGTTCGACTTCAAGTTTCAGTGTAAATAGATGTTCGTAGCACGCCTGTAAGGCAATGTTCGCAGGAATATTTGTTTGTTACGTGGTTCGATGCGAGTAAAGAATGACTGGCAAAACACATAAAAAGCATTGTTTTTTTTTTTTCAGTTAAAATAACCTTTTAGACCTTCTTTTAGGATTTTTCTGACGTTTTTTGTATCTATCATAAGTTAGAACAATAGCCAGTTTTACTTCATCCGTCTTGGTAGTTGTATTAAGGAGCGATCAGACGTTACTCTTTGTTCGACTTCAAGTTTCAGTGTAAATAGATGTTCGTTGTACGCCTGTAAGGCAATGTTCGCAGGAATATCTGTTCGAGGGTGAGGTTCGCAGAGTGTAGTGAAGTAAAATCTCATTCAAATCTCAAAATATTTCAATCACGCCCTTTCAACAGAAACCAATTTTTTTATCTTTTTTTTCGAATTTATTCTTTATTATTTATTTTAAAAGAGGACTCCATTTATATTGCTGCATTCATTTCAACGCTGATAAAGAGACCAGACACTATTCATATCCATCCGTCATAATCCTCTTCAAAATTCCCAGAGAGAGATATACAGAGAGTGGGAGAGGGGGTAAAATAAAATAAAAGCTTGTATTGAGAAACATTTCAATAGCCATTCCACAAAGAGTTTTTTTTTTTTTTTTTATTATTTTTAAATAAAGAAGAAACGAATGCTTTCTTCAATTAGTATCTGTAGATATTATCTACAGATTTAACTCGCTTCTTTATAATTTCAAAAGGGGCGCATTTGTAAAGAAAAGTATATTGTTTAGGTATGCTTTAGAAATGGCCACTTCATATTTTTTATTTCATTGAATTACTAATTAATGAAGTGGAAATCCTAAGTGGATAGTCAATATTTAAATTAAATAAATATAAAATAAGAGCAGACCCGGCCGCGCCCTGCTGTGGCTCAATAGCTATAATGAGTAGAACTAATTATATCCTACTCTTTTTAATACAGTCAAACCAAGTGTCAATGGTAAAGATAAAAAAGTTTCAACTAATCTCAAAACCAACGGAATTCAAAATAGAACATTTCGCCAAATTTAAAAATGTTTGGTGAAAAATTAAGAAAGGTTAAACTTTTTATTCTTTACATCTCATATTTTACTTTAGTAAGTATTAATGATCCATTCATTCCGGACTTACTGGATTTTTTCTGCAAATTCGAGACTGTATATATCCCTTTATCATCTGTATCCTTTTTTACTTTCACTTACCTATATATGAAATATATAGTAAGTGGAAGTACTGCGATCTTGAAAAATTTTGACTTCCGGTTTTCAACGGAAATACACGTTTTGGGGTTCCCTAAAACTAAATAACCAAGTCCCGCGAAATGGTCTGTGTGTGTGTATGTGTGTGTGTGAACAGACTAGCTCAAAAACTATAAACCATGCGAACCTGAAATTAAGTATTTAGTGTATGTATATTTCCGCGATGTGACAGCAAAAATTTCATCTAAATTGCTCAGAGGGAGGGGGTACTTTATTTAAAACTTTTTAGGTTTTTTTTCGATTTTCTCAAAAACGGCTCTAACGATTTTAATTAAACTGAGTATTTGATATATTAATATGCCTGAGATATGACCGTAAAAATTTAATTAAAATTGATCAACCGGAGGGGGGACTTTACTTAATAAATTTTGTATCACTTTCACGTATTTTTTTAATTTACTCAAAATCTGCTTTAACGATTTTGATCAAACTGGGTATTTGATGTATGTATATGCCCGAGATATGACTGTAAACATTTTATCAAAATTGATGTACCGGAGGGGGGACTTTACTTAATAAATTTTGTATCACTTTCACGTGTTTTTTTTATTTACTCAAAAACGGCTTTAACGGTTTTGATCAAACTGGGTATTTGATGTATGTATGTGCCAAAGATGTGATAGCCAATATTTCATCAAAATTGATCAACCGGAGGGGGCACTTTATTTCATTACTTTTTTTCCAATTTTTCGATTTTCTCAAAAGCGCTCTTAGCGATTTTCATCATATTCGTCATGTTTAACGGAAATTAGGTATTATTTATTATCAGGTATGCTCTATCATTATTCAAATGTTCTGAGCAAATGAAAACAAAAATAAGAAATGAATGTGGAAAAATGAGTAACTTTGAGAAGTGGCATTAATTTCTTATCTAAGTAAGTTGGTAAGTGAATGTTGTTTTTTGCGCGCACGCAACAGATTTTTCATACATGTAAAAGAAACTAATATAGAATATAATTACAATTACAATAGGAATTTATCAAAAACGATGCGCGCAACACACAACTTTCACTTACCAACTTACTTTGATTAGAAATTGAGGTGTTTTTTAAATGCCATTTCTCAAAGTCACACAATTTTCCACATTCATTTCCTTATATTTGTTTGTATTTGCTCTTAAAGTACACTATTTTTTTTTAATATATAATAGAAAGTTTTACTTGTAATAATTCGGCAATGCAAGAATAATAATCCAAGTCGTCTGATTTTATAATTCTGTATGTAGCTGTTGACAACTTCATTTAACTACCACGAAAGCGAATAATTTCCACTAAATACATATGTTCAAAAAACATTTCGACCACTCTTTCAAATGAACCGACCGCCTTTAGTTATAAGTCAGCCATTAAAAGCGTACTGCGCATGCGTGACTCAACGTGTTTTATGAATTGACGGAATTTTTTTATTTTTTTTCTCTCCTTTATATGTTTACTTATATATCTCATATTTAGTCATTTCTTATTTTTAGTCGAAACGAGAGACAGATAATTTCTCCATATAAACAAAAACAAAGGCACTTTATAGGAAAACAAAAAAGGCCCCTTCCTCATTTATGCCCCCTCACAACATTTCAGGAGGGTTCATGGTCCCAGGAGTTTATTGGGAATGACTGATATCTGGAATTGGCCACGTTGACGATATGTGTTGTAAGTATAATTAATTAGATTAATTTACTAATTACGCTATTCCTCCTATTTACAAACTATCATAATTAACGATCCTACCTTGGCACATTCCCACAATAAACATCAATAACAAATTTATCTACCATTCGAGGCAAAATAGAATCACTCACCAGTACTTCAATGAGTTCCTACACAAATATGTGGAGCAGCTCCAATAGTCAGTGGTAACATAGTTCAAACTAGTCTCCCTCCTGAATCTAGTTCATACACCGCAGAATTGACAGCAATATACCTTGGGCTGAGAGAGACTTACTACAGAGAAAGCAAAAACATCATTTTTTTTACTGACTCTCTAAGCTCCTTAGAATCAATAAAAAATGTATACTCCACTCACCCTATAATAGTTCTTATATTTGCTCTGCTTTATAAGCTAAAAATAAATAAAAGGAACGTTCTTTTCGTGTGGATCCCAGGTCACAATGACATATCTGGCAACTGTAAAGCCGATAAAGCGGCAAAGGAAGCAGCATTAATGCCACCGTCTGACTGTCTTGAGAATCCCCATACTGACATATACCCAATAATAGCATCAAAAATAACAGACAGGTGGCAAATAAACTGGACAAAGACTAGGGAAAATAAACTACGAGAAATAAAACACTCAATACGACCATGGACATCATCAATTCGGAACAACAGACGAGAAGAAATTATATTAACAAGATTACGAATTGGACATGCACTACTCACACATCATAATTTGCTAGAAAACTAAGACCAACCTGTATACAGTGTAACGTTCCCTTGACAGTTAAACACTTACTGTTTTCGTAAAAAAAAGTTTTTTGTGTTCGGCGATTTTGTGAAATGAATGTAAAGGAAGAGCAACGCGTTTGCGTAAAGTTTTGTGTCAAATTGGGTAAAATGTTTACTGAAACTTTTCAAATGTTGCAAGTTGCTTTCGGTGATGAATGTCTGAGTCGGTCAAGGTGTCATGAGTGGTACAAAAGGTTCAAGGAAGGCCGGACATCGTGTGAAGATGATTCTCGTTCAGGGCGCCCATCAACTTCGACTGACGACGATCATGATGCAAACATTTTACCCAACTTCACACAAAACTTTACGCAAACGCGTTGCTCTTCCTTTACATTCATTTCACAAAATCGCCGAACACAAAAAACTTTTTTTTACGAAAACGGCAGTAACTTTGCAATGAAGAAGGTTATCAACAAACTGAATAAACAGCTGAGCTCAGGAAGAGTCACGCTAAACAATGCTGCCAACCGCACTGCTCTATGACACTCCATTGCCGCGCAACAGTCCTGGAACTTTTTGATCACCCCTCGTATATTACTTTTTTTTTCTCACTCTACCATTTTTAAATTATCATGAACAATACTAAGCTGTTATTTGTAATATATAAAAAAAATTAACATGAAGTCGGCAAACATCACCATGGTTGTGGATTGCCTAAAATCATACAAATAAATAAATAAATAATTTACAAAAAAAATATATGAAAAGTTATTTGTATGTTATTTATCAATGAGTTTGTCCCCACCATTGAAATAAGTATTTTTTAACAAAATTTAAATGTGTTTTTGATATTATGATCCTATCTCTTAGACCATAGCGTTGATAACTGAGACAAGAGTAGCAGTCGCATTAGATTTATGTTTCTAAAGGTAGACGCACATCGCGTCGAACCAAGTACCCGAACAACAGAACATGCCAGATCTTTCATTTGTTCTATTAGCCGAAGTTGCCCGAGACTGGCTGTTCGTTTTTACGGTTCGAATTCGTGAATCGGTTCTCAAATACAGGTTCGGTTCCCAGGTAGAGTTGGGTGAGGTCACTCCTGATTCGTATCGAGAGGTCAACCAAAGACTGCGCTGACCGCAACCAGTTCTACTTGTACATCGCACGGGTCATCCGTTCTTTGTAATCATCGGGATAATATTACAACTGCCTCACTGCCTACTAGGCAGGTTGTCATAACTGAACCATTTCAATTACAGTTGTTGTCTATTCATACATCCGTCTACAATAAACATTATTGTTCACATGGTGAACAGTCCTTTGCTGAGTAAGAGTATGTCAATCCCTATGTGGAGAACTGACAAATTGGGGCTAAGGACAGTGTTTCAAGTACTAGCAGATCCTAGGAAAAAATATTTTGATTGTTGAATTTCACGAAAAATGCTGTAGTAATTATGAATAACTTTCATTTTGGAAGTCCTTAAGAACTAAGAACATTAAGAAATCACTATTTCGGTAGATTATGTAAGATTTTAGGGAAAATATGGAAACATCATCGTTTAGTTGATACACGTCGTCGCGCTATGAAATAAATTCAATACCTTAATAAACCAAACAGTGTATATCAAATCACCTTCAAAATAACTAGACAAGAGAGATTATAAAAAAAAAAAAATATTTACCTGAACATTATCTAAATAGATTTTTACTTTCACTTACCTATATATGAAATATATAGTAAGTGGAAGTATTGCGATCGTGAAAAATTTCGACTTCCGGTTTTCAACGGAAATACACGTTTTGGGGCCCCCTGAGTCGAAATAACCAAGTCCCGCAAAATGGTCTCTGTGTGTGTGTGTGTGCGTGTGTGTGTGTGTGTGTGTGTGTGTGTGTGTGTGTGTGTGTGTGTGTGTGTGTGTGTGTGTGTGTGTGTGTGTGTGTGTGTGTGTGTGTGTGTGTGTGTGTGTGTGTGTGTGTGTGTGTGTGTGTGTGTGTGTGTGTGTGTGTGAACAGACTAGCTCAAAAACTATAAACCGTGCGAACCTGAAATAGGGTATTTAGTGTATGTATATGCCCGTGATGTGCCAGCCAAAATTTCATTGAAATTGCTCATAGGGAGGGAGTACTTTATTTAATAACTTTTTAAGTTTTTTTCGATTTTCTCAAAAAAGGCTCTAATGATTTTTATTAAACTGAGTATTTGATCTATTTATATGCCCGAGATATGACTGTTAAAATTTCATCGAAATTGATCAACAGGAGGGGGGACTATACTTAAAAAATTTTATATCATTTTCACGTGCTTTTTTTATTTACTCAAAGCCATGCATGCGGAGTACGCCTTTAATGAGAGACCATAGTTCTTAATTAAAGCCGTTCTGTTCATTTGAGAAGTGGCAATTAACAAAACGCATCAATGTACCATCTAAGTAAGATGGTAAGTGAAAGTTGTGTGTTGCGTGCACGCAACAGATTTTTTTAAAAAATATGATCTAATTTCAGGTGTAATTTTTTTGATTCATCTAGAATTCTTTTGATTGGGAAAGTGGTTCTATAAATAGAAATTATATAAACATATACTACAAATACATATGTATGTATATTTTAATACATATTTATGGTATTAGGTAATTGTGTATGAAATAGATAATAAATGAATACATTTATAGAGCTTCATTACAATAAATACTCATTCTACAGTGGAAAATACGCCTTTAATGACGAAACCATTATTTATAATTAAAGACGTTCTCTTCATTTAATGGAAATTATTTGTTTATAACTAAATGAAGTTTCCAACTTATTAGTTTGAGAGTATTATGCGTGCATTGCCGAATTATTACAAGTAAAAACTCTTACTTATCAATAAGCAATTTTAGAGAGCAAATACAATTTGGGGTGAATTTAGGGAATGGCGTTTACACATTTATCAAAACACGTCAATTTCTAATCTACGAGTAAGTGAAATTTGTGTGTTTCGTTCATTGCACCACATTTTTTAAAATATGAACAAGGCGAGTTTAGTAGGGTCACTAATCAAATATAATTCTTACTATAATTATTGTATGATCTCATTCTGAGTGAAATTTATAACAAATTTTGAATGAGTCTAGGGATGACTTTCTTTTCATTCATAAATATTTCATTCAAAAGACAGATGTGAGGTAGGGAGGGGGGTGCGATTTTCTATAATATGTGCGTGCCAATGCAAGTCAACATCAAAGAGACTGGAATAAGACGCAAAAGAATGAATGAACGGCTGCCGAGATGTAGAAGGCTCTACACGAAGGTGCTTTACATGTCATCAAACAGGTTAGTCCTTTAATCAAGTGTAATGGCTGAGTTCATCATCGGAATTACACAAGATCGTGGGCGTCGGGAAGTATTTCCCACCGGATTCCTCATCCCACTTCCCGAGATGAAATGCATCTCTAGTTTTGATAGAAAGCTGCATCCCAAAAATGTATTTCTGTAAAAAAAAAAAAAAAAAAAAAAAAATCGAACGTTTTCCAAGTTGTTCATTTTAATTGATTTTATTTTTTTCTTGAAAGAATAAAGGGTTCATTCTGCCATAACAGATATTAGAGCTGTAAGGACTCATTCACTCAATGACTATATAAAAATGTACATAAAGAAAAAAAGAAAAAAAGTAATCTATATAAATAAACATGAAAATCCATACCGTTTGTCCTAAATTCTCCAAATTTCGCTCAGAGGTTCTTTGATACCAGGTGCGAACACCTGTCCATATTAAAATTGCATAATTTCTGCCAATCTTCAGATGATATTCTTTGTTGTTATAAAAATCGTAATGATCTCGCTTTACAATGGTTCTTTACGAAATCGACCTTTTCTTTAGCAAAATGAAATTCCCCGGGTGAAACCGGGATATACAGCTATAATCTATGTAAATAAAGATGAAATTCTGTTTGTTCTTTATAGAAATCCATACCATGTGCAAAAACCTATCCGTATTAAAATTACATAACCTCAGCCGATCTTCAGCTGATATTCTTTATTATTATAAAAACCGTAATGATATCGCTTTACTTTGGTTTATTACATTAGAAAAATGAAATTCTCCGGGTGAAACCGGAAAATAAAGATGAAATTCTGGTGGTTCTTTATAAAAATTCCTACTGTTTGTCCTAAATTCTCCAAATTTCGCTCAGTGGTTCTTTCATACCAGATGCGAACACCTGTCCATATTATAATTGCATAACTTCAGCCAATGTCTGGGTATATTCTTTAAGGTTATAAAAATCGTTTTGATCTCGCTTTACATTAGTTTTTACAAAATCGACCGTTTGAGTCGGTAAAAGTCTCAGTTTATAGATTTAAAAAATGAAATTCTCCGGGTGAAACCGGGATATACAGCTAGTAATCTATATAAATAAAGATGCAATTCTGTTTGATTGTTTGTTCTTTATAGAAATCCATACCGTTTGTCCTAAATTCTTCAAATTTCGCTCAGTGGTTCTTTGATAACAGGTGCGAACACCTGTCCATATTAAAATTGCATAACTTCAGCCAATCTCTGGTTGTTTCAATGTTATGAAAATCGTTTTGATCTCGCTTTACATTGGTTTTTACGAAATCGACCGATTGAGTTGATAAAAGTCTGACTTTATAGATTTAAGAAATGAAATTCTCCGGGTAAAACCGGTGTATACTGCTAGTAATAAATAAAATGTAAACCTCGAAGAAGGAAAAAATAAATAAATGAAATAACAATCACAGAAATGAAATGAAATTACATTCTCACATTCATACCTGGGAAACTCCGATTCGTGCTTTGCCGCCCATTTTTGGAAGGCAAAGCAAGACTCTGGGAGATCCCAGTGCTTCTCTCTCATCCGTATCACTGTAATTAAAACTTATGGAGACTCGATGAGAGCACTCAGCTACTTAAGTACAGCGGATGTTCATTAACGCTAAATTACTAATCTTTACTTCTATTAATTCGAAATTTATGCTTGAGGTGCCATTAAACTGGTAAAAATTGAAATTGATGAAATTTGAAAAATTAATAAAAAATAATAAGAGAAAATATAACTGTAACTTAATCATTTGAACTTGAAATTTCTAAAAGAAAAGAGAACTAAAACTAAAAAAAGTGCATTTTTTTTTTTGGCTTGTACCATGCCAAAATATCAATGTAATACAAAATTATTTATTAATATTTTTTTTTAAAAATCTTTCAAATGGAGCAAATGCCTGAAAAAGAAATGCTTATAAGCAGAACACTCGATCGATAATTATATCGACTCTTTTCATTCAAATTAAAGTGAAAGAAGGATTCATGTAAAAATTAATATGAAAAACCCAGGGAATTGGGTATTTATACTTTTTTTTTTTTTATAATAAATATAATAAAGAAAATGCTGTGCTCATTGATGAAAAACAAATGATTCAAGTAGCTTATTTAGGTCAGAAGTTAAAGATTTTTGGCCACTGAATATGAATGTTTATTACTAATAAATACAAGATATTTAATGCTCAATGTAAAGAATTATGCAATTGACTTGAAATATGTCTCTTAAAAACCAATATTTCCATATCGAACACACGAGAAATCAAATCTCCTATTTGACAAATTGTCCTATTTGAAAACATTTTTAAATATAATAAATGTAAGCAAATAAAATAAAGATAAAGAGGAAATTTTAAAATTGTGTTAAATTAATTGAACCTGAATTGGTTTTAAAAAGTTCCTTTGACAACAAATGGTCAGAAATAGTGATTGAAAATGAAGGAAAATAATTGATTTTTAAATATATTGGAGAAAATATTAAATTAACATGGATGAAGACAATATGGTTCTTTAGAGGGGGAAAGACCCCGAATTAGTGAAAAAAAAATAATAATAATAACGAAAACTAGGGACTAATTAAAGCTAATCAAGACCATTTTTAACTAGAAAAAATATATACTTTATCTTTAACTTTAGATGTTCGAGTACTATCTACGCCGTCCCAGAATATATATATATAAGAAGCTATGAAATGACGCGTTAGTCTTGTTCTGAAGCTCAAGCTATAGGTTCTTTGTGTGTTAATTATTTGTGTTTCAATAATCAGTGTGGCACTGGAAATTATTATTTTCTTCGAATAAAATTGTTTAACCCAAATAAGTTTTACAATGAGTTGAAATTTGAGGTTGAGTAATCTTATCAGTGCCGCTGGCATAACAGAACACTAACCAAAATACTTACAGTTTAATAAATTTTAAATAACATTCAACTTATCAATAGCAGAGGAATTTTTACAATTCCGGGAATCCGGAATGTAAATCAGCGCTGAATGGGCCATTATCGACAACTGTGTCTTGTAATATATCACAATTAAAACTGAATAACGGCCTCTACCCCAGTTCGAGTTATAAAAAAAAAAAAAAAAGGAGGGAAAAAATGAAAAGAAAAAAAGCTTCAATGAGCCGCAGTATTTCCCCATGGAGGCCATAGGCGAACTAAAATATTATTCGTATCGCAGGGTCTCTAATCCGCGTATATACGACCGCCCCTTAATGGACTTAGGCCTGCTTCAGTCTTCTCGTCCCATTCTGTTCTGCAGTATTCTCGTTGCAGTTGTAGTGGTCGATAAGTTGGAAATGCATGTGTCGCGATTCTCTGGGGCTTAGCGAACAGAGGACGGTGAAGAGATATTGGCGAAGTGACCTTTTGGTAGAAAAAAAAAATATGAAACCTTTACTTAGGATGGAGGCGGTATTTTTTGTTTATATGTGAGGCATTAAGATACAGAAGTGGATAAACCAATTTTTGTAATTTTTTAATGAAGAATAAAGAATTTTTAATAAATAATCTCCCGAGATCCTTAAAAGATGTACTGGGTGATAATGAAGTCCCTAGATATATATATAAATTCATAGACTCTATGAGGGAGTCTCTGCACTGTTTCAGTTTTTGAAAGCCAGAGGGCTCTACAACAGAATTTAAAATTCAGTTATCGACGCCAATGATCCATTAGCATGGCTACTTACAATACTAAAGGTCGCGAGATCGCGTCCTGCGGTGGCACCTAGGATTTTTTAAAGGAAATAAAAAATACTTGGCTATGGCGTCCCTCGGATAGAATGTAATGTAGCCTGGATATAGCCCGAATGTAGTAATGTAGCTTGTATAGGTAGTAATGGACCTTGTATAGGTAGTTGCTAAGGCTACATGTTGAAGGATGTGGGTCGAAAGTTCTAGATTGAATTTTATCCGAGTTCTCCTCTGATCCTGATCCCACTAATCTCATTGTTTACCATCAACTTCTATACGCTTCATCGAGTTGATGCATTGCTGTTGATGGAGCACCCTTAGATAGATACCACATTTGCAGACTTTGCGGACATGTGGAAATAAAAGTAAAACAGAAAAAAAAAAAAATCAAAATGTAATTAAGATCAGGGTCACCTGTGGTACAGTGGTTAGCATGACAACCAACAATAATAAAGGTCGCAGGTTCGCGTCCCACGGTTGCCGTAGGATTTTTTAATGGGAGTAAAAAATCCTTAGCTATTCCGCCCCTCGGATAGGACGTAAAACGGAGGTCCCGAGACTGTACGATGTCAGGTACTCGTTAAAGATCCTCTCCTAATTATAACTGGATAGGAAAAATTTAGGACTCCCACTGTAACATCGTCCGATTAGCCTTAGTGGCATAAAGAGACGTTAAACAAACTAAAAATGAATTATATAACACATTACGTTAAATCAAATAAAAAAATCTGGTGCGTGCGCGCAACACACAACTTTCACTTACCAACTTACTTAGATTAGAAATTGACGTGTTTTGCTAAATATCATTTCCCAAATTCACACATTTTTCTACATTCATATCTTATTTTTATTAATCGTTAAAGCCGTTTTTGAGTAAATAAAAAAAACACGTGAAAATGATACAAAATGTATTAAGTAAAGTGCCCCCTCCGGTTAATGAATTTTGATGAAATTTTAACAATCATATCTCAGGCATATAAATACATCAAATACCCAGTTTGATCAAAATCTTCAAAGCCGTTTTTGAGTAAATAAAAAAAACACGTGAAAATGATACAAAATTTATTAAGTAAAGTCCCCCCTCCGGTTAATCAATTTTGATGAAATTTTAACAGTCATATCTCGGGCATATACATACATCAAATACCCAGTTTGATCAAAATATTTAAAGCCGTTTTTGAGTAAATAAAAAAAACACGTGAAAATGATACAAAATTTATTAAGTAAAGTCCCCCCTACGGTTAATCAATTTTGATGAAATTTTAACAGTCATATCTCGGGCATATTAGAACATCAAATACTCAGTTTAATCAAAATCGTTAGAGCCGTTTTTGAGAAAATCGAAAAAAACCTAAAAAGTTATTAAGTAAAGTACCCCCTCACTTCAAGTAATTTTGATGAAATTTATGCTGTCACATCGCGGGCATATACCTACACTAAATACCCAATTTCATGATCGCACGGTTTATAGTTTTTGAGCTAGTCTGTTCACACACACACACACACACACAGACACACACACACACACACAGACCATTTCGCGGGACTTGGTCATTTCGACTCAGGGGACCCCAAAACGTGTATTTCCGTTGAAAACCGGAAGTCGAAATTTTTCACGATCGCAATACTTCCACTTACTATATATTTCATATATAGGTAAGTGAAAGTAAAAATTTATTTCCTAGGATTACACGGCGGGGGGTGAAGCCAATAATTATTGGTCCACGCAGATTTGCACCTGCATTGTCTTCATTAATTAGTCTTTCAATGAAATAAAAAATCTGAAAAAAAATATATTGCTTGCCAGAGAATCATTCGAGATTAATGTAAACATATGTTGATAGTTTTTTGTAACATTTTACATGCAGATGAAAAAGTTGAGTAAAACAAAAAAAAAAAAAAAAAACCGTTTGTGGATATCATTTAAAATTATTAAGCTGTAATTTTACAAAGTAAATTATAATATATTTAAAATTAATGTTTTTACTTTCACTTACCTATATATGAAATATATAGTAAGTGGAAGTATTGCGATCGTGAAAAAATTCGACTTCCGGTTTTCAACGGAAATACACGTTTTGGGGTCCCCTGAGTCGAAATGACCAAGTCCCGCGAAATGGTCTGTGTGTGTGTATGTGTGTGTGTGTGTGTGTGTGTGTGTGTGTGTGTGTGTGTGTGTGTGTGTGTGTGTGTGTGTGTGTGTATGTGAACAGACTAGCTCAAAAACTATAAACCGTGCGATCCTGAAATTGGGTATTTAGTGTAGGTATATGCCCGCGATGTGACAGCATAAATTTCATCAAAATTACTTAAAGGGAGGGGGTACTTTACTTAATAACTTTTTAGGTTTTTTTCGATTTTCTCAAAAACGGCTCTAACGATTTTGATTAAACTGAGTATTTCATCTATTTATATGCCCGAGATACGACTGTAAAAATTTCATCAAAATTGATTAACCGGAGGGGGGACTTTACTTAATAAATTTTGTAACATTTTCACGTGTTTTTTTTATTTACTCTAAATCGGCTTTAACGATTTTGATCAAACTGGGTATTTGATGTATTTATATGTCCGAGATATGACTGTAAAAATTTCATCAAAATTGATTAACCGGAGGGGGGACTTTACTTAATAAATTTTGTAACATTTTCACGTGTTTTTTTGATTTTCTCAAAAACGGCTCTAACGATTTTGATCAAACTGGGTATTTGATGTATTTATATGCCCGAGATATGTCTGTAAAAATTTCATCAAAATTGATCAACCGCAGGGGGCACTTTATTTAATAAATTTTGTATCATTTTTACGTGCTTTTTTTATTTACTCAAAAACGGCTTTCACGATTGTAGCCAAACTGGGTATTTGATGTATGTATATGCCAAATATGTGATAGCCAACATTTCATCAAAATTGATTAACCGAAGGGGGAACTTTACTTAATAAATTTTGTATCATTTTCACGGGATTTTTTATTTACTCAAAAACGGCTTTAACGATTAATAAAAATAAGATATGAATGTAGAAAAATGTGTGACTTTGGGAAATGATATTTAACAAAACACGTCAATTTCTTATCTAAGTAAGTTGGTAAGTGAAAGTTGTGTGTTGCGCGCACGCACCAGATTTTTTTCTTTAATATACTTGAAAACGCAATTTTTTAAAGAAGATTAATTTTATAAAACACTAGCTTTGGGGTCCGCTCAGTGAGCTGTGGAATAGGTGGAATGAAACAATAACTTTAAAATGTAATAGTACAGAAAAATAGACCAAAATGAATCATGATTAAAACAAAATTTCTACCATCCTGAAACTTCAGTTTAGTATTTGTGGTAAGTTTCGAAACCTCAGAGTCCATATATGGTTTGGGTATAAGAGACCCCATTAATGCGGTTTTCTCAATGCGTTTTCTTCCCTTTTCTTGACTATGAAAAATTAT
Organism: Aelia acuminata; assembly: GCA_911387785.2. Classification (NCBI taxonomy): domain Eukaryota; kingdom Metazoa; phylum Arthropoda; class Insecta; order Hemiptera; family Pentatomidae; genus Aelia; species Aelia acuminata. The sequence goes on from OU426984.1 coordinate 13,441,380, forward strand.
TTTGGCAGCAAATATGTCCTGGTATGTACCATTTTTTATGGTTTCTATGTTCTGATTCCATTGAGACCATTCTCATGACGGTACCGTATCCTTATCAAGTTGAGTAACTTCTCCTTCTTCGAATTCGGTTGAAAATTTACGAACAGAACAGAACTATTATATGAACACTTTATTTTCGGTACATATTCCAATAGGTTATATATTTTATTCATATTATCTATAGGTTATCTATTTTATTCAGTGTTAGTTTTTATTCGCTCACTACATTAATAAGCAATTTTTCTTTTCTTGTAAATTTACTCTTATATTGTATATTGATTAAAGGCAATGTTTCGACCAATTCTTTCCTCTTCTGTAAAACTTAATTCGCTTAGGAATCCAGTTGGTTTTGTTTATTTTTAATTTCAATTCATTGCAGAGATGTAATGACCTTATTGAAAAACGAAAAGAAAAAAATAATTATTTATACATAATCTCGTGTAATTTAACTCTTAGCTTGGCAAGAATAGATGCACAGTGAGTTTTTTAATTTGTTTATATTTTTCTGTCAGTTGGAGGCTAAAATAACAAAAATCTGAAGAAATTTTTTTTTTTTTTGTAAAAACATAAAAGTTTATTGTTGTGGTACTATATATGATACCTTGCACGATTTTTTCATTAAATAAATGGAATTTTGTGTTTTGTGGATTATAATTATTAAATTAATGATATAATACACCAAAATCAGTAAAAAGAAATATAAAAAGTTATGTATAAGTTATATAAAAAGTTACTTTTATGTCAATTAGATAAAATTTTACTAAACTTATGTTTCCTCTACGTAGCGCCATTTTGTTGTTTGTGTTGATCTTGAAGAAGGTTTTGCTTGTTTGCTCGGCAAAATTAGCTGTCACTATCAATCAATATAATCAAATCACTTCTCAGTTAAATTCCCTAGATGATGAAAAAGAAACGAAACGAAAATATTCATCCTGGAGCGGGGTAAAAATTGACAAAGTCGTGGTGTCATATATGGTACCTTGCCAAGCTAAGGGTTAAAGAAAACAGCTGAAGCTAAAACCACAACAAACCGAACTAATGAAGGATAACCTTATGAATTGAGCTAAGCTAGCGCTCCTGGCTTGTCGAAATGTCGAACTAAATTTTTTCATTCATTAACTCGCATGGTTTTATTAGAGGGGCTAATTACATGTAGCGAGAGGCTTAAAATTACAGCCCTTGTCCCTTCAACATTACACACTTAAAATGAAAACTGAAACCTTCTTCATCGTTAGGGGCAATAGGGCAATATGACAACATAACGTTCTTGATAGTACATGTAGTCGCTTTTTAGCCTTTTCGGCACGCACATTGTACACTTTGCTTTATAATATATATTGCTTAAAAATTACATTTCTAATTAAATAGAAAAATTACTTTCATTTCCCTCTATAATTGTTTTTTACAGTTTTATAAGAATAAAAATAATGGCTTAACGAACCCAAAGGCCCGATGCCGACACCAGCAATCGCTCCATCCACCTCCCCCCGCCCAATCCCAAATCCACAAGATCAGCCTCACCGAATCCTCCCACCTTCACCTAGGCCTACCCCTCGGACGTTTTTCTCTCTCACTTTCAACTTGAGCCCTGATTCCCCTAAACCTATCCACACCCGTAGACTAGTTTACCTCAGAATAATGAGCATTTTACTTTAGGAGAATCCATGACTATTTGTGGTGTTTTGGTGAACTAAAGATTTCTGTTTAGAGCGATAAATCCTACGCATAACCTCATTTTTTGGTGAGCGAGTCCATCGGACTTAGCCGGGAGGAACTTCCAAGGAATTTCCACCGACAATCCCACATCTGCCACCCATGGGATGCTCCTCGCGGCTATGAGATCCGCGTGAGGACAGTTTTATAAATATGTAATAATTGTAATATCTTGAAATAAATTTTAATATATATATAGAGTAATATTTAGAGTAATTAACAATAAAAGAAAGCTATGAGTTCGTAAGCCACCCCCTTCGCAAAACTAGGAACTCAGATACCCGTTGGTTATCCTAGGGTTAACAATAACTCATGTCCAATTTTATAATACAAAGTTAAGGCCAAACCTCGCATAACTGTTAACACGATATGTCATATAATATAACTGAGTTCAGAGCTTGTAAAACATATTTAATTCTTGTATTAATCGTTTTTTCAGTGCGAAGTAGGCTGGTGAAATATTGCTGCGGACTATATCACCATTAACCGCGACAATAAAAATCTTTAATGGGCTTTATGTTCCCACGTTAGAGACTGTAAAGATAATTATGGTTGCCCCGTCTGATATGGCCCCTCTGTGGCTTATTTTTTATTTATTTCCTTTTTTGTTTTATTTTTCTCCGAGAGAGGACGCAGTTATTTATGTCCGCCGCGTCCCTTGTCACTCAAGCAAGTACTGCACGCCCTCGGAGATAAGTACTTCAAAGAATCCTTCAAGGGTTCATTTGTTTTTTTTTTAGTAGCGACGTGGAAACTTACTCCCACGACCTAATTCCTATACCGAGGAATGATCTTGTTATTTGGAAATTTAATCAGATTTAAATTTTAAATACATATTCTTTTTACTTTCACTTACCTATATATGAAATATATAGTAAGGGAAAGTATAGCGATCGTGAAAAATTTCAACTTCCGGTTTTCAACGGCAATACACGTTTTGGGGTCCCCTCAGTCCTAATAAACAAGTCACGCGAAACGGTGTGTGTGTGTGTGTGTGTACAGACTAGCACAAAAGCTATAAATCGTACGTATCTGAAATTGGGTATTTGATGTATTTATATGCCCGCAATGTGACAGCGAAAATTTCATCCAAATTTGTCTAACGAATGGGGCACTTATAAAATTTTCATTTCTACGTTTTTTTTTTTTTTTTCAATTATCTCAAAAACGGCTCAAGCGATTTTGATCAAACTCCTCAAGTTTAATGAGAATCAAATATTCTTTAACATCAGGTACCTTTTATTCTATAAGCTATAAACCATACGAATCTGAAATTGGATATTTGGTATATGTAAGTGCCCGCGATATGACAGCAAAAATTTCATCAAAATTGGTCAATTAGAGGGGGTACTTAATTTTAAGAAGTTTGTCTAAGTTTTACGTTTTTTTTTTTTTTTTTATTTACTCAAAAACGGCTTTAACGATTTTGATTAAACTCGGTATTTGATGTACGTATATGCCCGCGATGTGACAGTCAAAATTTCATCAAAATTATTCAATTAGAGGGGGCACTTTACTGAATAAATGGTTTCTCATTTCACGTGTTTTTTTTTATTTACTCAAAAAAGGCTTTAACGATTTTGATCAAAATGGGTATTTGAGGTATGTATGTGCTCGCAACGTGACAGCCAAAATTTTACTACGAGACGTAAATACACCTTCTATCGATTCACCGTCATGATATATTTACAAAAAACAACTCGCAGTAATAAACATGCAAGCATTAAAAAAAAAACTAGACTGATGATGAAATTAGGGGTCCTTTAAAAAAACAAATTAGCAATAATGAATCGAAAAGTGCTGAGAACTTTCAAGTTTTGCAATACACTCATACTATATAACTTATTGTTCAGGCAAGTTAGGTTTTAATAATAAAAACCTTTCGCTTCCCTGATGAAGAAAGTATGGCCGGTGCTCAATGCTCTTAGTTTTGTTGGTTAATGTATTAAAAGTTTTATATATTAAAAGAATAAGATGAAAGATATTTAACATAAAGTTTACATTTGAAATTTAGAAAATATTAACATAATTAATAAGATGATCAAAGTAATATGAAAAAGGAACAAAATAATATGAAAGGAAATAAAGGAAATTCTCTGATATTTAAAGCTTAAACAATAATTTATTTAACACAAATAATTTATTAAATAAGAATGAAACAAATGATTGAACGAAAATGTAAACAACTTATAAACTATTATAGACAAAAATATGCTTTTATCGAATGGCCATTGAAGAACTAAAGAGTAAAATAATAAACAAATGACTAATAACTATAATACAAAGACTGAATTCAGCAATTTGATTTAATTTTAAAAGATAAAGTTCAATGTTCAGAAAATGTTATTTAAAATTGAAGATTAAACACAATGTAATGTTCATACATTATTAAAAAAAATAATGATGGAAGTATTTTACTTTAAAGGTCCATCCCGCTGGGAACTTAATCTTCCTCTTCGCTCGTCTTCTAAAATAATTTTTGCAAATGTGCACAATACACAATTGAACACCCTGGGTGAACGGGAATGTAATAAATGTTTTTAAAGAATGTTTTAAGCGTGTGGAGTAATGCGTACTCGGCTTGCGAGAATCAACAGCTGACTGACTTGGTGAAGCGTCTTTTGTTTGTCTCAGGGCGTCTTCGACCAATCACAGACGCCCACGCACATAACACTAAACTAATGCTAATTAAATACTTAATATCGATTGGTATGACTTATATAATTTATATAATTATATTATTATATAATAACTTGATACATAATTATTACATTAATAATAATAATTAATTAAATTTAAAATTAATTTGAAAATAATGAATTAAACAACAAATAAACTAAAATAATTTAAAACAACATATGGGTTCCCCGAACATTTATGGAGATATACAAATATAAAAATATAAATATGGGAAAATGTGTGAAGTTGAGGAATGACGTTTACATATCATCAAAACACCTGAGTATTTATATTTATTTAAGTATGTCTATTTCTAACCTAAGTAAGGTATTAAGTGAAAGTTGTAAGGTGCGCGAATCGCACCAGATTTTTTTTTTTTTTAACTGAACAATTTTATTTTCCAATGAACTGAATATATATTTCCACCGAATGATCGGTTGAAAGACTTCACTGAAGCAATATTTGCCCTTCTCGTGGAGTCTGATTAAGATGGGTGATGGGAAGCGAGGACTAGAGGAGGAATCATTTAGGTCGGGAACCGCTGAAGAAGCTTAACGAGATGTTGGCTTAGCTGAGGAGGCATCCTTCTTCTAATTGGCATCTAAAGGACCTGTCTTAACTTAATAGTCAAATTAAACTGCTACTCAAAGATATAGAAAATACTATATTATTCAGTGCAAAAATCAAAAATAAAATGGGAGAAAAAACATATGATCAGGGGTCACCTGTGGTATGGTTAGCATGGCAACCTACAATACTAAAGGTCGCGGGTTCACGTCCCGGGGGGGCCCTAGGATTTTTAAATGGGTGTAAAAAATCCTTGGCTATGCCGTCCCTCGTATAGGACGTAAAATGGAAAACCCGAGCCTGTACGATGTCAGGTAATCGTTAAAGATCCCTTTCCTAATTATATCTGGATAGGCAAAACTTACTGTAGCCTTAGTGGCACAAAGTGACGTTAAACAAAACATATGATTAGAAATAAAAAATCCGTAAATCTATCCGTGATTTATTACTTTCACTTACCTATATATGAAATATATAGTAAGTGAAGTATTGTATTTATATAGGAAGTGGATCGTGAAAAATTTCGACTTCCGGTTTTCAACGGAAATACACGTTTTGGGGTCCCCTGAGTCAAAATAACCAAGTCCCGCGAAATGGTCTGTGTGTGTGTGTGTGTCTGTGTGTCTGTGTGTGTGTGTGTGTGAACAGACTAGCTCAAAAACTATAAACCGTGGGAACCTGAAATTGGGTATTTAGTGTAGGTATATGCCCTCAATGTGACAGCAAAAATTTCATCAAAATTGGTCAAAGGGTGGGGGTGCTTTATTTAATAACTTTTTATTAATGACAGATCATTGCTCATAATTAAAGCCGTTTTGTTCATTTGAAAAGTGGCAATTAACAAAACATATTTATTTCTAATCTAAGTAAGTTGGTAAGTGAAAGTTGTGTGTTGCACGCACGCACCAGATTTTTTTTCATTTAGTAGCGGAGAAAGAAAACTATCATTATGCACCAAAAAATGAACAAAAATCTGGTGTGAATTTTTGATCGGTTGCGCGCAACGCACAACTTTTACTTACCAATTTACTTAGAATAGAAATCGACGCGTCTTATAATCTAAATACTATATATGTACTATATATATATATATATATATATATATATATATATATATATATATATATATATAGATATATATCTAAATAATAAAATCATTATAAATTATAATTTATTAGTATTTAAACGCCATTTCGTTTGACTAAATAAGTTATAGAATATTATAATTTGAGCATCACGTATTTACTCTCTAAAGTACAAAAAAAAATTGTCTTTTTTTTTGCGATAATACGCTATTGCAAGTACAATACTCCATCGCGTCTGATTTTTTAACTGTCTATTTAGTTGTTGATAACGTCATTTAGTTACCATGAAAGCGAATAATTCCATTAAAATTTAATGGAATTATTTATTCATATTGATATTAACATTTAATTAATGATTCATATTTCATATGAACAGAACGCCTTTGGTTATAAGTATGTCATTAAAGGCATACTGCACATGCGTGGTATCAACCTGTGTATTGAGTTGTAGGAATATTTTTTTTTTCTCTTGTATATGTTTACTCGATTTTTTTTTTTCATATTTAGCCATTTATTATTTTTAGACATAACGAGAGGCAGTTAATTTCTCCATATAAACATAAGCACGGGTACTTTAGAGGAAAACAAAAAGTCCCCTTCCCCATTTAAGCCCCATCAACATTCTTTTAATGAATAATAGGTACCTGATGTTAAAGAAAATTTTATTCTCATTAAACTTTGATCAAAATCGCTTGAGCCGTTATTCAGATGATTGAAAAAAACGTAAAAATGAGGCAAAATTTTATAAACAAGTGCCCCCTTCGTTTGAATAATTTTGAAGAAATTTTCGCTGTCACATTGCGGGAATATATATTAGGTTATATATTAGGTTATAGTTTTAGAGATAGTCTGTTCACACACAGACCATTTCGCGTGTTTTTTATTTGGACTCAGAGGACCCCAAAACATGTATATATTTCCATTAAAAACCGGAAGTCGAAAGTTTTCACGATCGCAATATATTCCTACATATATTATATAAGTAACTGAAAGTAAAAATGTTAAATGTTTCCCCGTTATTTTTATCTATGGATTTATTATTAAGTCGACATCTGTTTCTGTCACGTCCTGAAACGAGTGATATACGGAACAGTAACGGAATAACTTTCACATATATGAAAGCGATGAGAGACAGCCCAAGATTTTGGCAGGGTTAGGCGATGCATTGGGCTGGGCAAAGTTCCAAAATATAAGGACCTGCCTCGTAGAGTAACTTTTTGGAACCTTCCCCGGGGCTAAACGGTTCCCAACTGTTTTCGTTGCCAACGTCTGCGTGTCGTTCATTCATCAACTGTGTGAGTGTGTTTGGGTGAAGGTGTTTTGTTGTCAACATTTAAACAGTTCCGCTGTATTGACAAAATGACTTATCTACTGTAACAAGTTAAGATCTGGTCACACATGCCCGGCACAGGGTCAACCGACCCATTACTATCTATCCTTAATATTTGAATCAGACTCCAATTTTGGTTAAAATGCTAATCAGCTAACAAATTCTTAAATATATATATATATATATATATATATATATATATATAATTTTTTTTTCTATTATTCGATGATAGACTAGATAAACATGACTTGGAATAATCAAATCAATCTCTTTATTATAATATAAGCCCATGCTGCGGTGCAGTTATGTGTGAACAGAACTTAACAGTGACTTTAACTGTCGGTATGGCAGAGTGGGCAAACGCGTATTTTCTAACGTTACAACATATGATTGGGAACCCGAAGATACCAAGTTCAAAACCCAGGGTAATGGGATATTTAATAATACTCGAAATCAATCGCCACCCTCTCCCCTGGCCCGGGAAACCCTGTATAGCCTAAAAGGCGAGAAAGGGCAGGAACAATTAAAAAAATAAATAAAAAGTAACAGTGACTGTTGAAACGAACCCAGTTACATCTTTATTCAAACCTTCTATATCTATAATTCTAATAGCCTCTTCCTACACTCTTGATTACTTTATTAACACTAAACCTACCAGAGCGGCCAAATGACCGCTTTTGAGACTTTAATCTAAATTGTTAAATTCCAGGTTTTTATTTTTCTTGAACTTACTGCACAACTTTTTCTATAATATATAGCTGTTTAATTTTTCAATGTATATTCCTCTTGTTCTTTCGTTTTTCCTGATATAGTATATTTCGTACCAAGGGCCGAAAGTGGGCGTTTGCCGGCCCGAGATATTTTTTGACCGAGACGTAGTCGAGGTCATGAAAAGTTCGAGGGCCTGCAAAAGCACTTTGGCCCGAGGCACGAACGCTATTTTTCACCATACTACAATAAATATTAATACGATATAACATTAATCAAAAACAAGATTTTCTTTTGGTTAAGTGTACCTCTTTGTTAGAAGGTTATCTTGTGGTTATGGGGACATGATGGATGTTTAATGTATGGATTGTTTTACGTTATGTTATTATGGAGCCATGTTATTATGTTATTATGTTTGTTTAGTAACCATTCATTATCAGGAGCATTTAACATAAATTGGGTTACTTCAGTGGCACTTAACACGTTTGATTGTTTTGGCTGATAACCAACCGATTGCCGTTTCAAAAAAGCAATACTTTTTGGAAATTGGGTGAGTTGAATATTTTCTTTTACTTTTAAACAACTTATTATCATGGAGTACTTACTTTGTTTTGCTTTGATAGGACTGAGAGATATACGAGTAAAACTTCATCATTCACATCTACAGGTTTTACATTTTCCATTTTTAACCAGTTCAAAAACTTTGTATATTCTTCGTCATACCTATCTTTTGATTTTGCTGGTAACAAATCTGCTGATTTCTTTTGCTCTTCTATTTATAGATTCTGATATATTATTAGCCATAATTACTAAATAACTAAACAATAATACGAGCAAAAAAAACTTATGTAATGTATATGATGAAATGAATGAATTAAAATAATAAACAGCTGATTTTCCGGCCATAGGGCGAAATATTCATTTTCGGCCCTAGGGCGGCGAAGTGTAGCTTTCGGACCGCAAATTAGGTGTGTAAAACAGGTGATTACATCGTAGTATGGTGAAAATAATATGTATTCTACCGTTGTCTACCCTGAGCGGTCTTTTGACCGCTAGAATATATATAAAATTTTATGAAGTCTGCATTGAAATCTCAAACACAAAATCAGTAGTTTTCCAAGAACATGTCATCCGATTGTGTTCTAGGAAAACGCCATGTGCTTACAGTTAGTTTTATGACGGGTACAGAGCGACTGCTGGTAACTCACGAGGTGAGGCAAAATGGCGATCATTCAAACTAGATTACTGGCTCTGTACGCGGCATTATAAACATTTGCGACGTGATTAATTCTATTTGTAACAGTACGAGTTGAAAATAATAAAAACGTTTGATAAAATAAAAAATAAAAAACACTGTATTCAGATAAAAATAACAAAACGAATAATGAAAATAAAGAAACTTCGGTTGAAAAAAATAAATAAACCACTTGAAAATATAATATAAGTCTTAATATGCGTTTTTTTTTAGCAAGTCACAGTATCCCAAACACGTAATTAACACACACTCTGAGAGAGTTTATATGCCTGGTTACACGCAGTGTAGCCAGGTATAAATACATTTATATAATTTGTGGCAACACTGACAAAGGCAGGTTTCTATTAGAAGTAGGTGCTGCTACAATTACAATCAACAAAAGACTATAATGTTTATTTCAAAAGCGGTCATTTAACCGCCATCGGTAGAAATAGGTATATATATAATATATAATACGGTAGGTTTAGTGTTAACAGTTTTAACACTAATTAAATTATTATTTAATTAAAACAATAAGTAATTGTTAAGTACAAATATTATTGTTATGTCATTTTGTGTGATTTGCAATCTGCAAATTAGCAATAAGCAAATTTGTTGGATTCCTATTGGATGAATTGCTAACATACTATATACTAAGTTAGCATATCTCTCGGCCACCGCCTCAAAAGTCGTCGGGGTGGAATGTAAGGGTTTATGTTTGATGTTAGTGTCTGTGCTAAGGGGTTCATGTTAAATGTTAGTCTTTGGTGGAAGTTTTTGTAGTATTGTGTGGCTGTATCGATAACTGTTGGGATATTCAGGTCCTTGTGTAGTAAATCATTTGTCACATAGTATGGTGCGTCTGCTATTTTCCTCAATACCTTAGACTGGAATGACTGAATTCTTTGGATGTTTGAGGGTTTTGCAGAACCCCATAGTTCTATCCCGTATGTCCATACTGGTCGTATTAGTACTTTGTAAATAGTAAGTTTGTTTGTTATTGATAATTTCGAACGTCTGTCGAGTAACCTAGATAACATTCCAAATAGTTTGTTAAGTTGTTTCCTTTTCAGTCCGATGTGGGTTCTCCATGTCAGTCTCTTGTCCAGGTGGAGCCCCAAATATCTTACAGCTTGGGATTCAGGGATCGGTGTATCATTGAAGTATACTTGTGGGCATGAGCCATGGTTGAGGGTGAAGGTAATAAATTCACTTTTCATCCCATTCATTTTTACCTTCCACCTGGTAGCCCAACTAAATATATCGTCTAAGTGGTTTTGAAGGATGGAAGATGCTATATCGGGGTTTCTGTGTGATGTTAGTAGTGCGGTATCGTCAGCGAATGTAGCCAGTAGGGTGTGTTCGTTTTCGGTTAAGTCAGCTGTGAAAATATTGAAGAGTAGTGGTCCAAGTACACTACCTTGTGGAACTCAAGCTTTAACATCTTTTATACTAGATATTTCGTTGTCTATTTTAACAGTAAAGTGTCTGTCTGTCAGGTAAGAGAGTAGTATTAAATAGTAAGTCGGAGGAAGCAAAATTTTGAGCTTGGAAAGCAATCCTTCATGCCAAACCTTATCAAAAGCCTGACTGATATCAAGAAAAACACCAGGACAGTACTTTTTTTATTCTAATGCATTTGAAATGTAATCCACCAATCGGTGACATTGTTGTATAGTAGAATGATTTTTCCTAAAACCGAATTGATGATTTGGAATAGCTTTCGAAATTTCAAGAGAATTAAGACGATATAAAAGAATTTTTTCAAACAATTTGGAAAAAGAAGGAAGAAGACTAATAGGACGATAGGAATTTAGGCAATTGGAAGGTTTATTAGGTTTTAATATCATAACAACTTCAGAATATTTCCACGCTACCGGGAAGTATGTTATTTTTAAAATAGAGTTGTAGATATTAGTCAGAAAAAGGATTGCTTTCCAAGGTAAATTTTTCAGCAAAAAATTTGTAATAAGGTCATAACCAGGGGCTTTTTTATTTGGTAAATTTTGAATAAAATTTTGAACTTCCTGAGGATGGATTGCAGTAGGCGGTAATGTCATCGGCAATGGTGTGTTAAGTTGGTATGTTACAAGTTCTTCGGTGAATTGGTCGTTAATGTCTGTGTGAGGTTGGAATGTTTCTTCTAGATGGCATGCAAAAATTTCAGCTTTTTGGCTGTCTGATTTCGCCCAAGTGCCATCAGACTGTCGAATAGGAACCGAAACGGTGTGGTGTCCTAGTATGCGTTTTGTCATGTTCCAGATGGGTTTGTCGGCGGTCGCTAAACTGTTCAGGAATTTATCAAATCTTTCAGTCTTCGTAAGTTTTATTTCTTCGTGCAATAGTCTAGTTAGCTTATTGAATCTGTGTTTGTCTGTTGGATAACGCGTCCTTTGCCAAATTTTACGTGCTTTTCGTTTTTGTTGGATGAGATGTCGTATGTATGGTGAATTATGGTCATTATTCTGATGGATGTCTGCCTTGTTGTAAGAAATTGAGGCACTCCAGGCAGCGTTCGGATCATCGGAATGCAAAAAACCAAAAGTGCTTCCACCTAAGTGCGTTCTTTGTAATGGTTCTCACCCAGCAAACTACAGAGGTTGCCAAGTACACAAAGAATTAAAAAAACTTCGTCAGCGCCCTCCTTTGAGAATCGCACATCATTCGGATCAGCTGCAAACAAGAAAAGACGAAGGGAAATCGACAACGAACACCCAAAGTATAGCAAGTTCTCTCGAGCCATCGTCTCCATCACCAACCGACTTCCAAACGCAGACTGAACCCATATTACGAACTTACTCCCAATCTATTACAAGGACTGATGATGTGAATATACCAAGCCAATCATCGAACATCCCCGACGTAACAAATCAACTAACAAACTTCATAAATGATTTCAAAAATCTTATCACTCCTCTGATAACATTGCTAACATCGCTGGTCCAGCAGGTTCTTCCGATGCTTTGTAAATGAATGGACTTAAAGTTGTTCTTTGGAATGCTAATGGTTTACTATCTCGTAAAAACGAACTCGAAATTTTTCTAACTGACAATAACATAGACATTGCTTTATTAACTGAAACTCACTTAACACGAAGCATAAATTTTAACATACCTTCATACGTTAGCTACAGGACTGACCACCCTTCAAACAGAGCTAGAGGGGGTACCCTCATTCTTATGAGGAGCAGAATTAGTCATTTCTTCAATTCTTCAGAAGCTTGTGAAAGCTTCCAATGCACGTCGATTGCGGTGAAGATGATTAATTTTGAGATTACTATTGCTGCTCTTTATTGCCCCCCTGGTAAACAATTGTCAGCTCAAATATTAGATGGGCTAATAGCTTCTTTTGGCCAAAGATTTTTATGCGGCGGCGATTACAATGCCAAAAATCAGGTATGGGGCAGCAGGATAACAAATACAAGGGGCAGAACTATTTTTAATGCAGTTATGGGTAGGAACTGTGAGTTTTTATCCCCCAATTCACCTACCTATTGGCCTATAGATGCGAACAGGCTTCCAGATGTCTTAGATTTTTTCATCACAAAGGGATTAAATTTACAAAACTGTGACCTAACTAACCTAACTGACTTATCGTCTGATCACTCCCCTTTACTAATGACAATGAACACACAACCAATCATGAAAATCCAACGCCCGACACTAACCTCTGGGAAAACTGACTGGTGTAAGTTTAGAGCATTAATTGAAAGTTCTTTAAATCTAAATACAAACATACGGACACCTGAAGACTTAGATGACGCCGTACAATAAGTAATTAAGTAATAACATTAAGTAATAATTTTTTTAAACTAAAAACCGTTAAAAAAATAATTCACAAGGTTTTTAAGTTATCGTCCACCAGATAAGCAAGAATGTCGGTTAATAATGTAACGTTAAATCGTTAAATAAAATAAAGCATATGATTCGAAATCCCAGACGGTTTGTTGTAACAAACTAAGCGATCTGTTTGGATCTAGATTGTTCAAGCTCCGTCTACGGAGTTCCAACAGTGCCACGAGATTCTACAAGGTTCTAGACCCTCCTTACAACTATATATAATGAGCGATTGACTGAACAGTGTTTAGTCTTTTGTCTTGACTGTGAAGCTCAAGCCATATGATTTGTGTGCTATAAAGTTGTAATTTTTGTGATTTTCTCGAATATTTATGTTGTTATAATTCCTTTGGCATTGTTATTGTTATATTTTCCTTTAATAAATATTTTTTAACTCGCAGAAGTGCTACAATACGTAAGGTATAACATTTAAACACTCCAACATTCTTTTAAGTTTTAAGTTGCAGAAAAATCAATCCTGTAATTTGTAATTTGAACTGTAATTTGATCTGTAAAGGCCATATACATATTAATTAAAGAATGGGATTAACATTTAACTCAATAATAATTAATAATTCAATTTAAAAATAGTTAAGACTTATCAAATAGGCAATTGATAATTTTGTATTGACCAAAATTTAATGTTGACCGTTCTCACAGCTTTAAGGACAATGCTGTCTTATAACTTTTAATCTTAAAGCCTTATCAGGACTTGAAGAACACTGGACAGATTTTAATTAATCTAATCTTAATTTGTGGCTGACCACCATTTTAAATAATTCATTTTTTTGAAGAGAAAAGATTTGGCTCCGCCGGGAGTCGAACCCGGGTCTCCTGCGTTACATGCGTGTAGTGGTAGCATCCTCGCATGTAACGCAGGAGACCCGGGTTCGACTCCCGGCGGAGCCAAATCTTTTCTCTTCAAAAAAATGGACAGATTTTAGTTAAAGGAACTTTCTCACAAAACCGATAGTAACTATATCAATTCTCATCTGACTTCCTCCCACCCCTTAACCCTTCCTTGGTATAAGAACCCTCAAGATCCTCTGGACAAATCACTCTTGCAGTAAGACCCCTGTAGTCAACCTCTTGTTAGAAGACCTAGTAGCCATACACTTGCCGGAGACCTGGAATGGAATGGACCTATAAAGAGTCACCTATTATAGTTATGTGAATTATCATTAACATTATAAATAAAAGTTTTGATCTGCAATTTCTCCACCAAAACCAGTGATATCTTAATTGTTTAAATAAAATTTAATATAACATCAATTAACACAATTCCTTGTCGGGGGTCAACAGTGGTATAGTGGTTAGCATGGCAACCTACAATACTAAAGGCCGCAGGTTTGCTTCCCGCAGTGGCGCTAGGATTTTCTAATGGGAGTGAAAATTCCTTGGCTATGCCGTCCATCGGATAGGATGTAAAATGGAGACCCCAAGCCTGTACGATGTCAGGTACTCATTAAAGATCCCTATCCTAACTATACCAGGATAGGCAAAATTTAGGACTCCCACTGTAGCATCGTCTGATTAGCCTTGGTGTCATAAAGTGACGTTAAACAACAAACAAACAATTCCTTGTCGTATATTTATCCCGCTAATGTAGAAATCTTGTAAAAAAGTAATAGCGCCTGTTCCCATGTTTGCGAAACCCAATTCGAAATAGTATTATCCATTTTTACTTTCACTTACACATATATGAAATATATAGTAAGGGAAAGTATTACTTTTTTTGTTCTAATAAAAAGTACCTTTGTTTTTAGTTTTATATAAAAAGAAATTAACTGTCTCTAATTATGCCTTAAAAAAAGAAATGGCTAAATATGAAAAAATCGAGTAAACATGTATAGAAGTAAAAAAGAAAAATATTCCACAAACTCATACAACACGTTGAGCCCACGCATGCGCAGTACGCCTTTAATGATAGACTCTTGTTTATAGTTAAAGACGTTCGGTTCATGTGAATGAGTTGTCAACGTGTTTTGAAACATAAATATTCAATAGACATTATTTGTTCCCATGGTGACTAAATGGAGTTTGCAACAACTCCATAGAGAATTATAAAATCAGAAGCCATGGAGTATTATGCTTGCATTGCCGAATCATCGCAAACTTTTATATAACAATAAAAAATTATATTATAATTATAATTAGATTAGTACTTTAGAGAGATCATACAAACAACGATAACTAAATGGATGTGGAAGTTACTGAACGATGTCTACATATTTATCAAAACACGTCAGTTTTGTGTTGCGCGCATCGCACAGATTTTTATAATTCAGAAAGATTGAAATATGTAAAATAAATATAAATAATATGAAATAAAAAAAGCCCCTACAGTAAATTTTTCATCATACTGCATCAAAAACATGTGTTTTCAATACTCGGTTTGAGTCCGTAAAGTAGTACTTTCAGGGCCTACTACTGAAAAATCTTTTTGGTGCGCTAACCTTACCTGCTACTAATATATATTAATAAACATGGGTTTGATGGAGGTTACTTGCAGCTATACTGTGCTTCATTCTAATATAAGTAGTATATTTGAAGTGCAAAATAACATGGATATAACAGAAGAATCAGAATTGTACTATAAATATTAATGTAAATATATAAGTGCTTTTCTTCTATTATTGGTTAATAAACAGATGTTTTTTTTATATATATATATAAAAAAAAGGTGTCAATTTAATTCCTTATGTTGTTTCTGTAAGTTATTAATGAAATATAAAAGTGTTTTAATGCACTCAAGTATGAGCAGTAGGATGGAAAGTATTGTTCATAACACGTACCAAAAGTGTTTTCGGTGCTTGGTCTAATTTCCGCTCTCGGCTAAGCCTCGCACGTTAAACTCGACTGCGCATCGAAAACAACCACTTTTGGTACTTACTAGTGATGAAAATAACTATTAATATCGGTTCAGGAAAAAAAAATATGAAAGTTTGAACAAAATGAATGGTTTATTTATAGTTATATATAAAATTAATAATAATTGGGAAACTCCTGCTAACAATCATGATATCTGTGGATTCAGCGACCTCATGTAAGTTACAAGTTACAAGTTACAAATGAACGTGTGATCAAGTTACTGCTACATCCAGAGATAGTTACAATGACGTGTCTTAATTGGACCAACAAACACGACCTGGAATTAGTTCTCTCACTTTTGTTTCGCTTAGTAATGATTTACTGATTGTTAGCCATGATTAATATTATTAATTCAGCAAAAGAGTATGTTGTTTATTTGAGAGTTAAACTATTAAGTATAATATTATTCCTTTAATAACTATTAAAAAAAAAAAGTTTCAATACAAATTGACCACAAATACTGAACCCGAGTAGTTGATAATTTTACTTTTTAATCTTCATAGGATTAAATAAAAGGAGGTGCAGAGAGAAAAAAACATTCTCTCTACATTATTCCTAGGTTGAGCGGTTGTAAGTTGAACAGTGAAATGTGGTGTATTTGTCGATTTTCCTGTTAGCACGTCCATGTTTTTCTCTATTTTGTGGTTAGAAACAAAATATACTATATATAGGGTAAACCGTACTTATTGGCACCCTTAAGATTACATTTCCGTGGTTAAATTAAAAAAAAAAAAAAACTTTTTATAAAGGGATCAAATAGAAACTTCCTATAGCTCCTCTAACAACACTATTGAATGGTAAGCCAGGAGGACGAAGGCAAAGAGGGCGACCACGAAGCCGTTGGATAGAAGGCGTCGAAAAAACTTTGGAAAAGCTGGGCGTTAGAAGATGGAGGAGACAAGCCCTAGACAGAGCGGAGTGGCAAAACGTCCTAAAACTATTGTAAAGGAGGCACAGGTTCTCAAAAAGGACCGTAGAGCCATGGAGTGAGTGAGTGAGTATAGCTCCTCTTTATCTATCCTCATAAAGACTCAAGAGGTTTTTTGCTGTCAAAAGTTCAATAGTTTTACAATATGGCAATACTTATTGTTAAAAGTGCCAAATCTAGTTATTGGCCCCCTGTGGATTTAATTGTGAAATCTTCCATATGGTTAATTTGTTAAGGTCTTACTTCATAGATGACTTAGAGACCCCTTCAAATATTAGACTCATATATATCTTGTAATAACATATATTTCTTTAAGTTGAAGTTGGGGAGCCAACAACTTTACCGAGTGCCAATAACTTTATGGTTTACCCTACATACTAATTTTACAGTTCTTCATTGTGTGGTTTGGATTTTGTTTATTATACCTGCTTAGCGGAACCCCCAAACTTCTACTCCGTAAGTCCAAAGAAGTTTTTGTAAGGTGTTGTATATTACTCTTTTGTTTCGTAATTTAATTGGTGATCTGTTGTCTAGAATGTGAGGCAGTTTTGTATCTGGGTTATCCTCACGTAAGAGGGCACTTTTGTGTCCCAGGCCGTTTATTGAGATTTAGAAAAGCTTACGTCTCTAAGACATCAATTTTCTAAAATCAGGCGAGTTGTAAAGGTAGACCCCATACGACTTTATTTTAATTATATAACACATGTACCTCAAAAAATGCCAGAAAAAGGTCGAAATTCATCCCCTTCTCAGGTCTCGAGGTCTGATTCTGCACAAAGTAAGAGTTCTGTATCCTTATGCTACGTCAAATTTTACATTTTTTTTCCCATTCAATTCGTTCAAAATGCTGTAGCATTATATAAAATCAGTCGAATCCTTGACGATAAAGGATTATAATTGAAAAAAAAAAATACTTTTTATGATGTGTCACAAGTTTTCTTTCATTCTCCTGTCAATTTTAAAAATTAGATTCTCACCACACTTTTCTGGCGGGAAATTAGTAAAAAGCATATTGGAGTTCAGTTGGAATGCGTAGAAGACTTTGTTGTTGGGTGTGGCGCCATCCGTGATAATCCTGGAAAACGCCCAGCCCATGGCAGTCGGTTTTCCTCCTATAGCCATTCAGAGAAGTCCATGAAAGGAACCTTAGATCCTTTCTTTGGCTGAAAGAGGGATCAGATGAAACTGGAGATAGCTCTCTCCCTCATCACTCCGACACATCCCTCTTCATCACTCTCTTCCAGAAAGGGAGGACGAACTATATAGGAAAAGCTTCTAATTAGATCAACGTCTAAGGGCCCTTTATACCATAAAGGGGGGTTTTTAGAATGAAAAAAGCCAGGTTTATGAACCCCCAATTAGTGGATCCTCGGGTTTAGTAGATCATGAACCAATTGTTTTCAGTTTTCAAAGGAACCAAAACGCAATTCAAAGTAATATATAGTTACACATTTCATATATAAGAGATTTTGAAGTGTTGTCTGAAGATATAATTTTAGACTTACTGAAAATTATCCAACATCCTATTTGAAGGAACCAACAAAAATCGATTGGTTCTTCGGAAGTCAGTTAACCGGACTGTTGTGGGTAGACATTTTTTCGAGTTGAAAGCTGTTTATTTGTTTAACGTCCTATCATGATACTAAGGTTAATCTGACAGTGCCACAGTAGGATTCCTAAATTCTGCCTATCCAGGTATAATTAGGAGAGGGATCTTTAACGAGTACCTGATATCATTCAGGCTCGAGAACTCCATTTTAATCCTATCCATTGGCGGATCCAGCCAATCGTAAAGGGGGGGGGGCTGCAGTCCTAAATGGCGGGGCTGCATTCCCACAGCCCTTCAATTGGATCTGCTAATCAGCTTTTTTACCTTTATGTTCCTTTTTCACAACTAAAATTCTACTTGTTCTGCACATTATTTGTTCTTTAACTTGCTTCCTTACGTTAAGGAAAGTCAAATTCTATCTTTGAATGACGAAAAATTTTCCAGAGGGAGGGGCTGCAGCCCCCACAGCCCCCCCCCACCTGGATCCGCCAATGATCCTATCCGATGTACGCGAACCCGCGATCTCCAGTATTATTTGTTGCTATGCTAACCACAGGTGACCCCTCTAGTTGATTTTACACATAATTTTACATGGTAGCTCATTCGGCCAAAATTCAAAAAAAAAAAAATTCGCCAAATCCAGCATCTACGTACTGGATTAGCTTAATTGAAAAATTAAGGGAAAAAGATCTGGCCTTTGAACGTGATGAAAGTCAGATCACCTTCTTTCACGACCGCTACTACCTTACACAGCACTGATCGAAGACCCTTCATATTTTTTTCTGAGCAGGAATCAAAAGGTTCAAGAAATCGCCTTCTGAATGGAGACCCTTAACACGCACTTATTGTGCCAAGCCCTCCAGAGTAGCCTCGTATTAAATTAAGCAGAAGAATATAACGAGGTGGTTGCAATAGATGAGGACCCTGCACCGGCCCCTCCACTACTTGCTTGTACTTACATAATTCCTCCCCGACCGCGGGATAAAAAGGATCTAATGGGCCGAGATATTTGCAGCTGACCGCTTCTTATCCCTTGCCGTCTATTTGATTTCCTGTTAGGATAGCTGGTGGCGAAAAATTTGCAAAAGCAAACGGACCTGAAGTTCAGAAAAAGAAGAAATGTTAATGAAGTGGCGTTGTCTCATGTAGATTAAATACATTTTCAGTAAATTTATATAGTAGTGGATCTTTGGATTAAATAAACTTTCTGGAGGAAAAAGTGGTTAGCTGTAGTTGGTTGACTATATTGAAGTAGAAGGAAAAACGTTTGAAGCCGGTGAGAAATTTAAGATATTTAGGATCTAAGATAGCTAGTACAACCGAATTGAAGTGAAAATGAAGTCTAGGCTAAACTCCGGAAATTCTTGTTATTTTTCGATTTCAAAATTACAAATCTCACGTATTCTGTCCCGAAACTTAAAAAAAAAAAAATAGAATTTACAAAACTGTAATTCTTTCGATGCTCAGTCGGAAAATTTTGTCGTTTAGCGGCCAAAAATCTATAACTCCTGATTATAGATAATAATCCTAACTCTGTCAGGATCGGCCGCTAAATGACAAAATTTTCCTACTGTGAGATGGTTGAAACATGGTCACTTATAGTATGGGATGAGTAACGTTAAGGTCTTTGAAAATAAAGTACGGCGTAGAATATTTGGGCATAAGAAGGATGATTTAACAGGAGAATTTAGTGGACTTCACCATGCAGAATCGCGTGAACTGTACCCGATAATTTAGGTTAGGGCTGATCTTAGACTAGGGATTGGACGGGGGGTGATGGATGTATGTGTGTAGGGAGCGATTGGAGGTGTCGGCATCGTGCCTTTGGGGTCGTTAAGCCTTTAATCTATTCTATTCTTCTATTAATTTTTTGAAATAATGATGATAATAGATGCTTCATTTTAAAATTTTAATTTTGTTGCATTGTAGAGTCTTGAGCTCAACGAAAAATATATTTTTATCTTAACTTTAATCAGAAAAAATTATGTTCTAATGAAATTCATTTAAAGAAGATTTATAAGTGATTGTTGTCGTCGGTTTTGAACCTTCCAGATATAATTTTTTGTATCTAAATTATATTTATTTAAATAAATGGATTAAAAGTTACTAATAAAATATTTACATTTGTAATTAAAAATTGGAAAAAGGAAATAAGGAAGTCAACAACTATCACATGTTTCACAGATAAACATTAATTTCTGTAGAGTTTGTGTTTGTTTTAAATTATATCAACGGAGGTAAAACGTACAAAGTATCTCCAGTGTAAACACGGCTCATGTTTGTTCGCAATCACACAAACAGAGCTTGTTCTATTAAAGACAAATAAAGAACATTTACATACACTCTCATTTTTCTTATCTGGCGAACCCAGGCCAAGCCGTCCCTTACATTTATAGTACTCCATTTTTCTTTTTAAAGGATTTTATTTTGTCAGAGGTTTTGGTAATTTTTTTTTGTTTTATTAGAATAATAAATAAACAACAAATTTCTCAATAAATATATGTTTTTTCCTTTTTTCTTTTAAGAGAACTTGCTTGGAGAAAAAAAAAGAAAAATCAATTTCAGAGTTACATATATTTTTTATATATACCATATATAACAGTGGTTCTTTTATGAAAAGAATTGAATGAAATTTATAATTACATAAGAAAAAAATGACATATGACATGGGGCCCGCACGTTAAAATAAAAAGGGAAACTCTAAACAAACGACTAAAGCTACTTTTCCCACTTTTTTCTAAATCATCAAAATTAAGACTGAGACAAAAACTAAATACGTACACATACTTACTTAAACCCATGTGGACATACTGTTCACAGATTTACGGGATTGCTAAAAAAATACATTTACAAAAACTTCAGACCTTTCAGTCAAAATTATTACGACTCATTTCAAAAGCACCTTGGTACGTGACTAATGAAACCTTACATACTGACTTCCACATACCAACAATCGACCAGCACATCAAGACTCTTTATAAACGTTTCCACACTAACCTACACGGACATATAAACCTACTAATAAGAGATATGGTCACAGATGAAATGCCCGTGAATGTGAGGAGGAGATTAAAAAGGCGTTGGATGAGAGATCTCCTCCTTTAACAGACCTGAATAACTGAATGAAGCCAGACAAGAGGTACTGTTGGGTGCCATCCTTCCCCATGCCTGACATGTCATCATCTGCAACTGTATACGGCCATCGAATCTGCTGATTGTCTATCTAATGCTGACAGGCGCGGATATACGAATGAAGTGAAAAAAAAAAAAATTATAAATTTATAAAAATGATAGTTATAGATAAAATGTAAAAAAAAAATAAATATTTTTTATTTGTATGTTAATACAGAGAAATATACTAGAGAGCACCCATTTAATTTAAACCAACACAATTTTTTTATTTTTTATTATTCCCTTAAAATGACCCAATACTGATTATTTTTATTTATTTATTTTTTTTTTTTGTCTAACATCTCTTTATTCCATTACGGCTAATCGGACGATGCTAAATTTTGCCTATGAAGGAATAATTATGAGATGGATCTCATTTCAGAGTACCTGACATCGCGCATAGCCAAGGAGTTTTCACCCTTATTTATTTATTTTAATAAATAAATAATAAACAATAAATAGATAATAAACAATAATGATAAGTTATTATTAAACAAAAAAAAAAATAATAATTTAAATATTGAACTCTTTAGAGCAAAATAATTAAAAAATAATAAAAAATATAAAAAATTTTTTTAAATTAAAATCACATTTAAACAAAATGATATATGGATGACTAGCTGACCTGTGCGAAGCATTTGCACTATATACTTAAATCCCACTCAAATAAAGTAAAAAGTGCGTCAATTAAAGTACAGTGCGTCATGGGCGTAGCTGAGGGTTAAAGTAAAGAATAGATACGTTTAAATTGTAGGTTATTTATTTTTTGAGACATAAGTTTAAGGTATTTATATATTTACATAGCATTTACGTGTTTATAGAGCCTCCTTGAAATTAAGTTTGAAGTTAAGATATGGTCATCTGTAATTATTTGGTGGTGGGTTTGTTTTACATAGACATAGATGTGACTGGAAGAGCGTATCCTGGAAAACGCAACATGCAACTGACCGTTTGACAAAACAGGGACAGGCATGTACAATCCTGCCTTTGTGAGGTTAGAAGATGGAATACTTAAATACACATATCGGTGTAATCGGCTGGTTCTATTGACAGAAATCGCATGTTTTTGCTTGTAACTCGCTAACGAAAGTGACAATCGCAAAAGTGTATGCCACCAAAAATGTTCGTGTCGACAAACTGAAAAAAAATGACTCATGCGCACAGGACTCATGCGCACCTTATTACAAAAGAATCGCAACCTAAATGTGAACACTGTCAAATCCCTCTAACAATGCGGCATATTATAGAAGAATGTCCTTCTACCTCTCATCAATTAGATAAACTTAGGATTCCTGGTGATGTAGCCGGAGCGTTAAGAGATTCATCGGAGGCAGTGGATGCCTTGTTAGAACTGACGAAATGTATAGGCGTTTACGATAAGGTATAAAAAGAAAAAAATAATAAAAAAAAAAAAAATACCTATAAAAAAATAAATCAAATAAAAATAAAAATAGCTATTGAAAAAAACAAAACAGAAAATTTCATACATTTTATATTTAAATTACCACCACTCCATGTAAAATAATTATATATATGTCACTTAATAGCAATATGAAAAACAATTAAAAAAAAAGGAAGCCAAAGAGTGACAAAACACAAACATTAAAGTATAATATAACATTATAAAATATAACAATATAATATAACATTAAAATGTAACAAACATTAAAACAGTTTAAAATTAAAAATCAAAAGGACGTAACAACCGAGTAGTTGACCGTCCAAATAAAATATCAATCTAATCTAATCTGAAAAAATGACACTTTCTAAAAAGCCCTGCGACTATTTTAGCTGAAACTTGCAGTTTTTCGCTTCCAACTAGCAAACGAAGGAGTTAATCGAAAAAATATATAAATATCAGAAATGTTTATGTCAGAAAAACCTGTAAAGATTGACACCATTTAGAAACTTCTACGACCATATTTCTCGAACAAAAAACGCTGTTTCACGCTTAACTCTTAATCGAAGGCGAAATGAGTGATTTGTATATTTTTCCGTTGTAGCGGTTAAGGAAAACTTTAAAATGATGCTTCATTAAAAAAAATTGATGAAGTATTAAGGAAGTTATGGCGTACCGGCAAAAAAAGAAAGGTCTTGAGAAATAATATATATGATTTATGATAAGGTAAGTAAAATCAATCTATATTTTTATGAAAATGTTAAGATTACAGATACTGTACCACAAGTTTATCAAAGTTGAAGTAAAAGAAAAAAAAAAAAAAAAAAAAAAAAAAAAAAAAAAATATATATATATATATATATATATATATATATATATAGGTATATATTTTATTAAAGATTGAAAAAACGCCACTTAGATCCCAAGTCTTCTTCTATTGTCCACATATGTAATATAATTTATTTTAATTCTATCTTCAATTAAAAAATAAATAATTATAATTTAAATAATTAAGAAAGTAATTACAATACAATCTATTTATATTGTGTAATTATCGGGCCATGTATTTTTTGTTTCCATTTTCTTTCTTAACTCTTAATCCTGTTTCCCGACTTCTTTATGAGTTCTTTTTCTTAATTGAGGCTAAACTTTTCATTTAATTAAGGGAAACCGCTGCATTAAGCTTTCTTTTTCTCAAAGATTTCCTTTTTTTTGTTTCGTTTTTCGCCTGAATTTTCCATTTGGAATAATTAAACCGACAAATATAATTTAATAAATGTCTAAACCCGTTTTATAAATACTATTTTCATTTCGTTATTAATTCTTTAAAATAATATCAAGGGAAGGAAAGTTAAAAAATATATGATTCTGAACCAAGTTTTCTAATTAAGCTAATAATTAATAAAAGTTATTAATTACCTACAACTATTTTGTATACCCCATCGATCCGCCTCTGGCTTGAAGCCACGATTTTATATTAAAGAAATATTTGGGAATGTTAATAACTGTACAGACTACTATACAGACTAGCTCAAAAACTATAGACGAACCTGAAATTGGGTATCCAAAATTGGTTAAACGAAGGGGGCACTTTATTTAATAAATTTTATCTCGTTCTTACATTTTTTTCGATTTTCTAAAAAACGGGTTTAACGATTTTGATCGGATTAGTCCTATTTAATGTAATTCAAGTATTCTTTATTATCAGGTTAGTTAAAATGTTCTGAGGTGGCTTAAATGTGTAAGGGGCCTTTTTTGTTTTTGTTAATATGAAAAAATTAATTGTTTCTTGTTATGCCTAAAAAAAAAAAAAGGAAATGGCTAAATATTTTAAATATAAAAAAAAATCGAGTAAACATATACAGGGGAAAAAATGAAAAATATTCCAACAACTCACAATACTCTTTGAGCCCATGCATGCGCAGTACGCCTTTACTGACAGTTCATCGTTTACAATTAAAGACATTCATGGAAAAGAGTTATCAACGTGTTTTGAAACATAAATTGAGATACAATGGAAGTTATTTGATTCCATGTTAACAAAATGTGGTTTTCAACAACTACACAGAGAATAATAAAATCAGACGCGATGGAGCATTATGCTTGCATTGCCGAATTATCACATGTAAAAAATTTTATTTAAAAATAAAAAAAATAATTGTAGGGGTCACCTGTGGTTTAGTGGTTAGCATAGAAACTTACAATACTAAAGGCCGCGGGTTCGCGTCCCGATGCGGCCTTAGGATTTTTTAATGGAAGTAAAAAACCCTTGTCTATGTCGTCCGTCGGATAGGACTTAAAATGGAGGTCCCGAGCCTGTACGATGTCAGGTGCTCGTTAAAGATCCCTATCCTAATTATACCTGGATAGGAAAAATGTAGAACTCCCAATGTAGCATCGTCCGATTAGCCTAAGTGGCATAAATGACGTTAAAACAAACTAACTACAAATTTATTGTAGTTTAGAGCGCAAATACAAAACAAAATAAGTAAAGGAATGCGGAAAAATGTGTGAATTTGAGGAATGGCGTGCAAATATTTATCAAAATAAGTCAATTTCTAATCTAAGTAAGTTGGTAAGTGACAGTTTTGTGTTGCGCAGATTGCACAGGATTTTTTATTTTGTTTCTTTAAACAATGACACTGAATAAAACAAGACAGAAAACGATCATGTTTTGTAGATGTGACAGCAATAATTTTTTTATTTCTCTATATTTTTACTTTCACTTACCTATATATGAAATATATAGTAAGTGGAAGTATTGCGATCATGAAAAATTTCGATTTCCGGTTTTCAACGGAAATACACGTTTTGGGGTCCCCTGAGTCGAAATAACCAAGTCCCGGAAAATGGTCTGTGTGTGTGTGTGTGTGTCTGTGTGTCCGTGTGTGTGTGTGTGTGTGTGTGTGTGTGTGTGAACAGACTAGCTCAAAAACTATAAACCGTGCGATCCTGAAATTGGGTATTTAGTGTAGGTATATGCCCGCGATGTGACAGCATAAATTTCATCAAAATTACTTAAAGGGAGGGGGTACTTTACTTAATAACTTTTTAGGCTTTTTTCGATTTTCTCAAAAACGGCTCTAACGATTTTGATTAAGCTGAGTATTTCATCTATTTATATGCCCATGATAAGACTGTGAAAATTTCATCAAAATTTATTAATTAGAGGGGGCACTTTACTTAATAAATGTTCTCCCATTTTCACGTGTTTTTTTTTATTTACTCAAAAAGAGCTTTAAGGATTTTGATGAAACTTGGCATTTGATGTATAAATATGACCGCGATGCGACAGCCGAAATTTCATCAAAATTGATCAACCGGAGGGGGGACTTTACTTATTAAATTTTGTATAATTTTCACGTGTTTTTTTTATTTACTCATAAACGGCAACAATAAGAAATGAATGTGAAAAAAATTGTGACTTTGTGAAGTGGCAATTAACAAAACACGTCAATTTCTAATCTAAATAAGTTGGTAAGTGAAAGTTGTGTGTTGCGCGCACGCACCAGATTTTTTTTATCGTTTTCACTAACATACGAATACTGTACTGTAAAACTTTGCCTAATTTACTGTTTGAGAAAAATATAAATTGCCGAACATGTGTGCCTACTTTTCTGAGACCTTTGTAGCCTTAGGTGTAGACTTAAGAGTCCGTTAAAGACCGCACCGAGAAGAACTTTAAAGCCCAAAGTTCTTAAATGTTAAATGAGCCTGTTCACTAAGACTGTATCGATATTTTAACAAGTCCCCTCATAATACACTATCAAGCAGAATATTCAAAAGATTTAAATCTTGGATAAACAAGTGGATATTTTTTATATACCAAAATTATAATTTTTGTTATATACTAGCTGACCAGATAGACGTTCTATCCATACAATATAACCTTGTTTCTGATAGACAAATTTCATGATTACGAAATTAAATTTTAATATGCTTGGCATTGATTAGTCCGGATTAACGACGCTGTACTGTATGTATTTTTGCCATGTGAGCACAGATTTTATGTGTCTTGTCGTATTTGAAGTTAAGTAAGTAAAAGTAAGTCGGAGTAAGCAAAATTTTAAACTTGAAAAGTAATCCTTTATGCCAAACCTTATCAAAGGCCTGACTATTTTCAAGAAAAAAAAAAAACAGGACAGTAATTTTTATTATATATATTTTTTATATTTATTATTTATTCTAAAGCATTGGAGATGTAGTCCAAAACTCAGTGATATTTTTGCACGCTGAAATGAATTTTCCTAAAACCGAACTGATGATTTGGAATAGCTTTCAATATTTCTAGAGAATTAAGACGAATTAATGGCCAGAATTTTCGTTTTTTTAATCTTTGGTTTGCACAGTTTTAGAATCTCCAATGGTGAACTTCACTCTTCCCGTGCTCTTTTAGACAATTAAAGATGGCCACATTCATTGCCTGCATGATATGTATAGCATTTTGATAGAGCGCGACTAATAGCAAAAATCACATGTTTTTTGCAGAATTGGGAAGTGGGTAGAGTCAGATGAGACTCGTGTCGCTTCACAAATAGGATTATTAGCAACGCAATGTTGCTCTCAATGATCCATGGATAGAGCACACTAGCTATAAATTCATAAAAAAAGACACCTGTCATCCAGCCAGACTCAGACTTCCATAAACCACCCCCAGATGGAACACTATTTGCTAATTCTGGCGGTAATTGACGTCGGTGTCAAGAATTGAAATTATGGATTAATTTCTTTTCTAATAGTTGACACCTACATTTAAGCCCTATAATATTGTATAAATATATTAAAAATGATATCAAACGATTCTCGTTAACTTAATGAATACGATAAAAGTAATTAAAACATAATTGAACTCAAATAAAAAGCTTATTTAACTTGACTTCCACCTTAATGAAACAGGGTAGCAGAAACCAAGTTTTCAGGCCTCTAGAAAATTCACCATTACAACCTCTTACAAATAAGCTTAAGTTTTCATGACACTAATGCCGATGGCAGCACAGCTAACTAGTATAACTTGGCAAATCACCGCCAAATTTTGAACCAAAATAATCAACCCTGAATCATATTATTCACACTTTTTGTACAAAGTGTCAACTATTGGAGCACTTTGAACTTATGGTACAGTTACCCTATTTGTATCTGTTATTACAGAAAATATCCTGTGTTTTTATATTTTCGTATATACCACCAAATTTACCCTGTGTATTATTGCATTGATCATCCGGAAAATTTCAATGTCCGGACTAGGCTTGGCATTAATTAGTCCGGTCAAACGACGCTCAACTGTATGTAATATATTTTTGCCACGTGAGACAGATTTAATCAGCACAGTTAGGGAATGGCAAAAAAAAAATTATGTTTTGCCGAATATATAGTACCGTGGTCTTCTGACAAAAAATCTTTTCAAGTCTGGGGGAACCCAAGGGTGGAGAAATGTTCGGAAACGGGGACCCCCAGCTGAGAACAAAAACAAACGATAATCATTTGGGTTAGTGGAAGCTGCTTGGGACCGGACTTCCCAGGCCCAGGGGTGCGGCAGGTGAGTACTCCCAGACGACGGAACTTCCTCCCCTCGGCCTAAGAACAAAGGCTCCCCTCGGAGGGTAGGACCGTTAGGAGTTGCCCGCTTTGTGCTGAGGAGACGCCTTGCAGACCAGGTTCGTTATGGCGCAACAGCCCCAACAGTCCTCCTGTAGCTACAAGTCTTCGCGACCTGCTTGTGCAACCATCTGCACTCAACCTGTTCCTACCTGTTGCAATTCCTCGATGAGGGGTAAGATATTGTTGTATCGCCAACCAACCCCTACATGTGCTTTTACACTGAGCGAACTTCACCCTCGAACAGGAAATCCCCCGAACTTTGCCGTATCGGCGTACTAAGAACAGTTATTTCCATCGAATCGTGAAGTCGAGCGAACAATGATGTCTGACCGCACCTATGCACCTTAATTAAACAATTTTCATTACAAAATAACTGACTTGGAACTTAGTAGCTGTTCTGTCTTTCGCTCTAATACGCTTCACGAAGACTCTTCTATTCTTATTCTAGGTACTTCATATGATTGCTTGTGTTTGGAGGTAGCGCTAGTGTCATTTTTGATTTGGGTTTTCCTAAGTGACAGGAGTTGTTTGTGATACTAGTGCGCCGTTAGTAATTCGTCTCCTTTTTTTTCAGATAAAATAAAATATATTGATTGCGGAGATTTTTTCTTCATCAAAAGCTAGCCATATTTGTTCGCTCAACGTCACGTTATGTAGATAGATAGATAAGATAGATAGATAAATCGCTTTATTTATAATCAAAAGAAGTTTTACATTTTGAAAAAAATTACAATAAGCTTTCATTGGCATGGTAAATCACCGTCTGCCATGAGCTGTCTCTATAGAATTAATCTTACTAATTACTATCTTACTGCATTAGAAAAATAAATAAATGGAAATTCTTTAAAAATTAAAAATCATTAATCAAATCATATATAAAAACAATTTCCTTTTTATAACTATGTACAGAGAAAAAATAACAATGAATGACAAAAACAAGAATAATGAAAAACAAAAACAATAAAATAAGATAGAATTATTCACCTTAAATCATACGTAACAAATACAAATAATTTACATTTACATTTTTATGAATTAAACTGTTGTATCAAATAAGTTCGGTATTTATAAGCAGCTGTGTGAAACATAAACAGACCATTCCAGTCCTCCCCATTCAATAATCCTATAATTTCATTCTTACTCAGTTCTTTTCTCTTTAAAAACCTCCACCTAAACTCTCGGAGAACAGGACAGGAACACCAATATAATGATTATGATCCTCAATCGCCTTCATATTACAAAGAGTACACAGTCTTTGTTCTTCGCCCCTTCCCACGTTATTATTGAGGTATATCAATTGTCCCCGCAGTTTGAAAATTACTTTAATAAAATTAATTTTATTACTATCCGACATATAGTGTCTCTCCCCCAAGTCCACGTGTAATTCCCTGTAGAGCCCATGAAAATTTGAAATTCTAGCCTTTTCCCTCAGTTCAAGCTTAGTCACGTTATGTATAAATGGCTGTTCGTGGAACGCTGGTACGGCAAGACTCGGGAAGAACGTGTTCGAGGGTAAGGTTCGTTGAGTGTAAAGGCACCTTAAGTCATTATGGATAAAAACAACGTCAGGAAAAAAATAGTTCTTGAGAATGGACGAATGCCAGAACGTATATAATAAATAATATTAAATGTATGATAATATACAGCATGCGTACATAATAAATTAAAATATGGTAGAAATAAAAAATATTTTTGTCTTTAAACTGTGCGAATCTTACCCTCTAACAGATAAATCACCGAAACATACCGGCGCACACAAGGACAAATGTCAAAATTACGACGACAAAAATCGAAAAAAATATTTTCCTGAAACCAGTTAAAATACCTTCAATACAATCTCTATTAAATAGTCTACAAGATAACATAAATATTTTTTATGTTGACGACAGGATTAACCCAGGGCATAGGTCTAAAGTTGTGTAATCTTTCACACGTTGATACGGGCCAGTTGCTCTTGGATTGTCGACGGATTAACTACCACAGTATTATTTTCCTAAATTTAAAATCTCCCTTATTTCTATATGGATATTCAAACGTTAGGTACGTACTTTAATATACAATCATCGTTAACATAATTATTTTACATAGTGTAGGTATAATAAATGTTTTATGAAATGCTATTTTTCGATTAAAAAATATTGAAATGCCAACTTCAGCTAGTCCTATAAAAAAAGTTCCGCAGAGTACACCGCCTTCTCTTTATTAATTTGTAAACATACCTTATGGCGAATATGAAAATTTATGTTACTCGTTCCCCTGTTTCCCCCTTTATTTAAATGAGTGTTTTCTTTCCAGGAAGTCGTGGTGACCGCGCCTTGAAGGCAATAAAGATTAAGAGAAGAAAATTATTATTAGCGTTGAAAAATGAGCAGTTTTATAAATTATCATCATCAAAATGTAATGGAGAGTTAATAAAGTATATCTTAGATAAATATGGTGATAATGTTTCCGAGCAGGTTATAGAACAAATAAAACTTTTAGTCAAAATATTTGTCTAAATTATGTGTAGTGGTGATCAGTGGTCTGATAGTGATGATGATGGGGTTGTGGACGAAGATGTTGAAGATGATGGCAATGCTTATGATCATATGGATGATGAGGATGAGGATGCTGAGGATATAGATCATTATTTTCAGCTGAGTCTACATCTTACTATCCATTTCTATACGTACTTATTTATTTGATATATTTGTATTTTCTGAAGGGAAACATTTTCTTGTACTTTAGCTGAAAAAAATCTTTTGTTGCTCTTTAAACTAGTATTTATATTATACTAGAATATTTCAGGAATATTACATTATACTATACCGTGTTTTCCATATAAAAAAAAATTATTATAATGAAAAATGTAATCAAAAGATATTGCTAACATGTATCTTAAAAAGAAAATTTTATTTCTTTCTGTTTTGTTTTTAGTAGGTTCATATTTCTTCATTTTAAGTCACTTGTCCTATAGTTTATTAAACTATTTTGTACGAAAGGGCATGGCGGCCACCTCCTTGCTACAAAGTGTAAAAACTTTGAAGCAATAAAGAGTATTACTATTATTATTATTTATTTGATATATTTAAAGTTTTTGGTACTAAAATAGTCCTTTTATAACATTACTAATCAGAATATGAAATAAAATCCCAATTTATATTTTTGTCGTTGTAAATTGATTATCTGTCCCCCATTGAATCATTTAAAAGAATAAATGGAGTCTTAATTTAATGCTTACTCTTTGTCCTAACCTTCTATATCCACCATCAATCGGAGATGTTTTTATGTAATCTTGATCCTTATCGCATAGAGATATTTTCCATCTAAAGAATCTCACTTGTTTTCCGTTAATATTTTTTTTAAACAGAAAATCAGTTTCTTTTCTATATTTCTACTAGCCTAGAGGAAATGGAATTAAATATTTTTGGGGTTGCGAAATGTCGTATGAACTTAATTTTTTAAAATATGTGCTAGGTTCTTTTTCTTCACTTAGTGAGGAAGAGTGCTGTATTTTAAGGTTTTTTTAAATGAAGGAGCTCTTCCGTGTTTGTAGTTCTTTATTATTTTTTTCCAGACGTTTCGAGCTATTGGCTCATTCTCTGGGGTTATCTACCTTTATCTTTAGTTACTTCATTTTCACTTTAGCCATTTGTCAACTTTTTTATTTTTTAACGGTATATGAATACTTTTGTCTTAATTAAATTTTATGGCCTATTTCACTGTCTTTTGATTTCATTGTCACATTTTAACTATTGCTTATATGTGGACTTTGGTACTTGCTGTACCAAGCACGTCGGGAAAAAAATAATAAAGAACTACAAACACGGAAGAGCTCCTTCATTTAAAAAAACTTTAAAATATGTGTATCCTTTGGCTGGGCTTGCAAAAATTGAGTCCAACAAAATTTCCTTCGGGAGAAGTTTCTGTGGCCTAAAAACCGTGAAATTCTTCAAACTTTTTTCGATTTTTTTTTTTTAAATCTGGTACAATGCATTTTATCCCATTAAAATAAAATTCAATAGCTTTCTAATGGTAGAAATACCCGTTGATTCATGATTTGTCAAAAGATAGATTGTAGTATTGGGATATTTCGGTAATGTTGATCGGATTTTATTCAACTATTTCAGCCTTGGAGACGGTGACTATATCGAAGACAATCATAAAGTTGATCCTCGATTAGTTGATTGATGTGTTCATTTCGTTAGGCTTTGAATTATAGGACATTAATGAGGATGTGGGCCCCTAATTATTGGATGTCTGGGATAGAATAGTCTAGGAGGGTCATTACCTAATTTATAAAATCATCAATATATATATATATATATATATATATATATATATATATATATATATGATTATTTTCTCCTGGGTCACCACACTTACAATTTCTTTAATATTTTATCTTTGAAGAGAAATGATTGGCCTCGATACTGGGAGTCGAATCCAGCTCTCCTGCATATTAAAAGCTGTTTCCACTGCGCCACCGAGTTACATACATCTAATCCGTCAATATGTATATTATAGTACAATATATATGTATAATATCAATATATTTTTGCAAATTTATAAGGGGGTCCAAATAACATCTCTATCTATTGACATTTCACCTATTTTTTTAATATTTACGAATTAATTCGATTCTTTTCTCGTGGGTAACCAAATTTACATATATATATATATATATATATATATATATATATATATATATATATATATATATATTTATAATTTGAAATATATTATTTTTAAACAGAAAATAATATATTATTACATAATATATTATAATACAAGCCTCTGCCGGTAGACCTGAAATAGACTCCCGGCTCAGTGATTTTTAAGTATAAAAATATTATTATTTATTATCTTCTGTAGTGTTGTGAAATCCCTAAGAATTTTTATCATTTAGTATTGAGCTTACGATTTGCCAAGAGCCCTTATTTAATATTAATTGTACCAACAGAAAATAAAGG
The DNA here is from genome assembly GCA_911387785.2 of Aelia acuminata. Taxonomy (NCBI): domain Eukaryota; kingdom Metazoa; phylum Arthropoda; class Insecta; order Hemiptera; family Pentatomidae; genus Aelia; species Aelia acuminata. Next base: position 13,475,039 of record OU426984.1, read on the forward strand.
TTTTATTATTTTCGAAAACCCATTTTCACTTTTTGATAAACAGAAAAAACTACCAACTAGAACCCATGCCTACACTCCTCACAAATTTTTTTCAGCAAGAAAAAAAAACTCGACCCCTACGGTTGCATATTTTTCAGTTATAGAGAGCCTTGTTAAGCTTTATTATTTACAGATTCCACTTCCACTCGCTTCGCTCGCTCAAAAGTGATGAACCAACCGGATCTTCTTCAGTATATATTGGGAACAGATTATAAACGGCTTGCTCATACCTGACTTCTTAGGGAATTTTCTGTAGATTGATAATGAGATCTTGGACAATTCCACGAGTTAACCCACATTTTTATATTAAAAAAAAATAATTTTGTCGAATTGTAAATTTCTATAGAATATATAAATAAAATGCGTTAAATTTACGGTTAAAGTCCCGATTATCAGATCCACATCGTACTATGATCAGTAGTTCCAGATTAGTTTCAGACCGGAATAATCCTCTCAGAGCGTGATTCTCATTAGGTAGCAGACATAATTCCCCGAGATAATGAATCGTAATATTGCTCAAATTGCCTTCGTAAATGGGAAGCCAACCTCTGGTAATAACCCGTAGTAAACTTGGGCCAACTCTGCCTCTGACTTCCTTTATATATTATATAAGATGTATATATTATATATATATATATATATATATATATATATATATATATATATACACGTATGTGTATGTATGTGTGTGTATGTGTGTGTGTGTGTGTGTGTGTGTGTGTGTGTGTGTGTGTGTGTGTGTGTGTGTTAGCAATACTTATAGTACTTATAGTAATTTTAGTTAAAAAATATATCCTTGTTGCCTTGAGAACGTAATATGTACGTATCCAAGAAACGATTTTACAGCAGGAAAAATAAACTTATTTATAAACGATCTTGTATTACAATAACAGGTGACGATATAATTTTCCGGTTTTCAACGGAAATACACGTTTTGGGGTCCCCTGAGTCCTAATAACCAAGTCCCGCGAAATGGTCTGTGTGTATGTGTGTGTGTGTGTGTGTGTGTGTGTGTGTGTGTGTGTGTGTGTGTGTGTGTGTGTGTGTGTGTGTGTGTGTGTGTGTGTGTGTGTGTGTGTGTGTGTGTGTGTGTGTGTGTGTGTGTGTGTGTGTGTGTGTGTGTGTGTGTGTGTGTGTGTGTGTGTGAACAGACTAGCTCAAAAACTATACCGTGCGAACCTGAAATTTGGTATTTAGAGTATGTATATGCCCGCGATGTGACAGCGAAAATTTCATCAAATTTACTCAAAGGGAGGGGGTACTTTATTTAATAACTTTTTAAGTTTTTTTCGATTTTCTCAAAAACGGCTCTAACGATTTTGATTAAACTGAGTATTTGATCTACTTATATACCCGAGATATGACTGTAAAAATTTCATCATAATTGATCAACCGGAGGGGGGACTTTACTTAATAAATTTTGTATCATTTTCACGTGTTTTTTTTTATTTACTCAAAAAAGGCATTAACGATTTTGATCAAACATTGTATTTGATATATTTATATGCCCGAGATATGACTTTAAAAATTTCATCAATATTGATCTACAGGAGGGGGGACTTTATTTCATAATTTTTTTCCAATTTTTACCTTTTTGATCGATTATCTTAAAAACGGCTTTAACGATGTTTATCAAATTCGTTAAGTTTAATGAAAATTAGTTGTTATTTAATATCAGGTAAGCTTTATCATTATTAAAATGTTCTGAGAGGGCTTAAATGGGGAAGGGGCCTTTTTTGTTTTCCTATAAAGTACCTTTGTTTTAGTTAATATTGAGAAATGAACTGTCTTTCATCACGCCTAAAAATAAGAAATGGCTAAATATGATATATGAAGAAAATCAAGTAAACATATACAAGAGAAAAAAAGAAAAATAATCCGTCAACTCATAAAGCACCTAATCTCACGCATGCGCTGTACGCCTTTAATGACAAACCAATGCGTTATTATTAAAAATGTTCTGTTCATTTGAGAAGTGGCAATTAACAAAACGCATTAAGTTCTAATCTAAGTAAGTTGGTAAGTGAAAGTTGTGTGTTGCGCGCACGCACCAGATTTTTTCTAATGAAATAAAAATCATATGAAGGGTCATGGGGAATAACCACGGTAGTCCAATCTAGTCCGATCTGAGAAAAATTAAATTTAATGTTTATGGTCCCCTTGATCCATTTTCAAAAAGTTTTTTTTTTATTTTTTTTTATTTATTTATTGAAATTTACAACTGTATTTAAAGAAATACATTTAGTAAATGTGATAATACTTAGAAAAAATATGTCATGAACAAACGTGAAGAGAAGCTACCCATTGGTAGCTCTCAACTGATACACTTAACATAGAAGGTCCCGAGGCCATCTTCTTTTCAGACGCCTAGGAGGATTGCCTGGAATAGAGGAGGAAGAGAGGCTGGAAACAAGAGGGTTAGGGTGGGTCGGGAGTTTATTATGAAAGGATTGGTATCTGGATCGGGCCAAATCGGCAATATATGGAACATTAAGGTCTTTATGGATGAGTTTATTTGTGACGTAATAAGGAGCGTTAAGGATTTTACGAAGGATTTTGGATTGCAAGGATTGGATTCGAGAGGAGTTTGATGGTTTGGTGGAGCCCCAAAGCTCGATGCCATAAGTCCAAATAGGTCTTATTATTGTCATGTAAATTAGCCTTTTATGGTTAATTGGTAGTTTCGAGCGTTTATCAAGTAAGTGTTGAAGTAGTCGGAAGCGACGAGCAGTTTCTTGCCGTTTCAGTCTTGTATGAGGATTCCAAGTAAGGCGTTTGTCCAAGTGAAGTCCTAAGTAACGGATCTGTTCGACTGGGATAAGTGGAGTGTTATTAAAGGATACTGTAGGACAGGAGGTCGTAGGTTTTCGACGGAGAGTAAAGTTAATTTGATGGGATTTGTTGGGGTTGATTTTGATTCTCCATTTTTCACACCATTCTTCGAGGATTGTGATGTGGGATTGGAGAGTTTGGGATGCAAGGTCTGGGTCATTATTAACTGCTAGCACAGCTGTATCATCGGCGTAGGTGGTGATAACAGTGTTGGGATGGGTAGGAATGTCAGCTGTATAAACTGTGTATAGGATGGGACCTAGGATGCTACCTTGGGGAACACCAGCAGACTGGGAAAAGAGGGATGAAAAGGCATTATTATGATTTACTTTGAATAGTCTGTCTGAGAGGTAGGAACGGATAATGAGAAAGTAGGTAGGAGGAAGGAGTTTTCGGAGTTTGTACAGCAATCCCGGGTGCCAGACTCGATCAAATGCTTGTTCAACATCGAGAAAGACTCCAGTACAGTACATTCTGCGCTCCAATGCAGACGAGACAACGTCAACCACACGATGCATTGCTGGATCGTGGAGTGGGATGTTCGGAATCCAAACTGGTGATCTGGGATTATGTGATTTGAGTCCAGGATGGGGTAGAGACGTTTGAGAATGAGTTTTTCAAGGATTTTGCCCATGATGGGTAATAGATAAATAGGACGGTAAGAGGATGGATGCTCCGGTGGCTTCTTGGGTTTGGGAATCATTTTAATAACAGCTAGTTTCCATGGATCTGGGAAATAGGTGGTTCGGAGAACAGCATTATATATGTACGTGAGAAATAAAATAGCTTTCCTGGGGAGAAGCTTTAGGATTTTAGAGGTAATGAGGTCGTGTCCAGGAGCTTTGCGGGAAGGTAATTTCTTGATAATATAGGTTATTTCTGATGGTTCAAAAAGTTAAAAATAGTTTCGCAAAACATATTCTTCTAGCCCAGATAATTGTTTACCACTGTAAAAAATTTCAAAAACCAAATAGTAGCTATTAATGCCCCATAAATAACAAAACATCACCAAACTGCTCATTGTTGGTGGGAAAAACCACTGTAGTCCGTTGCTTATTTGTTTGTGACCATTAAATTATTATTACTTTTTTGGGTTTACAAACAAAACAATAATACTTTAAATAACAAATTTATTTCTATTTGCTAATAGAAATAAGTTTGTTTCTCTGTCTACACATCAGAACACCTGAACACGCTCGCACCACCATCTGTAGCTTCGCTGATCACACGGCTTTCCTTTTATCACATAGAAATCCTACTATGGCATCCTTCGCCCTTCAAAACCATCTATATGAACAAGAAAAGAGGTTCGAAAAATGAGGCACCAAAATTAATCCAACATAGTTAATCGTTTACTTAACTTAAATCATTTACAAAAACAGTTTTCATCTGACGTGTGAGATGAAAAAAGTCTGAGTTTTTCATGACATCAGAGATTCGCCCGTGTTTTTTCTTTTTCTTTTTTTTTTGTTAGTTTTGTACACTGGTAATCATCCATGTGAACAGATAAGACTAAAGTCATTGTTCATTTTTAAACGTAATACTAATAATAAAATCACTTTTATATTACGTGGGTAACAACCTTATTTTAATTTCATATTTTTTTTAACTATTTTATTTTTCGAGCCCGATCTTTTCTCTTCAAAAATAAAATATTTAATAATTTATTATTAATATTTGTTTAAAGATTTCATTTTCTCAGGAAAGGGTTCTGCTGAATAGTTTCCTTCCCATAGTCTTACATGTTATAATTTCTCCAATGCACATCTAATTAACTCTTTTTCAGCATCCTGCTCGCAGCTGCGATAATAAAAGACAAAAATAAATAATATTTTTTACTTTTAAAATTGAAATTTTTAGTCAACGATTAGGTAATAATAATTTAGTGTGAATATACACATATTTTTACTTTCACTTACGTGTATATGAGAAATATAGTAAGGAAAGTATTGCGATCGTGAAAGATTTCGACTTCCGGTTTTCAACGGAAATACACGTTTTGGGGTCCCCTGAGTCCTAATAACCAAGTCCCGCGAAATGGTCTGTGTGTGTGTATGTGTGTGTGTGTGTGTGTGTGTGTGTGTGTGTGTGTGTGTGTGTGTGTGTGTGTGTGTGTGTGTGTGTGTGTGTGTGTGTGTGTGTGTGTGTGTGTGTGTGTGTGTGTGTGTGTGTGAACAGACTAGCTCAAAAACTATAGGTCGTACAATACTGAAATCGGGTATTTGGTACATGTATATGCCCGAGATGTGACAGCAAAAATTTCTACAAAATTGGTCAAACGGAGGGGGTACTTTATTTGAAGAATTTTGTCTATTTTTTATGTTTTTCTCAAAAACGGCTCTAACGATTTTGATTAAACTCGGTATTTGGTGTATGTATATGCCCGCGATGCGACAGTCAAAATTTCATCAACATTCATTAATTGGAGGGGGCACTTTACTTAATTAATGTTGTCCCATTTTCACGAGTTTTTTTTTATTTACTCAAAAACGGCTTTAACTATTTTCATTAAACTTGGTATTTGATGTATTAATATGTCCGAGATATGACTGTTAAAATTTCATCATGACTGTAACTAAATGAAATTTTCAACAAGTACATAGAGAATTATAAAATCAGACGACTTGGAATATTATGCTTGCATTGCCGATTTATCTCAAGTAAAACCTTTTATTTAATAATAAAAGAAATTAGTGTTTGTTATAGAGAAAATGAAAACAAAAATAAAGAATGAAAGTGGAAAACTGTGTAACTTTGAGAAGTTGCATTAACACAATTTCTAATCTAAGTAAGTTGGTAAGTGAAAGTTGTGTGTTGCGCGCGCGCACCAGATTTTTTAATAAACTAATGATCAAGATTTTGTATAATAAAAAAAATATATACATACATATACCTATATATATATATATATATATATATATATATATATATATATATATATATATATAGAGAGAGAGAGAGAGAGAGAGAGAGAGAGAGAGAGTGAGCGAGAAAGGGGCTTTTCTTTATTTTCAAAGATAGGACATAGAGCTAGGAAAAGCGAGATGCGTTGGGCTCCTGACATAAATCAAACGTTCCCTTAGCTTCATCTCCACGCATCATGGTGTCTCTCTCTCTCTCTTCTCTGGGCCTCTCTTTATAGTACAAAAGGCATTTCAACACTCGTTCAATAGTATATTATGTGTCAGTTATGTGTTTACACCCACATACTATATAGGGAAGTCAGAGGAGGAGATACCCAAGTTTACTATGGGCTATTACGAAAGTTTAACTGAATATTGTTTATTTAAGTACTGTGTTCAGTACTGTATTTTTATCTCACACTTATGTTTTATTTATATATATTAATAAACATATTCATTTTCTTTTATACGTTTGATCAGTAATTTATAGTAGATAGTATTTATGGAAGTTTTAATGTAAAAAAAATCTGGTGCGTGCTCCCAACACACAACTTTCACTTACCCACTTACTTAGATTAGAAATTAATGCGTTTTGTTAATTGCCACTTCTCAAATGAAAAGAACGGCTTTAATTATGAACTATGGTCTGTCATTAAAGGCGTACTCCGCATGCGTGGGCTCAACGAATTTTATAAGTTGACTGGATATTTTTCTTTTTTTCTCCTCTATATGCTTTCTTTATTTTTATCATATCTCATATTTAGCCATTTATTATTTTTAGGCGTAACGAGAGACGGTTAATTTCTCCATATAAACAAAAACAAAGGTATTAGGTAGAAAATAGTCCGGGGAGGCGGTCAATAAAATACAAAATAGTATAAAACTATTTTCTTGTTGCCGACGTTTCGACCCAACTATGCAGGTCTTCGTCAGGGCTTATGACAGTAATGGAAGTCACAAAAAAACAAACAAACAAAAAAGGCCCCTACCCCATTTAAGCCCCCTCAGAACATTTTAATAATGATAAAGCTTACCTGATATAGAAGAACATCTAATTTTCATTAAACATGACGAATGTGATAAAAATCGTTAAAGCCATTTTTGATATCATCGAAAAAAAGGTAAAAATTGGAAAAAAAAAATATGAAATAAAGTGCCCTCTCCGTTTGACCAATTTTGATGAAATGTTGGCTACCACATCTTTTGCATATAAATACATCAAATACCGAGTTTGATCAAAATCGTTATAGGCTTTTTTGAGTAAATAAAAAAAAAACTCGTAAATATGATACAAACTTTATTAAGTAAAGCGCCCCTCCGGTTGATCGATTTTGATGAAATTTTTACTTTCGCATCTCGGGCATATACATAGATCAAATACTCAGTTTAATCAAAATCTTTAGAGCCGTTTTTGAGAAAATCGAAAAAAAGTTATTAATTAAATTACCCCCTCCCTTTGAACAATTTTGATGAAATTTTTTTTTTTTTTTTTTTTTTTTTTTTTTTTTTTTTTTTTTTTTTTTTTTTTTTTTTTTTTTTTTGCTGACACATCGCGGGCATATACATACACTAAATACCCAATTTCAGGTTCGCACGGTTTATAGTTTTTGAGCTAGTCTGTTCACACACACCATTTCGCGGGACTTGGTTAATTGGACACAGGGGACCCCAAAACGTGTATTTCCGTTAGAAACCGGAAGTCGAAATTTTTCACGATAGCAATACTTCCACTTACTATATATTTCATATATAGGTAAGTGATCGGGCCGGGATAGCCGAGCGTGTAGGAGCGCGACCCGTTGTTACACGCTCGAGCCGAACGGCGGCGGTTCGAATCCGCCCTGGGAGGGATAACTTTTATTTCGTGGAGGTCCCACGGAATAAATCTCAACCCTCCCACCATGGTTAGAATAGGTTGGTTACACCTGTAGAGTAACCCCCCGTATGCCACACATGGCCAGGTAGGGGTACCGAACAAAAACAAAAAAAAAAAAAAAAAAAATATAGGTAAGTGATAGTAATATGATAGGCTAATTGTATAAGTTTTTGATTGCTTCCATAGTTGCAATTGTTGACTACGAAGAGTTTAAATACAAAGTATAATATCAAGTTGCTTTATTTTTACTTCGACATGGTCATGATTATGAATGTGCTTACTTAACAATATTATGCGATAAATATACTTTTTTGTTTATATAATATGCTTAGTATAAATAAAAATAATTTTTACACATTTATAGGCGGGCGCAAGCGACGGTGCTGCTTCTGCGACGGCGCTGCAGGAACTAAGGAAACGGGGATAAAAGCGGGGCCATTAACTGGGATTCATAGGTTTATTGACGTTTTTAATTTATTTTTCCATAATTAAAACCCGATTGAGCAAAAAATCATTTGAAAAATATCTAATAGGTATTGCTCGGTCCCTCAGTGTTCAATAAAAAAATCTAAAGACGTGTCATTCCCTTTTATTTCCAAAAAATAAAAAGCTTCTTAAAGAGTGGATTGTAAAATTAAGAATAGATAAGCCTATTTTGAAACATATGACGATATGTAGTCATTATTTAAAAGAAAGAGACTATATTTATCCAGGTAAATATTAGTATTTGACATTTTATTATTTCAAAATGCTAGTTTTATGCAAATAACATTGAGACCATAGAGTCATAGATTTGTTTTTCTTTTTTAATTTTCCCCATTTTTCTATTAAATCCGTTGTGCTTAATTGTTCCATGTTTTCAATGCGAAGCCTGAAAGTTTTGACAAATAAATAAATAATATGACAAAGAATCTAAGTTGTCATAACAATGATTGTGTGAATAGGTAATTACTAACCGAAAAACGTCGAGTAAAGTTACAATGATGTGTTTGCATTTACCAGAACTACCAGCTTTACACGTACAATGACAAGAAAATTGCTTATTATTATTAATAAATTTGATTTCCACTTTTATTTGATGGGGCAGTCCTTTAAGATTGCTAGTTTAAAAGCGCGAGGCTTGTAAAATAACTGTTTTTTTATTTTTAGATGTTATTCCACATGTAAATATGTGGTTTGCATCAAGAACAGGCTGCCCTTCAATTAATGGTCTTTTAAAATTACCAATTATCTCTATCACATCAACGAAGTCTAACACCGTTCTTTCCGACATTTTGCAAAACTACTAGCGCACCCTATATTCGATTGCGCCCGCCTATTAAAATTAATTAAAACATAATTCATTGTTTAATTAAACTTTAATAAGCCGTTTAATTAAATTAATGAGCCGAAAGAATAGCAACAAAGCGTGCCAATTGTGGAGGGTCACACCCAGCTAGCTACAAAGGATGCCCAACTTTAAAAAAAATGAAAGCAGCTATGAATCAAAGAAGACATCTGCATAATCATCGGAAAGTGGAAATCAATTTTCCTCTGGATATTAAAGAGTTTCCGCCTCTTTTAGAAAACAAGCAACCTAATTTTGGTCCCTCGAAAGAAGAATCGAAACATCACCATCAGCCACAAAAACCAATCCCTAAAAGAATACCACCTAGAGGAGATTCTTCAAAAGCGAGCAAGGGCTGTTTGCAGCCTACACTACCCACTTTAAGTGATCCACCAGCTGGAAACTACAAATTGGTTAGCTGGTGAACTCCTTGCATAAGTGCGAATCACGACAGGAAGAGATGCCGCTGGGTGTCACCCTTCCCCAAGTCTATCAACCCATGTTTTTCTACGTGTTTAGTCATCAGATTCGCTGATTTTCTTTTTCTTTTAAAGTGCAGGTGCCAATGTAAAAATTAAGTTAGAAAAAAAAAAAAAACTTAACAAATTTCTGTTTACACAGTTTCAACAGTACATTTATTTCAAGCAACGTTTGTATTTTGTATTGAATCCAGGACATGTTTCGTATTCTAAAGTACGCACAAAAGTAAACACGAAGGGGAGGGAAGCGTTTGCGTAAAAATGGTTGTATATCAAGCCTATAAAAAATAAAGTGGTGTGTCCAAGATCACGTATAGCAAATATTGTTCGTAAGATCTCGGCATCCGCTTTTTTTCCATTATTTACGAGGAACATGGAGTCGTTCCTCTTGGCAAAAGATTGATACATCATTGATGACATAGAAACAGCTGGGAATTTTATTAATTTCCGTGAATTTTGAACTCTCTTCTAAATGCTTTCATGTATAATTTATGAAGTTCTACTCGAGTTTTAAAAGAAAATATCAAGCTGAAGCTCGTGCCAAATATAAGAATGTCTTATAATGCTGAATTATTGAAATGTTACCTTACCCATCTATCCATATAGTTGTATCCATTGTTTATTCATATTTCACTCACTTCTTTCTCAGAAAAACAAGACTTTTAAGGTGAATGAATTTAAGATTAAGTTTAACGCGAGATTTCCTGGCATTGACCGCATACTTTTTTTTTTTTCTTTACCGAAAATGTCTGTTTTCAGTTAGATTAAAATTACCATTTTTACAGCTACATTACAGAATTTTTAATATTAAATCTTAAAACAGGTAAAAACGATGGGCTCTGTAAATATAGTTTTTAAACTATATAAAAATTCATTCAGTATTGGCATTAATCATCCCATGTTTCTTTTTATTGTGTTGCAGATAGTTACAGATGTAGCTGAAACCGATGTTTTTTTCTGTTTGAAGATTTTATGTATTCAGAGAACTTATTTGCCTTAAATGTGGTCGAAAAGGGCACATTAAAAAAATATGTAAAGATAACATACATAATGTGGAATATAGAAACGATAGATCTTTTGAATGTTTCGAAGAAATACGATTTGGTTTCTCCAATATTTGTCGTAAATGGAAAAGATTTTACGTTCCAAGTGGATACGGGAAGTGCAGTCACTGTGAGATCAGAAAAATCTCGGAAATATCTTAATGAATTTAAGCTGAACACTTCCGAGCATAAATTTTGCTCATATAACCGAAGAATATTAGTTTTTTTTTTATAATTTTATACGGTTCTTTTTGATTTGTAACGTACTTGTTATAAAAAATTATAGATGATACTTGGAGTTAGAGTTAAAAAATTGACGATTTTACTAAGGTATACAACCCTTTCTGCGCATCCAAGAAACAGTAATGGTTAAAATGAGTCGAATTTTGAGATATTACTTTGTTGAAAATAATGAGCATTGTGTTCTTTCGTTTAGATATTTTTTATGATATAAAATTAAACCTAGAATTACCTATGGGTATCTGACTTCTTAGTTTTACCAAGGGGCCTACGAACCCATAGCTTTATTTTATTGTTAATTAACGCTTAATATTTTAATTTATTTCATGAAATTGCAATATTTACATATTTATAAAACAGTGGATGTAAAAAAAAAAAATTTTTTAGGGAAATGAAAGTGATTTTTCTAGATAATTATAAATGTCATTTCTATGATTGCCATCTTTCACGATAGGGTAAACCATACAGTTATTGGCACTCAGTACAGTTATTGGCTCCCCAACTTAAACATAATGAAATAAGTAAACAAGTCCTAATTTTATTAAAACATATACATGAGTCTAATGTTTGAAGGGTCCTCTAAGTCATCTATGAAGTAAGACTTTAACAAACTAACCATAGGGAAGATTTCACAATTAAATCCACAGGTTGCCAATAACTAGATTTGGCACATTTAACTATAAATATTGCCATATTGTAAAACTATTGAACGTTTGACCCAAAAAAAAACCTCTTGAATCTTTATGAGGATAGATAAAGAGGAGCTATAGGAAGTTTCTATTTGATCCCTTTATAAAAAGTATTTTTAATTTAACCACAGAAATGTAGTCTTAAGGGTTCCAACAACTGTACGGTTTACCCTATATAAAATATTTAAACAATTTAAACTTTTGGATATATTTTTTTCTGCTTCATTTAAAAAATACATTAAGTAATTGTTTGAAATTTATTATCAATGCCTTTATAAAATTATAGTTTAATATTTTTAAATTATATCGGCGAGCCCACAAGCGTTTTTTTATTTTTCGCTTATTTATTTCTTCTGGATATAAAATCATACAGAATAAAATCAATTCACATTTATATTATTCTTGAATGTTTTTCTGATAATTAATAATTTTTCCAAATTTTTTTTTATAATAATTTTGGTGCAAAACAGGGTGAAGAAATATTAATGGGCCTTGGTTATCCTAGGTTTAATACATAAATTATAAAAAAATTAAATTAAAAATAAATTAAACACGTATTGCCATTATTTAAGTTTAGAATGCCATGGCTTAGAGAGGACTGAACTGATTGGTCAGCAATATCCCACGTAACTATCGGAAATGGGGAAACAGCAGTAGATTATTGGTCGATGGTTATCGTTAGACAAAGGGGGCGTTAACCAATACGAACAATGGACCAATCAGAGAATACAGGTGTGCGCCAATCGTCTTGTTTGATCTGGAATATAGCGATCCCTTTGATAAGAGCAAACAGTGGATATATCTGCATATAGGAAACGAACGCTATAAAAGGGATCATTTCCGCTTTGAATAAAAAAAATCTAATAAAGTGATATTTTTTTTAAATGTTTTATTTTATTTTATATTTTTATATATACAGAGAGAGACAAACAAAGCGTTAGTAAATATAATCAACTTTTCCAGGTTTGATTACTTTTTTTTTTTTTTTTTTTTATGTACTTTCAATATTGATTTGCGCCTGTCCACTTTCAATCAACAAGTTAATATTCGCTTATGGCTGAGCGGGTTGGTCAGACGTTGATCACACTGTGAGTTCTCCTGTAGTTTGAAAAATTCATTTATGCAGTATTGACAATTCAACATTAATAAAATGAACAATACAATCCTACCTCGTTATACATCGTCATGGAAGGTTTTGTGATTGACTTAAGTGTCTGATGCCGCAGTCTAGTGTGAGCCACCGGTGGTACACACATGTTAAGATTGATAATAGACTGAATTAGATAAAGGATTTTATTATTCTGTAATTGAAAAATAGTTGGAGGACAAAATTATATAAAATATATACAAATGTGAACAATAGCCCATACCTGAAAAAAAAAATTAAATTACAAGAGATCTATTCAGTATAAATTTAAAAGTAGGAAGGTAGGTTATAATAACTATAATAACATACGAGAATCGACAAACATACTTAGCTTAATCTAACAGTTCGGATAGTGGTTAGCATAGCAAACTACAATAATAAAGTTCGCCGGTCCGCGTCCCGCAGTGGCCCTAGGATTTTTTAATGGGAGTGAAAAATCCTTTGCCATGCCGTCCCTCGGATAGGACATAAAATGGAGGTCCCGAGCCTGTACGATTTCAGGTACTCGTTAAAGATCCCTATCCCAATTATACCTGGATAGGCAAAATTTAGGGCTTCCACTGTAGCATCGTCCGATTTTATAATAAGTTTATAATAGGAACGTGTAAATGTAGGTAGAACATAGCATACAACTTTTTATTCTTACTGGCACAGCCGAGGGAGGAGGGAGATTTGAGAGCTGAAATCCGCCCTCACACGACAGAAAGAACTTATTTTATCACTAATACCACATAATGAATTAAATTTAAATTTTAAGCAGTACTATTCCATTCACTTGATTGTTAAATAAATAATACTGCTCGAAAAATTTAGTGGGATATTTTTTTTCTTAAATTAAATAATATTATTCTTATTGATATTTTTTTTCTTAAATTAAATAATATTATTCTCAGCCCCTCCGCCTTTGATAGTAATCCTGGTTGCGCAACTTTTTATTCTTCTTCAAACAGAGAAAAAATAAAATTAATTTATTACCTAAAACGGTCTGCCGAAAATTAAATAGTTCTGTCAGAGGTTTAATATCTATAATAAATGGATTTTATTTTACTTTTAAACTTAAGATTGGGCATTCTGGAAAATCATGATTTTTGAGATATGGCGTTTTTGAAAGGAGCAAAATGAAATATGCTTTGTAAGAATAAAAAAAAAATCGATTATTCAGGCAGAACTTATACCATAGGTATGTACTTACTATATGACAGACTACTTTAATATTGTGCTAGACAAATCAAATCTTTCCCTATTAGTATTTTCGGTTGAGCTCTGGCGAAAAATCGATTTAGGATATTCGAGTCACAGCCGTCCCCGATATAGAGTCTGCTCGCTATTGGAATCATCAACGAAGAGCACGTGTTGAACAAGAACACTCTCTGACTTCTGATCGTTGTGAAAACCAGACCCAGTCTCTCAATTCTATCCTAAAATCTACTCTGATAATTATCATTACTTGAATACAGATTGTTGAATGTTTTAGAATGTTGTAAAAACACCTACGTTTTTGACTCAAAACATTGATTTGAGATAAAATGACGCCTGATAGAATTCAGATCCGAACCCAGCACAAATGAAAATATGGAAATCTTTTCAATAAATAAAAAAAAAAAAAAAATGTTACGTGAAACAAAACACAAAACATTGATTAAACATAGTTCTAGGTTTGTTGTTGGCATGGTTGGAAAAAACTGTTCTAGATCATGTTTATGACTATCCTAGTACATGTTTGTGACTGTTTAATACCTTCTAAACTTGTCGAGAACATGTTGGATTGTTCAGATTCAGTCTAAATATAAGGAGCGATAGTCGTTGGAGAGTTAGTCATGCTCTGAAGATCTATCATATGGTAACGTTTGTGTTAAAAGTGTCGTTACAAGTTGATACGTTTTCTAGCCTGTTCGGTTATTTATATTGTTTGTGTGGCACTGTAAATTATTTTTTTGTTCAATAAAAATTATTTGAACCCACTTATGTGCTACAATAAAATCGTTGTAGAATATTTATACCATCATTTTTTTCACTAACAATATGGTGATTAAATAGCTTTGGTTGTTGCTTGTAAGTTTAACGTCACTTTATGCCACGTAGGCTAATCGGACGATGCTACAGTGGGAGTCCTAAATTTGGCCTATCCAGGCATAATTAAGATAGAGACCTCTAAGGAGTACCTGACATAGTACAGGCTTGGGAGCTACATATGTTACGTCCTATGCGAGGGACGGCATAGCCAAGGTTTTTTACTCCCATTAAAAAATCCTAGGGCCACCATGGGACGCGAACCTGCGACCTTTATTGTAGGTTGCTATGCTAACCACTATACCACAGGTGATCCCTAATATTTTTTTTTTTTTTTTTTTTAAGATGAAATATTTAATATTAAATATAAATATTCTTGGAACATTATTAAAAGCTACAGTAAGACAGCATGTCGTAAAAATTAAATATAAAAAAAAAAATAGAATATAAATTATAACAAGGAGAAAGAAATACTAAGCTATAAAGTATAGTTATTCTCTTTATATTTCAAGCTGAAAGTTTAGAGCCTTTTATAAAGTTAGAGAAGTACTTAGCGTTTTATTATTATTATATTGATACTTTTTGAAATCTTGTTAATTTTTTGAGTTAGTTTTTATTTGTGGGGCATTGTAAATTATTATTGTCGTTCAATAAAAATTATTTTATCCCACATAAGTGTTACAACACATTCGTAGAATACTTCTATGTTCCTCTATGTCGAATTTTTTTAAGATGTTTGTAAAAAAAAATGTTTAATTTATAATTAGGTAAATCTAAAAAAGACGAGGATGTTGCTAAAATTTTAAAGAAGAAAAAACAAGAAGCCTGGGAGAAGATACAGTTAAATTTTGAAGGTTGTTTTAAAATTTAACGTAAGGGTGGTTGAGAAAGCTGCGGTGGCGCTACCTTTTGGCCTTGGGCCCAACTACCTCCCCTCAGGGGGCTCCACTGCGTCACATCAATTTTAAATCGCAATTTATAGAAAAATAAATTTATATAATTTAAATTGTATAAATACAACATAAAACATTACTAATCATCGTAATAATACGGGAAACAGTAAAAGTATTAAAACTCAATTTACAGTGAATTATAAATGTAAATTACTTCTATTTGGTTAAATCAATGAAATGGTGTAATGATCCAAAATCACTTTTGACTTTTTTTTTACTTTCACTTACCTATGAAATATATAACCTACATATGAAATAAATAGTAAGGGAAAGTATTGCGATCGTGAAAATTTTCGACTTCCAGTTCTCAACGGAAATACACGTTTTGGGGTCCCCTGAGTCTAATTAACCAAGTCCCGCGAAATGGTATGTGTGTGTGTGTGTGTGTGTGTGAACAGACTAGCTCAAAAACTATAAACCGCACAGACCTCAAATTGGGTATTTGGTGCATGTATATGACCGTGATGTGAGAGCAAAAATTTCATCAAAATTGATCAACCGGAGGGGGCACTTTATTTCAAAACTTTTATTCCCATTTGTACGTTGTTTTTTTTTTCCTTCAATTTTCTCATAAATAGCTTTAACGATTGTGATTGAGGTCGTCATGTTTCATGAGAATCAAGTATTCTTTGATATCAGGTAAGCTTTATTATTATTAAAATATAATTGTAATGTTGTTTTTGGTCCATTTTTTTATTTTTAAATTTGTCTAATTAGCGCTTAAAAATTATATTTTATTTTTACTTTTTTGTTGTTTTTAAAATTTTAATTACAAGATTTTTCGTGGGTTTAAGTGTTATAGTTTAACAAACTATTCAAGTATACCTAAAGATTTATATTTAATTAGCTTAGATAAATTCAAATACACTATCTGCCTCGATTTTGTTTTTCTGTAGTCATTATTAATAAATTTATCAAATTACATTAAAAGAAGCGAATTTTATATTTATAGAGAATGTCTTTTAGAGTCATGTCCTTTAAAATCATGTTTTTTATTTATTTATTTATATATATTTTTTATTTTATTTTTAATAAAGGCACAACTTGGGTCATCATCGCTTACAATCAATTTTTGTTATATTTTATTATACTGTTTTGCTAATTTCAGAAATTTATACAGTTTGTTGGTTGTTTGCCCACTGTCCTGTAACGTTGTCTGTAGATCAATAGGTATTTCAAGGTAATCCCTGCACGTCTCGTAAGTCCTGCAGTCCGTGAATATGTGTTTATCTGTAAGTGGACATCCGCAAGTCTGGCAGTCAGGTCTTTAAGACCGTTATGCCTTTAAGGTGACAGCAAAAGGACTATTTGAAGTGATGCCAAGCTTCTGTCAGCTACGACAAAGAAAAGCGAACTATATACACATGGATAGCTGATGAAGAATATATCTCTTTACTGGATAAAAATATCTCCTATAATAATTTATATATCAAACATAATTTAAAAATATAGAACGTTTAGGTAACTGTTTCAATAAAGAGTCTAGAACTCTCTACAATATGGTTTTGCTTCACATTACAAAAAAATCGAAAATGTATTGAGATATGAATATCTATTTTTCTTTCCTAAATATGTTAAAAGGAAGTTCATTTGGAAACTTCATTTTTCAGGAAAGTACCTTCTATAATATTTTATATTTCTCTTTGGAAAATTCGCACCTTTTTATTTTTATATGTATTTTTCAATAAACTTTAATACTTTCATTATTAAATATTTTTTTTATAAGAAGAGAAAAGATTGACCTTGGCTGGGATTTGAACCCGGGTTTCCTTATCACTAGTAAGGCGCTTTTGCTACTTGAGCCGTGGTGGCTCAATCCCGGTCAAGTCAATGCTTTTTCTTCACCGACCTAGTTCTAGTCTCTTCAATTTTCAATTTTTAAAAAATATTAATTCCTTTATTGTTCTTGTCATGAAAATTCTTAATATAATGTAATATATTAAAAAATATTATATTATGAATTTGAATAATAATTTTTCCTAATCTTATAAAATGAAATTTTATTAAAAGTGGTTTCCTGAAAAATATTGAAATTTGAGTTAATTATTCTGTCAATTGAGAGGGTCATGTATGATCAATTGAGGAGTTGAGGTGCAAAACTCGTTCGTTCGACATGAACACGTTTTTCAGAAATTCGAAAAACTTAAGTAAATTTTTTTTTTTATAAGTAATATTTATTTGGTTCACGCCATTTTATTAATAAATTCGGTACCATCTTACAAAATAATATCGCCCACTGACTTAAAACATTTGACTACAAAAAGACTAGATCCTAAGGCCATCATCTTCTTCAATCAATAATATCGACTTCATCATCCTGTTGTTCGTTGTTTCCCTTGTCTGTGGCAGATATTTTGAGAACTCGTCTGTAATACTTCAATGAATCATTGGCCTTCCAATCGTCACCAAAATGCTTTTACAGCATATTATCAACGTCTTTCAGCTTGTTGGACCCATTGGAAAATCAATTATTAATATAACTAGGTAAGAAGAATCGAGCATAAGCTGACATAAACCAGGCGAATTTAAGGAGCTTTCGTTATTTTATTCAGAAAGAGTAACAGAACTGCTGAAGTGAACGAATGGGATGGGTGCAAAGTGAGAAGTTTTTATAGCAACCAAAGAGTTTTGCTTCACTAACGAAACACTTTTGAAACACAATGTGCTATGGAACGAAACAGTTCTGCAATAAACCGCAATTTTGTATAGCAAAAATCCAAATAAAATTTTAAGATTGGCTCCAATCTGATAATATATGTTGAAGGAGCATTAAAATATCTTTTAGAATCCACTACCATCTCAATTTTTCAAAAAAATAGAACGAACGAGTGTTGCACCTTTACCTCCTCAATTGTTTTTTTTTTTGTTTTTGTTTTTTCAGTAAAGTAACAGAATACTAATTTACTTTACAAGAAAACATGTTTGTATTTAGAAATTTCCGATGAATGAGAAGACTTTAATTTTTTCCACCTGCAAAATTTACAAATAAGGGTTTGAGACTTTTCCCTATTTTGTTATGATATCGCTGGAATCCCTGTAAAACCGTTGGAATCGGAATTTCTGTTTAGCGTTTTGCACAGGATACCGTATTCTTTTATAGAGGGATGATCCTGTTAACAAAGGTTGAGGGTTTATTTTGAGTTACAGTTAGTACTAGTGGTACTAACTTCCCCAATAGTATATTATTTTCGATCAAAGCCGCTGTTTGAGAGTACATGGTAAAATTCAGAATGCAGTTGAAACTTCATTATGGTACTCCAAAAAAAAAAACAACAGTTTTTTTGAGTTGTGACTATCTGCTACCTCGATGACTGTTTATTTTTCATTAATTTTTATTTTTTGACTAAGAAAAACCATCTCAGATATTCAATGGATTCTAAAACCCATAAAACTTTAAATTCGAGTCAGGCGGCACCCCCCCCCCCCTTGGAAAGGATAATCGAATTAGAAGAGTGACGGGTGTAAATCCAGGGTTTCTCCAAAAGCAGATTCTTCTCACTCTTGAAATTTTCTTTAGTCTTTTAATCGGGTTGTCCTCGTCCCATGAATACCAAAGAAGAAGTCCATTGGTTTTTCAAGTCCAAAAAAAGAATAAAAAATTAACTTTGAATAGCAAAGTATAAAAATCACGTTTAATTTAACTAGCTCCTAAAATTTTTATAATGATTTTACTTTAAAAAAACATATTAAAATATATAAAAAAACGGGCACACCCTGCCACGCGTTTCTACACCTATTGCCTATTCCTTTATTTAAAGTTGTTTGGTAATTCTTGTTTGGTAAAGAATTTAGATAGGTTAAAGTTTTTAGTTTTTACATCTTATATTTGAACATAGTGTGTTAATGAATGGCATATGTAAAAGGAACTAATAAAGAATATAATTGGTATAGAGCTTAGTACAATCACAATAGACAGTTAGTAAAAAATTTACCAAATTAATCTTTTGGCATATTTTTTTTTTTTTTTTTTTTTCGGTTGGCGCATTAGGTCTAATGAGACCTTTGGCCGCGCAGTGTGGTCTTCTTACAGACATTTGTTTTGCTTGCGGGAGTACGGACAGACTGGAGGGGGTAGCCCAAACCTCACGTTGCTGAAAGCCATGGTCACCATGGTACAGCGGCAGACTGCCCATAGCTCCATAACCAGTCCCATTGGAGCCAATTTGGCAGTGTCGTTCCCACCGATGGCGTCAGCTCTCTCGGGTTCAAGGACAGTCACAAACTGGTCTAGGTCCAAGGATTATGGTAGCTCAGAGTCAGCAGGCCCCGAGGACCTATATTTCTTTCCCCGAAGCATACCGTCCCTGAACCAAACCTCCGGGCGGTTACTGACATCCTGGAAAACCACACCACGATTCTCGATGAGATACACGGGGAAGGCTCATCACTCCTACGCCCGGACGGTGTGAGTCGCCTCCAGTAGGCTGACGGGACTCAAATACCCGGAGGTAGGGGTAGACTTGGACTGCGTGGCGTTCATTGGTGGGCGGTCACCCGAATGGAGCGGTCACCCATCCAAGTACTAACCACGATGGACGTAGCTTAACTTTGTTTATCTACTGCAAGCGCCCTTATCCACTCGGCCATACCGGCAATCTTTTGCCATAATACATACCTATTAATTAAATTCAGAATATAACACACGATGATATGAGATATCGTATCAGGAGGTTATACTAAAAAATGCATAAGAATTGTGGTTAACTTGTCTTTTGCTAAGACAAATAGATTCGATGTTTTCCCCAAACGTGAAAGGGGTGAAAAGTTGATACGTAATTTGCCATGGGAAAAACTCGGATTTTCCTTGTCCAAGCCGGAAAAAAATAGATTTATGCTTACCCTCCCTAAATATTGAAAGAAAATGAAGTGTTGTTTCAATAAATCAACTTACACCGTCATCTGATGGAAATTTTTAGAACTTACAAATAATCAAATACTCGGTGAATAATCCAATCGCGGATAATCGGGAGTTTACTCACACAAACACACACACACATACCGATAATCAAGATAGCAATCTTATGAGACCACCAATTTCGTTACGTGATTCGGTCATGAAATCTCGGATCCAAGGACTCCCAATTCCATAACACCTGGCTGACACGTGGTCCCAAGGTTTTTCGTTGTAGCCTGGGTTAGCAGATTTCTTAAATCAATCATACATATCGTAGCAGTATTGTGGGTTTAAATATTTATTATTAGAAGAAAACTACAATTGGCAACGACAATTAAACAATAAAATTCAAATTATTAGCAACGTTACAAAATTAACTACTTGTAATAATGCAGTAACCCTAAAGTAAACATATTCTTCGATGTATCGAACAAGACTAAGGCTTTAGTCCATTGCTGCTTATATATGGTCCGAAATCGAAAATTCTAGAAGGTTGTCGACATGCGTAGAATATTCTCAAAATATCACGAACATTTAACGTCGCTTTATGCCACTAAGGCTAATCGGACGATGCTACAGTGGGAGTCCTAAATTTTGCCTAACCAGGTATAATTAAGATAGGGATCTATAACGAGTACCTGACACCGTACAGGCTAGGGACCTCAATTTTACGTCCTATACGAGGGACGTCATGGCTAAGGATATCAAGAACATTTACTAGAATAGTTAGGTAATTGTTGGAACAAAAAATCTTGACGTTAGAGGTGAGAAATAGTCAAATGTTATTCTTTATGATAGGTTGATTCATAGTCGGGATTTTCAGATAATTTTTTTTTTTTTTTTTTGAAAAGCCAACGTTTCGATCCAACTTGTGGATCTTCATCAGGGCTAAAATAAGACAAATATATAAGTAACTATGCTAGAAGATGACAATGAAATAAATACTTTACACATGATAATAATATAAAAGATGGTAATCTTTTGTCATCTTATTTCAAAATTTTATTATTTAAATTCTAGAAGGCTCTCAAAAAAACGTAGAATATTCTCAAAACATCACGAACATGGAGTACATACTGAAAATGGAGTTCTTCATTGTTTTAATTATGTGATTGATTTGATATTAACTTGCATACTCATTCATACATTTTCATTCAAGGATCCAACATGGGAAAGGGCCGTTTTTCCAAGACAATATTCTGACCACGGGAGAAGTTCCATGACACTTTTTTTGAGATTTCCAGTTTTTTTTTTTTTTTTTTTTTTTTTTTTTTTTTTTTTTTTTTTTTTCTATACATTTCTATACACTGTTATTTAGATGATAACGTTGAAGACTTTTTTTCAAACTATCAATTATCCTTTATTTATAAAATTTTATTTAAAGTTTTTACAACCTACATTCTATTTTATTTGGCAATAATAACAAATACAAGCTTATTAAGAACTTATTACCAGTTTTGTCAATTAAAAATCACAGGAAGACAGGCCCCCATATATTTTTTTTGTATCAATGAATATTGTGTTTTTGAAAAAATAAAATAAAAAATTGCAGTATGTATATGAAAGTCTTTGCACCCCTTAAATCACATCATTTTTACCTGGAACTATATTTAAGAAAAATTAAAAATAAAAATTTTGGAAAAGATATCATGCTGGCAATGGGAACAATGCTACAACATACTGTATATATATATATATATATATATATATATATATATATATATATATATATATATATATATATATATATTTATAAAATCGCCCCTTGTAAAATATATACCTATTATTTCGGTTTATATTGAAGGCAACATTCAATGACGTCTGCGACTCAGGGACTCGTAATACAATTCGAATGATAGTTCAATTCATGGAGCCTTTAGCTACGCCTCTATTGCCATTTCCTTGAACGGAATTCAGACAAAGAAGACAATCCAACGTCCCAACAAAACGTGAAAATCTAGTACCAAAGCTGAGATGCCTTTATGATTAAGCTGAAAAATTAATATATCATTTTGCTGCTATCCTTTGATTGTGGAAATAAAAATTAAAGTTATTTCTGTCAAACACAACTCTCTCTCTCTCTCTCTCTCTCTCTCTCTCTCTATATATATATATATATATATATATATATATATATATATATATATATATATATAGGGGAGAGCGGGGTTGGTTGGCAACAGTTTTCACTTTTTTGATTGTTGAGTCGTTCCTGTTAGTTTAATCCCAATAGGGCTGATGCCAATGTAAACTCCAAGTATTAGAGTACTTCAAGTATTTTTTTCACCACATAATATTTAATACTAAGATCATAGAAAATTGAAGAATTCGTCAATCTAGAGTATGCCAATTAACCCCCAACGTGGGGCAGGTTGGCCTAGAAGGCGGGGCTGTATAGCCATCTCATCCAAGTACTGCCTGACACATATTATTGTTATTAAAAGCTGCACTATAATGGTATAATAATTTTGAATCGGTTTTTAACAGTTTTTAAGGGAAAATAGAATGACAATAGAGAAGATAAAAGTTTAGACTGTCGTCACTTTCTGCATAAGAAAAATTGCTCTCATCCTCCTTGCTGGAACTGAAGACAATTGGTAGTTTCACCTTTGTTTATTTTTACTTTGCTTTTGTGAATTGCTACTGCGCCAAAAAAACCCCAGTTGAAGAGAGCCAACTAACCCCACAGGAGAGATCATATGAACGATGGCTGCCAGGACAGGGGAGAACAACCAAACAAGAAACTGGTTAGTCGAAAGGTTAGGTTTTTCAAAGGAGTTTGGGGCTATATGAACAGAATCGGAGACAGATGTTTTACCATGCCTTTAAGCCAAATTTACTGAAAATATAAAAATTTACTTACATGTTATAAAATCAATCAATGAAGCACACTCTTCTCTACACTGTTAGCATCGGATTGAAAACTCAGGACAAGACTCTTGAGGTCGACCGGGTGACATGGTACAATGGTGGGGCCTTCACAACAACAGATGTGACGGAAACTATAAGCCGGTGGCCAACCTACCCCCTATGCCAACCAACCCCGCTCTCCCATATATATATATATATATATATATATATATATATATATATATATATATATATTGACCTTGGCCGGGATTCGAACCCGTATTTCCGTATCACTAGTACGGGGCACTTTCCATTTGAGCCACCGGGAACGTACTCGTATACCGGTCAAGTCAATCCTTTCTCTTCGCTGACCCCTTTTCCCACCAATCTCGCATTTTTTGCGAATTATTTGGGGGAGTGGACATAATATGTGCATTTAGTGAGGTCTCTTAACAGTTGTCAATATTCTTTAACACGTTCCTCGCCCATTGGCGGCTGAATTCACGCTTTTCACTCTATCGGACTGGAGCTATTCCAGGGCATTATATTATGCAGTATTGGCAAATCCAAAAATAATAAAATAAAGAATAAGAAATACTATCCTATTCGTACTAATTATATTTATAATACGATAATAATTATGATTTATATTAAAAAATTAATGTTTTTATGTTTATAAGTATATAAATATAAATACAAATAAATAAAAATATAAATGAATTTACGTAAATTTTCGTTATTTTAATTTTCAGCTTTATATAAATTATTTATGCTTTGTTAGCACTTTGGCTGCCATATCACCTGAAATCGAGTAACTGTCCTCTTGTGAGAGAATTAACTATTAAAATTGTGTCGAAACGGGAGCGTGACTACTTTTTCGGCAGTCAATGTGTTAAAGATGTAATTATTTGGCCGAGGAGGAATTCTAGTGCGAGCCACCGGTGGTACACGCCGGCGTGAACGTGTTAAATATAAAATCAATATGTTTTCTTGTTATGATAACTTGAATATTCTTATTAGCCAGAACCAATCTTTTCTCTTCTTACAACCAATATTTAAATATCTATGCTTATAATTGCCTTAAATAGTGTAAGAATTTTCAATACTATATACTTATATATTTTTCTTCTTTACTTAGATTTTTTACAGATTAAGGACAACGATTGTGAATGAAAAAATTGGACATACTTCTCAATGTTGGAAAAAAAAAAAAAAAAAAAATTAGAATATGTTGCGGTACGTGCATCTCACAAATTTGAATTATCAGCCTACTTATTTTGACTATTAATAGGATAAATATAAAATGTAGAAAAGTATGTGTAAAAAAAATAAAAATGAAAATACAATAACTAATAAGTTTTAAAACAAAAAAACGGCATGATTAATGGATAGATTTATAGCAGTTTCTTTTATTCTATATAGAATAATATAGATATGAGTCATAAAAAACATGAAAATAGTATTATGTAAAGTCCGTCTGTAAAGAACTTTTTTATATATTTAATTTTATTAAAATAAATATACCAGAAAAAACAAATGTAACTAACTATAAACAAATAAAATAAAAATAAAAAAATTCATATTGTTTCAAAGGTTGTACCTTGTTTTCCTCGTATGATCTAAATCATAACATATAAAATATGAATGTTTTTCCTCCTCGGTGTTTGAGGAAATATTTATTAAAAAACAACAATAAAATATTCATGTATCATTTCCTCTCTGTATTTTGTAGCGAATTCGTGATATATGAATAACTTCCGTTTATATCGACCAATTAGGATGTCTATGGTTTTATCACTGCTTCAGTTTTCCAATGATTTTCTCGATTTCTGCGTAGACAGGTACATGTCATTTAGCTAGGAGAATTATTATTATTATTTATTTGCAAAAGCAATTTCTTGTACAAATAACATAGGGGAGAGCGGGGTTGGTTGGCAACAGTTTTCACTTTTTTGATTGTTGAGTCATTCCCGTTAATATAATCACAATAGGGCTGATACCACTTTAAACACCAAGCATTAGAGTACTTCAAGTATTTTTTTTCAACACATAATATTTACCACTATGACCATAGGAAATTTAAGAATTCGTCAATCCAGAGTATGCCAATTAACCCCCTATGTGGGACAGGTTGGCCTAGAAGGTAGGGTTGTTTAGCCATCTCATTCAAGTACTGCCTGACACATATTATTGTTATTAAAAGTTGCACTATGACGGTATAATAATTTTGAATCGGTTTTTAACAGCTTTTAAGGGAAAACAGGATGACAATATAAGAAGATAGAAGTTTAGACTGTCGTCACTTTCTGCATAATAAAAATTCCTCTCATCCTCCTTGCTGGATCAAAAGACAATTGGTTGTTTCACCTTTGTTTATGTTTACCTTGCTTTTATGAATTGCTACTGCGCCAACACACCCCAGTTGAATAGAGCCAACTAACCCCACAGGAGAGATCATATGAAAGATGGATGCCAGGACAGGGGAGAACACTCAAACAAGAAACTGATTAGTCAAAAGGTTAGGTTTTTCAAAGGAGTTTGGGGCTATGTGAACAGAATCGAAGTCAAATGTTTTGCCATGCCTTTAAACCAAATTTACTGAAAATATAAAAATTTACTTACATGTTGTAAAATCAATCAATGAAGCACACTCTTCTCTACAGTGTTAGCATCGGATTGAAAACTCAGGACAACACTCCCGAAGTCAAGCGGGTCACATGGTACAATGGTGGGACCTTCACAACAGGTGTGACGGAAACTATAAGCCAATGGCCAACCTACACCCTATGCCAACCAACCCCGCTCTCCCCTACAAAATAAATCAATTATTTTTAGACTGTCTAGCAGCGCTAGGTTTAAGTACAAATAAGAATTAAATATTGAAATAATTTTGACACTTAGCAGCTCAGTAATAACAAACTAGCCAGAACAACAAACACTTTTAGTTTTTCAGTCCATGGCACAACATATTACAAAATAATATAGTCTATTTAATTTCTGAATACTGCCTACATTTAAAATGTTCTCTGCCCTCAATGAAACAGAAATATATGTCCCTAAGGATTCGTTTCTCTGCTCTTCAAATTTTATACCCTGAGTAAGAAAATGACTGAAGTGATCCGACATCAGACTACCACAGGCCATGCAGGCTTCACCGGATTGGATTATTAGTGTTGTCTTCCTTATAAACACCTTCCGCAAATCCGGGCTTGAGACTAATTTTCTTAAAATTCGTCGGTAACTGCATGTAATCTTCCGGGCTTGCTATATTAATGTTGCATATACCTAGTAGACTTCTCGACCAATTGTGCTAAAAGCAGGACTACAGAAGATCCCAGTGTTGTTGCTGTTATTTTTTTTTCTAACCATATCACTGGTATATAGGAGCGGGTAGCTCATTGTAAAAATTAAGGAAAATTTAAATTTTTTAATTAAGGGTAAGTTTAAATTCTCAATTAAGGAAAGAATTTCCCCCTGAAATAAGGGAAAAAACCCCGGCGGTTGAGGTCAAATCATCTCTTTGCACGACCATTGAACAAGAAGCAGTATTTGCTTACACAGGATTGAACCCAAGACCCTTCACAGGTTGTAGTGCTACAGTTAAAGTTTTATCACTGGTATATAGGGTAAACCATACAGTTATTGGCACCCAGTACAGTTATTGGCACCCCAACTTTAACTTAAAGAAATAGGTAAACAAGTCATAATTTTATTACAAGACATACATGAGTCTAATATTTGAGGGGTCTCTAAGTCATCTATAAAGTAAGACTTTAACAAACTAACCATAGGGAAGATTTCACAATTAAAGTCACAGGGTGCCAATAACTAGATTTGGCACTTTTTACAATAAATATTGCCATATTGTAAAACTATTGAACTTTTGACCCAATAAAACCTCTTCAGTCTTTATGAGGATAGATAATGAGGAGCTATTGGAAGTTTCTATTTGATCCCTTTACAAAAGGTATTTTTTTTTTAATTTAACCACAGAAATGTAGTCTTAAGGGTGCCAATAACTGTACGGTTTACCCTACTAGCTGACCCGATAGACGTACATACTACATAACCTTGTTTATGTTAGACAAATTTCGTGATTGCGATATCCGGACTAGGCTTGGTATTGATTAGTCCGGATTAACGACGCTGTACTGTATGTATTTTTGCCATGTGAGCACAGATTTTATCCGTCTTGTCGATTTGAAGTTAAGTGTTAAATAGTTAGTCAGAGGAAGAAAAATTTTTAAATTGGAAAGTAATCCTTCATGCCAAACCTTATCGAAGGCCTGACTGATATCAAGAAAAAAAAAACCAGGTCAGTAATTCTTTTATTCTAAAGCATTGGAAATATAGTCTACAACTCGGTGACATTTATGTATGCTGAAATGAGTTTTCCTACACCTAAACTGATGATCTGGAATAGCTTTCAATATTTCTAGAGAATTAATACAAAGTAGAAGAATTTTTTCGAACAATTTGAAAAAGGTAGGAAGGAGATAGGGAATCACGCAATCGGAAGGCTTATTGGGTTTATTTGTAACTTGTATGACACAAAATGTCCTTTGTTTTTATTTTTTCCTACATACCACCAAATTTACTCTGTGTATTATTGAATTGATTATCAAGAAAATTTTAAATGTCTGGACAAGGCTTGGCATTAATTAGTCCGACCCTTAACTGTATGCAATGTATTTTTGCCATGTGAGCACAGATTTAATCTGCAGAGTTAGGCCATGAAAAAAATAAAAAAATATGTTTTATCGTTTATATAGATACCGTGGTCTTCTGAAAAGAAAAAATCTTCATATTATCTTGTCAGACTGCTTTGATTTATTTGTAATAATGAAACAATGGTATCCCATTACTCTTAAAAAATCTTTTCAACTCTGGGGGAAACCAAGGGTGCCAATAACTGTACGGTTTACGAAATGTTGAGCATAACTAGAGTTAATGCTTGAATATAATTGTATTTGTAGTACAATTACAATTAAATACGATTTATCGATTCATACTATTATAACGTGGGGTAGCTCATTGGCAAGGCATTGAGCTACTGGGCTCAAGGTCACGAGTACGAATCTGACTTGGTATCGGACGAATCTGGCAAGGTATCTTTAATATTCTGCCGAGAGACCCTCCTGAGGTGCACGCAGCCTCTAAAATGTGGTTACACGTAATTTAAAAATAAGGGAAAAACCTGACGGTTGGGCGTGATCAAGCTCAAATCACCTCCTTGTACGACCGCTGACCAAGAAACAGTACTTCCTTACTCAGTACTGCACCCAAGACCCTTCATGAGTTGTAATGGTACAGGCTATTTAGGTTTAAGGGCATAATAACATTTCGGTAAAATGGAGGTCCCGAGCCTGTACGATGTCAGGTACTCGTTAAAGATCCCTATCCTAATTATACCTGGATAGGCAAAATTTAGGACTCCCACTGTAGCATCGTCCGATTAGCCTTAGTAGCATAAAAATGGACGTTAAACAAACAAACAAACAAACATTTCGGTTGATTGTCCAACCAAAATAAATCTATCTATCTATTAATTTAGATACCTTGTGGCCAGGTATTACTTTGTAACAAATAATGCAATTACACTAAATGTAATGTACCTACAGGTTGAAAGCTTTGAGGGCCCCTTTTAGGAGGATTGGGATAGCTCAAAGATTGAATAGTTTAATTCAGCTAAATGTGGTGGTCCTTTGCTACCGCCCACCTTCAGTTTGTCCAGTAGTAAGCTCCACTTTGATGTCCAATAGTAAGCTTTATCCAATAGTAGCTACTAACCTTAAGTGGCTGGGGCCTTCTATGTGAAGAAAACTACCGGGAATTTCAAATGCCTTTGAAAAATTAAAGTTTTATAACTGGTATATATGTAGGAAATGTTGAGCATAACAATAGTTTTGAATTTTATTGTATTTGTGGTAAGAGTCCTCGATTCCGCTACTGTACCGAGTGATGAAATCGAATAGAAATCCTCCCTTCAATGTGACTATATTAAGATAGTAGCTTATCGATTATGAGAAGATTATCGAAATCGAAAAAGATCGAAGGAGATTAAGATCGATGACTCCTCCAAGATTACTGTGAAGATTGGTCGATTGAATGGTGTGGCCAATGAGAAGCTATTATAGGCCCCACATCCGACGGATTACGTAATCCCACCTTACCAAAAAAGAAGTTGGACGCCGAGCGAGGCAGTGCCCAGCTAGTGCCGTGAGAAAAATAGTCCCAGCGGCTCTTGTGAACTTGAATTGGTCACCGTGAAAGGACGCTCTACTAACAAAACGCTGCTGTCAAGGATACCGCACCTAGCCCCGAAATCTTAGATCCTAATTCTATTATAAAGTTATAGGTAACATACACCTTATTATATTACATATTATTTACACCTTATTATATAATATATTATAGCTACAAGAACATAAACCTTTCTGAGGACCAATTAATTTAAACTTTTCCGAGAATTAACCCTAATATATACCATTTAATTGTCAGTTCAGTTCAGTATGAAATAATTTTTCTTTTATTATTTGGCTTTTATTACTACCACTTATCACATATCTTCTATTATTGTTATATGTTTGCAACCTATTTATATTTATAACAAGCTAGGATATCTCGACAGACGGACTTGCGTCCATTTTCTATTTACGTCTTAGTATTTTCTTATTTTTTTTTGTATTATATAATATTTTTCACGAATAAACGTTATTCCTATCTACGAGTATTTATCTATCTCTCATACCATTTCATTTCCTTAGGAGAAATTTCTGTAAAAAAAAAAAAAAAAAAATGGGGTCACCTGTGGTGTAGTGGTTAGCATAGCAACCTACAACACTAAAGGTCGCGGGTTCGGGTCCTGTGGTCGCTCCAGTTTTTTTTAAAAGGAGTAAATAATCCTTGGCTATGCCGTCCCTCGGATACGATGTAAAATGGAGGTCGCGAATCTGTTCGATGTCTCGTACTCGTTAATGATCCCTATCCTAATTATGCGTGGATAGGCTAAATTTAGGACTCCCACTGTAGCATCGTTCGATAAAACTTTAGAGCATATGTGTTGACGTAAAAAAAAAAAAAAATGCATTGCAAATAATTTATTAATAAGGATGATTATATTATGATTTAAGTAATTAGTGTACTTTTGTGTGTAATGGGCCTAAACAGATCATTTAATATTTTAGTTTACATAAATAATATGTTTCTGATAATAGTTAACAAATAATTAAGAAGATTACAAAAAGTGTCAACTTGTAGCGATAGAATAACACACAAGTAACCAAATGTGATTAGATCTTAAGATCTCCAGTCCTTTCCGCCTTTTATTTAGTATGAATTAGAACAATCAAGAATATTCCCGACAAGCGTGGAATATACTTGAACAGTCAGGAACATGTAATAGACGATTTTTTTTAGGTGTTCCGACAAAAGGTCTGGAACTCTTTTCAATAATTTTTTTTTTGTGTAATAGTCATTTGCTATACGGTAAGATGATTAATAACATAGGCCTACAGTGGTCTCGGTGCCGAGGGTTTCATAGCAGAGTTTGAGTGCAATTGGTGCGCTGAATCCAAATTTGCCATTAGTTTTCCTCTATCAGCTCTAGTTGTTGAGATATATAAATGGCGTGACTTACCTCTTAAAACATAATTACTCGAATAAATGTTAATGAAAGGTGGAAAAACAAAAGATATTAAAATTCTTTACATAAAACATTTTAAATCAATTGAAACGATAAACACACACATTATTTACATAATCACTTTGTAACTAAACCAATTTCAAAGAGACTCTATTTTACACTTCGGAAGCTTCTTTTGCGTGACTTTCTTGAATGTTTCTTCAAACAGTCTCGTTTTAGGGTTCCAGCACTAATCTGCCATCATGTGGGTATCACATGATCCAGTTGAGCATTTCAATAGTATACCATAAAGAAAAGTAATAAGAATGATTTGCCGGTGGGTAAAATCATATAAAACGCGTTGTTACAAGTTATTAGTAGATTCTATTATTTTTTTGATTCTTACAAACAATTATATACAGCTAGCTAATAGTTTAATATTCTAAAATGAGGAGAAAAGCGTGCTAAAATAATTCATTTACACTTCTATTTCGGATTGTGTTATATATAGATAAACAGGTATTTAAAATTAAATAAACTAATGTTAAGGTATGCTGAAGCTAAAAAAGTAAAGCTGATAGAAAAA
The DNA here is from genome assembly GCA_911387785.2 of Aelia acuminata. Classification (NCBI taxonomy): domain Eukaryota; kingdom Metazoa; phylum Arthropoda; class Insecta; order Hemiptera; family Pentatomidae; genus Aelia; species Aelia acuminata. The sequence continues at coordinate 13,506,531 of OU426984.1, forward strand.
ATTTGATTGCATTATTGGAATCAGCGCTCCAAACATAGTTAAAATCAGCTATAAGATTCTAGACACCAAAAAATAATTTTTTTCTGTAGAACTATGTAATCTGGGTTTTCAGTTAATATATTTTTATTTTGGAAAGCCAACGTTTCGATCTCTACATGTGGATCCTCATCAGGGCTTCTGAGTCCAGAGTTATACAGAGACTCTTTTTTTTTTTTTACTTTCACTTACCTAAATATGAAATATATAGTTAGGAAAGTATTGGGATCGTGAAAAATTTTGACTTCCAGTTTTCAACCTAAATACACGTTTTGGGGTCCCCTGAGTCCAAATAACCAAGTCCCGCGAAATTCACGGGCAGCGAAAATTTCATCAAAATTGGTCAAACGGAGGGGGTACTTTATTTATAGAATTTTGTCTAATTTTTACGTTTTTTTCGATTTTCTCAATAACGATTTTCATTAAACTTGATATTTGATGTGGATATGTGCCCGCGATACGACAGTCAATATTTCATCAAAATTGATCAATTGGAGGATGCACTTTACTTAATAAATTTTGTCTCAATTTCACGTGTTTTTTTTTTATTTACTTAACAACGGCTGTAATGATTTTAATCAGACTGGATATTTGGTATATGCTCACGATGTTATAGCAAAATTTTCATCAAAATTGGTCCAACCCAGGGAGCTCTTTGTTTCATAACGTTTTTTTCCAATTTTCACCTTTTTTCGAATATCTCAAAAACGGCTTTAATGATTTTGATTAAAATCGTCATGTTTAATCAAATCAAGTCTTATTTAATATCCGGTAGATTTACTTATTAAAATGTCCTTAAGGGGGTCAAGATGGGGAAGTGGCCTTTTTTGTTTTCCTATAAAGTACTATTGATTTTATGTATATGGAGAAATTTACTGTTTCTCGTTTCGCCTAAAAATAAGATAGAGCTAAATATAAAATATGATAAAAATCAGGAAACATATGCATTTTCAACGATTTCATAGAGAATTATAAAATCTGACGACTTGGAGTATTATGCTTGCATTGCCGAGTTATCACAAGTAAAAACTTTTATTTAATAATAACAAAAATAGTGTACTTTAGAGCGCAAATAAAAACAAAAATAAGAAACGAATGTGGAAAAATATGTGACTCTAGGAAATGGCAATTAAAAAAACACGTCAATTTCTAATCTAAGTAAGTTGGTAAGTGAAAGTTGTCTGTTGCGCGCACGCACCAAATTTTTTTTTTGTTTCACGTTGCAATATTTTATAAAAATGATACTTCAACAATGTAACAAAGACAGCCGCGAGTACTTCCTGTGTGTCCTAATTTCCTGGCCAAGGCCGACCGAACCGAAAAGTGAAGACGTCGAGGAATGCCCGATATTTCCTATCCTTGTCCTCAGCGGCGATTACACATCCGGTCCGGAGTAGCAAGAATTTATCATAATATAGCCAGCTAATGCTGTGAGCACCCGAATGTTTGGAGCTCAATTACCTCCATTGTGTTCTTGTGGTTATTTCGGCGAAGGTTAGTTCGATTAGGCTGGAGAGGGTATTTACATATTTCCTACATTAGCTCACCAATTCCTTTTCTTATCTTCATATCTTTAAGAAGATGGAGAGGAAGAAGAATGAGATACATATAAATAGTTTATGCCTACATATACTGGATAAATGCCAACTAATGAAAACAGGAAACTATAGCAACCTACAATACTACGGTCGCGGTTTCGCGTCCCGCGATGGCCCTAGGAATTTTAAAAGGGAGTAAAACATCTTTGGCTATGCCCTCTATCGGGTAGGACGTAAAATGGAGGTCCCGAGCCTGTACGATGTTAGTAACTCGTTAAAGATCTCTATCTTTATTATACCTGGATGGGTTAAATTTAAGACTCCCACTGTAGCATCGTTCGATCAGCCATTCCAGCATAAATGTTGACACGATAAAAAAAAAAAAATGCATTTGTTTAAAACTAGCACTCATTATCAAGAGTGTACATTCGACAAAAACAAGGTACATATATAAATAATGAGAAAATTGAATTAACACTACGATTTCCAAGGCTCTTGGAGTCCATTAATATTTCTCCACCCTGTTTTGCTCCTGAATTATTAAATACAAAATATGAAAAAAATAGTAGTAGGTACCTGGATGTAAACTGGATAAACAATTTTAGGACTCCCACTATAGCATCGTCCGATTAGCCTTAGTAGCATAAAAGGACTTAAGAAAACAGCTTATGTGGGTTAAACAATTTTTATACAACGAAAATCGGTAAAAAATATGAATCGGTAGAAATTTTATTTACGACGCATAATAAATTAGAACTTAATTTTAAGATGTATGTCTCTTATGCCTTTTTGGAAACCAATAACGATTAATGTTCCTCTAAAACCACGGATATACTGCATCGAACTGTATGTCCTCCCTATCTTAAAAGTAAATCTCCTAACCCATGGATCATAAAACTGATAGAAGATCTCTTTATCCTTATCTTCTTAGAAATTTATACGAAGATAAAATTCTATTTGAAAATTTTCCTCGACTACTTTAAACAGTGAAGAAGCCTTATTCATTTCGTGTATTTATGTAATGGATTTGATAGAACAGACGCAATTATATACTGAACAAATAAAGCGAGGGGATACCTTTACTGAAAGGAATTGCTCAGGTGTTCTCATTGAGTTGCTAATTAAGGTTTCCAGGTATTTATAACGGAGAGCCCTTTCGGTCGATTTGGCTCCTCCTTGTTCAAAGACACCTTCAGGTGGCAGGTTCTATTATTACCTTCTTTGAAATGAATGAGCTTAGCGAGAATTTAATTTTTTCAACATCTCTTGAATTATTTTGAGTTGCTTACGTTCAATTGATAATTATAAAGATAGCAAGCAATGTTACGAAGAAATATATATAGATTTATTGACTTCTTTCAGTCAGAATATTACAAAGCTTACTGCAGTATACAGAATCATTAGCCTTCAATCCCACTTAATTAAAGTACACACCGTGTATTTGGTATCATATAGTGCGTCGTAGGCATAGGTGAGCGTTAAAGTAAAGAATAGATGGGTTTAAATTATAGATTATTTATTTTTTAAAAACATAAGTTGAAGGTTGAACGCATTTTTTCTTCAGGGTTTGACCTTGTAACAAGTTTTTCAACTGCCAAGCTTTCACCCATCTTGCTGTGGGCTATTATACTTTTTACTGATCCCCTTCTCCACTCTCATTCTTGTATTGGCCCTGAAGAGCCCACAGCAAGATGGGTTAAAGCTTGGCAGTTGAAAAACCTGAACATGGTCAAACTGTCAAAACCCTGAAGAAGAAATGTGTACAATGAATTCAGACCATGGAAGCCTAAAACAACATACAAGTTGAAGCTATTTGAACACTGTTTGAAATTAAGATATGGTTATCTGCGATTGTTGGTGTGTTTGTCTTACACAGACATAGATGTCACTGAATGAGCACACCCTGGAAAAAGCCACATACTTTATTACACGTAATGATTTCGCGGAAAGCGAGTGCGCTGATTCTATTGACAGAAATCGCATGCTTATGCTTGTAAATCGCGAACGACAGCGGCAATCGGAAAAGTGTATATAAACCAAAATGTTCGTCTCTGCAAACTGAAAAAAATGACACCTTCGAAAAAGCCCTGCTGTCCTCTTTTCGCTGAGAATTGCAGTTTTTCGCTTACAACGCGCAAATTAAGGCGTTAAACGAAAAAAATATACATATCCGAAATGTTCTCCTTGAAAACCTGAAAAGATTGACACCATATAGAAAGCTCTACTATAATTTTTCTCGCAAAAACCGCTGTTTCGCGCTGATAAATCGCAATAGAAGGCGAAATGAGTGATTTGTATATTTTTCCGATGTAGCGGTCAAGGAAAGCTTTTTTTTTTTTTTTTTTTTTTTTTTTTTTAAGGCGTCAACCACTAGGGTCATCATCGCCATTTATTCAATGTTCGGTTTATATCTTATTATATAATTCTGTTAATTTTTGAAAGTCGTACAGTTTGTCTGTTACGTTGTCTTGCAGTATACTGTATAAGTCATTTGGTATATCTAAGAGTGCTCTGTATTCTTCGTAGGCCCTGCATTCAGTCAAAATATGCTTTACTGTCAGCGGACATCCACAAGCCTGACAGTTGGTAGGGTCTTCGCGTGCCATTAGGTGTCCATGTGTCAAGCGCGTATGACCAATGCGAAGACGCGTCAAGATTACTTCCTCTCTGCGCTTACTCCTGTTAGAGGACTTCCATGGGATCACCTCTCTTTTAATTTCAAGTAATTTATTTTCAGATAAATTTAACCACCTGTTTTCCCAACTTTGTTTCATTTTTTGCTTGATGAGGGATAAAAAGTCCGCTGCTAGAACCCCTAGATAAGGAATGCCATCTGTTATTGCTTTTTTGGCGGCCTGATCCGCCAATTCATTTCCAACTATTCCGCAGTGACTTGGAACTCATACGAAGAATACAGTGCTATTGTTTGTCACGCCCGACTTTATTGAAATGAGGATATTTTGAATTATGGGATTTAAAGAGAAAACATTTTTCAAACAGATTAGAGCGGAAAGTGAGTCAGTGCAAATAACTATGTTTTTCTTTGTGGCCTGAATAACATTTAAACTTTTATGGATTGCGACGATCTCCGCAGTAAAGTTGCTACAAGTGGCAGATAAGGAAAAAAGATGCTGCCTGTCATTGCATATTATCGAGGCTCCTACTCCTATAGAACTCTTAGAGCCGTCGGTGTAAATGTAGTTAGCGTCCCCTAGTTTTTCTTTAAGTTTATGAAACTCGTTTTTGTAAATTAGTGGTGCTGTGTTGTTTTTAAGTAGCCTTGTGAGAGAAAGGATGATTTTTGGGGTAGGTAGTCCCCAGGGATGGATAGGAGATGTTACATTCTCATGGAATGTGGGTATATCAAGGTTGAGGTCAAATAAGGATGCTGCAACACGGACAGCAAAGGATGTTCTCTTCTTTAAGGAAATTTGTTGTTGGGATAGGAGCTGTTTATTGGGGAATAGATAATTCAAAGGATGATTATAGGTGGAGAGGATTTTAACTAAGTATTTGAGATCGAGTTCTTGTCGTCTTAGGTCAAGGGGAGGTACGCCAGCTTCAACACATAAAGACTACTAGAAGGGCTAGAACGAAAAGCACCTGTAGATAACCTAAGACCCGTATTCTGTACAGATTCCAGCATTCTTAGGACTTGAGTAGAAGCTGAGTTGTATGAACAGCAGCCGTAATCCAATTTAGATCGTATAAGAGTTTTGTATAACGTTAACAAACTGGCCCGATCTGCACCCCAACTTGTATTAGATACTATTTTTAACAGGTTTAAGGAGCGGAGACAATCTGCTTTTAAGAGTTTTATATGAGGGGACCAACTGAGAGTTCTATCAAAAGTTACTCCTAGGTATTTGATTGTGTTTGAGAAAGAGATTGGTTGACCGGCAATGGAAAGTGATGGCAAAATATTAGGTTGTCTTTTACTGAACAGGACTGCAACTGTCTTAGCTGTGGAAATTTTGAAGCCGTTGGTACTAATCCAATGATTGACCTTATTCAAAGTGCTTTGAATATCATTCTGCAGTTGTGGAATGTTCTGCTGAAGCAAGACTGGATGAAGGAAAGCTTTAAAATGATGCCAGCTTCATGAAAGTTGATGAAGTATTAAGGAAGTTATGTCGTGCCGACAAAAAAAAAATGCTTTGGGAAATAATATATAATGAGATTAAAAAATAACTAGAATATGAAAAATAAAATCTCGAGACCTTATTAAAAAGAAATTAATAATAATAGAATGGTATTAGTAAAGATAATTCGAGACTTCCAAACTAAATTAAAAGAAAACAGAAGAAAAAATCGAGATTTCCTAAGGCTTACCTTGAACTTAGACATTTTAAACGTCGTTGCGTGCTTTAAGTAAGAATTTTAAAATTTAAACTAAACGAAGTAAAAAAAAAAAAAGAAAATAAATAAAGTTGTATGTTTTAATGACCTGCTAGAAGTCGATACATATCTTATTAGCGTAGAACGGAATATAAGAGGAATAAAAAAAAAAATATATATATCGAGTTTTATTTATTTATTTATTTTTGTTTATCTGTAGAAGGAGGTTGCGCAATGACGGGTGGTCAAATACCTCAAAGCATTTTGTTCCTTTTTATCGGAAAAATCCCAAGGCCCTCGCTCCCCGCTCACTGTCAAAGGTTCAATGCCCATTTATTTCCACTCGTTTACTCAAACATTTATAGAGGAATAAATTATTGTTGAATTTGTAATTTACTTCCTAGACTACAGATCATCACTTAACTTCAAAAGACTAATAGAGTCGAACCTTGCTAAGTGGGACCTGCGTAAGTTGAATACCTCTGTAAGTGGTACAAAACTTGTCCCATCATTTTTCCCTTAAATAAACTCTTTAATTAGAATGTTTTCACCTGTATAAGTGGAATTAATTTCTGTGGAATACAGTTGCTTACTGTACGCTGCCCCAGTATGGTCAATAAGGCATGTTGACGAACTAGAAATCGTACAAGCGAGTTTTTATAAACGGCTGCTCCAAATCCAAAAAATCTGGTGCGTGCGCGCAACACACAACTTTCACTTACCAACTTACTTAGATTAGTAATTGACGTGTTTTGCTAAATATCATTTCCCAAAGTCACACATTTTTCTACATTCATATCTTATTTTTGTTAATCGTTAAAGCCGTTTTTGAGTAAATAAAAAAAAAACCGTGAAATGATACAAAATTTATTAAGTAAAGTCCCCCCTCCCGTAGATCAATTTTGATGAAATTTTTACAGTCATATCTCGGGCATATAAGTACATCAAATACCAAGTTTGATCAAAATCGTTAAAACCGTTTTTGAGTAAATAAAAAAAACATGTGAAAATGATACAAAAATTATTAAGTAAAGTCCCCCCTCCGGTTGATCAATTTTGATGAAATTTTTACAGTCATATTTCAGGCATATAAATAGATCAAATACTCAGTTTAATCAAAATCGTTAGAGCCGTTTTTGAGAAAATCGAAACAAAGTTATTAAATAAAGTACCCCCTCCCTTTGAGCAATTTTGATGAAATTTTTGCTGTCACATCGCGGGCATATACCTACACTAAATATCCAATTTCAGGCTCCCACGGTTTATAGTTTTTGAGCTAGTCTGTTCACATACACACACACACACACACAGACCATTTCGCGGGACTTGGTTATTTCGACTCAGGGGGTCCCAAAACGTGTATTTCCGTTGAAAACCGGAAGTCGAAAATTTTCACGATCGCAATACTTCCACTTACTATATATTTCATATATAGGTAAGTGAAAGTAAAAAACAGTCCCGAATTTCATGGTAAGGCTAGAAGCCGCATCTACCCCGATTGGCTATTACGTTGTTAAACAATTACTCAATTGGCTAATTAAACTTATGAATATGGAATATACAAGATACCCCAAACAATGTTTTTTAAAATTATTAAATATGGATAATAATAACAAATTATCAATAAAATATAACTGGGTGACACAAATTAGGAATTTCTTCGAAAGCTTTGGCCAGTTCGATCCACTTTTATTTATAGTAAATTATAAATCTTTTACCCGAAATAACGACTCATTATTACTGAATTCATCAAGATATATTATGTTTAACAAACAATTGTTCATTAAATCAGAACACCCTCAAAATTATTTGACTTTTAATACCTCCATAGCTTTTATTAGGAACATGGCTCAATTGAGGTTGAATAATAACAAATATACAATTTCGATTACAATAGGTAATATTAAATATACATTGAACCCTAAGGTAATCTGTCCTGTTTGCAACCTAAAAATGTTGGAAGATCTTTATCACATTGTTGTGATATGCCCATTGTATTTACCAGTCAGAACACACTACCTATCAACACTAATTGGCATGGATATTGTATCATTCTACCAAACCTTAAGTTTTCCATCTTTGGCTCAATTAAAGTCTTTCTACTATTACATGCAGTCAGCTTTTAAAATAAGATCATTTATTATTTCAGATTAGTGTTTAATTTTTTATATTATTATAATTTTTTTTTTTTTTTTTAGTATTTAGCTTAAGGTAACATATTATTTATATTGTTAATATAAGCAAGGAAACTTTAATTATTTTGAATAAATAAGTAAACTTCCATTTGTTATTAGATTAGAATTCAAGTATTTGTATACTTGTATACCCCCCTATTTGTACGGGGAATATCCCAAAAAACAAATAAAGAAATTATTATTATTATTATTATTATTATTATTATTAGTTTCTGTGGAAGTTGTCCCACTGTAAGTGGTACGATTTTTGTATTCACCTATATAGGTGGAATCCACATTTCTACGAAAAGGTGGAGGGTTATCCAGTTCAGCCACAGGGTTAGGAAAATGTGATAAGAGATACCAATGAGAAGCTCTTAAAATTCGAGCAGTATGTTCACATGGATGACGAAATTATAACAGCAGAAGAGCTGAATGATGAAGAAATCCTTGAAAAATCTAAAATGGCAGACAAAAATGCAAATTTTGACAATCCGGACAAAGAACTTCTTCTTAACCAAGAAAATTCAGAAGAGTTAGAGGGACTACCGGTCGAAATGATGAACTAAATTGTATTGAAAGGTTCCAGACTTTTTCTGAAATGAATAAAGGAGCTGAAGATGAAATCTTAGATAAATTATATGCAATGGAAAAAAACATTTTTAAGTGCCAAAGTGAAGTGCAAATAAAAATAACTGATTACCTACTTTCATTAATACATTCGTACATAATAATATTTAATATGTATGTATAATATTTTATTTTCATATTATAAAAAATATGCAATAATGTAATTATTTTATATATTTTATATTTTTTTTTTATTTATATACAGTTTCGGGCTTTTCGACCACCTGGGTCATTCTCGCCCTGTATTACGAATTTACAATTTTGAAGTAAAATTAAATGCAGTTAAATACAATAATGTAAAGTTACTATTGAATTACAATTTACATATACAATAAAGGAAATACAAGTGCAATACAATAAATGAATACAAGAAATATTCAATAGGAACAGGAGAAATTCAAGAAATACAATACGATTACAGTAACAATTTAAAAAGTATATAGTTATAGTTTTTCAGTGTTTACTGTAATAATTTTTTATCTTTATTATTTAACTAGCTGTATGTCCCGGTTTCACCCGGGGAATTTCAATTTTTAAATCTATAAAATCTATAAACTGAGACTTTTATCGACTCAAACGGTCGATTTTGTAAAAACCAATGTAAAGCGAGATCAAAACGATTATTATAACAATAAAGAATATCAGCTGAAGATCGGCTGAAGTTATGCAATTTTAATATGGACAGGTGTTCGCACCTGGTATGAAAGAACCACTAAGCGAAATTTAGAGAATTTAGGACAAACGGAATGGATTTCTATAAATAACAAACAGAATTTGATCTTTATATACATAGATTATAGCTGTATATCCCGGTTTATCACGGGGAATTTCCTTTTTTTAACCGACTTCGAACGAAAGAGGAGGTTACTCAATTCGATACGTATGTGACTTTTTTTTTTGTGCCTTTTTTTTTTTTTTTTTTTTTTTCTATGTATGTTCACCGATTACTCAGAGATGGGTGGACCAATTGGAACGAAACCTTTTGCATCTTGTAGAGTATTTTCCCAAGGTGGTCCCATTTAAACCTTTTTGGGGTTCCTAATTTATTAAGGAAGTTATCAGGAAAAAACATGAAAATAATTATTTAATTATCGCTCAAATTGTTTACTTATTGGAAAAACATATGGCATATATAACATAAGGTATGCTCCAACAAGCTATTAAAACTAATTGATAACTAACAAATCCAAATATTGTATTACTGCTGGATGAATCAAATGGGAAAACCAACCAATCAAATTCAGAATCAAAAGAGTGGGGGGAGAACATGAGCAGTCTGTTAGTTATCGATGTGTTTTACGTGCTTGTTGGAACAAACCTATACATAACCTTAACTAATTTTTCAACATTAGATTTAAATGAAGATATAAATATCAGCAGAATATAATACCGCTGTCGTTTTCTGTAGCGATATTAGCATAAATAATAGATAGATGTATATTCACCGATAAGAGTAAACCTTCTTAATTTAGATCTAATCAACGGTTGGACACCATAATCATAAGACAACAAAATTCGTGGAATTCCAAGAAAGACTGAGTATTGGTAATCGTTTTAAAGCAGAATTTAAGACTTCTTCAAGTTCCCGAAGGATCGTTTAAATTTAAAATCGTAGCTATTATTGATTTAAATTAGATTTTGATTTCTATCTTACACATACACACTACGGATACACTCGGTTACTGTTGAATATCTTGCCGGAGGTCTTGTGCCGATCCTTTATGGGTGACACTTCAGTTATGTTATCCGGATTACTAGTATCGGTTTTTTAATTTGTTTCTACAACTATCGAGGCTTTTGCTGGTGTTTATCCATCAATAAAAATTACAAAATAAAACTTGATAACTACCCGAAAACAACCTCATTGTATGAAAGTCCCCTCAGCCAAAATTTGGCAGTCATGGAAATGATTGTTAAAAATGATGATAAATGCTACGCCACTAGAATTGAAGCAACATTGTTTAGCAATTTATTTTCTGAATAATGTTTTATTACGAAGGATATAATTCATAGTACTTCGGTAATAAATTTAGTCAAAAATTCATCGAAAGGAATTACGAACATAATTGAATCAACCTTTGGAATTAAGTCAGTAGTCTAATACGGAGAATAATAATATCCTTCGTAATAATAAATTAACCATATGTGAGTCCCAAAACCTGTTGCTTCTATCCTAGCGGGGCAGTCTTTTTGATATCGATAATATTTATGGTTGCCCCATTTTTGCTGGGACTTCTATCCAATGATGTAATCCAATGAAGTCGTGTATAATATCGCCATAGTTTTCAGAAGGATATTCAAGCAATCAAAATTTAAAAATTACTTTCAAATTTACTATAGGTCATATTAGCATCCTTATTGATTCTCCATTAACGATATCTTGTCTAAAACCGGCTAAAATCTTGACTGATCAGTGACTTATCTACTTCATCTCGGAATGGCCGGATTTATGTATTTATGTATATTTAACTGAACACATCTCGGAACACTGATTCTCTACGTAAATGACAAGTACTGACGACATTTAGCAAAGGAAAAATATTGTCATTGTGGAAAAACATTTTTATGTGTTCCCTTCCCAATTGAGCATTGATCTTTTAAAAAAAAATCCATTTATAATCATAAAACGTAGTGTGTTGAAAGTTGTATAATACACCCACCGCTTTCCCACTTTTCTGTGTGTATTCATAAAATTGAAAAGGTAAAGTGTATTTCATAATAATTTTATACAATTATTGTATAATAAAAAGACCTGGGAAAAACAAACGTGGTAGAGCGTAAAAAGGTTTCGAAATTTTTAAACCAACGTTATTTTATCAACGACTAAGGGTCTGGCCACACATGTCCGCACCGGATCCGCACCGGTGCAATAATACAGGTTATGTTCAGAATATTTTTAATTTAACTTACATATTACCTTTAGTTATGCCTAAAGTGGCCTGTGTCTGACATGTGTGGCTTGAACTTTAGGCATAACTAAAGGTAATATGTAAGTTAAATTAAAAATATTCTGAACATAACCTGTATTATTGCTACGGTGCGGATCCGGTGCGGACATGTGTGGCCAGACCTTAATTAATTGCCAACGAAATTTTTAAACCAACGTACGGTTTTCTACATTTGTTATCTTCTCCAACTAAAAATTGTGAAATAAAAAACATTTTATAAAAAAATATTAAACCGAATTCGAAACCTAGGAACCAGTAAAAATAAATTCACTGAAAAGTATGAAATAATTACGTTCTGATTTTTATGAATACACAGCAAAATTGAAAATGGTATAAAAAGTAGAAAAGTGCAATAAGACGAATAATTTTATTTTGATTTGTACAAATACACACTAATTGTTAATAAAAATTATTAAATTTAAATATTAAATACTATGTTCAATACAACACAATCTTTTCGGAGGCGGCGCAAAATTTAAAAATTTTTACACTAGACATTATGAAAATCTTCTAAATGAATCTTCTCTTCCCAGCTATTGATTTCAATGCCTACTAATGGAATTGTATCAGTAACATGTTATTTCTATTTTGCGCCGCCTCCGAAAAGATTGTGTTGTATTGAACATAGTATTTAATATTTAAATTTAATAATTTTTATTAACAATTAGTGTGTATTTGTACAAATCAAAATAAAATTATTCGTCTTATTGCACTTTTCTACTTTTTATACCATTTTCAATTTTGCTGTGTATTCATAAAAATCAGAACGTAATTATTTCATACTTTTCAGTGAATTTATTTTTACTGGTTCCTAGGTTTCGAAGTCGGTTTAATATTTTTTTATAAAATGTTTTTTTCTAAAGAAACGGTCGATTTCGTAAAAAAACATTGTAAAGTGAGATCATTATGATTTTTATAACAATAAAGAATATCAGCTGAAGATCGGCTGAAGTTACGCAATCATAATATTGACAGGTGTTCGCACCTGGTATCAAAGAATTACTGAGCGAAATTTGGAGAATTTAGGACAAACGGTATGGATTTCTATAAAGAACAAATAAACAAACAAACAAACAGAATTTCAACTTTATTTATATAGATTATTAAATTAATTAATTTTTTTTTTACTTTAATTAATAATCCGCACCTGTCAGCAAGGTGCTGACAATCAGCGAATGAGATGGTGGTAATAGGTTATAATGACATGTCAGGCATGAGGAGGGAAAGCACCCAGCAGTACCCCCTTCCTGGCTTGAGTCAATTACCTCGGTTGTCTAAGAGAGCAGATCTCTCATCCAGCGCCTTTTTAGTCTTCTCGTACCCATGCTTATGTCAGTCATATTACTGATTAAAGTATTTGGATGTTCGTTTAAATTAGTAAAAAATCGTTTGTATAGCGTCGTTATGTGCTGGTCGACTGTTACTACATGGAGGTGTGTATGTAAAGTTTTGTTAGTCACGTACCAAGGTGCTTTTGTAATGAGTCGTAACAATTTTGATTGAAACGTTTGAAGTTTTTGTAAGTGAGTCTTTTTAGCAATGCCGAAAATCTGTGAGGAATATGTCCATATGGGTTTGAGTAAGTAAGAGTACGTATTTAGTTTTTGTTTCAGTTTCAGTTTTGATGATTAAGAAATTAGTGGGTAGAGAAGCTTAAGTCTTTTGTTAAGAGTCCTTTTTTTCATTTTAACATGTGGGCCCCACGTCATCCTTCTGTCGAAAGTGAGTCCCAGATAGTGTACTGTGTCCGTCTGTGGAATTTGGTTATTGTCAATATAAACTGGGAGGCAGGTATGTTTTCTAAGCGTGAATGTAATGTGTTTTGATTTGTCATGATTGAGTCTAATTTTCCATAGTTGAAACCAATCGTTTAACTTGTGTAAGTGATGTTGTAATGTCAAAGAAGCCTGTGTTGCGTCCTGATGTTTCGTGATTATTGCTGTATCATCAGCGTAAGTTGCAGTCAATTTCTCATTGTTAATAGGTATATCGTGCGTGTAGATGATATAGAGTAAAGGTGCTAGTATTGAGCCTTGGGGTACTCCCGCCAAGATTGGATAAATTGAAGAAATTTCCGAACCCTGCCGGACAGAGAAAAATGTATCGAATATTCGATAGATTAATTAATATTAAATTTAATATTAATATTAATTTTTTTAATATTATAATATAATTTAATATTAATATTAAATTAAATTAATTTATAATTATATAATTTAAATTATAAGTTGTTTGCAAATCTCTTTTAGTGGTACATGACCCCTAAATAAGATACCTGCGCTCTGGATAAGTGAAACCTTGTTTAAGTGGAATACCTCAGAAAAATCCTGTCACCATGAGATTCCAGTTATCCAGGTTATGGTGGTAACCATACTAAAATCATTTTCGGACCTACGGAGCAGAACTTCGGGGCTCCGCTAAACAGGTATATATATATATATATATATATATATATATATATATATATATATATATATATATATTAAAGAATTTATTGATATTTAAAACTATTAAATAATACATAAAGTAAAAGTAAATACAAAGATTAAAAAAAAAAAAAATTACCTGAATAAACTTGTAGATAAACTACCCATCGGTAGCTCCCTAATGATAATTCCAAAATCGAAGGTCCAGATGTGATCTTCTTATCAGAGTCCTCGGTGGGTTGTCAGGAATTGATGAGGAAGCTAGGATGGTTGGGATGAGTAGGGAGTTTATTGTGAAAGGATTGGTGTCTGGATTTGGCCACATCGACGATATATGGGACTTTATGGTCTTTATGGATAATTTAATAAGTGACAAAATAAGGCGCATTTAGGATTTTGGAATGTAGGGACTGGGTACGAGAGGATTTTGATGATTTGGTGAAGCCCCAGAAATCGATTCTATAAGTCCAAATTGGTCTTATTATCGTCATATAAATGAATCTTATGTAATGGGAAGTATTTAATCCATTAATGATGATCAATTCATGAGAACATTAAGGTGGACATTGGGTGAAATATTTTAAAGGTGAGAAAATCTGTAGCCTCTCCAACGCCAAACTTCACTCCCTACAATTTTATTCCAGACAAATAATGGAAAAAATCAATTTTTATAGAGAATGAGACAAAAATAGTAGAACTCTGTTTGTAAGGGTTAATATGCGCATGCAGTACATTCCACACAGGAAGTTTTGAAGAGCAATGTAAGGCAGGTCCACATAAATTTGGTGATGATTCTTCCTATGTTTTGTAATTAGCGCATCATTGTTGGTTATTGAAAATTTGTGTATTTTATTGTTTTTCCTTTTTAAAAAAAGATATTATACAATATAGATCTTTAACTCATAGTTCTTTTTATATTATACATAGGTTTGATTATAACTGTTCTTTCTTACTCCCAACAAACGATGAATTTCTCAACCTTTTCAAAAATCGATATTTCCCCAAATATCCAATAAAGTGTGTGCATGCTTGCAGGATTTTGTAAGGGATCTAACTATTGGCACTTCTAAAAAAAAAAAAAAAAAACTGTGGAAAACGGATATTTTTTTATTAAAAAAAATAAGGTAAAATAACCTTTATTTTGGAATGACCCACATATTTGTTATTTAAAAAAAAAAAACACTGTCATCCCTCTTCCTAAATAGGTCCCAAACATGCCATGTGAAATAGTTCGCTGAACCACAAGAAAAGATGGGTTCAGTATGCGAGCTCTTGGATTAGCTGCGTTTGTATCAACTTGGCTAATCATACGTAATGAGAGCCTCCATCACAGACAGCTCTCCTGGCAGGTACACATACACACACACGTACATATTATATATATATATATATATATATATATATATATATATATATATATATATATGAATGTATGTATGTATATAAACATATACATTAGAAATGAGACCGACAGACATATGGTTCAGTGCGGAGGTCAATGCGAGCAGCGCAGCCAAGGGCGTTCACTGACTTTGAGCTGGCCTTCGCCCGGCCACGAACATCTCTCTCTCTCTCTCTCTCTCTCTCTCTCTCTCTCTCTCTCTTTCTCGTCTCTCGTGTTCTTTTTGGTGAAAGGTACGCTCTGCTCAGGATCATAATGACCACTCTGTGTCTTCTCTAATGCTCATTGTTGCACTCTGCGTCCGAAGAGTCTTCGGGAGGATAAAAAATCAAACCTTCCATATAGCGAGGACAAGGCCGAGGTTATCCTAAGAGAGCCTATTAGCAGCGCAGTATTATGTCATAACGTGGCAGTGATGGCGAGTCCTGATATGTCAGTCTGGTATATCTGATATGCGACGTCTATGACACTTCAATGGGCTTCATTCATACGAAGTATTTTAACCTAGGATTACCAAGGGGGGGGGGCTCTTGGTGCCCATGTTACTTCTTTCACCTGCCTTTTAGAGAAGTTAGACTTTTTATGCTTTTATATTTAGTTCAAAATTCATATTCTTTAACATTTTTTTGATTGGTCCCATTTTACCACTGTTTTGTATACATAAACCCTAGGATTACCACGGATCGGACGATTCTACAGTGGGTTTCCTAAATTTTGCCTATCCAGGTATAATTAGGATAGGGATCTTTAACGAGTATCCGAGGGACGGCATGGCTAAGGATTTTTTTACGCCCATTAAAAAATCCTAGGACCACCATGTGACGCGAACTCGTGACCTTTAGTATTGTAGGTTGCCATGCTAACTAACCACTACACCACAGGTGACCACCATCGTTTTCTACCCTAATGCAAAATGAATTTAATTACTTTATGAAGGATATAAAAACAAAATGTATTTGTATAAAAACACATTATTAAGAGGTTATTTTCAACAAAAACACGGTAATAAATAAGTTGAATTAACCCTAGAATTACCATGGAGGGGGGCACTTGGAGCTCATGAATATTTCTTCACCCTGTTCTAAACCTAAATTATTAAAAAATCTGGTGCGTGCTCGCAACACACAACTTTCACTTACCAACTTACTTAGATTAGAAATAAATGTGTTTTGTTAATTGCCAATTCTCAAATGAACAGAACGGCTTTAACTATGAACAATGGTCTGTCATTAAAGGCGTAGTCCGTATGCGTGGGCTCAACGAGTTTTATGAGTTGATAGAATATTTTCCTTTTTTTCTTCTCTTTATGTTTTCTTTATTTTTATCATATCTCATATTTAGCCATATCTTATTTTTAGGCGTAACGAGAGACAGTTAATTTCTCCATGTAAACAAAAACAAAGGTACTTTATAAGAAAGAAACAAACAAACAAAAAAGCTCCCCCCCACTCCCAAAAAAAAAGCCCCCTCAGAACATTTTAATAATGATAAAGCTCACCTGATATTGAAGAAAACCTAATTTTCATTAAACATGACGAATTTGATAAAAATCGTTAAAGCCGTTTTTGAGATAATCGAAAAAAAGGTAAAAATTGGAAAAAAAGTCATGAAATAAGGAGCCCCCTCTGTTGGACCAATTTTGATGAAATGTTGGCTTTTCATACATCAAATTCCCAGTTCTTAAAAATCGTTAAAGCCGTTTTTGAGTAAATAAAAAATATGTGCAGTGAAATTGGTACAAAATTTATTAAGTGAAGTCCCCCTTCCGGTTAATCAATTTTGATGAAATTTTTACAGTCATATTTCGGGCATATAAATAGATCAAATACTCAGTTTAATCAAAATCGTTAGTTTTTGAGAAAATCGAAAAAAACGTAAAAAGTTATTAAATAAAGTACCCTCTCCCTTTGAGCAATTTTGATGAAATTTTTGCTGTCACATCGCGGGCATATACCTACACTAAATACCCAATTACAGGTTCGCACGGTTAATAGTTTTTGAGCTAGTCTGTTCACACACACATACACACACACACACACACACACACACACACACACACACACACAGACTATTTCGCGGGACTTGGTTATTTCGACTCATGGGGTCCCAAAACGTGTATTTCCGTTGAAAACCGGAAGTCGAAATTTTTCACGATCGCAATACTTCCACTTACTATATATTTCATATATAGGTAAGTGAAAGTAACACTTACTATATATTTCATATATAGGTAAGTGAAAGTAACACTTACTATATATTTCATATATAGGTAAGTGAAAGTAACACTTACTATATATTTCATATATAGGTAAGTGAAAGTAACACTTACTATATATTTCATATATAGGTAAGTGAAAGTAACACTTACTATATATTTCATATATAGGTAAGTGAAAGTAAAAAAAATCTGGTGCGTGCGCGCAACACACAACTTTCACTTACCAACTTACTTAGATAAGAAATTTACATGTTTTGTTAAATATCATTTTCCAAAGTCACACATTTTTCTCCATTCATATCTTATTTTTGTTAATCGTTAAAGCCGTTTTTGAGTAAATAAAAAACCCCGTGAAAATGATACAAAATTTAGTAAGTAAAGTCCCCCCTTCGGTTAATCAATTTTGATGAAATTTTTACAGTCATATCTCGGACATATTAATACATCAAATACTCAGTCTAATCAAAATCGTTAGAGCCGTTTCGAAATAGAGAAGTCGAAAATTTTCACGATCGCAATACTTCCACTTACTATATATTTCATATATAGGTAAGTGAAAGTAAAAATAATCGGAAAAAATGATTAGTTGTCAGAAAAATATTAGAGATTAATGTAAACGTGAATCGGAAATTTTCTGTAACATTTTATATCCCGAGAAATACCTGTGTAAAGAAAAAAGACGCTTGTAGGCGCGTGGATATAATTTAAAACTATAATTTTATAAAGGCATTGATAATAGCATTTAAGAAATTAAATTTTGCTTTTCTTGCATGTACCTGAAAACACAATTTTTGAAATTGTGAATTTGTTAAATATCTTATATACAATGTATGATGAATTTTAGAAAACATGAAAATTACGAGTCTAATTATCGACAAAAATGACTTTCATTTCCCCTCAACAATTTTTTTTTTACAACCACAGCTTTATAAATATTTGAATATTGTAATCTCATAAAATAAATTATTTAGAGTTAATTAATAAAAAAAAGATGAGTTCGTACGGCCTCCCACCTTTGGTATCACTAAGTAGTCAGATACCAAGGATCTACGGAATTTAGGAAAGATGTTTCGTACATAAATTAAGGTTATAAGTTAATAATAATCATGTAATTAAAGTTATCATAACATTTATTACACGTATATTATTATGTTATTATATCAATAACAATTGATTGATAACTTTTACAATTACAGTAAAAATAATTTAGTAACAAATAAAAAAATGCAATAATTTAAATTAATTTTTTTAGTGGCTATTCCACGTCAAATCAACAAAAAAATATACCAATTGGAACCAGATCTGGAAAGTTTGTACATCTGTACTATTTGTATTGACTAAAATACTTGAGAAATATTACTGAGTATGTCTACCCGTTTTTGAGTTATGGACCTCTAATGCCCTCCGAAATAAAAATAGGTCCAGAAACAGAAAAGAATTGTGTAACTAGCCCGACTTTGTTTTTAATATCTACATCAGATTAAAAAATACCAGAAAACTAAAAATACTAAACAAGTTAGAGTTTATTTTAAAATATGATACGTGTTATTCTAGACCTGATACAGGTATCAGAATAAAAAATAAAATAAATAAAAGAGTTTTTAAACTTTCGATTTGATTTACTCAAAATGGTAAGAATTCCACTTACACCACTTGTGTCCCATAGTTCACATATATATTTCTTTAAATTCAATTTTTTTAAATCTCAAATATCGTAACCTACTTGAATTTTTTTACGTTAAGAAACTATTTTACAATTGTATACGAAAAGTTCATTGTAATCAGTAGAACCTGCTTTGTGAACAATGGCATTATGTTCTATTAATCCTAGCTGTAAGTACCGGCACTAACAGCAAGCCATAGAAATAGTAATAAAGCTGTTTGTAATATTTATTATATTTAGTAATATTATACGCCTGATTACACCCTAATATATGTCAAGGCGTTCATTACAACAGCCACAGGTGGCGTTGGTATCGAATTGATAGAAATAATTGGATGGCTCCTAAGTCGAAAGCTTAAATTTTAGAGACGTTCCAAACAATTACTTAAAAACGCTATGAAATGTTCAAGGTTATCTTAAGCTTCATCATTAAATCAAGCCAGTATTATTTAAGTGAACTTTATAATCCTATGTCTTAAAATTACGCATATCGTCGCACAGTGGGAAAATATTGTAATTCAGGGGCCAAAAATCTACAACTTCTGACCAAATTCAGATTATCGAATAATTCCTTTTTCATTAATGAGCATGAGATTTTCTTTATTAGTGAGAATTAAAAAAAAATATTTGTAGCATCACTCCTGGTATTTCAACTTAATTTTTATAAGAATCCTCTGTTCACTTTAAATTAAATAAAATAGTTTATTAGTTACAGGGTCATACATAGTTAATGAAATAAGTCAGTATTGTTATCTATTGAGCTTTCTGCTTACAAAAATTTTAACAGTTATTTGTTCCTTTTGATAGATTTTAAGTAATTATTGTCTGAAGAAGAAAAAATCCAAAATAATAAATTAAACATTTCCTATTTTTTAAGAATTTTAACTGAAAAAAATATTGTAAAATAATTCAACGAGAAGAATATTTTAGTCTAATTTATTTCCGAAAATATATTAAATGTTTAAATATAGGGATTTAATTGTTGAAATCTGTATATTGTCGATCGATTGCATTACTGCTGTGAAAAAAAATAACCAACTATTGCCAATAGAAAAATTTATTGTAATTTATTTTTTTTTGTAAATTATGTAGTTAACACGATGAAATTAAAACGAATTTTTATCCAATAATTTCACAGCCATCTTACTTTCACTTACCTGTATATGAAATATATAGTAAGGGAAAGTATTGCGATCGTGATGAATTTCGACTTCCGGTTTTCACTGGAAATACACGTTTTGGGGTCCCCTGAGTCCAAATAACCAAGTCCCGCGAATAAACTAGAACCCGTACGAATCTGAAACTGGGTATTTGTTTTATGTATATGCCCGCAATAAGACGGCAAACATTTCATTAAAATTGGTGAAATAGTGGGGTACTTTATTTAATAACTTTGTACGCTTTTTTTCGAATTTCTCAAAAACGGTTAGAGCCGTTTTGGACTGTTCTGAGAATCTTCTACGCTTGTCGATAACCTTCTAGATTGTTCTCATTCTGGCTAAATATAAGCAGCGATGGACTGGAGAGTCAGTTAGATCATTTTTAGCGCTGATAGACCGCTACAACGGAGATACAGAGGACCTGGGTTCGATTCCGGGCCGTGGTTAATCTTTTCAAAGATTTTGATTAAACTCGTCATGTTTAATGAGAATCAAGTAATCTTTAATATCAGGTAAGCTTTATCATTATTAAAATGTCCTGAGAGGGCTTAAATGAGGAAGGGGCCATTATTGTTTTCTATAAAGTACCTTTTTTTTTGTTTATGGGTCATTATCTGAAAATGTTTAAATCGTACGTCCGGTCCATTTTTACTTTCACTTACCTATATATGAAATATATGGTAAGTGGAAGTATTGCGATCGTGAAAATTTTCGACTTCCGGTTTTCAACGGAAATACACGTTTTGGGACCCCCTGAGTCGAAATAACCAAGTCCCGCGAAATGGTCTGTGTGTGTGTCTGTGTGTGTGTGTGTGTGTGTGTATGTGAACAGACTAGCTCAAAAACTATAAACCGTGGGAACCTGAAATTGGGTATTTAGTGTAGGTATATGCCCGCGATGTGACAGCAAAAATTTCATAAAAATTGCTCTAAGGGAGGGGGTACTTTATTTAATAACTTTTTACGTTTTTTTCGATTTTCTCAAAAACGGCTCTAACGATTTTGATTAAACTGAGTATTTGATCGATTTATATGCCCGAAATATGACTGTAAAAATTTCATCAAAATTGATTAACCGGAGGGGGGACTTTACTTAATAAATTTTGTATCATTTTCACGTGTTTTTTTTATTTACTCAAAAACGGTTTTAACGATTTTGATTAAACTTGGTATTTGATGTATTTATATGCCCGAGATGTGACTGTAAAAATTTCATCAAAATTGATCTACGGGAGGGGGGACTTTACTTAATAAATTTTGTACCATTTTCACATGTTTTTTTTATTTACTCAAAAACGGCTCTAACGATTTTGATTAAACTGAGTATTTGATCGATTTATATGCCCGAAATATGACTGTAAAAATTTCATCAAAATTGATTAACCGGAGGGGGGACTTTACTTAATAAATTTTGTATCATTTTCACGTGTTTTTTTTTATTTACTCAAAAACGGTTTTAACGATTTTGATTAAACTTGGTATTTGATGTATTTATATGCCCGAGATGTGACTGTAAAAATTTCATCAAAATTGATCTACGGGAGGGGGGACTTTACTTAATAAATTTTGTATCATTTTCACGGGTTTTTTTATTTACTCAAAAACGGCTTTAACGATTAACAAAAATAAGATATGAATGTAGAAAAATGTGTGACTTTGGGAAATGATAATTAGCAAAACACGTCAATTTCTAATCTAAGTAAGTTGGTAAGTGAAAGTTGTGTGTTGCGAGCACGCACCAGATTTTTAACCATTCAAATGAGAGTTATAGTTACTAGAAAAAAATAGAAAACTATTTCACTCCTTTTGTTGTTCTATGGACCTATGTTCTAGCTCCAAACTAAATTTATAATTAGGTAGAAAATAGTCCGGGGAGGCGGTCAATAAAATACAAAATAGTATAAAACTATTTTATTGTTGCCGACGTTTCGACCCAACTATGCAGGTCTTCGTCAGGGCTAAATAAACAAGACACAGACAACAATATGAGTAATTAGGACAAAGAATATGAACTGGCTAGATAAAATATAAAAATATAAAAAACAAAGAGTATGACCTGACTATATAAGATATAAATGACTGTGAACTTAAGGTTAAGCATATAATTTATAACACATGGTGTAATATGGCTATTGACACTGATACTGTTAACACTGATGCCGTTGATACTGATAGTATAGGTGGTGGATAAGATGAGGTAAGGTACATAATAGTGGATATGTTATGAGAATGGTGTACTATGGGTAGATATGGTGGCAAAATGGGGCAGATTAGAAGAGGTATTAATATATGATGGCTGTAATATATTAATATCAACTCATAAAACACGTTTAGTCCGAGCATGCGGCGTACGCATTTAATGAAAAACCATTGTTCCTAATTAAAGCCGTTCTTTCCATTTAATGGAAATTATTTGTTTCATGGTAACTTGTTTGTTCCGCGCATCGCACCAGATTTTTTTTATTTATAAAGTAAAGTTATTGAAATTTTGTTTTTAACTAAATCTATACTTATCTCTTATAAATCTTATAAATTTAAAGATCCGAGGACGAAGCAAGATCCCTATTAGCTTAGAACCCTTCTCTTTACTGAAAGAGGCAGGGCAATTCCTCCGTGGCCATTTAAGAAAGAACAAAGCGATCTGCCAAACTCAATAAGGGCTAGTGACCATTCAATCCTGAGCCGCCTTAATCACCAGCCAAATCCTCTCTCTTCCTCTCGATCTGTACATTCATCGGAATTTTCGTTTCTAGTATTATTTCTTTATATTGTAACGTGAAACCCAAAACATATGATTTAAAAAAGGGTTCTAGACTTTTTGTAATACAATCAAAACAATGTTCTAGTGCATGTTCGTGACTGTTCGAGAACCTTCCACGCTTTTCGGTAATCATCAAGTTTTTTCTAACCCTCAAAAGGCACACTGGGGTCTGACAGACCCCAAGAACATATTATGTACGAATATCTAATTGATAAAACTATTCTAATGGCTGTGACTTCTGTGTATTCGAAGTTGGTACACCTACCGCCTTAGCGCCTATGTTGGAAAAGTTGTAGTTCATTCTGTTGTTTTTATAGAAAATTAAAAACTTGTGTTGGGGTTCTGTAGACCCCAGTGTGGCATCTAAGTTTTTTTTTTTTTTTTATTACAATTTGCTTTTTAAGTGAGGTAAGTGTAACAAACATTTCTTTCAAAATGTTTTATTGCGTGGTTTATATTTTTCTTTTGGGATATGCTTTATTTTTTATTTATTGCTTAACTTTCTGATAAATGTGAATTTTTTCAGAATGGCTTTGGCCTAAAGTGAGAAGGTCAATAAAAATATTAATTAAGGAATTAGGGGTCAATGGAACCCTAATGGGTCCAAAGGTCCTCGGACAGTTTAAAAAGGAAGATGCTCTTTTTGTTCTAGACAAAAAGATAGGAAAACAAAACTAGTTTGTAGGGAATGCCACAGCCACACACTTGTGCGTAAAATGCAGTCAATGAGGGCTTCATGTAAAAAAAGTGGTCGGCAATAAATTTTGTAAAACATATTTTTATATTTAGAATATTCTAAGTAACAATAGAAAAATAATAAATCTTGATTTGTATAAAATTTGAAATTTCTAAATACGTTTTTTAAAATCTGTAAAAACTACTTGAAAAATTTGTATTTTACATGTGTTTTTTTAAATTTAACGTAAATTAAAATAAATATTTTTAATCCAATTTATTGTTTTCTTGATCTTGAACCAACTTATAAGAAATCCAACTTCATGTTCGTATTTTCCACCTCAATAAACATTAAAATTATGGAAACCAGAACGCCAAAAATATTTCTGTAGACAGAGCAAATTTTGAGATTCAGTATTACTATGAAACAAATTAAAAGCCCTATATTTTAAAAACTTGACGTATAGGGTAAAAACTAATGTCAGATTCAGATTCAGCACACCCGAAAACCCCCAAAATGGTGGTTCACTTCCGTGTTACCAAATCAATGTCAACTTGTACTATTGAGCGACTGGGACCCTGTTTGATGAAAATAATAAAAACAAGCATTGAGCGATAGATTTTTTAATGCAGTTTTGAAATATACATTAATTAGGTTTGAAAAATTATGTTTGGAGATGACGTCCTTCTTGCTGGATACAAATTTGGATCCTCTCCTGAAAGTAGAGTACTACTCTCACAAACATTTCATTCGGAACGGCTTCAATTTCCTGACGTATGGAATTCTTCAGGTCGTCGATTGTGCGAGGCTTGTTAATGTAGACTCTTGATTTTAAATATCCCCACAAAAATAAGCGGGTGAGCGAGGAGGCCAGTGAACATCTCCATATTTGGAAATCACATCCATAGATGCTCTCGCCGTGTGAGCTTTGGCACCGTCCAGCTCAAACCATATTTCTCTCATGTTCACCTGACGCCTTTCAAGTTCTGGACGAAGAAAGTTGTTTAGCATTTCAATGTAGCGCTCTGATGTCACAGTAGCTGCAGTTCCTTCCTCTCCAAAAAAATAAGGTCCAAAGTCCAAAACTGCAACAAAAAATCCATCGCTCAGGACTTGTTTTTATTATTTTAATCAAATTGGGTCCCAGTCATTCAATAGTGAAAAACATGCTTCCTCTGCTCCACCCTGTATAAGGAGGGGTGGACTGGAGAGTTAGTCTGGCTCTGAAGATCGAATCGAACGGTTTTGTAACTTTGCTGATTAATTGAGTTGTTGTCGTTTGTGAGGCATTTTAAATTATTATTTTCGTATAATAAAAATTATTCAAACTCAGTCCAACCATTATTTATGCAAGAAATTCGTCATAAATCAAAATCAGCTGTTTAAAATCTCTCCATTATGAACTAAGCACCAAACCAATTTAAATTTTTTTTAAATTACCTATTTTTTTATATTTACTAACCATGTTTCTTTATATTTGACTAGATATGGTTTCCAGCTTCGCTGCGGTAGTTGTGTGGTATTTTTAATAACAGAAAAACTTTAAAATGAACAATGAAATATAGAACAAAATTAGCAACTTCTTGAAACTTCGGATTTAACTTGGTATCAACATTAAGATTCGAGAACTGCGGAGTCCGCCCAAATAAGGAACCGTATATACTTTATAGGGGGTTGAAAATGGTAAATGAACAATTAATTTTAATGCAACTTGGTCGAGTTATGCATCGTTTTTGATGGTTTCTGTGATTCAGAATCGTATAAGCCCATTCCAAGCAGCCAGCAGATAATAAGTTATAAAATTATAGTTAAAAAATCTAATATCTCAGTTAAAAATATTATATTTCGAGTACAACTTAAGCGCCGACTACTGTGATGGTCCTATTAGATCCAGCAGTATAGAAACTACCGCAGATTCATCGAAACTTTTTTTGAAGACCTTTCTTCCATTTTAACCTCCCTTAAGATATCCCCCCGTAATTTGAGCGGAATCTTACTACTATTACAAAGTGAAAACCAACATTTCATGAAGGCACAATTTTTCCACCATATTTCTTTTTATCCTGAACTATGAGGGATGATAAAATCTTATTGAAAAAATGCTGTAATTGGAGTTAATCATTTTTCAACTGGAATGCCCATTATAAATAGTAACCAAACCAACTTCTTTTTCATAACTACAATAAGAACACTTCAAAGTTCTTATTGTCGATTTATATTCAGTCAATTTATCTCTTTTTTTTTATGTCTGTTTTTATTCGCTTACTTTACTATTAAGAAAGTTCACCCATATTGCATTAAATTTACTTAAGTATACATTATATATTGATTAAATGTAATGTGTTGATCAATTAGCCTTCTTATGAGAAATTTAATTTTTTAAGGAATCCAGTTGGTCTTATAATAGATTGCAGAGATGTAAAATCATTATTTTATTTTGAAAGCAAAGGATAAACTAATTATTATCGCTTAGTTTTTTATTAATTTAAAAAGAACAGCTGAAAAATATATAAAAACTGAACTGGATGAATGAACAATAAACATTAAGTGAAACACCCCCTAGCGCTTCCTGGTAACCTGGAGCTCGAACTAAATTTGTCATTCATAAACTCGTATATAATCTCAAATAGGCTAATTACATGGTGCGAGAAGCTTAAAATTCCAGTCCTTTTCTCCTCAATTTTAAACCCTTAAGAGAAAAACGGAAACCTTTCTCGTTATGGGTTATATGGCTACACGACGACATAACTTACTTAATCGTACATGGGGTCGTCTTTGAGCCTTATTGGCACGCACATTGTACACTTTGCTTTATAATATATATTGATTAATATAAAAACGATAAAAGTTAACACAAACCTATTTCAAAAAATTCCATATTAACTTCAGTTTTCTCTACTATGGTGTTTGGCGCTTAGTTCAGTTTGGCGTTACACCGACCATATAAAACAAGGTATTTGTGTAATATTTTGTATAGCTAAAAAAAATCTAAAAAAAATATGATAGAATAGAGTTCTAGACTTGTTTTTGGAACAACAATAACTAAAAAATAAATATCCTCATGTTTTAATTTATTTATATTGGAAATATAAAATATAAAATATTAAAAATAAATATTATTGGAAGGTACTTTAAAGTTAGAGTCAGGCAGCTTGTCGTAAAAATGATGTAAAAAATAGAATATAAATTATAACAACGATAAATAAATAAGAAGCTATAAAATATAGTTAAAACGTCATATTTCAATTTGAAACCTAAGAGCCTTTTATAAAGTTTGGGCGAGTACGTAGTGTTTTATTATTATTACCATGTTTTCCTTAAATATATCATCATGATACCTTCTTACAACCAAAGTTTGAAACAAGAGGGGTGTGTATGGGAATGGAGTTTATTTTAAGTAATATCTATCTGGATTGGGCTAAATCGTCAACAATTATGAGAAAATATTGATCACTAAAGATTCGATAGTTAGTTGGAGCCCCGGAATTAGTCCCGTGATTCTATATAGGTCTTAATATTATTTTGAAAATGAACTTGATGTAGTCTTAAATTTAAAAAATACAAGAGGCGTTTGTTACCCCAAAATCGAAAAGTTTGGGGATGGATCCGAAATTTTTACTGAACGGCGCTGTTTAGCCAAATAACAGCCTAAGTTTATTTCTAAGTTAATGTTATATCCAATGGATAAAAATTAATATAGAATAGAAAAAACAATTATTGTTTTTTTTTTTTATTTTCTAAATGATAGTAATCTTTCATCATTACAAAATGAAAAATAAATCTTACAATCTTCCTTACAATACTATATTGACAAAGGGACTGCTATTAAGAAGAGTTTGTTGGAGAGTTTAAGAGGAGTTTATATACATTACATGATAATGTTTTGTATATATTAATACTAGAGTATTAACTACACTATTATTACAATAAGAACAAAAGTATCCGAAAGTTTTTTTGTTTTTTTTTTATTGGTCCTCCCCTTCCTCGCCTGTTAGGCTATACGCGGGTTCCCGGGCCAGGGGAGTGGGTGGGGGATTGAGGCCGAGTATTATTGAATGTCCCCTGGCTCCGGGTTTTGAACTTGCTATCTTTCGGTTCTCAATCAGATGTTGCCATGGGCAACACGTAAGGTAAAGTATTCGAACAATTACAAGAACATGAGTAACCGAAGTTTCAATCCCGAACGCCAAGAATCGCTGCCTAAAGACGACCGTGGTCTAAACCCAATTCCTCCTCCTCACCCATTTCCTGTGCCATTACACTCTGCGAACCTTACCCTCGAACAGGTAATTACCTGTTAAATCTTAGCCCCGAACCTTGCCGTACCGGTGTACAACGAACACCTATTTACACTTAAACGTGAAGTCGAGCGAACATTGATGTGTGACCGCACCTATGCAGCTTAGTACAATAATTTTCATAACAAAGACGGCTGACATGGAACTAGCGGCTGTTCTGACTTTTTTTCAACTTATTTTGAATAAAAGCAACTTCAGAAAAATGCTTCAAGAAGGCCTAAAAGCTTATCTTACTTACTTACTTAATGCGGCTCTACAACCCGTTGACAGGTCTTGGCCTCCACCAGCAGCTTCCGCCACTCGTCGCGGTTCTGTGCGGCTGCCATCCAGTTTCCTGTGCCCAGAAGATTTCTGGCATCGGATGTCACTCCGTCTCTCCATCGAAGTCGGGGTCGTCCTCGTCTTCTTGTACCATAAATGGGGTCGGTTAACAATTTCTTCGGCAACTCTGCTTCCATCATACGGGCTACATGACCGGCCCATCTTAGACGGCCCAGCTTAATACTGAGGACTATATCTGGTTCTTTTAAGAATTCATAAATCTCCTTGTTTTTCTTTTTTCTCCAGGTATCTCCTATAAGGACACCTCCAAATATTCTTCGTAGAACTTTCCTTTCAAAAACAAGGAGTTCGTTTTCATGGGCTTTGGTCATGGTCTAGGTTTCAGACCCATATTGCAGGACTGGGCGGATTAATGTTTTATAGAGGTGCAATTTTGTTGCTCTTGATAGGATACGCCCTCTAAACTGCTTCTTGAGGCCAAAATAACAGCGATTTGACGATATGATCCGTTTCCTAATTTCTACCTCTTCGTTATTCTGGGAAATGAATGAGGTTTCTTATTTGGTTGTTCTGCCGTATACTGGCAGCCATCTTTCATATAATTTCTGCTGTGGGGTTAGTTGGCTATATTCAACTGGGGTTTGTTGGCGCAGTAGCAAGTCACAAAAGTAAGGTAAACATAAATAAAGGTGAAAATACCACTTGTCTTTAGTTCTAGTGAGGAGAAGGAGACCAATATTTCCTATGCAAAAAGAGACGACAGTCTAAACTTAAACGGAATCTTTAGGAACAACGAAAAATATAACGACATTAATGATCACCTTAAGCTGCAATCGAAGCTTATTGATGAACCAGCCACACCTGGCTACCATGAAAATGAAACTAGTGCACCGCAGACACTTTCTCATGATACGATTGAAGGGCCAGAGAATATTTATCCTACCTAACGTTTTTGAAGATGTGTTAAATTCGTTTTGTTTTATGAAAAAATTGTTTAAATTCTTCTAACGAAATGATGCTTCTAAGCCATTACAGTTTTCTAATTTCTGCTGTTCGAATGTTATGTAATTTTGTTCAATTGAAATAAATGCAGCCATATGGTAAAATGCAGCCAATTGTTATTCTATTTTCCCTTAATAGCTGTTAAAAACCTATCAAAATTATCATATCATTACAGTGCAGCTTTTAATAACAATAATATATTTCAGGCAGTACTTGAATGAAATGGCCAAACAACACTATCATTTAGGCCAACCTGCCCCACATGGGGGTTAATCGGCATACTCTGACTTGACGAATTCTTAAATTTCCTATGATCATATTGGTAAATATTATGTGTTGAAAAAAATACTTGAAGTACTCTAATACTTGGGGTTTACAGTGGTATCAGCCATATTGGGATTATATTAACAGGAATGACTCAACAATCAAAAAAGTGAAAACTGTTGCCAACCAACCCCGCTCTCCCCTACAATATAAAAAAAACACAAAAAGTTCTTCAAAAATGTTGAAATTGGAGTCGTTCTGTCGATTGAAAGGCTGATAAATAAAATTTATAATTTAATTTTTAATTTTTTTTTTTTAGAGTGGGAGAGAGAGAGAATATTTTTATTATTTAAAGATTTACAAAATGAATGATGTTTTTGTACATGATTTCGGATTATTCATACTTCCAATCAATTTACATGATGTGGTACAATAATAATAAATAAGTATGTAACTATTTTTTGTATGTGGACAATTTGAAAAATTAAAAACCTTCATAAAAAACAAATAAATGAATAAATAAAAATAATATTTAATAATCAAAACTGGATAGTTTAACAAAATAAAATAGTAGAGAGATCGATCTATCTAACATAACATAAACAAATTTACATCTATAGATTAATAAATAAGGAACACATGGACATTCTACCCATGTGTATATAGTTAGCTTGCTTTTGTCTTAGTTGTCAGAAGCTTGGCATCATTTCAAATAGTCTTTTTGCTGTCACCTTAATGGCATGAATATTATTTTCTATAAATATAAAATTAGCTTCTTATAATTTAATTTAAGTAATTAATAAAGACAACAGAAAAACAAAATTAAAAACGTATCGTGTTTTTTAAACGTAGGTTAATTATATACAAACCATTAGAAGTGAGTAACAGAGTCAACTTTTTTTCTTTACGATAGATTGATAAATATTCAGGATTTTCAGTTATCTATTTTTTATTTTGGAAAGCCGACGTTTCGATCCCTAGATGTGAATCTTCTTCAGGGTTAAAAAAACAAAACAAATATATGAGTATCTATACTAGAATGTGACAACTAAATGTTTATCTTGTAATTTTTAATTATAGATAATAACAAATAAGAGTAACAGAATAATGGAAAACAAATTCAACTGATATTATGTTTACATGACATGGATAATTCACAAAACTGATAATTATTTAAAAGATGGTAAGAATTATACATGAATATATTTTTTTTATTGAAAGAACTAGTACATGCTGCCACAATCAAGGGCATTATTATTAGGGCTGTATGGACACATTCACTCAATAACTATATACAAATGTACATAAAAAAAAAGAGATAGTAATAATAATAAATAAAATAACAAACATCTAAATTAAATAACATACATTCATACCTATATACAATATATACATTCACAGCCTGGGAAACTCCGATCCGAGACTAGGTGAGAGCACTCAGCTACAATCAGGCATGACTTGAGTGGAGAAGCTGGCCATTGCCAGGACTCCTATAGTACTTACGAGTACTATATATAAGGTCTCTTGGCCACTGCCGTTTCAACCTCCTGGGAGGACTGTAGGGATGGTTGGGGCATGATAGGGATTGAGCTGAAGGATTAGGATGAAAGGAAAGGTTCTGATGGAATTTGGAGAATTTGGATGGGATAATGTCTGGGACAAAAGGAATGTTGAGGTCGTGATGTAAGGTTTTGTTTGTAACGTAATATGGGGCATTGACTATGGTTCGAAGGACTTTGGACTGGAAGGATCGGATACGTCTGATGTTCGAAGCCGTTCCCCACAGTTCGAGGCCGTAGGTCCAGATGGGTTTTAATATGGTCTTGTAAACTAATAATTTGTTGTCAGTTGAAAGTTGAGATGTTTTGTTTAGTAGTCTATATAATTGTCCAAATCTTCGATTGAGTTCTTGTCTTTTAAGTCTAGTATGTGGGTTCCATGTTAGTCTTTTGTCTAAAATGAATCCCAGGTACCGGACTGTGTCTGAGACAGGAAGCTGTAGGAAGCGGTGATATTTTTACGAGTACATTTTGATTCATTTATTTTGATGCGCCAGTTGCTGCACCAGTGCTCAATCAAGGAGAGGTGACTTTGGAGGTTCAGGGATGCTGTTTCAGGATTCGGATGGGATGAAAGGATGGCGGTATCATCGGCAAAGGTATACATGAATATTTAAATAAGTATCTGTTTAGACAAAATAAAATAAAATCTGATATTTACCTTCTGAGGCCAGAGTAATACAGAGACTGAGGGTAAAATAAAGTGAGAGGTGGTAGGGGGTTAGTTTATTTAATTATTAGTTTTGTAAAGTATTCCTGTACAATTTTTACCATTTTTTATAACATTATCAGTTTTGTAAAGTATCCATGTTATGTTAACATGAATACATACCATCAGTTGGATCAGTTGTACCTTGCTGACAGGTGCGAATCAATTATTAAAGTAAAAAAAAAATAAAAAGAATTAAACAAGTTCAAGGAGTTATTATCCTACGAAATATAATAACAAGAAGCGAGTATTATGGAGACAATAAAGGCTTGGCCCTGTTACAAAGGCTAATTAACGAATACAGATCTCGCTAAGGACCTTTACAACCTCGTCCTTCTCATTATAGCTCTCTTCTCGAACTGGGTCAAAGTCTTCGCAGCATATTTTAAACACAATCGAGAAGAAATCATGTCTGGATCAGCAAATTCATAGTGCAAGGAGCGAATTCCACGACCCCCAAATCGGTTGAGGAACTCCCTAAGGCATAGAGAACATACAGGTAATATGTATATATATATTTTTTTAAGGCATCTGTGCAGGGTTTACAGCATAAAAACCTGGAAAACTGATATCCGGGCGGCTATGGACATCCTGTAAATACACGCAGAAATTCTAGAAAGAATCCATGGGGCAAGGTTATCTACTCTCCTCTACTCCTATGTCCGATCGGTGTGACTGACGGGCCTCAAATACCCAAATCGAGCGGTCAATCATCCAACGACTAACCACGCACGATGTTGTTTAAATTTAATTAATTATCGCTTATCTTTAATTAATTGGGATTTTTACTTTAATAAGAGCCTCCAATCGGCCGTCCTGACTCCCTTTTTCAAGTTCAAGCCGGGACTATAAAATAAACACTATAATAAAATAAACAATAAACATAATATCCTAAGATATTAATTGAAGGGGTTGGGGCAAAATAGTGCCAAGCAACATTTTTGTAAATAAATAAAAAATACACTGTAGCTGCAGTCTGCTGTATAATATACAGCATATAAGACATATTATTACGTTGGACGAAATGTCTATGATGGAAATGTCACCTAAATATGACTATATAGAGCCTCTATAGTCATATTTAGGAAGCGTTTCCATCAAAGACATATAGTCCTACGCAGAGTTGGGCAAATTGTAATCAGAATAATGATTTGTGAATATGAATAATTGGTAATCATAAAACAAATGAAAAATGAATAACCATTATTCATAATCAGTAAGGAGTATTTTTAATGATTATTGAGTGTTTATGGTATTCATTTGAAATGAATAATGAATAACTAAATACCAGTTATTCATTATTCATTTCAAATGAATACCATAAACACTCAATAATCATTAAAAATACTCCGTACTGATTATGAATAATGGTTATTCATTTTCAATTTATTTTATGATTACCAATTATTCATATTCATGAATCATTATTCAGATTACAATTTGCCCAACTCTGGTCCTACGTAATATACAGCAGACTGCAGCTACAGTTTAGTTTTGTTAAAAATGTTGCTTGGCACTACTTTGCCCCGACCCCTTCAATTATAATTGTTAAATTATATTTATTTGTTAATAAATAAATGTTTATACGTTTATAAGTACATGAATATAAATATAAATAAATACAAGCAAATGTAAAATTAAAAAAATTTATGCTAAATTTCGATTATTTTAATTTTCAGCTATATAGAAATTATTTCTACTTTCTTAACACTTTGGCTGCCATGTCACCTGAAATCGATTAACTGTTTTCAAGTCAGAGAATTATATATTAAAATTGTGTCGAAACGAGAGTTTGATTCTCAGGTATTATTTTTCGGCAGTCGAAGTGTTAAAGATGTAGTTGTTCGGCCTAGGAGGCATTCTAGCGTGAGCCATCGGTGTTACGTGCCGCCCGATGAGGAAGTCAAGTGTGAGCCACCGGTGGTACACGTCGGCTTGAACGTGTTAAATACATTGTGAGAATTTATGAAGCTACTAATTGCGAAACTTAGCAGTGTTCGAATTCCGAAAAGATTAATAAGCGCGATGCCGAATGGGAAACATCTGAGGACTATAACGAGACGGAGGTGGGAGGATTGCGTTCAGACAGAACTTTCGAAGTTTGGTCTGGATGGTGCTCGGATGAAAGAGATGTGCAGGGAGCGAGTTGCGGTGTCGGCATCGAACCTTCGGGTTCTTTAAGTCTTCATATTTTTTAGACAAGTAAAACTAAAAATATTTTAAAATTATAAAATGATGGAAAAAGGTAGAACAATCCACCTTTGGTATTTCATATGATTCAGGTGCGGATTAAAACCCGAATCAGCTATTCTTATGGATGATAACAAGAAAATAGAATTAATTTTAAAATTTTTGAAATCAAATAATCTGCTAACAGAAATTTGACTTACTAGATGACTAGATAAAAGAATAGTAATATTAATTATTAATATTATCCTATTATTAATATTATCCTCCTATAATATTTATTATTATTATAGTATACTATTATTGTTATAGTAATAAAATAATTAAAAAAAATTCACAACTTGGCGTTGATGAGCTCATTTGATTGAATTTATTATACTAGTAATTGGATCATTAAATGTTAATGAATATTAATTAATGTACTGGCTTTGAGAATTTAATTAACATCACTTAATGCTTCCAAGGCTGTTCAGGCGAAACTACAGTGGTAGTTCTATATTTTGCCTATCCCGGTATAAATAGGATAGTGATCTTAAAGAGTTCCTGACATCGTACATCGTTTTACATCCTATCCGAGGGACGGCATAGCCAAGGATTTTGTACTACTTTTGAAACTTCCAACGCGAACCCGCTGCCTATAGTATTTCTGGATGCTATGCTAACCACTACACCACAGGTGACTCCATAATCCCATAGATTTGGATTTGGACAGATATGTACTAAAAGTGTTAGCCGTTGGTTCAATAAATATTCTTTGTTTCATGGCACGTGTCTAATCGAACACGCCGGAGGGGTAAAACAAGTATTTTAATAAAA
Organism: Aelia acuminata; assembly: GCA_911387785.2. Taxonomy (NCBI): domain Eukaryota; kingdom Metazoa; phylum Arthropoda; class Insecta; order Hemiptera; family Pentatomidae; genus Aelia; species Aelia acuminata. The sequence goes on from OU426984.1 coordinate 13,541,618, forward strand.
ACAAGCTTTTGAGTGTGCGTTGATGAGCTCATTTGATTGAATGAGATTCAATGAGTTCATTTTTCAGATTCAGGTGCAATGTTTTTATTTATTTTTTTAATGCTTAAATAAATAAGTTGATCGCAGTTGTAATACTTATTTTATACAAATTTATTTTTTAATTTGTCCAACAGATATTTCATTTTTAACCGACTTCGAACGAAAGAGGAGGTTACTCAATTCGATACGTATGTGACTTTTTTTTTTGTGCCTTTTTTTTTTTTTTCTATGTATGTTCACGGATTACTCAGAGATGGGTGGACCAATTGGAATCAAACCTTTTGCATCTTGTAGAGTATTTTCCCAAGGTGGTCCCATTTAAACCTTTTTGGGGTTCCTAATTTATTTAAGAAGTTATCGGGAAAAAACATGAAAATAATAATTTAATGATCGCTCAAATTGTTTACTTATTGGAAAAACATATGGCATATATAACATAAGGTATGCTCCAACAAGCTATTAAAACTAATTGATAACTAACAAATCCAAATATTGTATTACTGCTGGATGAATCAAATGGGAAAACCAACCAATCAAATTCAGAATCAAAAGAGTGGGGGGAGAACACGAGCAGTCTGTTAGTTATCGATGTGTTTTACGTGCTTGTTGGAACAAACCTATACATAACCTTAACTAATTTTTCAACATTAGATTTAAATGAAGATATAAATATCAGCAGAATATAATATCGCTGTCGTTTTCTGTAGCGATATTAGCATAAATATTAGATAGATGTATATTCACCGATAATAGTAAACCTTCTTTATTTAGATCTAATCAACGTTTGGACACCATAACCATAAGACAACAAAATTCGTGGAATTCCAAGAAAGACTGAGTATTGGTAATCGTTTTAAAGCAGAATTTAAGACTTCTTCAAGCTCCCGAAGGATCGTTTAAATTTAAAATCGTAGCTATTATTGATTTAAATTAGATTTTGATTTCTATCTTTTATTGACTATGCACATTAAAAAAGAATACAATAATTCCTGGAAAAGCTCATTTTCAGTTGACTTAATAAAGGATTCAGATACCTCTGTCTTCCGGATACACTCGATTACTGTTGAATATCTTGCCGGAGGTCTTGTGCCGATCCTTTATGGGTGACATTTCTGTTATGTTATCCGGATTACTAGTATCGGTTTTTAAATTTGTTTTTACAACTATCGAGGCTTTTGCTGGTGTTCATCCATCAATAAAAACTACAAAATAAAACTTGATAACTACCCGAAAACAACCTCATTGTATGAAAGTCCCCTCAGCAAAAATTTGGCAGTCATGGAAATGATTGTTAAAAATGATGATAAATGCTACGCCACAAGAATTGAAGCAACATTGTTTAGCAATTTATTTTCTGAATAATGTTTTATTACGAAGGATATAATTCAGAGTACTTCGGTAATAAATTTAGTCAAAAATTCATCGAATGGAATTACGAACATAATTGAATCAACCTTTGGAGTTAAGTCAGTAGTCTAATACGGAGAATTATCCTTCGTAATAATAAATTAACCATAAGTGAGTCTCAAACCCTGTTGCTTCTATCCTAGCGAGACAGTCTTTTTGATATCGATAAATTTTATGGCTGCCCCTTTTTTGCAGGGACTTCTATCCAATGATGTAATCCAATGAAGTCGTGTTTAATATCGCCATAGTTTTTAGAAGGATATTCAAGCAATCAAAATTTTGTCTAAAACCGGCCAAATTCTCGACTGTTCAGTGACTTATCTACTTCATCTTGGAATGGCCGGATTTATGTATTTATGTATATTTAACTCGACACATCTCGGAACACTGATTCTCTACGTAAATGACAAGTACTGACGACATTTAGCAAAAGAAAAATATTGTCATTGTGGAAAAACATTTTATGTGTTCCCTTCCCAATTGAACATTGATCTTTTTTAAAAAAAAAAAAATCCATTTATAATCATAAAACGTAGTGTGTTGAAAGTTGTATAATACACGCACCGTTTTCCCACTTTTCTGTGTGTATTCATAAAATTGAAAAGGTAAAGTGTATTTCATAATAATTTTATACAATTATTGTATAATAAAAAGACCTGGGAAAGACAAACGTGTTAGAGCGTAAAAAGATTTCGAAATTTTTAAACCAACGTTTATTTTATCAACGACCAATTACCAACGAAATTATTAAACCAACGCAAATGAAAACCAAACGGTTTTCTACATTTGTTATCTTCTCCAACTAAAAATTGTTAAATAAAAAACATTTTATAAAAATCTGGTGCTTGCGCGCAACACACAACTTTCACTTACCAACTTAGATTAGAAATTAATGCGTTGTGTTAATGCCACTTCTCACTCAGTTACACATTTTTCTACATTCATTTCTTATTTTTGTTTTCCCGTAACCGGAGGGGGGACGGTTAATCAATTTTGATGAAATTTTTATAGTGATATCTCGGGGATATAAATACATCAAATACCCAGTTTGATCTAAATCGTTAAAGCCGTTTTCGAGTAAATAAAAAAAACACGGGAAAATGGTATATAATTTATTAAGTAAAGCCCCCCCTCCGGTTGATCAATTTTGATGAAATGTTGGCTATCACATCTTTGGTATATACATACATCAAATACTCAGTTTGATCAAAAACGTTAAAGCCGTTTTTGAGTAAATAAATAAAACACGTGAAATTGATACAAAATTTATTAAGTAAAGTCCTCCCTCCGGTTAATCAATTTTGATGAAATTTTTACAGTCATATCTTGGGCATATATATAGATTAAATACTCAGTTTAATCAAAATCGTTAGAGCCGTTTTTGAGAAAATCGAAAAAAACGTATATAGTTATTAAATAAAGTACCCCCTCCCTTTGAGCAATTTTGATGAAATTTTTGCTGTCACATCGCGGGCATATACATACACTAAATACCCAATTTCAGGTTCGCACGGTTTATAGTTTTTGAGCTAGTCTGTTCACATACACACACACACACACACACACACACAGACCATTTCGCGGGACTTGGTTAATTTGACTCAGGGGACCCCAAAACGTGTATTTCCGTTGAAAACCGGAAGTCGAAATTTTGCACGATCGCAATACTTCCACTTACTATATATTTCATATATAGGTAAGTGAAAGTAAAAAAATATTAAACCGACTTCGAAACCTAGGAACCAGTAAAAATAAATTCACTGAAAAGTATGAAATAATTACCTTCTGATTTTTATGAATACACAGCAAAATTGAAAATGGTATAAAAAGTGGAAAAGTGCAATAAGACGAATAATTTTATTTTGATTTGTACAAATACACACTAATTGTTAATAAAAATTATTAAATTTAAATATTAAATACTATGTTCAATACAACACAATCTTTTCGGAGGCGGCGCAAAATTTAAAATTTTTTACACTAGACATTATGAAAATCTTCTAAATGGATCTTCTCTTCCCAGCTATTGATTTCAATGCCTACTAATGGAATTGTATCAGTAACATGTTATTTCTATTTTGCGCCGCCTCCGAAAAGATTGTGTTGTATTGAACACAGTATTAAATATTTAAATTTAATAATTTTTATTAACAATTAATGTGTATTTGTACAAATCAAAATAAAATTATTCGTCTTATTGCACTTTTCCACTTTTTATACCATTTTCAATTTTGCTGTGTATTCATAAAAATCAGAAGGTAATTATTTCATACTTTTCAGTGAATTTATTTTTACTGGTTCCTAGGTTTCGAAGTCGGTTTAATATTTTTTTACTTTCACTTACCTATATATGAAATATATAGTAAGTGGAAGTATTGCGATCGTGAAAAATTTCGACTTCCGGTTTTCAACGGAAATACACGTTTTGGGACCCCCTGAGTCGAAATAACCAAGTCCCGCGAAATGGTCTGTGTGTGTGTCTGTGTGTGTGTGTGTGTGTGTGTGTGTGTGAACAGACTAGCTCAAAAACTATAATCTGTGGGAACCTGAAATTGGGTATTTGGTGTAGGTATATGCCCGCGATGTGACAGCAAAAATTTCATCAAAATTGCTCAAAGGGAGGGGGTACTTTATTTAATAACTTTTTACGTTTTTTTCGATTTTCTCAAAAACGGCTCTAACGATTTTGATTAAACTGAGTATTTGATCTATTTATATGCCCGAGATATGACTGTAAAAATTTCATCAAAATTTATTCACCGGAGGGGGGACTTTACATAATAAATTTTGTATCATTTTCATGTGTTTTTTTTTATTTATTCAAAAACGGCTTTACAGATTTTGATCAAACTGGGTATATGATGTATGTATAGGCCCGAAATACGACTGTAAAAATTTCATTAAAATTAATCAACCGGAGGGGTGACTTTACTTAATAAATTTTGTATCATTTTCACGTGTTTTTTATATTTACTCAAAAACGGTTTTAACGATTTTGATCAAACTGGGTATTTCATGTATGTATATGCCAAAGATGTGATTGCCAACATTTCATCAAAATTGATCAACCGGAGGGGGGACTTTATTTCATGACTTTTTTTCCAATTTTTAACTTTTTTCGATTATCTCAAAAACGGCTTTAACGATTTTTATCAAATTCGTCATATTTAATGAAAATTAGGTTTTCTTTAATATCAGGTAAGCTTTATCATTATTAAAATGTTCTGAGGGGGCTTTTTTTTTGGGGGGGGGGGGGGCTTTTTTGTTTCTTTCTTTCTTTCTTATAAAGTACTATTGTTTTTGTTTACATGGAGAAATTAACTGTCTCTCACTACGCCTAAAAATAAGAAATGGCTAAATATGAGATATGATAAAAATAAAGAAAACATAAAGAGGAGAAAAAAAGAAAAATATTCAGTCAACTTATACCACCTATAAATATAATAATAATAGATAGATACACCTATAATAGATAGATTACCTATTAATTATAGACAATTGTTCATAATTAAAGCCGTTCTGTTCATTTGAGAAGTGGCAATTAACAAAACGCATTAATTTTTAATCTAAGTAAGTTGGTAAGTGAAAGTTGTGTGTTGCGAGCACGCACCAGATTTTTATAAAATGTTTTTTATCATTTCTTGTTGATAAAATAAATTTCGAGAGGATCTTACTAAAATTCAGGCTGAAGCTATGTTGTATGGATTTTTTACTTTCACTTACCTAAATACGAAATGTATAGTTTTGGAAAGTATTGCGATCGTGAAAAATTTCAACGGAATTACACATTTGGGGTCCTCTGAGTCCAACAGACTAGCTCAAAAAATATAAACCTTACGAACCTGAAATTGGAGCAAAACAATTATCAAACTTGGTCAGACTGAGGTGTCCTTTATTTAATAATTTTTGCCCATTATTATGTTTTTATTTCGATTTCCTCAAAAAAGGCTTTAACGATTTTGATAAAACTCGGTAATTTATATATGTATATGCTCGCGATATGACATCACAAATGATCAAATGGAGGGGGCACTTTATTTCCTAGCTTTTTTCCCATTTTTACGTTTTTTTTTCGATTTTCTCAAAGATAGCTTAAACGATTTTTATTAAACGCGCCATTTTTAATGAGAATCAAGTGTTCTCTAATATCAGGTAAGCTTTATCATTATTAAAATGCTCTGAGGGGGCTTAATTGGGGAAGGGGCCTTGTTTTCCTATAAATTATCGGTCTCTCGTTTCGCCGAAAAATAAGAAATGGCTAAATATGAATCATGAAAAAAACAAGTAAACACATACAGGAAAAAATATTCCGTCTCATAAATCACGTTGAGCCCAAGCATGCGCAGTATGCCTTTAATGACAAACCATTGTTTATAATTAAAGACATTCTATTCATTTAATGGAAATTATTTATTACATAAAAAGAAATATTCAACAACTACGTAGAGAATTATAAGATCAGACGACATGTAGAATTATGCTTTCATTGCCGAATCATCACAAGTAAAAACTTTTATTTAATAATTAAAAAAAAAAAATAGTGCACTTTAAAGAGCAAATACAAACAAAAATAAGTAAATGAATGTGGAAAAATTTGTGACTTTGAGTAATTTATTTAATTTCTAATTAAAGTAAATTGGTAAGTGAAAGATGTGTGTTGCGCGCATCGCACCAGATTTTTATTTTTATTTTTTAGAAAAGTATATTTTAATAGGTAATCAACCATTATTCCATCGTGTATAGTTGGAAATCATTATTTGTTAATTCGATAAAGTTTAATTTATTATTAATTAATTAATTAATATTAGTTAATAAAGTTTAAATAAGTAATTTATATAATTTATTCCCTCGAGGTATTAAAACCTCACGTCGTCGTGGAAAGAGATCTATATTTATCGATCGCTGGGTGATATTTAGAGAAGCACTGACCAGAAAATTTGCTGAGCTGGAAAAGGGGTTGTCCAGGGATGGGTCTTCTCATTTCTGAAAACTTAATTATTACAAAACATTCTAAAAATAATAATACATTTTAATTTTACTTATTATTATTATTTTGGGAAAATAAAGGTATAGCATTCAAAGTCGAAACAAGTGAACTGTAAATGCATATAAATTTATAATGGAACACTAAAATATATAGTAAATAGATACACACACATAAGTTATAAGTTGTGTATATTGTTATATTATATTATAAGTTGGGTCCAGTTTTAACCCAATATTGAAGATATAAGCATGATTTTTTTTCTTCTATAGAAGTTTAGTTGTTAGATAATGATAGATAATAAGTGCAGATGTTATATTGTATATTCTAAAATATAAAACTAGATTATATTGTTTTAATCAGTGTAAGTAATGTATTAGTACAATAATTTATTTTTATAATAAATAATATTAATATAAGTGAAACAGTTAGTAGTAACTCCGAACATTATATACTTGTTCATTAGAGGAAATGTTTGAATGTTATGCCAAAATTGCACTGGTTTTAGAAGAAAAATGTAGGATAGGTAAATATAATAATTTTTCTTTTTCTTCTAAATTTGGTAGGAATATTTATATAATGTAATGTTAAATCGTTAAATAAAAAAATTAAAAATAAAACATATGATTTTAAATCCAAAACCGTTTGTTGGAACAAAATAAGCGGTTGAAACGAACTGTTTGGGTCTAGATCTTTCGTGCCTAGTCCACGCTGGCGTAGAACTGCCCACATTGTTCTGGAACATTCTAGGCCTGACTATTTACGATTATATATAAGGAGCAGTGACTGAACGAGTTAGTCGAAGTCTGTGCCTTGACAGTGAAGTTCAAGTCATATGATTATGTGTTATAACGTTATCAATTTTGTAACCTGCTCAAATATTTAAGTTGTAACAATTCGTTGGCATTGATAACTGTATATTTTTGTTAAATAAATATTTGTTGTAACACATAAGTGTTACAATACTTTACAAAACTGATAATTAAATAAACGAAGCCCCTACCACATCTCACCTTATTTTACCCTCATCTCTGTATTACTCTGGTCTAAGAAGGTAAATATCAGATTTTATTTTATTTTGCTAATCAGCTACTTATTTAAATATTCATATATAATTTTTACCATTTTTTATATAATTACCAGTTTTCTAAAGAATTCGTATATAACTTTTACCATATTTTACCAGGTTTGAAAATTTAGGCTCCCATTATATGGACATATTAAATAAAATGAAAACATTTTAATCAACAATAGTGAAATAATAATTACAGAAAAAATAATTATCACAATCAGCTGGGGAACAAGGGATTTATTGGTAACAGAGTGAAAATATAGAGGACGATGTCCATTAGCTTTTAGTCAATTAGAAAAAGGACAAGTATGAGCTATATGTCAGCTGTAGAAAATATGTATAACAGTGTATTTTAGCATATTACATTGATATAATAATACTGGCATTGCCCGTCGCGGCTTTGCCCGCGAGCCTTTGAAATCCATTCTGCGGTCATTATCTAGGTATTGATTTAATATAATATGTTATTTGAAGTTAAGGAGATTTTGCAGAATAGGTGCTTCCGGTAGGTGGAATGTTGGAAGGGGAAGCTGCCGGCTCGGTAGAAGGGAGGGAGACGCGCAATGGAGAGAGTTCATTAAAACCGCCGAAACAAAAAATTACTTACGCTTCGTGAACGCTTCATTTTTTGGCTTTAAAACATGGTTTTCGACATACTGTAGGGACTTTCGAGTTAAACTCGTCGTATCAAGATCTTTAGAATGAGTCCAAATTAGATATTTTTTCTCAAAGTGCAAAAATTGGTGTCCGTTAGAGTTAAACGACAATATCGCCCTTTAAACCCCTTAGGGGTTATATTTTTGAAATTCCTTTCTTAGTGGTTACCTACATCACGTTTAATATCTAAATTCTAAACTTCAAGTTTCTATCATTAGTAGTTTTTGCTCTGCGTTTATTCTGTCAGTCAGGAAAAGCCTCTTATATATATGGAGAAGAGATCGAAATAAACACGCACCATCCCTAATCATGGGAATCACAGTGTGCATAATTTGATTACCACTAATATTTAAATAATTAGTAGCCATATTTTATGTGAATGTCTATTTTAATAATATTCTAACATTTAATCGATATTCATATAAAAAACACATGGTTTAAAATCTCAAAAATAGATTTCCGTTAGAGTTAAACGACAATTTCACTATTTAAGCCCCTTAGGAGTTACATTTTTGAAATTCCTTTCTTAGTGGTTACCTACATCGCTTTTAAAATCTAAATTCTAAACTTCAAGTTTCTATCATTAGTAGTTTTTGCTCTGCGTTTATTCTGTCAGTCAGGACAAAGCCTCTTATATATATAGAGAGAGATAACAATTATTAATAGATTATCAATCATACGATTGAAAAATCATTTATGTAAATTATATTCAATTTATTTTATTTAATTTATTAAACTAGTAATTGGATCATTAAATGTTAATGAATATTAATTAATGTACAGGTTTTGAGAATTTAATTAACATCACTTAATGCTTCCATGGCTGTTCAGAGGAAACTACAGTGGTAGTTCTATATTTTGCCTATCCCGGTATAACTAGGATAGGGATCTTTAAAGAGTTCCTGACATCGTACATCGTTTTACATCCTATCCGAGGGACGGCATAGCCAAGGATTTTGTACTCCTTTTGAAAATTCCAGCACACAACGCGAACCCGCGGCCTATAGTATTTCTGGCTGCTATGCTAACCACTACACCACAGGTTACTCCATAATCCCATAGATTTGGATTTGGACAGATATGTACTAAAAGTGTTAGCCCTTGGTTCAATAAATTTTCTTTGTTTCATGGCACGTGTCTAATCGAACTTGCCCGAGGGATAAAACAAGGATTTTAATAATACCAAGCTTTTGTGTGTGCGGTATCCCTTTGTTAATTAAACTTGTTTTTTTTTTTGTTTTTTTTCTCCCTTCAACAGCACACTCTTTATCTTAACAACTTTTAATACACTTTCCGAAATGAAATTTTCCAGCTTTATGTCTGGTAACATAAAATCTGTATGTCTGTATAGGCAAAATTTAGGACTCCCGCTGTACCATCGTCCGATCAGCCTTAGTGGCATAAAGTTACGTTAAACAAACATTTTTTCGTATGCATTTCTTCTTCATGGTTTGACCATGTAACAGGGTTTTTAACTGCCCAGCTTTCACCCATCTTGCTGTGGGCTTCTTCAGGGTCAATACAAGAATTCTTGAAACGCATCTTGTAATGCATTCTTGTTCTTGGGCCATGAAGAAGCCCACAGCAAGATGGGTGAATGCTTGGCAGTTGAAAAACCTGTACATGGTCAAACTCTGAAGAAGAAACTATGAAAGCCTAAAACAACATTTAAAAATTTTTTTGTTTCACAATGCGAACGAGAGCCCGGATCATAAGTGTATCATTTTCTCTTAATTTTATTTGTTCAAAAGTAAAATACGTTTTTCTGAACATTGTTCTATTAAACCTTTTTATTTTAAAATAACACACTAAACTGCACTGACACACGCGACGCTACTCGTTCTAATGTAGATGTTTATTTCAACAAAAACCTGTACGAGACTTGAGAAGGATACCAAAAAATCTTTGAAACATTAATGTTTTGTTGTTGTTTGTTTAACGTAACTTTACTAAGACTAGACGGACGATGCTACAATAGGAGTCATAAATTTTACCAAACCAGGTGTAATTAGTGTTGAGATCTTCAACGAGTGCCTGACATCGTAAAGGCTCGGTACCTCCATTTAAGTCCTACTAGAGGGACGGCATAGCCAAGATTTTTTTACTCCCTTAAATAAATTCAAGGGCCACAACGGAACCCGAACCCGCGAACTTTTGTATTGTAGGTTGCTACGCTAACCGCTACACCACAGCTTACCTAAAATTAATGTTTTGTTTACAGTAAACAGATATCACACATAGCCTTTATGATAAGATTCTAAGAAATTACTTTTAACAAGTCAACTCCGTTCTATGAAATTACATCGTTTGTCCTGCCTACTGTCCGCATAAGAGAGAATTTTTAAACTCAAAAAGGACTAAATCTGAGTCAGTTTATTTGATGATCCGGTTAATCGAGTTCAATTTAATGTAAAGTAAACGGAACGAAGCCGGGAAAATGAAAACTGTCCGTTATAAGAGACGTCCTTTCATTGGAAGTGTCTGTTGAGAGAAGTTCAATTGTATCACAATATTTTATTAAAATATTGGAAAAGACTCAAATGGGGTCACTTCACTGGTGGTTCGCGTCCCGAGATGGCCCTAGAATTTTTTAATGGGAGTAAAAAAACATTGGCTACGCCAGCCCTCGGATATGACATAAAATGGAATTTTTACACACTAGCCTATACGATGTCAGATACTCGTTAAAGATACCTATTCTAATTATACCTGGAAAGACAAAACTTAGAGCTACCCCTATAGCATCGTCCGATTAGTGGGGTGACGTTAAACAATCAACAACAAAAGACTCAAATAAGTATTGCTGATTGAAGAATTTTAATGCTTGGGCATCGGATACGACGTAAAAATATAGGAAGTTATATCGGGAAACAATTTGTATGTTTATTATTTATAAACATACAAATCATTTATACAATAATAATACCGAAAAGAATGACAAAGGTAGGAAGTAGTATAAGAGTGGGAACAAGAAAAGCTGAATCTAATTTGAACCACTAGGGTGGGGATGGAAAGGGGGCGGGTGGGGGAGGGGAGGGTTTGCGAGCGCGGGTTTTTAACGTTAATTTATGAGGGCCGGGCGCGGGAGAGCGGGGTTGCCATAGCGACCTCCGCCATGTTCCTACCCCCGCCGCAACCCCCCAGCCGCCCCCCCCTGAAAATAAATTTCAACACGCTCTCTCTAAACGGCCGCTCGTGTTTTGTCTAAGCTATTTCTCTTTAAATATACACTAACTAGGCTAGTTACAATTATCAGATTATTGAATAATTATTTAATACCTTAAACCGGGGTGACTTTGTCTTGCTTTTATGATAATAGTAATAAGTGCTTCTATAATAAGTTGCTAACAAAGAAGAACAAGAGACAGAATGGAATAATGGTTAATAAATGGTTAATAATAAAATATCATACAGGCTCGTGACCTCCATTTTACGTCCTATCCTAGGGATTTTTAACTCTCTTCAAAAAATCCTAGAGCCACTGCGGGACGCTAACCCGTGAACTTTAGTATTGTAGGTTGCTATGCTAACCATTATACCACACGTGACCTCTTTTTATAATCATCATACTTCTTATTTCTCAAGGCCTTTTTTTTTTTTTTTTTTTTTGTCGGTACGTCATAATATCCTAGAATACTTCATCAAATTTCATAAATGAGGCATCATTTTTAAGCTTTCCTTAATCGTTACATCGGAAACAGATACAAATCACTTATTTCGCTTTCGATTGCGAGTTATTGTCGTTGGTCGTTTTTGTGAGAAAATGGTCGTAGAGGCCAATAAATGGTGTCAATCTTTTCAGGTTTTCAAGGAGAACATTTCCGTTCATACACATTTTTACTTTCACTTACCTATATATGAAATATATAGTGAGTGGAAGTATTGCGATCGTGAAAAATTTCGACTTCCGGTTTTCAACGGAAATACACGTTTTGGGGACCCCTGAGTCCAATTAACCAAGTCCCACGAAATGGTCTGTGTGTGTGTGTCTGTGTGTGTGTGTGTGTGAACAGACTAGCTCAAAAACTATTAACCCGTAACTACAAGCCCGCGATGTGACAGCGAAAATTTCATCAAAATTGCTCGAAGGGTATACTTACAGGTACTTTATTCAATAACTTTTTAAGTTTTTTCGATTTTCTCAAAAACGGCTCTAACGATTTTGATTAAACTGAGTATTTGATCGATTTATATGCCCGAAATATGACTGTAAAAATTTCATCAAAATTGATCAACCGGAGGGGAGACTTTACTTGGTAAATTTTGTATCATTTTCACGTGTTTTTTTTTATTTACTCAAAAACGGTTTTAACGATTTTGATCAAACTGGGTATTTGATGTATGTATATGCCAAAGATGTGATAGCCAACATTTCATCAAAATAGGTCAAACGGAGCGGGCACTTTATTTCATAATTTTTTTCCAATTATTACCTTTTTTTTCGATGATCTCAAAAACGGCTTTAACGATTTTTATCAAATTCGTCATGTTTAATGAAAATTAGGTTTTCTTTAATATCAGGTAAGCTTTATCATTATTAAAATGTTCTGAGGGGGCTTAAATGGGGAAGGGGCATTTTTTGTTTGTTTGTTTCTTTCTTAAAAAGTACCTTTGTTTTTGTTTACATGGAGAAATTAACTGTCTCTCGTTACGCCTAAAAATAAGATATGGCTAAATATGAGATATGATAAAAAATAAAGAAAACATAAAGGGGAGAAAAAAAGAAAAATATTCAGTCAACTCATAAAACTCGTTGAGCCCACGCATGTGGAGTACGCCTTTAATGACAGACTATTGTTCATAATTAAACCCGTTCTGTTCATTTGAAAAGTGGCAATTAACAAAACGCATTTATTTCTAATCTAAGTAAGTTGGTAAGTGAAAGTTGTGTGTTGCGCGCACGCACCAGATTTTTTCGAATAACCCCTTGGTTTGCGAGCTGTGAGCGAAAAACTGCAATTCTCAGAGAAAATGGTCGCAGGGCCACCGCGGAACGCGAACCCATGACCTTTAGTACTGTAGATTGAGATGCAAATCACTACATCACAGGTGACCCCTTAAGTGACGTTCATTAAGCAAACAACTTGAGGACAAGTTCGTTAAACACTGTACGGCAAAATTTTAGATCATTGGGGTGATCGAGATTCACGTGTGTTTTACCTGTTTCGAATTTCCTGTTAGGCCGAATTAGTGTCCAGCCAGGATATTGTTAGTTATGCAAGTCCTACACTTGAAAGTATGGTTTCTTTCTCCCTTCATCTGAAACCGTGATTTTTTAAATATTTTTGTATGAATACTTTAATGAATATTTTCATTAAACTTTTTCTCAAATACTCGTCTATTTATTATACAAGTGACGAAAGTAGATCATTTTACAACTCGAGTGAAACGTTTACCCACACGAGCGAAGCGAGTGTGGTAATTTCACGAGAGTTGTAAATTCTACTTTTTTCACGAGTGTAATATTAAATTTTTTCTGTAATCGTGTAATACATGATCAGATCTAACCAGAATATGAACAAAATTATGATGTTGTGAAGATTATGGTATTTTGTTGGTAGGTTATAAGCATAGTTATAAAACAACTAGTATTAATTTATTTTAACATTTTATTTATTATATATATTTATAGTTACATTACATTTAATTTAATTTTTTTAGTAATATCAAAGATGTCTGTTTAAATTAAAATGATTGTGAAGTAGTGCAGTTATAAACAAGTGCAGGTTATAAACAAGGAAGGTAATTATTATTATATTTAAATTTTAAAATATATTGATTATTTCCACCAATAATTCATTCACATTTCAATTTATTTTGTTAAAATAAATTCTTACAATGTTAAGAAACATTTAAAAGCATTTAATTTCCAACTTCAAATTATTTTTTAATTTATATTTATTACTAATTAAGAAGGCAATTCACTTTCTTCACTTGTGAAGAAAGTAATCACTTATTTCACTCTATTGCAAAATGTTTCACTTTCTTCACTCATTTCAGTTTAGTAATGTTACCATTATTCAACGATTACAGAAAAAAATTATTAAGTAACGAATGGGGTGCGGTCAAAGTAAATAGAACTAATATGTAAGAATCACATATGTTATTTTTGCCAACGTTTCGAACTAAATTTTAGATCCACATCTGGGCTAAGTGAGAAAAAACCAGACAAAAACCAAATTAAAAAAATTATATGAAGAAACATATAATGTATGTGTTGCAATAAATATATTAAATAAAAATAACATAACGATTAAGATAGAATTTTAAAAAATTTAAAACTATAGTTGTTGAAGCAATACCATAATAAAAGCAACTAATGAATAATGAGATGAAATCTTCACAGCTTATCTAAGTTAACATGAAGTAATTAGAGGGGAAAACATGATAACAAAGATTACAATTGTCAATAATTTCTAATTTGACGGTAATTTAAAGTAGAATACTATGTTTAATGATCTTTGACTTCTACTTACCTATATATGAAATATATAGTAAGGGAAAGTATTGCGATCGTGAAAAATTTCGTCTTCCGGTTTTCAACGGAAAAATACGTTTTGGGGTCCCCTGAGTCGAAATGATAAAGTCCCGCGAAATGGTCTGTATGTGTGTGTGTGTGTGTGAGAACAGACTAGCTCAAAAACAATAAACCGTAAGAACCTGAAGTTGGGTATTTGGTGTATGTATATGCCCGCGATATGACAGCAAAAATTTCATAACAATTTATCTAGCAGCACTTTATTTCATGACTATTTTCCAATTTTTACGTTCTTTTCGATTTTATGAAAAACGGCTATAATCATTTCGATATAATTCGTCATGTTTAATAAAAATCAAGTCTTCTTTAATATCAGGCTTTATCATTATAAAAATTTTCTGAGGGTGCTTAAATGGGGAATGCTCCTATTTTGTTTTCATATAAAGTAGCTTTGTTTTTGTTTATATAGAGAAATTAACTGTATCTCGTTACGCTTAAAAATAAGAAATGGCTAAGCATGAAATATGAAAAAAATCAAGTAGACATATACAGGAGAGAAAAAGAAAAATATTCCGTCAACTCATAAAACACGTTAAGCACACGCATGCGCAGTATGCCTTTAACGACAGACCATTGTTTCTAATTAAAGCCGTTAATGGAAATTGTTTGTTTCATGGTAATTAAATGAAGTTTTCACGACTACATAAAGAATCATAAAATCAGACGACTTGGAGTATTATGCTTGCATTGCCGAATCATCGCAAATAAAATCTTTTATTTAATAATAAAAAAAATTATTTTACTTTAGAGTGCAAGTACAAACAAAAATAAGTGAATGAATGTGGAAAAATGTGTGACTTCGAGAAATGGCATTTAAGAAAAGACGTCAATTTCTTATCTAATTATGTTGGTAAGTAAAAGTTAATTGTTGCGCGCATCTCACCAGATTTTTGGTTTTTAGAATATAGTTCTATATTATATATAATACTAGCTAGGGTGCCCGGCTTCGCTCCGGTAGTTGTATGGTAGTTTTAATAACAAAAAAACTTCGGTTTCAGCTTGGTATCAATGTTAAGATTCCAGATATGCAGAGTCCGCCCAAATAAGGAACCCTATGAACTTTATAGGAAGGTTGAACATGGTGAATGAAAAAAAAATTGCAGCAACTTTGTCGAGTCATGCATCGTTTTTGATGGTTTCTGTGATTGTGAATCCTAAAAGCCTCTTCCAAACAAACTAGACTGAATGAATGAACAATAAACATTGAGTGAAACACATCCTAGCGCTTTCTGGTAGTCTGGAGCACAAACTAAATTTTTCATTCATAAACTCGTATGTCATTCTCAGGTAGGCTAATTACATGGTGCGAGAGGCTTAAAATTACAGTCCTTTTCTCTTAAAGTTTACACCCTTAAGAGAAAAACAGAAACCTTCTTCTCCGTTAGGGGTTATATAGCTTCACGATGACATAACTTTCTTGATCGTATGTTGATTGGTTTATGAGCCTTATCGGCACGCACATTGTACACTTTGCTTTATAATATATATTGATTATAATAAGTTAATATTACAAGAAACCAGAGCAAGATTTTCCCGGGTTCAGTTAGTATAACATAAAATAGATAACTAATATCAGCGGTGGAGCGAAAAGCCCTGAGAGATATTGAATGGATGTTCATCAATGGAACGAGCACTGAAAAATTCAGGCGGTGTATTTTCGAAGCAGACATGGCATCGAAACCCGTTTCCGGTTACGTGATACAAGTCCGCTCTCCGCATTGTAATCAGCTGTTTTATTCTGCAGGGACACTAAATTATCTATTGGAGGAGTTTTTAGCACAGCATTAGGAGCCATTCGCCTTTAGTTCAATATAATTATTGAGAGTTTTGACACCATAAGTATGCATCAAGCATAAAAAAATGGTGCTTATTCTATTGTGTTACAACTGGCTTTTACTTTTCGGCAAATTTGTATAATTTTTTTTTCAACGTCCTATCCGACATAGTCAAGGAGTTTTTCACATTAAAGATTCCTAAGACCACAGCGGGACGCGAACCTGCAACCCTTAGTATTGTAGGTTGCCATCCTAACCACTATACCACAGTTGACCTCGCGATATGGTCAGTATAAATAAGCCAGTTTGATTATTTCACGTACCTAGATAACTTATATGATATACCATTCTATGTCACTAAAAGTAATCTCTATGTATATAAGAGGCTTTGTCCTGACTGACAGAATCAACGCGAGCAAAAACTACTAATGATAGAAACTTGAAGTTCGGAATTTAGATTTTAAACGCGATGTAAGTAACCACTAAGAAAGGAATTTCAAAAATGCAACCTCCAAAGGGTTTAAATGGTGAAATTGTCCTATTTTTGCACTTCTAGAAAAAATATCTAATTTGGACTCATTTTAAAGATCTTGATACGACGAGTTTAACTCGAAAGCCCCTATGGGGCATTGAAAAACATGTTTTAAAGCCGAAAAATGAAGCTTTCACGAGGAGTAAGGATTTTTGTTTCGGCGGTTTATTTATTTATTTATTTATTTATTTATACATATAAAATTCCACCAACAGACAAATTGTCCAATTACAGGTGGTAAACAATATTAAAGCATATTACAAATTTCCTTAGAACTAAAATAATAATAAAATAAAATAAAATAATAATAATAAACAAAATAAAATAACACAAAGAACAAAAAATAAACAAAAAATAAAATGTCATTAGCTCTGATATTTTCTAGATGAACATATTTTTTTTTGTGTTTCAGCAAAAACAATTTACTCATGATGTGTCTCCTTCATCACAGATTATAATATTAATCATATATAATTGATCCCAAATAATACATTTAATACTTACTCGTAATAATACTTATTTACATTAGTCGATTGCAAATAAATGCATTTAATCTTTCTATTAAATTATAATTCCATACATATATTTACTAAAAATAAGATTGAAGTTATTATACGTTCAAGATTAAAAAGTGTTTCCATAACTTGTTTTTAATCCTACCTAAGCTATAAGAGAAATCCAGGTCTAAATCCTTGTTTAAAGTGTCCCATAACTTTGTGAGTCGAGTAATTGGACTCAAGTACCCCGGACTATCCATCAAGTTATAGAAGTCATGGTCTAATCTGCTTGCGACTCTTTTTACTCTAAAGTTTAGACGTCCTAATGTCCATATATCGTCTATGTCACCTTTTACAAGCTTACATAAATGTAATAATTCAAGTATAGAACATCTATCCTTAAGCTTATGAGGTATATTAAATATTTTCATTAAATGTTCATACTTAGTTCTCCTATTTGGATATACTTTGAAAAACTTGAAATACATAAACTTTAAAAATATTTTCTGGACTCTTTCTAACTTTTTAACACCTTTTTTGGTGTTAGGATACCAAATTAGAGATCCATACTCAATGTGCGGTCTTACTATAGCATTAAACAGCAAAACAAGAGTTGCGGGATCAGAAAAATCTCCACAATTCCTTTTTAAAAATCCCAGTAATGAAGAGCACTTAAAATAGACCTGTGACAAATGGCCGGAGAATGTTAAGCCTTGATCGAATAATACTCCTAAATCACGTGTTTCACTCACTCTATTCAATGCAACACCATTTATTTTATATTCATTTTGCAATATCACCTTTTTTCTAGAATAAGTCATAACACAACACTTATTTACATTTAATTGTAGAGCATTGTTGTTGCACCACTTTACTAAATTCCTTAAATCGCATTCAATATCCTTTACATCACCAATTTTATTAATGAATCTGAACAGCTTGAGATCGTCGGCAAAGAGTAGAAACTTACACCTCTCAAACACCCCATTTACATCATTGATGAAAATTAGGAATAAAAGCGGTCCAAGGTTACTACCCTGCGGAACACCTGAGGGAACGACATATTTTTGCGAGACAAATCCATTAAACTTTACACACTGCGTTCTATCTTTTAAGTATGAAGCAAGTAATGTAACGTAGTCAATTGAGAGCCCCAAGTTATATAATTTTATAAGTAAAATCCCATGATCGACTTTATCGAAAGCTTTCTCAAAATCGGTGTAAATAACATCTACCTGACTACCACTACCAAGATATTGTGATAAATAGTCCGCAAAAGAAACTAAATTAGTTATGGTTGATCTTCTCGGGAGAAATCCATGCTGTTCAGTTATAATATATTTCCTAACATATACCATAATTCTATTAAATAGAATCTTTTCAAAAATTTTTGAAAACGATGACAAAATTGAAATAGGTCTGTAATTAACAACATCTGATGCATCGCCCGTCTTAAAGATAGGAGTAATGATTGCACTTTTCCACAATGTGGGAAAAGTCATTGTTCTTACTGACAAATTAATTAGATACGTAATAGGGATAACAAGCAAATCTTGGTTTTCTTTTATTAATGATACTGGAATTCCATCTGGCCCTTCTGATTTAGAATTATTTAAATTGTTTATACTTTCATTTATTTCTTCTAGAGAAACTGGGGTTAATGCTAAAAAGTCATTAAAATCATTCCCATTTTTCAAAACTGTTTTTATATCGTATCCTGATCTGTTTGTAGAATAAACCGACTTAAAATGCTCTGCAAATCCTGAAACTATTTGATTTCCTCCAATCAATTCCCTACCTTTATACTTCATTACAGATAAATTTTTTAAACCTTTTTTTTTAGCAGACAAAAAATTCCAAAATGTTTTAGGATCAGTTTTTATAGAGTTTTGACATTTATTAATATAATCATTGTACTTCTTCTTAATTAATTTATTAACTACATTTCTGAAGAATCGATACTGATTCTCATGCCAACTATTATTAGATCTACGCAATCTGTGAAACTCCTTTATTTTTATCATTTTAATTATATCTTTGTCAAACCAACATGGGTAAAGACGAGATTTTATCTTTCTTTTCGGGACTGAATTCAAAAAGACATTGTATAAATTATTATAGAATAATTCAAGAGCAACATTGATATCAGCAGTAGAAAACATTTCACCCCAATCCAGCTTACTGAGTTGATGTCTGAGAATATCTTTATTGGCTTTATTGAAATTAAAAGATGATATCCGAGGATATAAAAGCCTTTCTTGATCTCTACGTAAAATTACATTAATTATTATTGCTGGATGGTGTAAATCCTCCGCTACCAATTCATCGCCCATATATACCCTACAAACATTTACACAATTATTGCTATTTAAGGAATCTATATTGGACAACACTAAATCTAAAGTACGATTCATTGCATTTTTTATATGGTTTATAGACTTGAGACCGTGCATAGATAAAAAACTCATTAGTTCATTAACTCTTGCATCATTTCTAGTATTTGAATTTAGCAATGTTGGTATATTAAAATCACCAAATATAAGCGTATTATTTGAAACAGTACCAAGTGAGTTTTCGAACCGTGAATAAAACTCTTTATAGGTCTGTACACTAGTATTTGGTCTAATATAAACAACACATATAAATATATTAATGTTATTAAAAAATATCTTTACTAATACAGCTTCAAAATCGATCCCACGTATACTACCAATCATAAGCGATTTATAATGGTTGGAAATAGCCACGAGAACTCCTCCTCCAGAATGACGACTAGTTAAACAAAGATCTCTGTCAGTTCTAAATACTGTATATCTATTATCTATTAGTTCAGAATTAAGTATGTCTTGTTGCAAATTGGTTTCTGTCATTGCGATAATATCAAATGAATTTTGTAATATATTTTTATACAAAGGGCCCAACTTAGTTCGCAATCCATTTACATTTTGATAATAACAATTTAAATCAAGCATTGTCATATCGGTTTATATTAAAAGAAAAAAAAATATATATATATATATACATACACAAACATACATACATATATACGCACATACATACTCAGACAAACATAAAATGTCCCGAACAAACGCATTAAATAAATTATCAATAAATGCGCCAATAATCCATAAAGAAACGGATGAGATTGAGATCAGTGTAGCTTTTTAAATTTTAAAGTAACAAAACAATTTACATAATAGAAACGCAAATAACTCCTTAATCCACATAATAATAACATATCTATTTGAAATAAACATAAACAGTCTTTATCTTTATAGTTATAAATAATATTATACAGTTACACTATGAGGTTTAAGACCACTTACATCCTGTTCGTTCCTTATCCATATGGCTGGGGACGAAGCACTTGCTCTGACGAATATCCGTCCATTTTTAGTCCAAATAAATTCATACCTGTTAATTTTATTAGCATCCTTGACAAGCTTAAGAAGTCTTCGTCTGGCTGGAGTCAGGGCTTCTTTTATCCAAATCTTGTGATCATCAGTCCGATCCATGTGACGGGTTGAAAAATCCCTTTTAACACTCCGAGCCTTAAGAAATTTCTCCTTATCAATACGTCTTACAAATCTCACGTATAATACTCGCGGTCCTTCCCGTCCAGGAATTTTTCTTAACCTATGACTGACATCTATCATATCATTTGTGATATTTAAATTTAGTCCTTTACCGATTTCTTTAATAACTTGAACGGTGTCTTCATTTTTTTCTTCTGGCATTCCATCTATCTCCAAATCATTGGTCCGCGAATACTGTTCCATATCATCAAGGCGAACTTTTAAAATATTCACTTCACCTCTTAATTTAATATTTTCTTTATTAATTAGATCCACAGTATTTACTAACATATCTATTTTATTGTTTTTTTCCTCAATAATCTTCTTTAGATCCCCGATTTCTCTTGTTCTGACTTCTTCGGAAAGATTTAAATCTCTTATTAATTCTGACTGCTGCTTCATTAAATCATCTAATGCTTTTTTTAAATCAAGCAGAGTCAACTCACCATCATTAGATTTTAGTTCCATTCGTAAACTTGATCTACGAGCAGTAGCACACGCATCACATCTCCACAATCTCCCTTCAGTAATGATATATTCCACATCTTCTTTAGTAAGTTTCACACATCCTGTATGAAATACTTTATTACAATCATTACAAGTTATAGTAGTTGTTTTCTGAGTTAAATTTCTATTGCAAACTCCGCAAGTAGGCATATTGAAATGAGTAATTAATAAAAGTTGATAGAGTATAGAGGAGACACGATACCGAATTAACACTGTATCAAACACAAACACTTGTTATCAGAGCACTCCTTAATACGTCCTTACTCCTTGGCATCAGAGCTAAGACTGATAAGTTGACTAAGACTGAGTTTATAAACTCCCTCTCTTCTACCGAGCCGGCAGCTTCCCCCTCCAACATTCCACCTACCGGAAGCTCCGATTTCACTAAATCTCTTTAACATCAGTTAACATATCATACTGAGAATTTATTTTAAAGGCTCGCGGGCAGAGCCCGACGGGGAATGCTAGTCATAATATACAGTAAAAAATACCATATGTACACACATACATCAAGTTAGTTTTTCATCGAGATTACCAGGCAGTAATATTTATCCTAACATTGCGATGACTTTTTAAAAATGAAATATTTACTTCTACTGGCTTTTACTTTTTTGAAACTTTTGTAATGTACATATAATTTTTTTCAAGCTCAGAATTGTTATGTCTACTCAATTTGGACCGGGGTCGGTCACTGGTAAGGCATTGGGGTGCTTTGTTAAAAGTCCTGAGTTCGAATCTGGCTTTGGCAGGTTAGCTTTAATATTCTGTCACAGATCGTTTTCCGGGCCAAAAGACCCTGGGGCAAAGCCAGCATCTATAAAGTTAAAATGAAAAATCACCTCCTTGCACAGACAGCTGACTATGAAACAGTACTTTCTTACGCAGTACTCCACCCAAGGCCCCGCGTGTGTTGTAATGGTACAACACAAATCTAAGTTTAGGTACTTAGGATTTTTTTTTACACACTACATAATTTCTCTTGAAGAAAAATGTAGTATTTAAAACATAAAACAACTTTTTAATTCATGATTTTTTTTCAGCTGCAGCAAGAAGTACTGTTGCAAAACTAAAATGATTTTAATACACTGAGGTACGAAAAGACGGCACTTAATAGGCAAAAGGTGTATGTAAGGGTTAAAAAGGAGCTTTCGGAATTGGGTTTACTCCACGATCGTCTTTAGGCAGCAATTTTTGGCGCCCGGGATTGAAACTTCGGATACTCTTGTTATTATAATATCTAAAATAATTTAATTTTTATTATAATTTATTTATTTATTTGTTCATAATGTAATGGGCTCTTCAACCACTTGGGTCTCTGTTTGTTTGTTTACTTGTTTGTTTAAAGTCCATTTTTATGCTACTAATGCTAATCGGACGATGCTACAGTGGCAGTCCTATATTTTGCCTATCCACGTATAATTAGGATAAGGATCTTTAACGAGTACCTGACATCGTACAGACCTCCATTTTACGTCCTATCCGAGGGACGGCATAGCTAAGGATTTTTTAGTCCCTTTAAAAAATCCTAGGGCCACCACGGGGCGACTTGGGTCTCTTATTATAATCATTAGTGTAGTTAATTATAATTTTTAGTGTAGTTAATACTATATTATTGATATATACAAACAGTTACATATAATGTCTATAAACCCATAAATTCCATGTAAAAGCTGTTCCTTGGTCTATACGATATTCGATCACTTCTGTGGATTTGAATAATTTTTTAAATAAATAGAAGAAGATAACACAATGTCTGAAAAACATTAAAAACTCAAGTAATTAACAAGGTTACAAAAAGTATCAACTTGTAACGATACAGTAACACAAAAGTAACCATATGATTCCTGTTTACATCGCTCCTTATTTTTAATCTGAATTGGATGATTCTGGAATGATCCCGACAAGCGTAGAAGATTCTGGAAGTACAAACATGTACTAGAATAGTTTGTAACTGTTCCAACAAAAAGTCTAGAACTCTTTAAAATCGTATATTTTGTGTTTCATGTTACACCTTATTAAATTTGGAAAGAAATAACTAGAAATACTTTGAAAAAAAAAAAAAAAATCAAACTAGAAGGATTTTTATATAGATGATTCTCTACTTTACTTCTTGCAAGTGTTTCGTACAGTAATTTCCTAAATATATAGTTTGTAACAATCGTTTGTCATCAAAAACCAGGGGAAATCCTGCATGTCCAAAAAAAAAATTATCTTTCAGATCTATTTTATGCACAAAGATTTATCAAATCATGAAAAATGTTTACTATGAATGATTCATAATAATCCAATCCAAATGTATAATTCTTATTGTAATATTTTCAGTCTTCTTAAAAATTATCCGTTTTAATTTGTTCGTTAAATTCTATTCGATACTCATTTTTCATATAAGCGATTTAATATTAGATAAAAATAAACGTTTTTAAATTTAAATGATTTTTTTTTTTAACAATAAAATTCAATAACATTTCTCAATTAATTAACTACTCCGGCTATAATAAATCTGCACAAAACGACCTGGAGCAATGTGTTAAGGTTTGATTACTCCAGAGCTGCAAGGCACCCATTCTAACCTGGGTGGGAATATCGAGTTTTATTCCATGGGACCGTCATAATATTTCCAAGTGCCCAGGGCGCAACTAGATCGCTGAAAGCTAAACCTGGGAACCGCTTAACACACTTCATGGCCCATCACTGTCCATTGAACATTGATGAGACTTACTGTTAAGTTAATAATTGAATACGACTTTACTTATCCAAAATAGATTAGTGAACAATTAGGCATGGAACTCAAGTTCCCTCCTAATCCCTGGACCACTTAGTGTCCAGAATTCGAAAACACCCCACCCACCCTTCCAACTCTCACCCTCAGTTCTCTGAGTGCTAGAAAGGAGCAATCCATCATTCTAATGATCTTAACGGCTCTCAAGATTCGTCTCTCAATGACTTCTGAACTTATGGTAAGTATTTATCTGTGATAATGAATGACCATATTATATCAACTTCTCTTTGCATATTATATTAATTACTAGCTGTATGTTCCGGTTTCACCCGGGGAATTTCATTTTTCTAATGAAACGGTCGATTTCGTAAAAAAAACCATTGTAAAGCGAGATCATTACGATTTTTTTTAGGATAAAGATGTCAGCTGAAGGTCGGCTGAAGTCATGCAATTGTAATATGGACAGGTGTTCCTACCTGGTATGAAAGAACCACTGAGCGAAATTTGGAGAATTTAGGATAAACAATAAAGGACAAACAGAAAAATTGTTCTGCAGTTTCAGCTTCTCGCAAATCGGCTAGCCTAAGCCTCTGTGGCGCAAGGCGGGCTTCGTATTCCTGGGCACACACAGTTTCCCACGATTCTGCCTTTCTAAGCCTCTGTTGTTCAATCCTATTTTGATGTTCGTCAAGAGTTTCAGCTGCTTGTATTTGACGTGGTTTTTTAGCTTTTGAGCTCACTACTCCTGTTGAAGCTCGCTTCTTAGGAGGCATTTTTAAAAAATAAAGTCACCATACATGTAAATAAACATGTAAATAAACGTATTGTAAGGTTTAAAAAAAAAAAAAATGGTTTAAAAATCCCAGAACTCGATGCCTGCCAAGGGACGGGCCTACCGGGCTTTGTTGGCCTCTTCAACTCTTTAAAATAATTTTTAGGCCGTTTTCTCGACTCAAACGGTCGATTTCGTAAAAAAACCATTGTAAAGCGAGATCATGACGAATTTTATAACAATAAAGAATATACCCAGAGATTGGCTGAAGTTATACAATTTTAATATGGACAGGTGTTCGCGCCTGGTATGAAAGAACAACTGAGCGAAATTTGGAGGATTTATGACAAACGGTATTGATTTCTATAAAGAACAAATAAACAAACAGATTTTCATCTTTATTTTTATTAATACATATTATTTTTTAATTAAAACCTGTCACATATCAGATCTCCTACATCACAGAGCGGAAATTCTAAGTTGAAAATATAAATTTCTTACCACTTCTGTTGTCATTTTCACACCGCATCTTAATTTCCTTGTCTTAAAAAAGATAGAAAATATTACGATAAAATATATTTTATTGGTTACTTGTTGTATTTAGCACTTTAGTGAGGAAGAGCTTGGTTTGTGATCGGTTTTTCTTTAATTGAAGGAATCTCTTCCGCCCATTATCATATAATTTATTATACCAACGTTTCGGGCTTTTCGCACATCTTCTATATCCATTGCATGTGTGGGTATCCATTTCACATTTTTTAACATAACATCTTCCATTCGTCCATACATAGAATTGTACTATATTTTTTATTTTATTTCTCTTTATTTCTTTTAAGATTTTACATCTTGTAGCAAGGAGTTCTCCAGGCATAAATTGTACATACAAATAAATTAATAAGTTGTACATACAAAAAAATAAAAATATATATATAATAATAATAAAATAAATAAAAAATATATATAAATGAACAAAATTATCTTTAAATAATTTATCTTTGATGAGAAAAGATTTGGCTCCGCCGGGAATCGAACCCGGGTCTTCCGCGTTTGGAAGCGACTCCGTGGTGTAATGGATAGCATACCGCGCATGTCACGCGGAAGACCCGGGTTCGATTCCCGGCGGAGCCAAATCTTTTCTCTTCAAAAATAAATTATTTAAAATAATTTAAAAAATAGGCGGTTACTCCACAATAATGGCTAAATTAATATAAAATTATCTTTACTTTGGTTCGTATCGGAATAAAAGTATAATACAGAGCGAAAAAAAAAAAACAGAATTATACATAATAACTAGGTAATGAAATAAACATTCATCTTCTTCAGAAAATTTCCCCTCTCCTCCCATAAATATATATAAGTAATATTACATTTATAAAGATAAGAACAAGCAGAATTATTTAAATAAATAAATAAATTAAATGAAATAAAGATAAAAGTAATTAAGTATATGTACATCTTGCAAAAGTATCTACCCATCAAAAGCTTAAAATAAATCAAATAATTTCCATTGAATTAATTTCAAAAACACTAAAAATAAAAGTTTTTCTTGCATGATGAAGCTTCTTATTTTTGTACTTTGTTTAATATAAATGAAAATATTATTAATTTTCTGTATATTGTCAATTGTGAACAAATTCTCAAACATTAAATCGGGACTGAGATCTAGGTTTATAAAATTGGAGTATATATAAAAATATATACGTCATTTCCTAATTACATTTAATCAACTTTAAAAAAAAAAAAATCACCGATGTGGACTGTATTTTTGCCACTCATTTACTATATTATTGATAATGTAAACGTGTAATATATACGATAATGTAATATATATTTTTATCCCGATTTGATCAGTTTAAGAAAAAGAAATGGTTGGGAATGTGGTCAAAATAAGTACCTAACACTAATATGCAATATCACATATTTAATTGTGCCGACGTTTCTACCGGAATTTCAGGTCCTCATCAAGGCTGTATGTTTGTTTAAAGTCCCTTTATGCTTCTAAGGCTAATCGGACAATGCTACAGTGTGAGTAATAAATTTTGTCTGTCCAGGTATCTTAACTAGTACATGACATTGTACTGGCTCGGGAACTCCATTTTACGTCCTATCCGAGGGACGGTTTACCCAAGAATTTTTTACTCCCTTTAAATAAGCCTAAAAAGCATGAACACAAATCCGCGAATTGCTATGCTATCCACTACACCACAGGTGACCCCTAAATGAGTTAGTTAAATAATAATAAATAATTAAAAATAATGATAAATGGTAGGTAATCTTTATTACCGAAACCCCAAACATTCCTATTATATTAATAAGAATTAAAAGTTTTAATTGAACACTGTGCATTTTTTTGTAGTCTCCCTTACATCTAATTAGATTTTTTATTTCATAATTTAGGTGCGAAGAAGGGTGGAAAAATATTATTAGGCTACATGAGCCCCCCTTGCTAATCGTAGGGCTTGTATTTTCTAAAAAAAATATGTAAGAACCGCTAATTGAGTAAAGAATGTCTTAGGGCCTTGATAAAAGGGGACCAATGAAAACATGGTAAATTAAATATTAAAGAAAATGACAGAATAAAAAGTCCAGCTTCGCTAATAGGCAGGCGAAGAAAGTAACACGCTGTCACGTTAATCTTAAATCTTCACCGAAAAGCCGGTAACTGTCAACACCTCATTGACTAAGTATTCTTGACATACCCTCATTATCGTCGACAGATCTCCAGTCGAGGCGCCGTTGCAGAACATCACCTGCATTATCTCTGGCAGTAAACTCGTTGGCAGCGTTGCACTAATGCAAGCAACAATTGCACTTTCTTATATATCCCTTGCCAATCATTTCTACTCTAATTTGCTAATTGATATATCAATATCCTAATTTATCAAGAGTTAACCAACATCAAGAAAACAGGTCTACACTGGTCTCGGTGCCGAGAGTTTCATAGCAGATTTTGAGTGTAATTGGTGCGCTGAATCCATATTTGCCATTAGTTTTCATCTATCAGCTCTAGTTGTTGAGATTTAACCCTTAACTACTCACCCGAATCAATGTTACTTATCTACTCACCTCGGGTCAATATGACCCAGAACAAAAAAAATCTGGTGCGATGCGCGCAACACACAACTTTCACTTACGAACTTACTTAGATTAGAAATCGACGTGTTTCGATAATAATATGTAAACCTCAATCCTCAACTTCACACATTTTTCCAAATTTTAGTATATAATTATATTTTTATATCTCTATAAGTTATAGAGTATCTGTATAGCAAAATTTGGTAGTTCTCAGCACTTTTCGATTCATTATTGCTAATTTATTTATGAAGGGACTAATTTCATCAACAATCGAGTTTTTTTTTACTGCCTGCTTGTTTTTTACTACGAATTGCTTTTTGCAAATACGTCGTGAAGGTGAATCGATAGGTGTATTTACGTCTCTTATGCCTTTCTGGAAATCAGGAACGATTACTGTTCCTCTAAAATCGCTTTGAATTGTTTTCAAAAATTTATTATGAAACAAAAGTTTCTAGACTAAAATATATCTAAATTATAATTAGACCTAGATATATAATATACCTAAATATATAAAATAGACTAATATCTGATACCATATTTTTACACACCTGCGATGCTTCAAAAATTTGAGCATTACGTATTTATTCTCTTAAGTAAAATTGCTCTTTTTATTAATAAATAAAAGTTTTTATTTTAATTATATGGTTAATAAAATTTTGGCTGTCACATACATACACATCAAATACCAACTTTGATCAAAATCGTTAAAGCCGTTTTTGATTAAAAAAAAAAAACACGTGAAAATGGGACAACATTTATTAAGTAAAGTGCCCCCTCCAATTGTTCAATTTCGATGAAATTTTGACTGCCACATCGCGGGCATATACATACATCAAATACCCAGTTTGATCAAAATCGTTAAAACCGTTTTTGAGTAAATAAAAGAAACACGTGAAAATGATACAACATTTATTAAGTAAAGTCCCCCCTCCGGTTAATAAATTTTGATGAAATTTTTACAGTCATATCTCGGGCACATTAATACATTAAATACTCAGTTTAATCAAAATCGTTAGAGCCGTTTTTGAGAAAATCGAAAAAACGTGAAAAGTTATTAAATAAAGTACCCCTCCCTTTGAGCAATTTTGATGAAATTTTTGCTGTCACATCGCGGGCATATACCTACTCTAAATACCCAATTTCAGGATCGCACGGTTTATAGTTTTTGAGCTAGTCTGTTCACACACAAACACACACACACAGACCATTTCGCGGGACTTGGTCATTTGGACTCAGGGGACCCCAAAACGTGTATTTCCGTTGAAAATCGGAAGTCGAAATTTTTCACTATCGCAATACTTCTACTTACTATATATTTCATATATAGGTAAGTGAAAGTAAAAACATATTTAAATAACCTAAGGATGTAAGATATTAATTTTAAACAACAGGAGAAGGCTTGAAAATATACATTTATTTATGTAAAAAGTAAATGAAAGTTTTAAAATATGAATAACATGTTGAATTATAGGTCTGAAATAAAGTACTAAAATAAAGGAACTCCTCAACATTACTATTATTAACATAAGTTCTTTTGAATTAAAATTAAAAAATTTTTACAAACAACCTTTGCAGTAAGAAAAAATAAAAAATGAGTGGTTTTTACAAATTCAATCACCCCCTCCCTGCATTGAACACAAAACAATGGCTTGCACAACTACTCACCTCGGGTCAAAAATAAACACCTCCCTTATTTTCCAGACACCGGCAAGAAATAACTGGAGCCAAAACAAAGGATATGTCAAAGTTTGGTTATTATTCAATGCCAAAAAATCTGGTGCGTGCGCGCAACACACAACTTTCACTTACCAACTTACTTAGATAAGAAATTGACGTGTTTTGTTAAATATCATTTCCCAAAGTCACACATTCTTCTACATTCATATCTTATTTTTATTAATCGTTAAAGCCGTTTTTGAGTAAATAAAAAACCCCGTGAAAATGATACAAAATTTATTAAGTAAAGTCCCCCCTTCGGTTGATCAATTTTGGTGAAATGTTGGCTATCACATATTTGGCATATACATACATCAAATACCCAGTTTGGTCACAATCGTGAAAGCCGTTTTTGAGTAAATAAAAAAAACTCGTAAAAATTATACAAAATTTATTAAGTAAAGTGCTCCCTGCGGTTGATCAATTTTGATGAAATTTTTACAGACATATCTCGGGCATATAAATAGATCAAATACTAAGTTTAATCAAAATCGTTAGAGCCGTTTTTGAGAAAATAAAAAAAAAACACGTGAAAATGTTACAAAATTTATTATAGGTTAAATAATGGTCAGGATTTTCAGTTTACAATGTTATTTATTATGGTAAGCCAACGTTTCGATCCAGCTTGTGGATCTTCATCAGGGCTAAAAGAAAACAAATATATGAGTATCTATGCTAGAGGGTGACAATAAATGGATACATTACAGAACTGATAATAATATAAAAGATGGTATACATAAATATTAAAACTCCTTTAACTCCTACCATCCACGTCTCCGTTTCACTATAGAATTGGAAACCAATTGTACCCTTCCATTCCTAGATATTTCCATTACCAGAAACCCGGACCATTCTATATCCACTAATTGGTACACCAAACCCACTTATTCTGGCCGACTCCTTAACTATTTTTCCCAACATCCACATCACCAAAAGATCAACGTCGCAAAAAACCTCATCCACCGTAGCCTGAACTTGTCCGATCCACAATTTCATTGTCATAACAAAATCCGCCTGAAAAATATCTTACAATCTAACGATTTTCCTGAGCATTTAATAAAAACACTTATTAATAACGATGCTAAAACTCAAAATCTCTCTAACAACTCTTCACAACCTCCGATTTCTACTTTCCAATACAGATCTATCCCATATATCCCCATTCTCTCCAACAAAATTAAAAAATCCTTCTCATCGAGTTTCCCACACATGCGCCTAGTATTAAAAAATAACAATAAATTAAAAAATCTTTATACAAAACTCAAAGACCCTGTACCTCTCCTAGACAAGTGTAATGTAGTTTATCGTATCCAGTGCTCCACGCTTAATTGCAACAGTTGCTATATAGGTGAAACCAAAAATTATTTAAAAAAACGTATTTATCAACATAAATACAGTATTTCCACGCGTAATTCGTCTACATCTAAATTAGCAGAACATGCCATTGCCCACAACCATTCCTTCGACTTTGAGAACCCATCCATATTAGCAACTGTATCTAACCACGACAAACGTCTCCTCTCAGAATCCATTTTCATCCATCTAGAAACTAATAACCCGGTAAATCACAAAACAGATAAAGAGATAATTTCATCCACTTATTCTAACATCTTCCGCATCCTCAAATCCTAGTTTTGATTTCATAGGTACCTGCAATTATCTCTGTACCTCTTATACTTTTATTATTTTTTGTATTGTATGCTTCTATCTATATATTTTCCAAATTTGTATGCATTGTTACAGTATGTATTATCTCATTTTTATGTTATTATTCAGTCCAGACACAACTATTTGTATACAGTACCATATATTTTGTTAGTTTTTAAATATTTTGTTCACTCAGTTGTCATGTGCCTTCACTTCAAAAGCGTTGGATTTCCCCGCCATAAACCTTTGAAGTCGGCAAACCTACCCCCTACCACTACCTCTCACCTTATTTTTACCTTTAGTCTTAGTATCCACCTGGACTCAGTAGGTAAATATCATATTCTATTTTATCTTGTTAACCAGCCTCTTTTTTTAATATTTATGTATACCATCTTTTATATTATTATCAGTTCTGTAATGTATCCATTTATTGTCACCCTCTAGCATAGATACTCATATATTTGTTTTCTTTTAGCCCTGATGAAGATCCACAAGCTGGATCGAAACGTTGGCTTACCATAATAAATAACATTGTAAACTGAAAATCCTGACCATTATTTAACCTATCGTAATTGAAGAACAGTTGACCATCTCTCATCTCTACAAAATTTATTAAGTAAAGTCCCCCCTCCGGTTAATCAATTTTGATGAAATTTTTACAGTCATATCTCGGGAATATAAATACATCAAATACCTAGTTCGATCAAAATCGTTAAAGCCGATTTAGAGTAAATAAAAAAAACACGTGAAAATGTTACAAAATTTATTAAGTAAAGTCCCCCCTCCGGTTAATCAATTTTGATGAAATTTTTATAGTCATATCTCGGGCATATAAATACATCAAATACCCAGTTTGATCAAAATCGTTAAAGCCGATTTAGAGTAAATAAAAAAAACACGTGAAAATGTTACAAAATTTATTAAGTAAAGTCCCCCCTCCGGTTAATCAATTTTGATGAAATTTTTACAGTCATATCTCGGGCATATAAATAGATGAAATACTCAGTTTAATCAAAATCGTTAGAGCCGTTTTTGAGAAAATCGAAAAAAACCTAAAAAGTTATTAAGTAAAGTACCCCCTCCCTTTAAGTAATTTTGATGAAATTTATGCTGTCACATCGCGGGCATATACCAACACTAAATACCCAATTTCAGGTTCCCACGGTTTATAGTTTTTGAGCTAGTCTGTTCACATACACACACACACACACACACACACACACACAGACACACACACACAGACCATTTCGCGGGACTTGGTCATTTCGACTCAGGGGACCCCAAAACGTGTATTTCCGTTGAAAACCGGAAGTCGAATTTTTTCACCATCGCAATACTTCCACTTACTATATATTTCATATATAGGTAAGTGAAAGTAAAAAGTATAAATAGATATGAAACATGGTACGGGTCAATATGACCCGACGTGAGTAGTTAAGGGTTTTAAATGGCGTGACTTACCTCTCTAAACATAATTACTCGAATACATATGCAGGTTAATAGCAGGAGGAAAAAAAAAACGAAGATATTAAAATTCTTTACATAAAACATTTTAAATCAATTGAAACCACATAAACATACACATTATTTACATAATCACTTTGTAACTAAATCAATTACATTTAAAAGAGACTGAGTTTCATTGTTTGGAAGCTTCTTTTGCGTGACTTTCTTGAATATTTCTTCAAACCGTCTCGTTTTAGGTTCGAGCAGTAATCTGCCATCATGTGGGTATCCCATGATCCAGTTGAGTTCATTTCAAAAGTATATCATAACAAAAAGTAATTAAAACGAATTGCCGGTTGGTAAAATCATACAGGAACGCGCTGTTGCAAGTTATTAATAGATGTTATCATTTTTTAATTCTTATAAACAATTATATACAGCTAGCTAATAGTTTAATATTCTAAAAAGGGAGAACAGCGTGACAAAATAATACTAATACAATAATAATAATACATAATAATAATATTTTTAAATAATTTATTTTTTGAAGAGAAAAGATTTGGCTCCGCCGGGAGTCGAACCCGGGTCTCCTGCGTTACATGCGAGGATGCTAACCGCTACACCACAGAGCTCGGCTCAAGGCAGAGCAAATCCTTCCTCTTCACTGACTGCATGTAACGCAGGAGACCCGGGTTCGACTCCCGGCGGAGCCAAATCTTTTCTCTTCAAAAAATAAATTATTTAAAAATAATTTAAAAATGGTGGTCAGCCACAAATTAAGATTAGATTAATTAACATAATAATAATACTATGTACGACTACAATAATAATAATACATCTATTTATACTATTTAAACTTATATCTTACTATAATCTTATATACTATCTACTATAATCTATTATTATATAATAGACTATTATATACTATTATAGTAGTCTATTATATAATAGTATATAATATGACTACTATATAGCTATATATAATATAACTATATATAGTTATATATATAGTATAAGTATATATAGTTATATATAGTATAAGTATATATAGTAGTATATATAGTATAAGTATATATAGTAGTATATATAGTATAAGTATATATAGTAGTATATATAGTATAAGTATATATAGTTATATAACTATATAACTACTATATAACTATATATAATATAACTATATACTATATAGTTATATATAATATAACTAGTATATAATATAACTACTATTATAGTAGTCTATTATATAATAGACTACTATAATCTATTATTATTTAATTATATATTATCTACTATAATCTTATATACTATTTATAATTATATCTATTTATACTATTATACTTTATATTTATATTTTATATTATCTATTTATACTATTGTACTACTACAATAATAATAATACATCTATTTCGATTGTGTTGTGTGTGTCATGCAGCCTGAAAATTCAAAAGCTTTAGTTTTCTCCAAAATAAACCTTCTGAGGTAGACAAATTAACCCCTACCACCTCCCACATTATAATTTTTCCTTCGGTGTCAGTATTAATTTGGACTCAACAAGGTAAATATCAGAGCTTATATTATCATGTTAACCAGTTACTAATTAAAATTTTCATACTTATTTTTACTATATTTTTTATAATTATTAGTTGCATTAGTACCCATGTCATGTAAACATACCATCAGCTGGTTTTTGTCACTTCTTATTGTTACTATCTGTAATTAATCTCGGCTTCTAGCAATGTTACTTTACATATATTGGTCTTCATTTTAGAACTGATGAAGATACAGATGTTTGAAACGAAACGGAGGTTCTCCAAATAAAAAAATATTTACTGAAAATCCTGATGATTTATCGTCCCATTTTAAAGAAAACAGTTGACCATTACATACCTGTAATAAATAAAAATATTAATAAAGGTAATTAATCTTTATGACCGAAACCCCTTTTTTATGACCGAAATTTCCTCTATATCAAGAGGAATTAAAAAACTGATGCTTTTTGACGGAACACACATGAAAAAGAGTCTACATTTTTTGGAGTCGTTCTTATATTTTTTTTGAAGATTCTCCACCCCTCACCGGTCTATCAGGAAAGGAACTTTAGGAATTCGTTGACAGGAATTTCTCCATTGTAACCTGCGACAGAATTTCGATATTCTTCTGTTACACTGTCTTACCTTTTGGGAAAAGTCCAGTTAGCAAAACTCTTATGTTAAAGATGAAATTCCTATTATAGATTTTTTTGTTAAGATATGGTAAACAGATCTATATATAAAATACGTTATTCTTATGCCATGGGTAGTTGTATCATTAAGGCATTAAATTCATTCTTGTCGACGTTTCCTTATTTTTATAAAGCAATATCAAAACTACAAATAAAGAAAAACGAGAGAAAAAATAATTTTCGTCATTGATATGCAAATTCATTTTAAAATAAAATAAAAATAAGCGCAAATAATAATAAAACAGTTATCACCAATGGATGCAATTCACACCCCATATAGATAAGTCATTGGCCACCTGTAAAAAAGGGATAATAATCCCAGCTGAAGCCCAACAATTGTTCCTGGAAGTGCTAGAGAAATATGTGGGATACAGCGTACTTTATACTGAGGCATCCGAACTTGGAAATGACGTGGGTTGCTCTTTTATAACTTACCCAAACTTTAGAAAATTATTCAGACTCCCAGAAATATGCTCGATATCTACTGCAGAGTCCTCCGCAATAAATGAAGCTCTTAAACAAATCGAGTCATATGGCAGTGGGAATTGGGTATTAGTAACAGACTCAATGAGTGCTCTGTTAGCAATAGAGAATACAAGACCTAAAAACGGATTAATAATAGCGATTAGATACCGTTTTTGGGAATTAAAAGAGAAAGGGAGTGATATAGTTCTCTTATGGACCCCCTCACACTGCGCAATCACGGGGAACGAACAAGCAGATACAGCAGCCCGCTCAGCAAGAATTCCCGGAACCAAAGAGGTAACAATATTAAATGCTATTCCTCTTAAGGACTTCGAGCAGAATATCAAGGAGGGAAGAAACCGTCCTCTGCCGAATTAGAATTGGACACTGTGAATTTTCACAGGCATATTTGCTAAAAGGTCTCGCACCTCCAACATGCAGAATATGCAGTGAGGATATTACCATAAGTCATATCTTAATAGACTGCAAAGCTTTTAGGAATCAAAGAACAAATATAGCATTAAACGGAAAACTGAAAGAAATTCTAGGAGATGATGAAAAAACTGTAAAAAAATCTTTGGAATATTTAGAAGCAATCAATTACTACTCGAAAATCTAAAGTTCTACATGTTGCCAATGACTGCAGGGTAGATGCAACAAAAAAAAACCAAAATAAATAAATAAATAAAACACTATAGATAATAATTATCTTACCCAAGAACAACAAATCGTCACAACAAAAATAAAATTATTAAAAGACTATTTAAAAGTTATTGAAAATTTATATACATATATATAACAGTAAAAGTTGAAAATCCTGGATTTGCATTTTCAAATATTTCAGTTATATAAATGACCCCTTTTTAATAACTTTTTAATTAAGGTACATATCTAGAACTATTAAGATGCTAATACATGGTGCTAAAACACCACTAAATTATTTTTATATCTGTTCTACGTGTTAGCATCTTCATAGTTCTTCGTTTTCCTAATAACTACCCGACACATGCGAAGTGTTCGCTCTCTAGCATACTTAAATCCCTCTTAATTAAAGTACACGCCGTATATTTGGTATCGTATGGTGCGTATTTAGTGCGTCATGGATATAGGAGAGAGTTGAATGCTTGCAACTGGCAAAGGACGGCGCACAGTGGTGCATCAGGGGAAAAAACCCTAAAAATGAACATATTTCTGGAGTAATATTTTAGTAATTTTTCAATACCTAACTACCTGTAGTACAGTTTTGTGAAACGGTTTTTCCTAATATCTCAAAGCCCAGACATTGAAGTAGTACTTTTCTTATATGCTGTGAAAATCACGGTTTTTTTTGTTCTGTACAGATGATTTTTTTTTGAACTAACTTTTTATCCGAATACTCGCAAAACCTTTTGAACATCATTATACATATATACTGGTTCCATTAGTGGTTTTATTTTGATAAATTTAGCATAACAGTGACAGCGAAGGATTTTTACATTTGCTGCCTGAAAGATCTAACTTATCGTGTTTTCATTTGAACTTTTAAAAAAAGCTCCGTCGAACTAGGTTCTGTGACATATTTTAAATAAAAGTACTTCTATTGGAGAAAAATTGGTATTAGTTTCATTCCCGTACTCGGCCGTATGCGTTCACAGGTAAATATTATGCTCTTCAAGTAAACACCACTTGTTTTATTCAAAGGATCATTTTCATCTCTTGGAATTATTTGTATCAATCATTACCTCAGTTCTCCATTGAATTTCGTCGTGTTAACAATAAATCGATCTAGTGACGGCTTATATGAACCAAAAAAAATTGGACAATTTTTCTATTACACATTAAGTGTTGTGCGAGATTCTGTTTACCAAGGATCGTCCTTGGGAGTGTGTTCACAGGAACGGTTTGCTTATCTAAATGAAGAACAATTATCACAGGTTATCCAGCAAGTGAAAAGAAGATTTCAGCCTCATTTTCTCAAAAGGCTAAGAGGGGTAAATCATAATTTTCAAAATGTTGTCACAAGATATGCGGATTGGTTAGAGAATCGTTTTGACATTAGATTTGAGGAAGTGCAAAATGTTGCTACAGATAAAAGTCTAGGGGGTAGGCCTACTAAAGACTTCTCTGAATGTGGAAGAAAGTCAAAATTGTACAAAATTCGAGAATTACAGGCAAATTACGACCGAGATTTAATAAACGCGGCTACTTCGAAGATACAAAAAAATAAAATAAAATAAACATGCGATGTTGGATAATGATAGAGCTTTAGTTTTGATGATTCAAGCTCAGCTATCTAAATTCCAATATGACATTATAAGGAAAACTATTAAAGACTTGGGATTTAATAAATTACCAAGTTATAGAAAGTTGTTGGTTTTCCCTTAAAAACATATGCATATGTCGATACCAAACTTGATTTTTTTTTTAATTTTGCCTTTTTGACCTTTCTAATAATTTGATTAAGTTGGCAAACTTCATCATGCAAACGTCATTTCATTCGATTTAGCACCTTAAAAACATATATATAGCTACCAAACTAGATTTATTTTTTATTTTTGACATTTCGACCTTAAATTTTGACCCTTTCCAATGATGTAATTGTGTTGGCTATGGCTTCATTCGATTCGGCAGGTAATAAAACATAAAAATTATATCTTTGATGCCTGTAACCCAAATGGTTCGTTTGAGATGAGGTTTTTTCCCATTTTTCGCCGTTTCGCACCACTGTGCGGCGTGCAATCGGAATAATGTAGACAACCAAATATGTTCCAAATTGAAAAACATGACACCTTCGAAAAATCTCTGCGACCATTTTAAAATTTTCACTGAGAATTGCAGTTTTTCGCTTACAACTCGTAAACGAAGGGCTTAATCGAAAAAATGTATTAGACCGAAAATGTTCTTATTGAAAACTAAAAAAGATTGGCACCATTTAGAAACCTCTACAACCATTTCTCTCGCAAAAACCGCGGTTTTGCGCTTAAAACTAACAATAGAAGGCGAAATGAGTGATTTAGATATTTTTTCGGTGTATCGGTTAAGGTAAGCTTTACAATGATCGCTCATTCATGAAATTTGATGAAGTATTGAGGATGTTATTGTGTAGGTACCGCCAAAAAAAAAGACCTTGAGAAATAAGAAGACTATAGTCACTCTAACCTACTTAAATATCACTTAATAAAAGAACCTGCACATTTATTATCGTATAGAGCGCATATATTTTTGCCTGCGACTCGAAAACGATGTCGACAATCCGAAAAGTGTATATGTACAACCAAATATGCTCGTCTCGATAAACTGAAAAAAATTCAACATACAAACCGCTTACAACTCGCAAACGAAGGGGCTAATAGAAAAATTGTTTATGGCCGAAATTGTTCTCCTTGAAAACCTGAAAGGATTGACACCATTTAGAAACCTCTACGTCCATGTTTTTCGCAAAAACCGCGGTTTTGTGCTTATTACTCGCAAACGAAGGCGAAATGAATGATTTGTAAAATTTTCCGGTGCAGCGGTTCAGGAAAATTGATGAAGTATTAAGGATGTTAAGGTGTACCGGCAAAATAAAGAAATAAGAAGCCTCGAGAAATAAGAAGTATGATAAAAAAATCCTAAAAAAAACAAAAAAAAACATTAAAAACAGAGGGCAATTACAAATAGTTAAAAGTCAAAGAAGGATTAAATAAATAGATTTGAATCAAGTAATAAACACAATTTATTCTTTAATAATAGACTAAAAATCTCTTTAAGAAAATTACAGCTTGGATAGGGAGCGTAAATTGCTTAGTTGATTTAAATCATTGATTTTTGTTCCCCCTTCCTAATACACTACCCCACTTTTCCCAAAATTATGATCCCAAGTTAAATATTAATATTTCTTTTCCAAGCCGATCCTTTGCTGAGGTAGAATTAAAAAAAAAAAAAAAATGAGAACGAAAAAAAAGAAAGATTAGGATGAGGGGGCGTTGGGATTAAATTTCCGGAAAGGAAGTTTTCGGCATTAAAGGGAGAGTTATAGCGGGAACGGGCTTTTCCTACTCAAATCCTTGGATTGTGGATCGGGGTCCAAGGATTCGCAATGGACCATCTGTGTTTTTGGGAGAATAATGGATCCAATATTGGCGCGCCCAAGGGTTCCATATAACTGTCACATTTTCACTCTCCCAAATCTTGGGCTAACTGCAACCCATCTCACATTGGTTTTCTTAAGTAGGGTATAATATTGCTCGGTAATATTTATTATTCACAATAACATTTCTTCGTTACTTATAATAAGAATAAAATGCCTGCAATGATTCCTCTACGCATATTAATAGTTACATAAATTTCCAAGTACCTCACTGAAAAGTTTAAATATAAAAAAAACAGTCTTGAAAAACTACCCACAATATAGTTAATGTCCGAATCAGTACTAGATTTAACATAATTGTGGGTTGATTAAAAGGTAAAAAAAAAGTCTGGTTTATGACACTTTTTTTACTTTAACTTACCTATACAAGAAATATATAGTAAGGGAGAGTATTGCGATCGTGAAAAATTTCGACTTCCGGTTTTCAACGGAAATACACGTTTAGGGGTCTCCTGAGTCGAAATAACCAAGTCCCGCGAAATGGTCTGTTTATGTATGTGAATATATAAATCGTACGAACCTGAAATTGGATCTTTCGTGTATTTATAGGCCCGCAATGTGACAGCGAAAATTACATTAAAATCTGTCAAACGGAGAGGGTCCTTTATTTGATAACTTTTGTCCCACTTTTATGTATTTTTCGATTTTCTCAATAACTGCTCTAACTATTTTGATCTATTTGTATGTGCCCGCGATATGACTGCCGAAATTTCATAAAAATTTATCGAATAGAAAGGAAACTTTATTTCTTGCCTTTTGTCCCATTTTTACGTTTTTTTCGATTTTCTCAAAAACAGCTCTAACGATTTTGATCAAACTTGGTATTTGATGTATGTACATGCCCGCGATATTACAGCCGAAATTTCATCAAAATTGAACCAACGGAAATGGCACTTTATTTCATAACTTTGTTTCTCATTTTTTTCACTTAATCGAATTCATTTTCTAAAAAACGGCTTTAACGATTTTGATCAAATTCGCCATGTTTAATGAAAATTAGGTGTTCTTTAATATCAGGTAAGATTTGTAATTATTAAAATTTTCTTTTTTTGTTTTCCTATTAAGTACATTTCTGGAGAAATTATCTCATAACGCCTAAAAATATGAAATGGCTAAATATGAAATATGAATAAATCAAGTAAACATATACAGGAGAAAAAAAGAAAAAATATTCCGTCAACATTGATTGATTCCGTAAACCTTGCATGCGCGCTACGCCTTTAATGGCAGAACATTGTTCATAATTAAAGACGTTCCGTTGATTTAATGGAAATTATTTGTTTCATGGGAACTAAACGGTAAATAAAATCTGACGCTAATGATTATTATGCTTGCATTGCCGAATAATCACAAGTAAAAACGTTTATTTAATAACTAGCTGTATATCCCGGTTTCACCCAGAGAATTTCATTTTTTAAATCTATAAACTGAGACTTTTATCGACTCAAGCGGTCGATTTTGTAAAAACCAATATAAAGCGAGATCAAAACGATGATTATAACAATAAAGAATATACCAAGAGATCGCCTGAAGTAATGCAATTTTAATATAGACAGGTGTTCGCACCTGGTATGAAAGAACCACTGAGCGAAATTTGGAGAATAAAGTATATCAGCTGAAGATCGGCTGAAGTTATGCAATTTTAATATGGACAGGTGTTCGCGCCTGGTATCAAAGAACCATTGACCGAAATTTGGAGAATTTAGGATAAACGGTATGGATTTCTATAAAGAACAGCAGAATTTCATCTTTATATACATAAATTATTTATAGCTATACTAGCTGTATATTCCGGTTTCACCCGGAGAATTATATTTTTTAAATCTATAAAATCTATAAACTGAGACTTTTATCGACTCAAACGGTCGATTTTGCAAAAACCAATGTAAAGAGAGATCAAAACGATTATTATAACAATAAAGAATACACCCAGAGATCGGCGGAAGGTATGCAATTTTAATATGGACAGGTGTTCTCACCTGGTCTGAAAGAACCACTGAGCGAAATTTGGAGAATTTAGGACAAACGGTATGGATTTCTATAAATAAAAAATAGAATTTGATCTTTATATACATAGATTATAGCTGTATATCCCGGTTTATAACGGGAAATTTCATTTTTCTAAAGAAACGGTCTATTTCGTAAAAAAAAAAAAAACATTGTAAAGTGAGATCATTATGATTTTTATAACAATAAAGAATATCAGCTGAAGATCGGCTGAAGTTATGCAATTTTAATATGGACAGGTGTTCGCGCCTGGTATCAAAGAACCACTGACCGAAATTTGGAGAATTTAGGACAAACGGTATGGATTTCTATAAAGAACAAATAAACAAACAAACAGAATTTCAACTTTATTTATATAGATAAAAAGTTTTACTGTACTTTAGAGAGCAAATATAAATTAAAATAAGTAAATGAATGTGGGAAAATGTGCTTCTTCAAGGAATGGCAAATAGGGCAATTCCACGTGAAATCGTCACAAAATTATATCATCTTCAACGTCACCATCTCAGATATTCTTTCTTCAGAAATTTGGTAAATGTGTACTACTTGTACCTACTACAACAATTGTGAAATTTTACTGAGGTAAGTCTATCCATTTTTGAATTATAGGTCTCTAAAGCCCTCAAAAATAGGTCCTGAAACAGAAACAAATCATGATTAAAAATAGCTGCAGATGTTTTCCGAATTTGACTAGAACTATGAGATTGGTGTTGTTTAACAGCGCATCCCATGCCGTTTCATTTAATATATAAAAATGTATAGGTTGGTTCAAAAGAATTTTTTTTAAAACTAAATGTAAAATTTTAATTTCTATTACCTCTAAAAGGGCATTTTTGTTTTCATTTTTATATATATTTTTTTAAAAATAGATCATACTGCCTATACCTATACAATGTTCTATATCAAATGAAATTTCATAGAATGCTCTGTTAAACGACATCAATCTCATAGTCCTAGTCAAATTTGGAAAACATCTACAGCTATTTTTAATCATGATTTTTTCTGTTTCTGGACCTATTTTTGAGGGCTTTAGAGACCAATAATTTATTTAAAAAAGGGTAGACATATCTCAATAACATTTCACAGTTGTTCTAGTAGATACAAGTAGTACGCATATACCAAATTTCAAGAAAATATGAAATGGTGAGGCTCAAGCCTGTGTTGAATTGACGTGTAATGACCCTTTAACAAAACTCGTCAATTTCTATTGTAAGTTGGTAAGTGAAAGTTGTGTGTTGCGCGCATCGGACCAGATTTGTTTTTCTACTAAGCTTAGATTCACATCTGTCACCAATCTGGGACAATCAGTTAATGTGATGGTTTCAAAGAATTAATACGTAAGGCATTTTGGGCATGAGAAAAGGAAATAGTCCAGCAGTTCCTCATACTTCAGCAGAGCAGTTCTTTTAAACCGCCTTGGATCCAGCACATAAGCTGTGAAGATGTCGTTAATTAGTCTGTTGTTATGTCCGTGCAATTTAACAAGAAAGCGAGAATATCGAGTTCGTAGGTTGGTTGTTGTAAGTCTGTATGACTGTTTTTATTACTTACGTACCAGGGAGCGTCCGTTATTAGTCCCAAAATTTTTGACAGAAAAATTCGGAATTTTTTCAAGTGCGTACTCTTTGCTGAGCCGAAAATCTGTGAGGCGTATGTCCAAATGGGTTTAAGTAAGTAGGTATTTAGATTCAGTTTATATTTTATTTTCGATTTTGATGATGTAGAAAAAAGATTTTCAAGTTCTAATTTCAAAAATATTTCAAAAAGTGAGCAAAATAGATGGCGTCATTTTTAGGGGTCTTCTGTTACAGGCAGACCCCATGTCGTCCTTCTGTCTAATGTAAGACTTATGTATGAGGGTTTTGAATATTTCCTTTATAACTTTGTGGGAAAGCATTTCTTCTAATAGTAAGTCTAAATTATAAAATATTTTACAATTAGGGAATATAATAATAAATAGACTTACAAATTGGAATTAATTAGACCATTAGCAAGTTCGTAGCTGTTGTAAACTGTTGACGAACAGTAAACTGTTCCATCAACATCCATTCCATTCTGTTGTGACAGCAAACAGGTGAGTCCAAGCTTTCGCTCCATTACATTTGATGATTTAAACAGCTGATTGGTCTCTATCATCAACCAATTTCTAACCATACAATACCTAATTGATTAACTATTACATAAAATAAACCAAAAATCGGGAATTTCGAATTAAAAAATCTCACGTTTTGGTATAAATATTTAAAAAAAAAAAAAAAAAAAAAACACGCTCCAATGGAATCGAATTCGTTCATAAAGGAGAGGTTTTCACTTTATTATTTTAATCAATCTTGACTGAAGTAATTTTTTTTCCTTAAAAAATAACAAAAAATCGTGGGAGGAAAATAAAAAATAAATAAAAACATTCTTAACTTTTTTTTTGTTCTTTTTTTTTTGTTTTGTTTTTTATTTAATGCCTTTTTTTA
Source organism: Aelia acuminata (assembly GCA_911387785.2). Taxonomy (NCBI): domain Eukaryota; kingdom Metazoa; phylum Arthropoda; class Insecta; order Hemiptera; family Pentatomidae; genus Aelia; species Aelia acuminata. The sequence continues at coordinate 13,585,842 of OU426984.1, forward strand.
TTGAACAAAATTCCAACATTACATTTCATTTAAGACAACATACTCTTGGGCATTGACCATCAGAGGTTGAGATAGCGACTAATTTTTGTTTTACATCCATTTAAAATAACTTGTAACCCTGAAATTTAATTACACATAAGCACAAATTGGTCTGTAAACACATTTTTATACACACAATCGTATGTATCAATTGATGTATGAATAAATAACAACAATAGCTGCAATATCCCCTCGGTACTATATCCTTTACGTACAATAAGAATATAGACAATTAAGCAAATATATACTTAATATATATACCTATATTTCTACGATACATTTAATAAAAAAATTTGTATTCAGCTGATGTTCATCAACCAAAACATTAATTAATCAATATATATTATAAAGCAAAGTGTACAATGTCCGTGCCGAAAAGGCTCAAAAACGACTCCACGTAGGATTAAGGAAGTTATGTCGTCGTTTAGCCATATGACTCCTAACGGAAAAGAAGGTTTCCGTTTTTCTCTTAAGAGTGCAAAATTGAAGAGAAAAAGACTGGAATTTTATGCCTCTCGCACCATTTAATTAGCGTCTCTGAGAATGAGATACGAGTTTATGAATGAAAAATTTAGTTCGAGCTCCAGACTACCAGGAAGCGCTAGGGTTCGTTTCACTCAACGTTTATTGTTCATTCATCCAGTTCAAATTGTAGAGGTTATATATTTGTTCAGCTGTGCATTTTAAATTACTAAAAAATTAAGCGAAAATAATTAATCCTTTGCTTTCAAAATAAAATAATGATTTTACATCACTGCAATCAATTAGAAAACCAACTGGATTCCTTAAAGAATTAGTTTTCTCATAAGAAGGCTAATAAATGATCAGCACATTACATTCAATCTATATATAATATATACTTTAGTAAATTTAATGCAATATGAGTGAAGATATCTTAGTAGTACCGTGAGCGAATAAAATCAGACATAAAAAAAGAGATGAATTGACTGAATATAAATCGAAAATAAAAAGTTTGAAGTGTTCTTATTGTATTTATGAAAAAGAAGTTGGTTTGATTACTATGTATGATGAGCATTCCAGTTGACAAAACGACTAACTCCAATAACAGCATTCAAGATTTTATCATCCCTCATAGTTCAAGATAAAAAGAAATATGATGAAAAAATTTGCCTCCAAGAAATTTTGGTTTTCACTATGTAATAGTAAGATTCGAGGTATGCAGAACGTATACGGGGGGATATTTTAGGGAGGTTGAAATGGAAGCAAGGTCTTAAAAAAATTTCTATGAATCTTCGGTAGTTTCTATACTATATCAAATAGGACCATCATAGTAGTAGGAGCTTAAGTTTTACTCGAAATATAATTTTTTTAACTGAGATACCAGATTTTTCAACTATAATCTAATAACTTATTATCTGCTGACTACTTGGAATGGGCTTATAGGATTCAGAATCACAGAAACCATCAAAAACGATGCATAACCCGACAAAGTTGCAGCAAAATTAATTGTTCATTTACCATTTTTAACCCCCTGTAAATTATACAGGGTTCCTTATTTGGGCTCACTCTGCAGATCTCAAGTCTGCAGAATATTGATACCAAGTTAAAACCGAATTTTCAAGAAGGTGCTAATTTTGTTCCATATTTCCTTTAATTTTAAAGTTTTTCTGGTATTAAAGCTATCACACAACTACCGGAGCGAAGCCGGGCACCCCAGCTAGTACAAAATAAATATTAGCGAGTATAACGGTTAATTATATGTTATTTTTTTAGATATTTATTATTCAGTATTTATATCTGTTAATTGATTTATTGAATACTGAAATTATTAAATTTATTAGTTCGTAAAATTATGTAATTTATTGTTACCAATTGTTAATTGTTTATTTCTTAAATTTAAGTATGTTTAGCAATTTAATTTGTATTAACATTCATAACTCGATAAATTTCATTTTAGAAATGGATAAAAATAGACCAATTATGTCAAAACGATAAAGAAATTTTAAACAATAAGTAATACTTTTATATATCATGGGATTTCTTATTATTTATTACTCCCAGCTAACTTTATATAGGGTAAACCGTACAGTTATTGGCACCCTGAAGACTAAATTTCAGTGGTGACATACAAAAAAAACTTCTTATGAAGGGATCTAATTGAAACTTCCTATAACTCCTCTTTATCTATCCTTATAATGACTCAAGAGTTTTTTTTTTTTGGGTCAGCAGTTCAATAGTTTTACAATATGGCAATATTTATTGTTAAAAGTGCCAAATCTAGTTATTGGCACCCTGTGGATTTAATTGTGGAATCTTCCCTATGGTTAGTTTGTTAAAGTCTTACTTCATTGATGGCTTTGAGGACTCTTCAAACATTAGACTCATGTATATCTTGTAATAAAATTAGGACTTGTTCACCTATTTCTTTAAGTTAAAGTTGGGGTGCCAATAACTGTACTGAGTGCCAATAACTGTATAGTTTGCCCTACACCGGGTTGATAATGCAGATCTGACTTTCTGGTAAATACAGTATCAAAATTTCTGTAACACAATTAAATTGTAATCAGTAATCCACAGCAAGGGTGTTTTATATTGTGTGTATAGTGTTCTGTTTTATCGTTTTTATGCTCTATTTATTCCAATCTGAGGGAAAATTTCTAATGAAGGATGGAAGTTTAAACGTTAATGGACTTCAAACTTTTAAGCCACACAACGTAAAAGATTTTACGTTTTACAATTTTACGAATTTCGTTTTATTTTTTGAACAATATTTTAATCGATAGAGATTTGGTACGATAAATTTATATAACAATAGCCAAAGTAAATGTCATAAGTTATAGAAATGGTCAATTTACAACTTAAAGAGATAGGTAAACAAGTCCTAATTTTATTACAAGATACACATGAGTCTAACGTTTGAAGGGTCCTCTAAGTCATCTATGAAGTAAGACTTTAACAAACTAATCATAGGGAAGATTTCACAATTGAATCCACAGGGTGCCAATAACTAGATTTGGCACTTTTAACAATAAATATTGCCATATTGTAAAACTATTGAACTTTTGACCCAAAAAAACCTCCTGAGTCTTTATGAGGATAGATAATGAGGAGCTATAGGAAGTTTCTATTTGACCCCTTTATAAAAAGTATTTTTTTTTAATTTAACCACAGAAATGTAGTCTTAAGGGTGCCAATAACTGTACGGTTTACCCTATGTATCTATAATTTTGTATAGTCGTAAGACTCTATTTGCATAGGGTGTTTAACTGAAAGCAAATTATGATTAAATAAGGAGATATAATTGGATTTTATAATCCTAGCAGAACCAGTAGATGTTTATGACTGAGGTATCAAATGAAAGGAATTTCACTCACAAATGACGAATCCTTTGTTTTGTAGTTGTTAGCATAATCCATGCTTCTTAGGGAAAGTTTCTCCGGTTTTTACAAAAATTGAAACCCCTTTCGTTCATAGGGTCAAATATTAGTTGAGTTATTAGTCGATTGTTTTTTTTTTTTTTTTTTTTTTTTTTGTTAATTGTAAGTTTTTACCGTTTTATCTGATTTCTAATAAATTTGAAATACACGTTGATCACTGTTGTTATTTGAGTTTAAGAATGTTAAATTTTACACAAATTTTATTATGAATGGATTTTTTTCTTTTTACTGAGTTAGCCGGATTTTATAAGGCGAACAGTATTTCCGTCTTCATAGATCACAACGAGGCTCGATAAGTAAGCAAATTATTTATAATACTTATTTATTATAATCTATATATATAGGTATTAATTAATTGTTAGAAAGATTGTCAGTCAAGAATTCCATTTCATTTGATATTTATTTTCTAGACTATTCGCCTGTTATTCGGAGTAAATTTAAGCGCAATGCGATAAATTTGAATATAAATCGATTATTATATAGGAGCACTGGTGATTTATGATTAGGGAATCGAACAAAGCTGTGGCATCCGGTACAGCGCGGGGGTGGTGGATGCTGGAATCAATACCCACTCCGTATCATATTCATTCCTTCCTGTCATCCAATAGTCTTACTTTATATATATATATATATATATATATATATATATATATATATATATAAATTATCATTGTGATAAGAATCATATAATGACATGTCAGGTATGTGGCAAGGTAGTAAATCTGGACTGCTAAGGAAAGAGATCTCTCATCCAACGCCTTTTTAAACTGCTTCTCACATTTATCGGCATGTAATCTGTAACCATATCTCGTATAAGGAGGATTATATGTACGTGAAAGTTAGAGTGTAAAACGTTTGTAGTGATTCTTTTTGTGTTAGTCGACTGTGGGTATGTGGAAGTCAGTATGTAAGGTTTGATTAGTCACATAACAAGGTGCTTTTGAAATGTGTCGAAATATTTTCCTTCCGTAGTAACCCTGGAAGGGTCGTGTATTCCTAAATTATACAGATTTCATGCCCTGAGGCATACTACCTTTATAGATGTTGACAATTTTTTTTTTCACAACAATAGGATACAATCTGTATGTAGACTATCCTAAATAAACACAAAAACGAACAAGAGAAGAAGTAAAAATAAAAAATAAAATAAAACGAAAGAAAGACTACACTGGGTGTAAATTGTGGAGTTAAAATCTAGTTTTTGCAGTTCTTAAGGAACTTTTGTCCGAAAAGAAGGATTATTTTAGGATGGAAGGATAATTAATTTTGAAAATTTTAATAATTTCAATTTATATATTTCGAATATTTTGTTTTTGGGAGTATAATAATTTGTCCCCTTTCATCAAAATAGTTCTGATTAAATATTCTCTGTTACGTTGTTGCTGTTACTGAAAGGTTTGAGGTTTTTGTTATTGAGTTTTTTGACAATGCCGTTTATCTGTGAGCAGTAGGTCCATATAGGTTTAAGTAAGTAATTTTACGTATTTAGTTTTCATCTAAGTTTTAGTTTTGAGGATTTGGAAAATAAGTGGGTTAAGTAGCTTCAATTGTTTATTAAGAGTTTTCAACAATTAAAAATAATGCTTAAATTCCAATCTATTAACTTAAAATTAAATTATTTATACAAAATAAATAAAGTTTACTTATTTTTACAAAAAATGTAAATTATATGTTATCTTGAACTAAATAATAAAGAAATTAAACACTGAATCTGAAATAGCCATCGTAATGGCCACATAATTTGTACACTTCAGGAAAATCTTTCTGTAAAATCTAAAATAAAATATATGTATAATAATAATGGTATTTTTATTTATAAAAAATTTACATAATTAAAATTCATTGAAAATAACGATATACCTCATGGCATAACCGTCTGAGTAGAGTGTTTTTTTTTTTATCCAAACAAAAATATTACATGCACACCGCAATGGAAAATACATATAAGGTTAACTTTGCTACATGGCATTTTATAATTTTACTATTTTCTTTTAATAAATATGAAAACCATTTTAGTTACATAAAAATAAGAATACTAATTGGAGGATTACAGAAAATAAATGTTAAATGCTGGTGAAACTAAAAGACAAACATTTATGATTGTTACAAACTAACATACCGTAATACATATCATAATCATATCATTGAAACAAATAATAAAACATTGTACAATAGTCAATTGTATACTACTTACAAATGCATTTTTCGTTAGGATGCACCCTTCCTGTTAATAACTATATTAACTAGCCGGCAACATACTATTATACATTTCACTAAAGAATAAATGTTCAAACATGTTCGGTACCTAACCCGGCTCGACTGTAAGGCTTGAATGCGTGTTGGCTTCTGGACACAATTATTTCAAAACATATGTTGCTATGCTGCTACATATGATGTATAAATATATATATATCCGCACATACATACATAAATATCAGAGATACAATAAATATTTATATATGTTAATCTCATGAAATAAATTATTAAAAATCTGGTGCGTGCGCGCAACACACAACTTTCACTTACCAACTTACTTAGAATAGAAATCGATGCTTTGTATTAATGCCACTTCTCAAAGTTACACATTTTTCCACATTCATTTCTTATTTATGTTTTCATTTGCTCTTGAAAAAACACTTATTTCTTTTATATTTAAAAGTTTTTAGTTGTGATAGTTCGGCAATGCAAGCATAATGCTCTAAGTCGTCTGATTTTATAATTCTCTAAGTACCCACTTGTTGAAAATTTCATTTAGTTACCATGAAGCAAATAATTTCCATTAAATGAACAGAACAGAATGGTCTGTCATTAAAGGCGTACTTAACGTTTTTTTGAGTTCACAGAATATTTTCACATCTCACATATATATATATATATATATATATATATATATATATATATATATATATATATATATATATGTACATCAAATACCCAGTTTGATCAAAATCGTTAAAGCCGTTTTTGAGAAAATAAAAAACACGTGAAAATGATACAAAATTTAATAAGTAAAGTGCCCCCTCCAATTGATCAATTTTGTTGAAATTTTGACTGTCACATCGTAGGCATATACCTACACCAAATACCGAGTTTGATGTAAATCGTTATAGCCGTTTTTGAGTAAATAAAATAAACACGTGATAATGGGACAAGATTTATTAAGTAAAGTGCCCCCTCTGTTTAACCAATTTTAATGAAATTTCGGCTGCTGCATCGTGGTCATATACATACATCAAATACCAAGTTTGATGTAAATCGTTCTAGCCGTTTTTGAGTAAATAAAAAAAACACGTGATAATGGAGACAACATTTATTAAGTAAAGTGCTCCCTCCGTTTCACCAATTTTGATGAAATTTTTACAGTCATATCTCGGGAATATAAATACATCAAATACCAAGTTTGATAGAAAATCGTTAAAACCGTTTTTGAGTAAATAAAAAAAACACATGAAAATGATACAACATTTATTAAGTAAAGTGCCCCATCCAATTAATGAATTTTGATGAAATTTCGACTGTCGTATCGCAGGCATATACATACAACAAATACCGAATTTAATCAAAATCGTTAGAGCCGTTTTTGAGAAAATCGAGAAAAACATAAAAAATAGACAAAATTCTTAAGATAAAGTACTCCCTCCGTTTGACCAATTTTGATGAATTTTTTGCTGTCACATCGCGGGAATATACATACATCAAATACCCAATTTCAGTTTTGTACGGCCTACAGTTTTTGAGCTAGTCTGTTCACACACACATACCCAGACTATTTCGCGGGACTTGGTTATTTGGACTCAGGGGACCCCAAAACGTGTATTTCCGTTGAAAACCGGAAGTCGAAATTTTTCACGATCGCAATACTTTCCTTACTATATATTTCATATATAGGTAAGTGAAAGTAAAAAATTATTTAGAATTAAATAACATGAAAAGAAAGCTATGAGTTCATAGAGCCACCCTTGGTAAAATCAGATACCCGTTGGTAATCATAGGGATAAATATTTTTAAGAAATAAAAATATATTTTTTTTAACCATTGTACTAAAAGGTTGTTCTGATGTTAAAAATACAAACGAGGGGGATGAAGGGTGATGTAGGGGGTTGTAATGCGCGTGTAGCGCGGGTTTTCCTTGAGCCGTAATGAAGGGGCAGCCTGCATTGCGGGATAGCCTAGCCCCCCCCCCTCCATCCAACCCAACGTTTTTTTTTTTTATCCCACGGCATTTATCTCATCTCTCTTTTGTTTAAAATAACTCTAAATTTCTGAAATGCCTCTCAATTTCTCTTATTTATCTTTTATTAGTTATGATTTATTTTAGAATAGATAAACTATACCATGGGTTGTTATTCGTCCTAAATCTACAAAGTTCTAGTTCAACTTCCTATTTCTTTTTTTTTTATTATTATTATTCCAGGACGTGACCGTTATGAAAGTTAACAAAACAACTATCAGTGACCCAGACTAAAATCTGATTTGAATAAAATTTTGTAAGTAGCAAAAAAATGGAATCCACAATTTATAATACTGAATATTTATACTTTTTATGTAGTATAATGTAGTGCGTTTTTTCACATGAAATGTCCGATTTTACTATTTTTGAAATACATAGAGGATTTTGCGGGTCTCTGTTGTTTTCTTCAAAAGGTTTACATATTATAATTAAGCACTTTTCTTTTATAAACATTAGCTTCCCAATTAATTACACATTTTTGAATATACCTCCAAATATGGACATGGAAACTGCGATTTTCGTGTAATATTTTTTTATAATGCATATAATATAGAATGCAAGGCCACAAAGTCTCGTATTATTTCAATAATGCACTTAATCATGCAGATTACATGCCAAATTTTCGCCTATTCAGGCATCTTCAGGGCTACTACAGTTTCGCAAACAAGCTAAAAACAGACTTTGAGTCTGTTTCTAGCTTGCTTGAGTGATTTGTAGTCCAGGACATGTGAAAGCTGCTTGTATTGTTTCGTGAGTTCTATTACTTCCACTTAGCTATAAATGAAATATATAGTAAGGGAAAGCATTGCGATCTTGAAATATTTCGACTTCCGATTTTCAACGGAAATACACGTTTTGGGGTCCCCTGAGTCCAAACCAGCTCAAAAACCATAAACTGTGCGAACCTGAAATTAGGTATTTAGTGTATGTATATGCCCGTGATATTGCAGTAAAAATTTCATCAAAATTGGTCAAACGGAGGGGGTACTTTATTTATTATAACTTCTTATGTTTTTTTCGATTTTCTCAAAAAATGCTCGAACGATTCTGAAAAATCTGGGTATTTTATGTATGTACATGCCCGCGATACAACAGGAAAAAATTGGTCTAACGGAGGGGGTACTTTATTTAAAAACTTTTTGTCCCATTTTTACGTTTTTTTCTCGATTTTCTCTTAAATAGCTTTAAGTATTCTTTAATATCAGGCAAGCTTCATGATTAATAAAATGTTCTGACGGGACTTAAATAAGGAAGGGGCCTTTTTTTTTCTTACAAAGTACCTTTGTTTTTGTTTATTTGGAGAAATTATATTTCTCTATTTTCGCCTAAAAATATGAAATATGAAAAAATCAAGTAAACATTTACAGGAGGAAGAAAGGCAAATATCCGTAAACTCATAAAACACGTTGAGCTCACGCATGCGCAGTAGGCCTTGATCAAACGGAGGAGGCACTTTATATCAAAACTTTTTGTCCCATTCTTACGTTTTTTTTTTTATTGTCTCTTAAATAGCTTTAAGTATTCTTTAATATCAGGTAAGCTTTATCATTATTAAAATGTTCTGACGGGGATTAAATGTGGAAGGGAGCTTTTTTGTTTTCCTATAAAGTACCTTTGTTTTTGTTTATTTGGAGAAATTATATTTCTCTATTTTCGCCTAAAAATATGAAATATGAAAAAATCAAGTAAACATTTACAGGAGGAAGAAAGACAAATATCCGTAAACTCATAAAACACGTTGAGCTCACGCATGCGCAGTATGCCTTGATCAAACGGAGGAGACGCTTTATTTCAAAACTTTTTGTCCCATTCTTACGTGTTTTTTTTTATTGTCTCTTACATTGCTTTAAGTATTCTTTAATATCAGGCAAGCGTTATCATTATTAAAATGTTTGTTTGTTTAACGTCCATTTTTATGCTGCTTAGGCTAATCGGACGATGCTACAGTGGAATTCCTAAATTTTGCCTAACCAGGTATGATTAGGATAGGGATCTTTAACGAGTACCTGACATCGTACAGGCTCGGGACCTCCATTTTACGTCCTATCCGAGGGACGGCATAGCTAAGGATTTTTTACTCCCATTAAAAAATCCTAGGGCCACCGCTGGAATTGAACCCGCGATCTTTAGTATTGTAGGTTGCCATGCTAACCAGAACACCACAGGTGACCCCGTTATTAAAATGTTCTGAGGGGGATTAAATGGGGAAGGGGCCTTTTTAGTTTTTGTTTCTTCATTACCTTTGTTTTTGTTTGTATGGAGAAATTATCTGTTTCCCGTTGCGCCGAAAAATATGAAATGGCTAAATATGAAATATGAAAAATAAATATCAACTAAACAGGAGAAAAAAAGAAAAATATTCCGTCAACTCATAAAACAGGCTGAGCTCAGGCATGCTCAGTACGCCTTTGATTATAATTAAATATGATCTGTTCATTTTTTGGAAATTATTTGTTTAATGGTAGCTATATGAAGTTCTCAACATCTACGAAGAGAATCATAAAATCAGATGCCTTGGAGTATTATGCTTGCATTGCCGAATCATCACAAAAAAAAACTTTTATTTAATAATAAAAATAATTGTGAATTTTAAACAGCAAACACAAAAAAAAAAAAATAAGTGAATGAATGTGGAAAAATGTGTGACATTGAGAACTGGCATTTAAAAACACGTCAGTTTCTAATAAGAGTAAGTTGGTAAGTGAAAATTGTGTGTTGCGCTCATCGCACCAGTTTTTAAATTTGGTATGCATGTTCTAAGAGAGTCTTTAGTTGTATGTTCCAAGTCCGAGGTTTTTTTTTCTTGAATCGTATTTCTCATGGAACGCGAAGAGGTATAAAACTCAGGTCACCTCGTTGAAGAGATCGGCGATAAAACATTGAGTAAGTTAGTGGTGATGTGGAGGTGGGGGGGGGGGGGGGGGGCTTCTGAAGGAGATGTTGAAGTAGTAGAGGTGGGATAGTGACCCATTGGGGGGGTCGAGGAGGGGGGGGGGGTATTGCCCCAGAGGCTGGAATGTAAATCCCCAAAGTGCCTTTGGGACTCGGGTCCCGAGGGAAATAACCCAACTTGGGATCCCCGACTTTTGGTCCCACCTTTCGAGGCCTTAAAAAGGGTCGCCTCCTTTATCTTAGCGCCTTTTTAAGGACTGGAATTTCCTTCAGCCCTATATCATCCGGGCTAAGAGTGATTTAACGATTTGTCACATTATTTAATATCTTAAAATCAGGGAAAGAGATACGTATCCATGCTGAAGAAAATATATTTCAATAATAAAGTATGGGAATGTATAATATTCTAAACCTATGGCGGGTTTAAATAATTTTACTTTCACTTACCTATATATGAAATATATAGTAAGTGGAAGTATTGCGATCGTGAAAAATTTCGACTTCCGGTTTTCAACGGAAATACACGTTTTGGGGTCCCCTGAGTCGAAATGACCAAGTCCCGCGAAATGGTCTGTGTGTGTGTGTGTCTGTGTGTGTGTGTGTGTGTGTGTGTGTGTGAACAGACTAGCTCAAAAACTATACACCGTGCGAACCTGAAATTGGGTATTTAGTGTAAGTATATGCCCGCGATGTGACAGCATAAATTTCATCAAAATTACTCAAAGGGAGGGGGTACTTTATTTAATAACTTTTTATGTTTTTTTCGATTTTCTCAAAAACGGCTCTAACGATTTTGATTAAACTCAGTATTTGATCTATTTATATGCCCGAGATATGACTGTAAAAATTTCATCAAAATTGATTAACCGGAGGAGGGACTTTACTTAAAAAATTTTGTATCATTTTCACGTGTTTTTTTTATTTACTCAAAAACGGCTTTAACGATTTTGATTAAACTGAGTATTTGATGTAATAATATGCCCGAGATATGACTGTAAAAATTTCATCAAAATTGATAAACCGGAGGGGGGACTTTACTTAATAAATGTTGTCTCATTATCACGTGTTTTTTTTATTTACTCAAAAACGGCTTTAACGATTTTGACAAAACACAGTATTTGGTGTTGGTATATGCCCGCAATGTGACAGCACAGATTTCATCAAAATTGGTCAAAGGGAGGGGGCACTTTATTTCATAACTTTTTTTCCGATTTTTACCTTTTTTTCGATTATCTCAAAAACGGTTTAAACGATTTTCATCAAATTCGCCATGTTTAATGAAAATTAGGTGTTCTTTAATATCAGGTAAGAAATGAATGTGGAAAAATGTGTAACTTTGAGAAGTGGCATTAACACAACGCATTCATTTCTAATCTAATGTAAGTAAGTGGGTAAGTTAAAGTTGTGTGTTGCGCGCACGCACCAGATTTTTTTGTTTCTATTTGTTCTCTAAAGTAGGGGAGAGCGGGATTGGTTGGCACCACTTTTCACTTCTTTTATTGTTGAGTCGTTCCTGTTAATATCATCTCGATAGGGTTGATACCGCTGTAAACTGCAAGTATTAGAGTACTTCAAGTATTTTTTCCAACTCATAATATTTAACAATATAATCATAGAAAATTTAAGAAATATGCCAATTAACCCCCTTTGGGGCAGATTGGCCTTGAAGATGGGGTTGTTTAGCCATCTCATTTAAGTACTGCCAGATATTATTGTTATTAAAAGCTGCACTATGATGGTATAATAATTTTGAATCGGTTTTTAACAGCTTTTAAAGGAAATAGAATGACAATAGAAGAAGATAGAAGTATAGACTGTCGTCACTTTCTGCATAAGAAAAATTGCTTTCATCCTCCTTGCTAGAACTAAAGACAATTGGTAGTTTCTTCACCTTTGTTTATGTTTACCTTGCTTTTGAGAATTGCAACTGCGCCAACAGAAGAGATCATATGAAAGATGGCTGCCAGGACAGGGGAGAACAATCTGAACTGAACCTGACAAAGCTTACATGATATTAAAGAATACTTGATTCTCAATAAATATAACGAGTTAGGTTAAATTTGTTTTAGAGAAAATCGATAAAAACGTAAAAATCAATCAAATGCTTAATTTTTTACTTTCAGTTACGTAGGTATGAAATATATAGTAAGGAAAGTATTGCGATCGTGAAAAATTTCGACTTCCGGTTTTCAACGGAATTACACGTTTTGGGTCCCCTGAGTCCAAATGACCAAGTCCCGCAAAATGGTCTGTGTGTATGTGTGTGTGTGTGTGTGTGTGTGTGTGTGTGTGTGTGTGTGTGTGAACAGACTAGCTCAAAAACTATATACGGTACGAACCTGAAATTAGGTATTTGGTGTATGTATATTCCCTCGATGTGACAGCAAAAATTTCATCAAAATTGGTCAAATAGAGGGGGTACTTTATTAAAAGAATTTCGTCTATGTTTTACGCTTTTTTCGATTTTCTCAAAAACGGCTCAAACGATTTTGATTAAACTCGGTACTTGATGTATGCATATGCCCACGATGTGACAGTAAAAATTTCATCAAAATTGATCAATTAGAGGGGGCACTTTACTTAATAAATGATTTCTAATTTTTACATGTTTTTTTTTTTTTACTCAAAAACGGCTTTAACGATTTTGATTAAACTCGGTATTTGATGTATGTATATGTCCGCGATGTGTCAATCAAAATTTCATCAAAATTGATCAAATGGATGGAGCACTTTACTTAATAAATGTTATCGATGCTATCGATTCACCTTCACGATATATTATCAAAAAGCAACCCACATTAAAAAAAACGGGACTGATGATGAAATTAGGTCCCTTAAAAAAATAAATTAGCAATAATGAATCGAAAAGTACTGAGAACTTTCAAGTTTTGCAATACACTCATACTATATAATAACTTTGGGAGATATACAAATATAAGCATATAAATATGGGAAAATGTGTGAAGTTGAGGAATGGCGTTTACATAGTATCAAAACACGTCTATTTTTAAGCTAAGTATGTTCGTAAGTGAAAGTTGTGTGTTGCGCGCATCGCACCAGATTTTTTTAACGAGTTTGTAATTGTCCGATTTAAATTTACCCGAGAACTAAGAAGCGAATAAATTGGTGCCTCGTTTGTAGGCACTTGAATGAAGTCGTTGGCTCAAGGAGCGAGCTGAAAGATTTTAAAGGGTCAATGTTGAGGGTGAAAATAATTTGTGGAAAAACACTTATCAGGTTTTTTTTTTTCTTTATTTAATAATGGCTTGTTATGTTTTGTAAGATTTTTTTTTCTTTTAAGATAGAATTTAATATAAAATTCTTGTATAAAATTTTATAAGACAATTTGTATTTTTGAAATATAATCAGAGGATGATTAGAGATGAGAGATGGTCAACTGTTCTTCAATTACGATAGGTTAAATGATGGTCAGGATTTTCAGTTACAATGATATTTATTATGGTAAGCCAACGTTTCGATCCAACTTGTGGATCTTCATCAGGGCTAAAAGAAAACAAATATATGAGTATCTATGCTAGAGGGTGACAATAAATGGATACATTACAGAACTGATAATAATATAAAAGATGGTGTATACATAAATATTAAAATAAGAGGCTGGTTAACAAGATAAAATAGAATCTGATATTTACCTACTGAGTCCAGGTGGATACTAAGACTAAAGGTAAAAATAAGGTGAGAGGTAGTGGTAGGGGGTTAGTTTGCCGACTTCAAAGGTTTATGACGGGGAAATCCAACGCTTTTGAAGTGAAGGCACATGACAACTGAGTGAACAAAAATATTTAAAAACTAACAAAATATATGGTACTGTATACAAATAGTGTGTCTGGACTGAATAATAACATAAAAATGAGATCATACATAATGTAACAATGCGAAGAAAAATGCAGCAGAAAAAGAAAGAAGCATACAATACAAAAAAAAAAAAAAATTACTATTACAACTATTTGTATACAGTACCATATATTTTGTTAGTTTTTAAATATTTTTGTTCACTCAGTTGTCATGTGCCTTCACTTCAAAAGCGTTGGATTTCCCCGTCATAAACCTTTGAAGTCGGCAAACTAACCCCCTACCACTACCTCTCACCTTATTTTTACCTTTAGTCTTAGGATCCACCTGGACTCAGTAGGTAAATATCAGATTCTATTTTATCTTGTTAACCAGCCTCTTATTTTAATATTTATGTATACACCATCTTTTATATTATTATCAGTACTGTAATGTATCCATTTATTGTCACCCTCTAGCATAGATACTCATATATTTGTTTTCTTTTAGCCCTGATGAAGATCCACAAGTTGGATCGAAACGTTGGCTTACCATAATAAATATCATTGTAACTGAAAATCCTGACCATCATTTAACCTATCATAGGATGATTAATTAACAGGATCTCAGTCAAAACGTTTTTTATTTGGAAAGCCAACGTTTTGATGCAAACATGCGGATCTTCATCAGGGCTAATATAAAGACAAATATAAACATGTAAAGCATCTACGCTAGAAGATGATTTTTTCTCTCAATAACTTACTCTGGTACTGTTTACTTACTACTAAGGTAAATATCAGATTTTTATTCTACTGTGTGTTTTTTTATTTTTTTTATTTCGGGTTATTTTATTAATCATCCAAAAATATATATTGATTCGTACATTTTATTTTTCATCTGTAGTTTTTTTATTGAACATTTTAAAAATAAAAGTTACGAATGAATATATATTATTGGATGTATAATAAAATAACCCTAAATGAAAAAAATATAAAAACACAGATTGGAATAAAATTAGAAAGATCCAAAGAAATCTGAAGAGAAGAAAGAATAAAAAAAAAAAAAAAAAGAACATATATCAGATTTTATTTGGAAAGCCAACGTTTTGATGAAAACATGCGAAGCTTCGTCAGGGCTAATATAAAGACGAATATAACGATGTAATATATAAATTAAATATAGACCTGTAAAATATCTAACTTGAAGATGATTTTTTTTTTAGTCTTCTGTATTACTCTGGACACAGCAAGGTAAATATCAGATTTTTATTCCACTTTGTGTTTTGTTTTTTATTCCTGGTTATTTTATCATACATCCAAAAACATATATAGAAAAAACATATTCATTTTTACTTTTTATTTTTCATCTGTACAACGTTTTCGGACTTTTTTGTCCATTTTCAAGTACCTCTAGTTTTTTATTGACCAGTAAAAAAAAAGAAATGTTAGTCTTTTTTATTTAAATTTATCCTCAGACTTAATTGTTCACTGCTTTCTTGTGTACAGATGAAATATAAAAGTTACGATTGGATATATATTTTTGGATGCATAATAATATAACCCGAAATGAAAAAAACAAAACACATAGTAGAATAAAAATAGAAAACATCCAAAGAAATTTGAAGAGAAGAAAGAATAAGAAGAAATTTATTTTATCATGCTAACCAGTTATTTTTTCATATATTCATGTTAATTTTACTACATTAATATAATTATCAGATTTCTAATGTTCCCATGTCATGTAAACATACCATCAGTTGGATTTGTGATAACATATAACACTTTTGTAACCTTCGTTTTGTTTATTTAATTGTTTAATATAACATATGTTTTGTAGAGTGCTTAATGTCGGGTTAGGGTCTGGCCACACATGTCCGCACCGGATCCGCACAGTAGCAATAATATAGGTTATGTTCAGAATATTTTTAATTTAACTTACATATTACCTTTAGTTATGCCTAAAGTTCAGGCCACACATGTCAGACACAGGCCACTTTAGGCATAACTAAAGGTAATATGTAAGTTAAATTAAACATATTCTGAACATAACCTATATTATTGCTACTGTGCGGATCCGGTGCGGACATGTGTGGCCAGACCTTTAGCATTGTTTGTAGTGTTAAGACTTATAATAACTTTATAGTTTCTTAATAGTTTATGTACATACAATTTTATTCTTTTGTGCAGGTAATCTTATAGTATCTATGTTGTATTTTCGTATTTTATGTTTTCAATGTTTTATAATAATAAATTGTATTTTATGTTCTTGTACAGACCATGAATAGATCACGTGAAAACAATCTTACATATATATATTGAGCAAAATTTTCATAAAATATAGCACAGGAAGATTCGTACAATCCACATTAGTTTGGTCCCCATGCCACAGCTGTGGTTTATTGCTTGGAAAGAAAGAAACTCCCCCGACTGTGGTGTTGTTATTGCAGTAGTAGGCTTTCCTAAAGAAAGTTTGGAAGAACAAAATACAATGATGTATCTTGGGGAAAAAAATAACGGTTTATTTAAGAAACTGTTGTAAAATCACAAATACACAAATGCAGAAACACAAAAATAAATATTCAATTAAATGAGATGTAAGAGTAATTTTTAAAAACGGACCATTCCATAATATGAATAATTTAGACGGTTTGACAGAACTGGTTTTATCATTCGCAGATCTTTCATTTAAACTTCCTAGATTTTGGGGGATTTAATTTAATTTTTAAATTAAATACTACAGATCGAAACGTATGTGGGTGATTCTCATTCAATTTGACAATTTAACTTTTATAGTAATTGAAATTTGGGTTTTAAAAATTCATCTTATGAATGAAATTTGATCTGAATATCATCAATAAGATGTTCAAGAAAACAAAGTTTCAACTCAAAAATGAGAACAGTGAAGAGCGTTTCTGTATTTTCATTTATTTATTTTTAATAATGTTTTTTTTGTTTTTTTTTATTCTCGCTCACTCTCATCTCTCCATATCACGGCGTAAAACTCAGTCCAGAGTCAACGATTCACCTATTTAACGATTAATTCATTCACTGCTTCACATGTAGTTCAAATTTAAAGACTGACCAGCATTTCACATGCTGATTAGACTGAATAGTTTAACAACCTGTCATTTTGCTTATTTTCGTTCTTGGCCAATATCTCTTTTTTTATTAAGAATATAAATTGCATTATATCATTAGTCTATTTTTTCTTTTCTCTGTTGCTCCTTTCTACAAGCTTATCAAAATAGCTATACAAAAGAAATGAATCATGTAGGTCTTAAAACATAGCAATAACAACACTTCGCCACAATTCTTTTTCACAGAAAATCTCTATCCTTAACTGAACCAAGTGTCGGACATATATGAGGGGATGAACCTCAAATAAATGTCCCTAACCAACATCTTTTGCACGAATAATTTACATTGTTAAATGAACGCTGATACAATTAACGTAACACTGGTGACCTATAATTTTTGTGACATACATGATTTTGCATAGGATATCAAATAACTGCCTATTAGATACTTTCTCCAAGTTTACACATGAACTGATGGCCGGTATCACAATCAAAGGTATTCATGGCCCTTCCCCACATTTTCAAAGAACAGTGTTGCCCAGAACAGCCAACAACACTCGCCATGAATTTTCCTACTGACCTCGGGGACAGATTAATTTTCTTGATTTGCATTCGAAGTATTAGAGGTGACTTAAAGAATCATTCATACCTTGCAACACCACCGTATTACAATGAAATAACTCATTGTTTAAATTTAATCAATTATCAGGGATTCATTTCAGGATGTGGTGAACTAAGCATAACCAGCTTGAGAACTAAAACTCTCGTGGCGTTGAGATATTTTGGTTTTTACGATGCATAGCTTCATTTAAATGTTACCATCGTATTGCTACAACAGAAGACTATAAAACAAATTACCAAAAAATTTTTTTTAAAAAATATCTGAAAAACGAATGTTAAGTTCAGGGACACTACATAGTCAATTCATATGAGAATCACCCATGTATACTAAATATTAAGGAGATAGTGGGGGAATATACTCGTATTAGTGTTAACTTGTTTCAGAATCGAGAATACTATGCTGGATCATGTCTCGTCAAAGTGAATATTATATTTTAATTAATTCTAGGTTTAGAATTCCAGTCTAATATTTAACCGAGAGAGGGAAGATGGGTAGGGGATGCCAAAACCGCAACTCTCCCGAGCTTCAATTATTTCATCCGACCATTTCTGACCGAACGTTTACCCCTAACTTCAAATTTCCACTTACCCTTTCATGGAAATAGACGAATGGAATCTGAGGGTAGGATATTGAAACAATGTGGATTAACAACCTCAATGCTTGATGGCAAATATTAGTGCCTAAGCTTCAAAGTTCTGTTGATTCGAAGGAAACCGTATTCTGTTGTTAGGAAATGCTATCATTTTGTTTGACTACGATGTTTAATCTAAGTATAAGATAATTAATTTTATGTCTAATAAATATAACTCCTTCCTAGATAATATGATTCCATTATTATGAAAATGTTCTAAGTCAAAATAAAAATTGTTGATAACATGTTTCAAACCTCCTTACTTTTAACTAAATTAATTTTATGTAATTTCTAGAAACTTGTGCGAATCGAATCCTTAGAGAGTGGTTGTAATTTCAACATTATTTTGAATTAAGTTAGTTTAAAGTAATATGTTTTGAATAAACTGTGTTATGACTATTTTCCGAATGCAGTGAAAGTGTAGTATATCCTAGCAAGAACGATAAATATTTTACTCGATTAAACATATAACATTAACACAAACATAACGTAAACACCAACATAAGTTTTACAAGAAAGTCATAATTCAAAACCGATTGTTAAAAAAAAAAAAAAAATTATTCTACGTGAAATATAGGGATGAAATATTTACGTGAAAGATTTGGTGATAATACCAAATAGGTTTCAGGTTTCTAAAAGAGTACTATATATATAGTACATATATATATATATATATATATATATATATATATATATGTATATAAATATATATATGAGAGTAGTATATTCTTGCAACATTGTCAATTTTTTATGTAGATCCATCAACTACGAATTTCTTACAAGTACAAGAATACGGTCTCTGAGACTTGGACTATCTCGAGTTCTGACCAGCAGAGGCTAGTTGTTTTTAAGAGGAAAATCCGCATCCGAAAATCCAGGAAAAGTAGGCGGATTATGGAGAATAATTAGCAGCTTGGAGCGTCACACGCTTAATGGACAGCGGGACATTATGAGAGTCCGCATTGGGTGGCTTAGAAGTGCTGGACACATTGCCAGAATGCCAGAACAGAGCATTCCAAAAAGGATGATGTCCGAGCAAAGTTTCCAGATGATTCAGGAAATCCTCTTGGAGCGCGGATTGGATCATTCCTGAATAGGGAGCGATGGAGAGATCTTTTGAAGGAGGCTTTGACTACCTAATTTGGTTTTTATACACGTAACTAGCAAACTCCCGTGGTATGCCGTGGTAGGTATACGGGGGGTTACTATAGAGGTGTAACCTACCTATTCTAACCATGGTGGGTAGGTCGAGATCTATTCCGTTGGGGCTCCACGAAATGCTCTTGGAGCAAGTGCTACTTTAAGAAAATTGTTTCTTTTTTTTCCCTCGAATTTTATTCGTATCAATTTGCAAAGCAGACATCAGCAAATATGATCTATTTAATGTTTCATCATGGCATTTTTAAGGAAAGTGATTTAAACTTTAAAAGTACTCTCTCTAAAACCTAATAACTACTCAGGTATTATTACCTTACTGGTTATGTGCATATAAAAATTATAAATATATTTGAGAAATGGCGATATGAAAGTATTGAAAGGTGTGTAAAAAAATTCTAATACTGACAGACCAACCTAGTATCGATGAACACATAAGAATAGGTTGTAATAAATAATTTAAATAATGTTGTAGAAAAATACAATGACACTTTGTTTTTAGTTTAGTTTTAGATGAGCTATGAATTTAAGCTCTAGAATTTTAGATATAAATAGTGTTGCTAAAAAAAAATATGGTCATAAAGAGTACAGTTGTTAGTAGCCCTGGTCATTTAAAGATGTACCATAACCGCTTCATCCAGTTCGGACCCTACACTAAGAGACGGTTGGGGAAGGCTGAGGAGACGTGGGAAGCGTCTAGACTAGAACCAGACTGCTCGGGTGGGAACCTCTCCCAGACGCTTTGTCTGGAGAACAGGTTCTTATACAGAAGAGAGGGAGTACCCCAACATTGTACCTCCTTGTACCCCGGTATACCTCTTCCCACTGGAACTGTTTGCTATGTCGTAGCGGTTAGAAGAGTATTGTCGTTGTCCAGTTCGAATTATCGCTTCGTAATGTGTGGTATGGGGAGCAACTGCAACCTAGGAATCGATTTTTAAAAAAAATCTAACACATAATATATAAAATATTTGAAATCTCCATAAAAATCCAAACTTTATTTTAACTTAAAATGTCAGTTAGACCCTACGTCTACCAAGGCCCGCCCCTGTATAAGTATGAAATGTAAATTTTCAAACTGTTAGAATATCCCAAAAATATATTACTTTACGATTTTTATTTCTTAAAACCTAGCCCCTCATCGTTTGCCATTGATAATAAACCATCGTTTGCCATTGAAATGTTTTATGTAGTAATTAAATACGGGATCTGAATCTAGTATGTTTGTTTGTTTTAACGCCACTTTATGCCACTAAGGCTAATCGGACGATGCTACAGTGGGAGTCCTAAATTTTGCCTATCCAGGGAAAAATAGGAAAGGGATCTTTAACGAGTATCAACGAGTACCGGCTCGGGACATCCATTTTACGTCCTATCCGAGGGACGGCATAGACAAGGATTTTTTACTCCCTTTAAAATATCCTAGGGCCACCTCGGGACGCGAACTCGCGACCTTTAGTATTTTAGGTTTCTATGCTAACCATTCCACCACAGGTGACTCCTTTTAATCTAGTATGTCTCCATTCTTTATACAATAAAACATCTATGCAACTGAACAAATTATGTAATCAATGAACTATGTAACATAAGAAAAGAGTATTTGCAACGGAACTAGTGAAATATTACATATTTTATTAACAGAGGGAATCTCGTTAACCCATTCACGCGCGTTCAAGGGTGGTCGTACCTAGCCTGTGGCCTACACCGACCACCCTCGCACATGAAAGGCGAGAAGAGAGAGGAAAGGGACAGAACCTGCTAACCAGCCTGACCCCAACAAACACTCATGACCTTTACAGGTCGGCGCCTGGTGGTCTCAGTAACCACGACCACCACGTCCATACCGAGCACCCCGAGGGGTCTCGGCACCACCCAACGATGACGCCCGGGAGAGCGTCATCCCCGTGGTACCATTTGGCATCACCGCCTCAACTCCCGAATGGATAGCGGGCCGGACAATCTGTCCTACGGATTCTCCTACTTAGGGCATGATGGCGGGGGCTTACCACCATGGCCTAAGGAGGACTGGTCCCGTGCCAGCGCCTCTGTCGTTCGCGAGTTGTAAACAACTCCCCAGGGGGCACCACAAGGAGGTGACAGTAGGCGTTGCAGGGGATCGGGCAAGCGGGGAACAACAGACAGTGAGTGGGGCACTATAGCCTGATGTTCCCACGTGAGGGGAGGAAGACTCCCGCACCCGTCTTCCGCCTCAGCCCCCCTTTACCCCTTCCATTTGCCCCCCATATTTTATTAACAACAATATTATTAATAAGGTTTAACGAAACCGAAGGTTCGATGCCGACACCACAGCTCGCTCCCTGCACACCTCTATCCACCGACCGCCATCTAGGCCCAACTTCGAAAGATCCGTCCTGACGCAATCCTCCCACATCCGTCTCGGCCAACCCATTGGACATTTCCCATTCTCCCCCATTCTTATTACTCATTTAGGGATTCGAGCTTCGCAATTTCACATGCCCATTTTATTCGCAGCAATAATCTCTATTATATTTACCGGATACAGGTCACTCAGTTCGGCGTTGAGTAAACGTCTAAATTCTCTGGTCGATTCTTCCCTCTTCGGTCCAAATACTCTACGCCATAACTTATTTTTACGGCCACGTTTCGCATCCATAAAGGCTAATAGTTATCTACACGGTAGAAAGAATAATAGTTTTGTGATTCCTAATTTTTAAGTTCGGGACAGAAGGAGCGAGCCAAAAAATTTCACTACTGAAAAGTAGGAAGCGTTTCCGGCTTTTAATCTAGCCTTAATTTCGTTTTTTCTAGTTACCATCGCCCCTAAATATCTAAATTTCTCTATGTTTTCAAATGTATTCCGTGCTGCATTAATATCGGCAAAACCGTCATTACTTCTAGGACGAACCAATTGATAGGCGAACCATATTTTGTCTTATCCATAATATTTTTTCACTTACCATTTAACATTTAAATAATCAATATATATTATAAAGCAAAGTGTACAATGTGCGTGCCGAAAAGGCTCAAAAACGACTCCACGTAGGATTAAGGAAGTTATGTCTTCGTTTAGCCATATGACCCCTTACGGAGAAGAAGGTTTCCGTTTTTCTCTTAAGAGTGTAAAATTGAAGAGAAAAGGACTGGAATTTTAAGCCTCTCGCACCATTTAATTAGCCTCTCTGAGATTGCGATACGAGTTTATGAATAAAAAATTTAGTTCGAGCTCCAGGCTACCAGGAAGCGCTAGGGTGCCTTTCACTCAATGTTTATTGTCCATTCATTCACTATGTAATCGTTCAATTTTTTTTCAGCTGTTCTTTTTAAAAAATTAAGAAAATAATTAGTTTCTCCTTTACTTTCAAAATAAAATAATGATTTTACATCTCTGCAATCAATTAGAAAACCAACTGGATTCCTTAAAAAATTAGTTTTCTCATAAGAAGGCTAATATATGATCAGCACATTACATTTAATCTATATATAATATATACTTAAGTAAATTTAATGCAATATGAGTGAACATTTCTTAGTAGTACAGTGAGCGAATAAAATTAGACATAAAAAAAGAGATGAATTGACTAAATAAAAATAAGAAGTTTGAAATGTTCTTATTGTATTTATGAAAAAGAAGTTGGTTTAGTTACTACATATGATGAGCATTCCAGTTGACAAAACGACTAACTCCAATAACAGCATTCAAGATTTTATCATCCCTCATAGTTCAAGATAAAAAGAAATATGATGAAAAAATTGTGCCTTCAAGAAATTTTGGTTTTCACTTTATAATAGTAGTAAGATTCGAGATATGCAGAATTCCTGGGCAGAATACAGGGTTCCTTATTTGGGCGGACTCTGCAGATCTCAAGTCTGAAGAATATTGATACCAAGTTAAAACCGAATTTTCAAGAAGGTGCTCATTTTTTTCTATATTTCCTTAAGTTTTTCTGGTATTAAAACTACCAAACAACTACCGGAGTGAAGCCGGGCACCCTAGCTAGTACTATCCATAAATCTTTTGATAAAACATATGTTTTTTAGATAATTTTTTTTTTTTTATTGGCTTATATGTTACAATATATAATGATGCAATTTACTACCTAAAAAACAAAAACAAATATTTATTCTCAATGGTCGTGACCCAGATTTAGAAAAAGACAATTTACTATTTAATTAGATCATGTACTACAAAATAGAAACAGCTAAATAATATACCAGAGCTAATTAATTAGCTCGTTGAATTTAACAACGAATGAAGGTCTGCCCACACATGTCCGCACCGGATCCGCACCGCAGCAATAATATAGGTTATGTTCAGAATATTTTTTAATTAAATTACATATTACCTTTAGTTATGCCTAAGGTGGCCTGTGTCTGACATGTGTGGCCTGACCTTTGGGCATAACTAAGGGTAATATGTAAGTTAAATTAAAATTATTCTGAACATAACCTATATTATTGCTGCGGTGCGGATCCGGTGCGGACATGTGTGGTCAGACCCTGATTTAACACTAATTAAAAAATAAATAAAAATAAAAAACTTCCCAACAAACCAAACTTTAAACTGTAACATTTTGTCAGTCTTGGAAACGAATTGCTATCTAATGTTCGTCTTGAAAGCGAATTCTATCTGTAGGTGGAATATTTATGGACTATTTGAACCTCGAGAAATGTGTCGATTTTGTCCTTGGCAGAAGAGAAGAATGTCAAACTTTTATTGTATTAGTGGAAAGTGCGTTTGTGGAGAGCATACGGTCAAGTTATGTCCAGTTTTTAAAACCAGGCTGTGACTTATATATTATCAATAATTATTGAGAAAATTTATTAACTTTCAGTCCAATGT
The DNA here is from genome assembly GCA_911387785.2 of Aelia acuminata. NCBI lineage: Eukaryota > Metazoa > Arthropoda > Insecta > Hemiptera > Pentatomidae > Aelia > Aelia acuminata. The sequence continues at coordinate 13,610,500 of OU426984.1, forward strand.
AAATTTTTATATTGTTCGTAACTCATTGTTTCTGTTTAGTTGGTAGAGTGGTGTATTCCTATTGATATGCTTTCGTAGTTTATTTATTCTGTATACTGTTTCATTATTTCTTTGGAAATTACGCTTTTGTGACATTTTCTTTGTGGTTTTTTGAATTAAATAATCCTTTCCAATAAATCATACATTAAAATCAAAGTGTTTGTTTCTTATTGACAAAATGCATAAAAAGTGTAAATGTGAATAAGGTCTGTTTTAAAGTATTATAAATACTGAATTTACATGATGATTAGGTATCCCTGAAACGATAATAAGGTTACTTCATCTCATCGACGAAGCGCTAACTTAATTAACCCTTCGAGTAGCGCTATCTTTCCCGGGTTGATTGTTATGCTGAGTGGTTTGCTATGCCAAACAGAGGTACTTTTGAACGAAGCATTTTCTATGAATTTTGCTTAATTTTTTATGTAAAATAACAATTTCAAAAACTATATATTTATTTGTATTTTGGGATGATTGGAGATATAATTTAGTATTCTATTACTACATGTTTCTTTTTTAGCCCATTTCGTGATTATTTTGTTGTTTTTCATGTGCACCTCTATATCCAGGAATTATTATTATTAGATGATAAAAACACGTACAGAATAATGAGAAATAACCCTATTATAGAACTTACAGAAAAAATTAACAAATATGCATAAAAACTACATAAAATGGGATATATAGATAAATATACAAAAAACAAAATGCTAGCCACTTTTTGCACAATACCTAGAATATATGGGCTAATCAAACTGCACAAAAAAGAAAACAGCTTGAGACCTATCATAAACAGCTTAAATGGCCCATGTGAGGAATTGGCAAAATTTATGAACCCATCATCAAATGAATTAAACGATAACAATAAATATGACGTTAAAAATGCATTTGAGATGAAGGAAAATTTAAATAACATAGTATATGATGAGAGGGAACACGAAATGATAAGCCTGGATGCTCAATCATTATTTACTAACATCCCTGTAGAAGAATGTTTAAAGATTATCGAGTATAATTGGGAAATTGTAAAAAACAGTACCCCAATTAAAGATAAAAATTTTGTTTGGAGGGAATTAGTTTATGTACTAAATTCTATTATTTCAAATATAAAAACAATATTTATAAACAATTGTGGGGTCTAGGAATGGGATCGACACTATCTTTTAACATGAGTGGAATATATTTAAACTAATTAATATCATCACAAATTAATAAAATAACTTATCAGCCTGTAATAATTAAAAAATACATAAATGATTTATTTTTAATTGTAAAGAAGAACCAAGGTGAAGAAATAATGAAAATATTTAATGATTATAATAGTAGTCAAATTTACATTGGAAAGAGCTATGAACAATAGAATCAGATTCCTGGATATAGTGATGCACATGAAACACAACAAAATAATCACGAAATGGACTAAAAAAGAAACATGTAGTAATATATATTTATTGTATAAATTGGTGTTAGATAAATTGATCATAAGTTCGGAATCAGGTGACGGTTACTGAGACTACCTACCTGATACAATGTTGTGTTCGACAATACTCCAACAAATCTTCTCCAAAACTCCGGCTTTATACCTGGATGCTAAGGAATCATCCAGATAAATGTATACCCGAGAAAACTTTTATGAAACGTGTTCTGAGTCTAGAACGGAAGGTGGAATAGGAAGCCAAGATTGACTGAGGAAAGTTAAGAAAAGGCGAGGGGAGAGAAAATGAAATAAAGATAACCGAGGAAGGAAGTTAGGACCGAGTTGCCCATTCACATCCGACGAATGCCCAATATAAGATATTATATAAGGAACTTCTTCTCAACTCGTCTCTACATTTCACATCTCCGGCAGTTACTGCAACATTCAAAAGCGTCGCATCGTGAGGTTAAAATTATATTCTAGAGATAACTACATTGTGGTGTAGGTATCTCGAAGAGAAGAGGAAAAATTTAAAATAAAAACATTTTTTTTTTTTTTTTAAGGAAAAGTGCTTTAAGTGATAAAAGCGAAATTTCGAGCATAAATTTCTGGCCACCTTAAAACATAATCACTCTATTGAATATCCTTAAAAATTTAAGAATTTTAAAAATTCCAACAGTTTAGAGGAGAGCGGGGTTGGTTGGCGTATGGGGGCAGGTTGGCCATTGGCTTACAGTTTCCATTGGACCTGTTGTGAAGGCCCCACCATTATACCATGTGACCCGCTAGACCTCGGGAGTCTTGTCCTGAGTTTTCAATCCGATGCTAACAGTGTAGAGAAGAGTGTGCTTCATTGATTGATTTTACTCCATGTAAGTTAATTTTTATATTTTCAGTAAATTCGGTTTAAAGGCATGGCAAAACATTTGACTCCGATTCTGTTCACATAGCCCCTATCTCCTTTGAAAACCCTATCCTTTCGACTAACCAGTTTCCTCTGCCAACCTACATATCTGCAAATAATGTAGCATATACGATATTAAAAATATTGATAAGAGCTTTTTAAAAAAATATTTTTTTATTCATGTCTGTGCTGCAACAAACAGGTACTCGAGTTCACTACTATTAACGGCTACCCTGGTCCAGACAGCATTATGCTAATCCTCCATCAATGGGTACGTTAGACCAGTCTGTGACCTGAAAAATACAGGTTGGTCTCAGGTTGTACTGACCACCCTCCTACAGTCATGATTTGCGAGGGGGTGCTACAAGGGGGTGGCAAGGAGGTGGCAAAGGTGGTGTAGGTTACACGGACATCAGCATGTAGTGGCAAGGTTCAAGACCTTTGACCAGCCCGTTACACACCCGAGGCGATAACGTTTCAAATTTATGAATATATAATTCGATTCATTGTTAGCCTAGGATTTTCCTTCGCCATAAAGTTTTTTGTGGCCAGGACATGTAGAAAGGATGGAAGAAGACAGAGTCCCGAAAAAACCTGTTATATGGAAAACCAGGAGAAAAGAGAGGAAGAGGAAGGCCCAGACTGCGATGAATAGACGACGTCGAGGATGATCTACAGAGGATAATATGAAATGAAAAATAATTTTACTATCATGGGACTATGTCCCTTTAGAATAAATTATACATACATAATACAGTAATTTTTTACTGTATTACGTATAATGAGCGCGGAAAGACGAAGTAGCACCAGTTTCTAGAATTGAGGTGTTTTTTCTCAAAACTAGCTCAGTTCTGTCTTATTCGAATCAGTGTTCTGTAGTCGTTTATACTGTTTGTTTTTTTAATACACAATGAGTTCGTTGGTAGACGTGTGTCACAAACGTAAATCCTTATCAATCGAGGAAACATTAAAAATTCTCCTAGATATTGAATCGGTAATTCTAAGTAAGAAAACCATCGCAGAAAAATATGGAATTCACAAATCAACATTGTCAACTATTATATAAAACAAAATTAAATAGATTCAACCGCAGCCCAAGGATTAACTTCAGCATTAAATAAACGACTGCGCTCTGCGGCTCATGAATATTTGGAAAAAATTGATAAATTGCTTTAAACAAATGAGATCGCAAATACCAATCTCAGAACCTCTTATTAACCATTCTGTATAATTCGAATAATAAGTTAAGGCTAAAGAACTCTCAAGTGAACTTGGTAGGTAAATTAATGAATCTCATTGTTTATTTAATATGTAGTTTAACTAAAAATAAATTACATAAATGCGTTTTTATTTAACTAGTTCTAATGAATGAATTTCATTCTAAATATGATCAAATTAGTGCGGCCATTAGCTAAAAAAAGATAAAAAAAAAAAGAACCCTCGGTTATAACGAACCTCGATATAGCGAACTCTAAATATCAAACCCCCTACCAGTTCGCTATATCGAGGGTTTACTGTACAGAGATCAAGCCAGTGTGGCCGTATATGAATAATATTGAATATTTACAAAAGTGGAAAATAAAACAAAACAGAAGACAGAAACAAAAATAATGCATTCCCACATGATAGTAATCTATAAATATAATAGGCGGAAGAGAAATATGGGAAAGAGAGAACACCGATACATGGAGACAACGAAATAAAATTAAACAACTTGAATATATATAATATTTTATAGTCAGAGTTGCTTCTATATCGTTGGGATGGGAATATGTCATTGGAGAAACCAAGCTGCAGACAGGGAGGATTGGAGAGGCACTGTAGAGGAGGCCAAGGCCCTGCAAGGGCTGAAGACCGGGGGGGAAAATAAATAAAAATAAAGTTTTTTTGAAAAAGGCTTGCAGTCGTTAAAAAAGCCAAACATTTTGATTATGCTATCCTTCTTCCTTGACAGGTTTTTTTTTTATCAAACTTTTATCTAATTTGGGGGCGTACCACAAGGTAGAGTTTTAAGCATTCTTATGCTTATTCTCTTTGTATAAGGTCTTTGCTCTGCTTTCTCTTATGTATTAGTAAACCTCACATATCCAATATATACTTCATGTAGGCGGGATATATCTCAAATCCAGCTCATTCCAGGAAGGAAGGCCAGTAGAAGAAAACCAAGAATGTGAGCCGATGTATTATGACAACAATTTCATTTAAATAACGAGCCTTCTTTTTCCTTTCTCTCCTTGCTTTCTGCATTTTATTTACAATATTATTTTTCTTTGATAAATAAAAAAAAAATTCTGTTTCGTTCGCTTTGTAATTTATGATTTTTTTCACATTTTACCTTGTAAACATTGTAGTTTACGTCTCAACTGTTACATTTTAGATTATTCGAAAAAGTTAAGTGGATGTAATTTATTTAAAACTCGTAAAGACGCAAATATTAACTGGTAAACTGGAAAAAAACAATTTTACACAACTTAATTGAACAAAAAACTGAAAAAAAAACAACATGAAAAATCGTGTTTTTGCATCAAAATCAGCTCATTCCAACCTAATTAGTGTAATTACGCCTAAGGTAATGCACCTGGAATGGAAACGAATAACTAATCAAATTCTAGGCGGTTATACCTAGAATTAGAAATTTTTTAAAAAAGTTTAGCTTTAGTAGGTACTGTGGACGTAAGAAGTTTTTTGCCTCTCGTGTAAAATTTCCAAAAATGGAATGAGCTGGTTTTGATAGCAAACGCCTCAAATGTGAACCTCGAAGAAGGAAAGAAAGAAAAAATAACCATCACAATCACAAAAATAAATTACAATCTCACATTCATACATGTTTACATTATAATATATTCAGCGTGGTAAACTCCGATTCGTGTTTTGCCTCGCACTTAGGAAGGCAAAGCAAGACACTGGGAGATCCCAGTGCTTCTCTCCCATCCTCATCACTGTAAAAATAAATTACATATAGCCTATTATTTTTTTTTGCTTTATAGAATAAGCGAAAATATACAAAATAACTCATTTTAAAAATAGAGCACAAGAGGCCTTATCGCCATTCCCTTTCGTGTAGCTTTTCAACTAACTAAACATGTTTAAAAATTATTCTAAATAAAATAATTTAAATAAGTTTTTATAGGATTTCGAATATCAATTTTAAGATCGAAATCGAAACTCGTCACACATTACATGTCAAAATCCATCACTCCTGACAGATGGAAATGGGATTTCGTATATAGTAAATTTCCGTACTTCCTGAAAAAATGAGATTTGTCAGTATTTACCAATACCCATTATGGCGATGAAAATTCAATGTAACATCAATATACTGGACGTAATCTTGTGGCATATGAGCTTGGATGAATGAAATAAAAAAGAAAAGATAAATAAATAAATAAAAATTGAACTCATTAATTTCATATTTAAACAATAATTTTTTGATTTGGACTTAACACTCTTTTCACACCCGCTTCTTTATATATATATATATATATATATATATATATATATATATATATATATATATATATATATATTTATCTTTATTAAAACATTCTTTGGCTATTCGTCATATCCTGCCAAAACCCGAGGCGGCTATGTCAAAGGCGGTGTCAGTTTCTTCATCCGGTGGAGCTCAATCTTGATCAGTGTCATGTTACCGACACCTCAATAAAAATTACCGGATGCCAAAAGCTGATCAGTACACACACGTACAGATTTCGGAGGCGGGCATATGTACAGTGAAATTTTTTCCGACTTAAAACTACTTAATTTAAAATAAACACAATTTCTCTAGTAATACATTCGCTGATTAATAATTGGCACTCATTTCAAAGAAACACTAACTTGGTAATTCAATTTTAAAATATGGTTACTCATTTATAATAATTATCTGTTATCTTTAATTTTAAAAAAATCTGTTTAACTTAGTAAGTTGTACACATTTGTTTTATCTTTTAATTCTAACTTAAAAAATCTGGTGCATGCGCGCAACACACAACTTTCACTTACCAACTTACTTAGATTAGTAATTGACGTGTTTTGCTAAATATCATTTCCCAAAGTCACACATTTTTCTACATTCATATCTTATTTTTGTTAATCGTTCAAGCCGTTTTTAGTAAATAAAAAAACCCCGTGAAAATGATACAAAATTTATTAAGTAAAGTCCCCCCTCCCGTTGATCAATTTTGATGAAATTTTTACAGTCATATCTCGGGCATATAAGTACATCAAATACCAAGTTTGATCAAAATCGTTAAAACCGTTTTTGAGTAAATAAATAAAACACGTAAAAATGATACAAAATTTATTAAGTAAAGTCCCCCCTCCAGTAGATCAATTTTGATGAAATTTTTACAGTCATATCTCGGGCATATAAATACATCAAATACCAAGTTTGATCAAAATCGTTAAAACCGTTTTTGAGTAAATAAAAAAAAACACGTGAAAATGATACAAAATTTATTAAGTAAAGTCCCCCCTCCGGTTGATCAATTGTGATGAAATGTTGGTTATCACATCTCTGGCATATAAATACATCAAATACCAAGTTTGATCAAAATCGTTAAAACCGTTTTTGAGTAAATAAAAAAAACATGTGAAAATGATACAAAATTTAGTAAGTAAAGTCCCCCCTCCGATTGATCAATTTTGATGAAATTTTTACAGTCATATTTCAGGCATATAAATAGATCAAATACTCAGTTTAATCAAAATCGTTAGAGCCGTTTTTGAGAAAATCGAAAAACACTTAAAAAGTTATTAAATAAAGTACCCCCTCCCTTTGAGCAAATTTGATGAAATTTTTGCTGTCACATCGCGGGCTTATACATACTCTAAATACCCAATTTCAGGTTCGCACGGTTTATAGTTTTTGAGCTAGTCTGTTCACACACACACACACAGACACACAGACAGACACACACACACACACACACACACACAGACCATTTCGCGGGACTTGGTTATTTTGACTCAGGGGATCCCAAAACGTGTATTTCCGTTGAAAACTGGAAGTCGAAAATTTTCACGATCGCAATACTTCCACTTACTATATGGGTCATTCCGTGAAAGTAGGGAAATTTAGATGTTGAAATTTTTTGAAGTAGAAGTTGAGTTTAAACAAAATTTTTTTTTCTGAATTTCTTCATGAAGTGTCTAAGGAACTATAGAAAAAATTTACCATCATACAAACTTTTACTTTTCAAGAATTTTAAAATTTTTGAAATTTAACGGAGTGAGGGAGAGAGGATGCATGTGAGGGAAAGAGAAAATTCCATAAAATGTCCATTTTTGAAGTTGAAGCTGAAATAAAAAAAAAAAAAGATGTTCTGAATTTCTTCGTAAAGTGTCTAAGAAACTATAAAAAAAAAAATCACCATTATACAAACTTTCAGTTTTCACGAATTTTGAAAATTTTGAATTTTAAGTGAGGGAGAGAGGAAGCATGTGAGGGAAAGAGAAAATTCCATAAATTGTCCAAACTTTTTTATTCATTAAAACAATTTAGATAAATACATAACAAAAATAAATTAAATATGTTTGATACAATAAATTGAAGTCTTCCGACCAGTAAATTTTCCAAAGAAATATAAATAATTACATACTCAACACCACACATTTTTAGCATAACAACACTAAAGAAAAAATATGACAATACCATTGTAACTTGATTTATATAACTAAACCCTTTTCGACTACATTTACTTCAAACGGAAATATGTGCACCATTTTTCTTTGAATTATTTTTATTTCTGGAGGGGGTAAGGCCATTATAATGTCTTCTTTTTTTTTTCACACTAGTCATTAGCATTTAAAATAAATTCTTCCTTTGATTTTCGATGGGAGACTAGGCCGATAACATTAATGTACCCATCCAATTTTATGCTCTCAACATAGCAGACATATTGAAAAGTTTTCTTTTTTGAACCGACTGCATAAAAACGGGCTACAACGTAGCTTCCAGGTTCAGGAAGAGACATTTCAGGTGATTTGAATGTTTCATGTTGATTTGATTCAGAAGAATCGACTTCACTGTTGATTTCTAATATCTCGGTAGGATCCAGCTGAGAAGAATGGGGGGGGGGGGGGGTCGTGCAATAAACCTGTTCCGTGTTGTCCAATGGTGAATTTTGCACAATCAAGGCAAGTAAAACAGCTGAATCGGTTCATTTTGAGTATGCCTGGATTTGAAGCATGGAATACTGCTTGTTGCACTTTCATAGTACCTTTGAAAGTTGGTAATGAAGGAGGAATGAGAGATGACATAGATGTAATTTCGTCCTGATCGATGGCATGGAGTATTACGTTTCTTGTTTTTTGTTGAAGCGTTTTAAAAAATGCATTAAAAGTACTTACATCTTCTCCACAAGCCACAACTTTATCTGCGGTTCTCTTAAGGCATCCACCAATACCATCTACAGCTCCTTTGCCGTGGCCAGCAGCTGAGTAATTCCATATGGCCGATTTAGCTCCGGTAGCAGCCTCAAGGGCATGAATAAGCAGGTAAAAAATTGTCTTGTTTCGATACTGTGTGGAAGGAGAGTCGGACAGAAAGTGGAATATATCGACTTTAGGAAGATTAACTGAAATGTACTGAAATACTGGTCTCATGTGAGCCCACACAGCAGCAGGTCCATGTTCTGTGCTCTCAGAAAGAGTGCAGAAAGCTTGAGATCTTATTTCTTCGTTAACGTTTTTTCTGAAGTAAAGCTGTACGGTATGTAGAGAAAACTGTTTCCTGCTACCGCCAAAGTGGAGCGATTGAATTTCCCGTCCATACTTCATATTATAATTCTCGGAAAAATCACAGTGGATTAGTATTTCATTTTCAAAAAGTCGTGTTTTTAAGAATCTTATTGATCGAACTTAAGCTATCGTTTAATAATTATTGTTTATTCTCGAAAATCAACTTCAAATCTCTTTCCCTCACACACTTTCTCTTTCCCTCATATTATGTAAAATGAGGGAAAGAGAAATGAGGGAGAGAGGTTTTCAAAGAAAAATTGCATCACACCTTCACGTGTTAATTGAATCGAATTAATCTTAAAACATCTGGTTATTCTCGATAAAATTAACAAATTGAAATTAATTAAACAAATGTTTTACTTACTATGTCAGTGATTTTCAGCGGTGAGGGAGAGAGAAAACACAATAACAGCACTAAGTTTTGTTGACAAAATTGTTCACTGACGAAAAACGAATCGAGGAAACAAACTGAGGAGGTTACACTACCATTAGCGGGAAGTTGTTGAGCATTGCCAACCTTTAAGACCTGAAAACAAAAAGTACTCTCGCCCGGGCGGTAATTTAAAATAAAAGTGAGGGAGAGAGGTTTATTATCGGGGACAAATTATTTAATACTAGTATTTTTAGTGAAATTAAGATAACACTTTCCAAATGGCAAATTTTGAAACTATAATCTTTCAGTTGAAAAGTAATCAAGTATGTAAATTTTAACAAAAACTAATACAGAGATATCTGGATGTGAAGAATAAAAATTGGATTAGGGGACAAGTGAGGGGGAGAGAATTGAAGCATTTTGTTCCTTTTTTGGTCATGGAAAAAGAGTTTTTGCGGGAGCGTATGTGAATGTCAATAAAATCAACAGTACCTACTTGAGTTTGTGATAAAAAAACTTGCGAAAAATTCAACATGGGTGCCCAATTTCCGCTGGGACATAAATTTCCCTAGTTTCGGAGAACGACCCATATATTTCATATATAGGTAAGTGAAAGTAAAAATCAAGCAAAAGTCAATCTGTCGTACCTATCGTATCAGTAACTATTCGAGCGTTATTCGCTAATATTTACAAAATGGCTAGTAAATGTCTATACATTTTTGTTCATATTTTTACTTTCACTTACCTATATATGAAATATATAGTAAGTGGAAGTATTGCGATCGTGAAAAATTTCGACTTCCGGTTTTCAACGGAAATACACGTTTTGGGGTCCCCTGAGTCCAATTAACCAAGTCCCGCGAAATGGTCTGTGTGTGTGTGTGTGTGTCTGTGTGTGTGTGTGTGTGTGTGTGTGTGTGTGTGTGAACAGACTAGCTCCAAAACTATATACCGTGCGAACCTGAAATTGGGTATTTAGTGTATGTATATGCCCGCGATGTGACAGCAAAAATTTCATCAAAATTGCTCAAAGGGAGGGGGTACTTTATTTAATAACTTTTTACGTTTTTTTCGATTTTCTCAAAAACGGCTCTAACGATTTTGATTAAACTGAGTATTTGATCTATTTATATTTCAGAGATATGACTATAAAAATTTCATCAAAATTGATCAACCGGAGGGGGGACTTTACTTAATAAATTTTGTATCATTTTCACGTTTTTTTTTTTATTTACTCAAAAACGGTTTTAACGATTTTAATCAAACTGGGTATTTGATCTATTTATATGCCCGAGATATGACTGTAAAAATTTCATCAAAATTGATCAACCGGAGGGGGGACTTTACTTAATAAATTTTGTATCATTTTCACGTGTTTTTTTTATTTTCTCAAAAACGGCTTTCATGATTTTGATCAAACTGGGTATTTGATGTATGTATATGCCAAAGATGTGATAGCCAACATTTCATCAAAATTGATCAACCGGAGGGGGGACTTTACTTAATAAAATTTGTATAATTTTCACGTGTTTTTTTTATTTACTCAAAAACAGCTTTCACGATATTGTTCAAACTGGGTATTTGATGTATGTATATGCTAAAGATGTGATAACCAACATTTAATCAAAATTGATCAAGCAGTGGGGGCACTTTATTTCATAACTTTTTTTCCATTTTTTCTATTATCTCAAAAACGCCTTTAACGATTTTCACCGTATTCGCCATGTTTAATTAAAATTAGGTGTTCTTTAATATCAGGTAAGCGCTATCATCATCATCTATATCAAATGATCTGAGCAAATGAAAATAAAAATAAGAAATGAATGTGGAAAAATGAGTAACTTTGAGAAGTGGCTTTAACAAAACGCATTAATTTCTTATCTTAGTAAGTCGGTAAGTGAAAGTTGTGTGTTGCGCGCACGCACCAGATTTTTATAATTAGAATTGAAGTACCCTATACTAAAAACTGAAAATAACACAGTCTAAAAGAAACATTTTGGCTGGAAGCTTTTCTTTTGAAAGGGTAAGAGAATTTTGCTATCTTGGATCGCAAGTGAACGCGGATAACGACATAAAAGCCGAGATCCATCGAAGAATTATGTCCGCAAATAAATGCTACTTCGGATTACAAAAGCATTTTAAGAACAGGGCTATTTCTCGGAAAACAAAGGTGCAACTGTACAAGACCTTGGTAAGACCAGTTCTCACCTATGCCTCCGAATGTTGGACGTTACCTAGCTCGCAGGAAGCTCTCCTCTTAAGGTTTGAGAGGAAAATATTGAGAAAAATCTTTGGCCCAGTGTGCGCTGATAGAGTCTGGAGAATAAGAACAAATGCTGAGCTAACCGGACTCTACAAGAGCCCAGATGTAGTAAAGATCATAAAAGTGGGACGGCTTCGATGGGCAGGCCACGTAATGAGAATGTCCCAGGATCAGATTCCCAGAAAGGTCCTGGAGGAGACGATTCCTGGGACCAGAAGAGTTGGAAGATCTAGGCTCCGATGGACGGATGGAGTGACAGCGGATGCCAGGTCCATCATGGGGATCCGCAATTGGAGAGCGGCGGCTACCGACAGGGAGCGCTGGCGGACCATGTTACAGGAGGCCTTGACTCTACAAGAGTTGTAGCGCCAAGAAAGAAGAAGAAGAAGAAAAGAAACTCATCTAATAATTCCATTATCGAAACTGTACACAACCGCCTAACAACCATGGGCGGATCCAGCCGATTGTAAAGGGGCGGGGTGCAGTCCTAAAGGGGGGGGGCACTTTTTTCTTTTTCTTTTACCTCCCCTTCCTCGCCTTGTAGGCTATACGGGGTTTCCCGGGCCAGGGGAGAGGGTGGGGGATTAATACCAAGTATAATTAAATTCTCCCCTGGCTCCGGGTTTTGAACTTGCTATCTTCGTATTCCAAACAGACGTTGCAATGGCCAACGCGTATTTTCTAACGCGTTTGCCCACTCGGCCATCCCGCCACCCCTTGTTCTTTAACTTGCTTCCTTCCTTTAAGGAAAGGCAAATTCTATCTTTGAATGACGAAAAATTTTCCAAAGGGAGGGGCTGCGGCTCCCACAGCCCCCCCCCCCCTCTGTATCCGCCAATGCTAACAACCGAATAAATTTATTCTATTAATTTAAATTGACGGTACTTGCGTAGAAGCCCATGGCTATGCAACCGACCCAGTTGCATCATTTAACCTGCCGTTTTCCATCGTTATACCTTGCTTCATGGACTTATTTGCGGAGTTATATCAATTTTTTTGTGATTATATTTTTTTTTTCTAAAATATTTTCTTTTTTAATGTGAATACTATATTGCCGTTCGTTTCCTGAAGCAGATAATGTGATTTATTTTAACGAAAATTTGAAATGTGGTGGAGAGTTAGTCTGGCTTTGAAGATGGATCGTATGGTTACGTTTGTGTAAAAAGTGTCGTTACAAGTTGATAGATTTTGTAAACTTCTTAATTACAAAATTGTAAGTATTGCCGTAATGCTTGTAATACCAACATTGAAGGGCATAACAGTGAGCGGGGTAGTTCACCGGTTAAGGTGTGCGAACACTGTACGAACTTCACACTCGAACACTGTTCGGGAAATCTAAGTAAGACATGAACTCGAACAGGTACTTTTTGAGTTCCCGTGTGTGTTCGGGAATAGCGCTATTGTCGCTTTTTTACTTTTACGTACCTATATGAAATGTATAGTAAGTGGAAGTATTGCGATCGTGAAAAATTTCGACTTCCGGTTTTCAACGGAATTACACGTTTTGGGGTCCCCTGAGTCCAATTAACCAAGTCCCGCGAAATGGTCTGTGTGCGTTTGTGTGTGTGTGTGTGTGTGTGTGTGTGTGTGTGTGTGTGTGAACAGACTAGCTCAAAAAGTATAAACCGTGCGAACCTGAAATTGGGTATTTAGTGTATGTATATGCCCGCGATGTGACAGCAAAAATTTGATCAAAATTGCTAAAAGGGAGGGGGTACTTTATTTAATAACTTTTCAAGTTTTTTTCGATTTTCTCAAAAACTGCTCAAACGCTTTAGATTAAACTGAGTATTTGATCTATTTATATGCCCGAGATATGACTGTGAAAATTTAATCAATATTTATCACCCGGAGGGGGGACTTTACTTATTAAATTTTTTTATCATTTTCACGTGTTTTTTTTCATTTACTCAAAAACGGTTTTAACGATTTTGATCAAACTGGGTATTTGATGTCTGTATATGCCAAAGATGCGATAGCCAACATTACATCAAAATTGATCAACCGCAGGGGGGACTTTACTTTATAAATTTTGTATCAATTTTACGTGTTTTTTTTATTTACTCAAAAAAGGCTTTGACGATTTCGATCAAACTGGTATTTGATGTATGTATATGCCAAAGATGTGACAGCCAACATTTCATCAAAGTTGGTCAAACCGAGCAGGCACATTATTTCATAATTTTTTCCAATTTACCTTTTTTTCGATGATCTCAAAAACGGCTTTAACGATTTTTATCAAATCCGTCATGTTTAATGAAAATTAGGTGTCCTTTAATATCAGGTAAGCTTTATCATTATTAAAATGTTCTTAGAAGGCTTTTTTTTTGGGGGGGGGGGCTTTTTTGTTTGTTTGTTTCCTATAAAGTACCTTTGTTTTTGTTTATATGGAGATATTAACTGTCTCTCGTTACGCCTAAAAATAAGAAATGGCTAAATATGAGATATGATATAAACAAAGAAAACATAAAGAGGAGAAAAAAAGAAAAAATATTCAGTCAACTCATAAAACTCGTTGAGCCCACGCATGCGGAGTATGACTTTAAGAACAGACCATTGTTCATAATTAAAGTTGTTCTGTTCATTTGAGTATTGGCAATTAACAAAACGCATTAATTTCTAATCTAAGTAAGTTAGTAAGTGAAAGTTGTGTGTTGCGCGCACGCACCAGATTTTTATTAGTTAAAAAACGTTTCTAGACCTTCTTCTAGTATTATTCTGACGTTGATTTTGTCAATAATAAGTCAGAGCAAGAATCAGAACAGCCGCTAGTTCCAAGACAGCCGTATTTGTAATGAAGATTATTTCATTAAGTTGCAGAGGTGCGGTCGGACGTCATTGCTCGCTCGACTTCGCGTTTAAGTGTAAATAGCTGTTCGGTAAAGTTCGGGGGATTATGTGTTTGAGAGTAAGGTTCGCACAGTGCAAAGGCACCTTTAGGCAGTGGATTGTTGTGCGCAGTTCCCGAGTTCGAATCTGGCTTGGCTCAGGATATCTTTATTATTCTGCCACAGACCGTCTCGTGGGCCGAGATACCCTCATGTAACCTTAATTGAAAAATTATGGGGAAAAAACCTGACGGTTGAGCATGATCACGGTCAAATCACCTCCTTCCACGACTGCTGACCCAGAAACAATGCTTCCTTTCACAGTACTGAACCCAAAACCCTTCATGGGTTGCAGTTGTACAGGTTTTTTTAGATTGCCCAACCAAAATAAATCTATCTATCTTTTAATTGAGATACCTTGTGGCAACTTTGTACAGGTATTACTGTAAATGTAATATGCAAAGTAATAATGCAATTACACTAAATGTAAGGTACCTACAGGTTGAAAGCTTTGAGGGCCCCTTTTAGCAGGATTGGGGTAGCTCAAAGACTGAATAGTTTAATTTAGCTAAATAATGGTGTGAATAATGGTCGGGTTCATGGAAATAGTAGAAAAATATAAGATAATAATAATTGAAAGTAAAAAAATCTGGTGCGTGCGCGCAACACACAACTTTCACTTACCAACTTATTTAGATTAGAAATTAATACGTTTTGTTAATTGCCACTTCTCAAATGAACAAAACGGCTTTAATTATGAACAATGGTCTGTCATTAAAGGCGTACTCCGCTTGCGCTCAACGAGATTTATGAGTTGACTGAATATTTTTCTTTTTTTCTCCTTTATATGTTTCCTTGATTTTTATCACATCTCATATTTAGCCATTTCTTATTTTTAGGCAAAACAAGAGACAGATAATTTCTCCATATAAACAAATACAACGGTACTTTATAGGAAAACAAAAAAGGCCCCTTCCCCATTTAAGCCCCCTCAGAACTTTTTAATAATGATAAAGCTTACCTGATATTAAAGAACACCTAATTTTCATTAAACACCACGAATTTGATGAAAATCGTTAAAGCCGTTTTTGAGATCATCAAAAAAAAGGTAAAAATTGAAAAAAAAATTATGAAATAAAGTGCCCGCTCCGTTTGACCAATTTTGATGAAATGTTGGCTATCGCATCATTGGCATATATATACATCAAATAACCAGTTTAATCAAAATCGTTAAAGCCTTTTTTGAGTAAATAAATAAAACACGTGAAAATGATACAAAATTTATTAAGTAAAGTCCCCCCTCCGGTTGATCAATTTTGATGTTATGTTGGCTATCGCATCTTTGGCACACACATACATCAAATACCCAGTTTGATCAAAATCGTTAAAACCGTTTTTGAGTAACTAAAAAAAACACGTGAAAATTATACAAAATTTATCAAGTAAAGTCCCTCCTCCGGTTGATCAATTTTGATGAAATTTATCAAGTAAAGTCCCTCCTCCGGTTGATCAATTTTGATGAAATTTATACAGTCATATCTCGGGCATATAAATAGATCAAATACTCAGTTTAATCAAAATCGTTAGAGCCGTGTTTGAGAAAACCGAAAACAACTTAAAAAGTTATTAAATAAAGTACCCCCTCCCTTTGAGCAATCTTGATGAAATTTTTGCGGTCAGATCACGGGCATATACATACACTAAATACTCAATTTCAGATTCGCACGGCTTATAGTTTTTGAGCTAGTCTGTTCACACACACACACACACAGACACACAGACCATTTCGCGGGGCTTGGTCATTTGGACTCAGGGGACCCCAAAACGTGTATTTCCGTTGAAAACCGGAAGTCGATATTTTTCACGATCGCAATACTATATTATACGCAATATAATATTTCATATATAGGTAAGTGAAAGTAAAATGGATTTTATTTTAACTTAGCAAAAAAAAAAAGTGTTATTCTTACCCTACAACAACGCGCGCTATCTTCATAGGATGTTTTCATTAAAAATTTGCTTATAAAATTCGAATGAAATAAGACGCAATCAAATCACTCAGCATAGAAAAAATTTATGAACCAGACTTAGAAGGGAAGCTGTTGGTTTTTTTTTCTTAAGCGCCTTTTTTCCTGTTTTTTTTTTCTTAAGGGCCTGTTAAATTATCATTATAAAAGGCAGCGGCTGTTAGAGGAGGGAGATAATACAATTAATTATGGAGGGTATGGCGAGTCTTTAACATGACAAAACCTCGTAATTAATAACCACGGCGAAAGAAAGGACATCCAGTTTCCCAGGGGACAAAGCGTCCCTCAACTTCTGTAAAGGACGGAAGGCCTACTTTAATAATTCCTCAGGAATAATTTAGATATTAGGCATCAATTGATGCTCTTTGTTTGAAAAGGTTTCTTTTCGAATTGTAATAAATGTTTATAATAGACATAAAGTCAAAATTTGATAAAAATTAAATAACAATATGTAATGACTGCGCTTGAGAGTAATTATTTGTTGGTGGGTTTGTTTTACATAGACATAGATGTAGCTGAAAGTGCGAACCCTGGAAAACGGCTCAAATAACTGACTGTGTGAGATAACAAGGTCAAGCAAGTACAATCCTGACTTTTTAAGCGTCTGTCCTGTGTCTTATTAACCCGTCGTTGGTCGCATTGTGAGTATTTTGCTCACACTTGCCAAAAATCTTGGGTATTTCGCTTATTTTTTTTTCTTTAATTCTGATATTTTTTCTATTTGTCATTTATACATTAACTCACTTTAGGAAGTGTTTTTTGAAAAAAAAAAAAAAAATTGCCGCGCTAAGCCCCAATAAAACGTTTTGTTCGAAAAAACGGGAGCGTGAGCAAAATGCTCACAGCGCGACCATCCGTGACACAGAACTGAGCCACCGTGCGGGCCGCTCCGAGACCTGCACGGACTTGCCCATCTCCGCTGTAAAGAGCCCAAATCTTTATTGTCCTCAAAACGAATCTGAAAGCTGTTATGAAAAAAATGAGCCGAGTAACAACCAAAAACAATACTAATAAATTTTAAAAAAATCCAAGAATGAATGAAAATAAAAAGTTAGTCGATCACTTTGAGAGAGAGGTTTGGAAGAGTTTTCAATAACAAATAACAATTAGGAATGATTCACATCGTATCAGTTTTAAAATCCCTTACCTACCCTCACCAGTAAGTAAACAAAGAGTATATGCAGACGAGTACAAAGTACGTTTTTCTATTTTATTTCGCACTTGTTTCATTATACCACCTTCATTGGAAGTATATCCATAAGAAAAAAGTACTACTTGTTGATGGCGAGGGCATAGAAAAAACACATTGCATATAGATCATTGAGAAAAAGTAGTTTTAAATTTTAGTTCGTTTGAAGTTCAAAATCTTTTTTTGCAAGGCGAACGTGAAACAATCGGGATGAACCCATTTTCTCCTAGCCGACCAAAAAAACAAAATAGGCTCCGTAAAATGAATTTACTAGTGATAAAAACATCGTGAAAAGGATGGAAATAATTACTTTTTAGAGTTATGTTGATGGAATATTCTGACAAAATACTGACATTAAAAAATCATTTTGTTTTTCATTCGTTACATTCATCAGTTTTTGTTTCATAACAGTTTTCAGATTCGTTTTAAGGAAAATCAAAAAAACCTATAAGTAAATTTTGGGAAGATTAAAAAAAAAAAAAAAAAAAAATTGCATTAAAAGTTTCGCTTTAATCCATCATCCATCAACATCAACAAAAATCCGACCATGTTTCGGAGAAAATTCTACCGATTCTCATCAAATTTATAGGGTAAATAAAGGCTCTAGAGTTACACATTTTTACATAATCGAGATATTTTTACGTGTTCAGGAATCAACATAATATAAAGAAATGTTTGAATTTAATTTTTATTTTGAGGACCACTTTTTACAAGAGCTTCCCGAGATAATACAATATGGTTCTTTATATGGTTAGAAAAAGGAAGCTTTCTTCTATGCAACGAGCTCAAGAACGTAAAACTCGGATCAGCTCAACACGAGATGCAGGATTTGAAATTACACATACAATTTTTCTGAAACATTTTTAAGCTGCTCCTGACAGGAAAATTTTTTTATTTTTTGTTTTGGATGATATTTAAGAGATCAGGGTTTCTTGAGGTGCTGAACTCAATTCTGCTATTGTTTTTTATGTGAAAAAAATTATAAAGCTAGTTTACTTGAAAACTTGAAGCTTTTTTTAAATTAAATTGAAGAAATATGAATAATTCTTTAACGATTGTATTTTTCCTTTAATCTACTCTCTAAAATAAATGAATTAGTGAAAGAATCATGGCGATATCATTTTCCAAACTCAAGATAAAAAATAAAGGATTTTCAAGGTATTTTATTTTATTTCTCAGCACCTAAGGCCCATTGGACGGAACGCTCGGACACGTGTCGACTATTTTTCGATGTAGAATCACCAGAAAAAAAAATGGGCCCGATCGACGACCCCATAGCTGTGCCCTCCCCTTGTCAGTTTGAAAGGCACGGTAGGATCAGGAGGGATGAGGTAAGACGACAGTTTGACCGGAGTCCATCAATTTCGCTGTGATAGTGCAATTGTCCAAATGAGTTACAACCAATCTGGCGCCATCAATTAAGCCCGGCTTAGCGTTTAGGTGTCTTATCGACATGATAACAGTATGTTTTTTTAGTATGGGTTTATCAGTTTCGCGGAAGGCGAGTGCGCTGATTCCATTGTTTGAAATCGCATGATTTTGCTTGTAACTCGCAAACGACGGCGAAAATCGGAAAAGTGTTTATAACCAAAAATGTTCGTCTCGACAAACTGAACGAAATGACTTAGATTAAACCGTGCGACTTTTTTAAAATTTTCGCTAAGGGTTTACAAGAGTTATT
This sequence comes from Aelia acuminata, assembly GCA_911387785.2. NCBI lineage: Eukaryota > Metazoa > Arthropoda > Insecta > Hemiptera > Pentatomidae > Aelia > Aelia acuminata. The sequence continues at coordinate 13,629,962 of OU426984.1, forward strand.
AAACTCGGTATTAATGCTCCAGGCTAGGTTCATTTCTGATATGCTTGGTAAAAATGGAATTATACTACTAATTGTTAAGTAAATAAAGTTATGATCAGGTCGCCATGAGAGAAACAGAAAAGGTTAGGCTCAAAGGGCATTTTATTGGACTTAAATAAATAAATAATATTTCGTTTAAGATGTAGAATACAAGGCCTCAAAGTCTCGTATTATTTCAATAATTCACTTAATCATGCATATTACATGCCAAATTGTCGCCTATTCAGGCATCTTCAGGGCTACAAGGGTTTCGCAAGCAAGCTAGAAACAGTCTGAAACCTTCCCATATGGAAGAAGGGCTAACAGGGAAATATACAGTGTTGCCAACATTCAAACAAATTTAGATAACAGAAATAATAACTCAATAAGGTCTATAGAAAATTAAACACGAAATTAAAGTTGACAAAGGTTCAATTAAAGTAATTTAAATTTACATCTATACATATATACATACACACTCACACCCATACACACATGCCATCATGCACTTCAATTATAAATATATTTGTATATACGACATATGAAAATTAAAGGCAAATCTAGAATAAATAATTCACAATTGGTTTAAAATGTTAATAATTTGACCAAAAAAAATTGATAAGATTTCTTGCATCAGTTTTAAAATTGACAACCTTATTAATGTTTGCAGCTATATATAGTGCTTCAAGATATTTTAATTTTTGCTCAAAATTTTCCTTATGCAAAATTATAGTTTTGTCATAATCGAAGCTGAGCTTAGGCTCGGAAGTGTGTTCAGCTAGAGCAGTTTTAGGTTCTTTTATTCCTTTATTTTTATTTTTGTATTCTGTGCATGAATTTTTGTGCTGATAGATTCTATTACAGAGATTTGGAGTCGTCATGCCAATATATGCATTTTGGCAATCCAGGCAATTAATTTTGTAAATTAGGTTAGAATTAAGACCAGTTGCAATTTTATCTTTGAGCGGGGTAAGTATTTGATTAAGTTTATTGCAGGGTTTGTAAGTGATTTTTATTTCATTGATGTCATATTCTATCAAGCTTTGTTTTAGGGATTCAGATAAATGCTTTATATAGGTTAGCGTTCTGTACCGAGCCAAGGGGGGACCATCATTGCTTTTGTTAGTAGGCGTCTTTGGTTTATTTATTTCATTCATGATTTTGTACCATGTGCACGAAACTAATTACTTGGGATACATATTTTTATACAGAATATCATAAATTCGATCCTTTACCTCTTTCAGATATATACTGTCAGTTAGTTTTATGGCTTTGTTCATCATATTACTCATTACATTTAATTTTTGATTCAGTGGATGGCAGGACAAGTAATTCCATATGAGAAGGTTTCAGTCTGTTTCTAGCTTGCTTGCGAAACCCTTGTAGCCCTGAAGATGCCTGAATAGGCGAAAATTTGACATGTAATCTGCATGATTAAGTGAATTATTGAAATAATACGAGACTTTGAGGCCTTGTATTCTATTTCTATAATTAGATAGTCTCTCCCTACAAACTTGTTTAAAAAATATTTTGAAATTTTGTCAAAGAGTGGACATTTTAACCACAGAAACTTTCTTTAGTTAGTAGAAAAGCACCAAAGATTGTTTATAAAGAAAAAAAAAAATGATAGCACTCCAACTTTAATAATACGAGACTTTGAGGCCTATCATTCTATAAAAACATTTTTTTTTTCATCCTAATTATTAATTCGCACCTGTCAGCAAAGTGCTGAAAATCAGCGAATGAGATGGCAGTAGTAGGAAATAATGAAATGGGAAAGCACTCAATAGTAAAATTAAATACAATTGTTGTAATTTATAGGATATAATTGGTTCAGAAAACGCGGCGTTCCCAAATCAATAAGCATCTTTAGTTCCAAAACAATCAACGCGCAACACACAACTTACACTTACCAACTAACGTAGATAAGTATATAACGTAGATAATAAATTTAGAACTAACTGATAGAATAGATCTAAATCTAGGAATAAAATAAGTTTAGTGCAGTTTCCAGTTACCAGAGAGCAGTACTTTATAATTTAAAATGTCTTGGGTCATTTTGACCCGTCATGTTCCAGTTAAAGGTTAAATTACCTTAATTAAACTATTTTCAACTTTTATTATCTTTAAATTTCTATAGACCTGATTGAATTATTTTTCGGTTATCTAAATTTGTTTGAATGTTGGCAACACTGAAAATTTCCCTGTTAGCTCTCCTTCCATATTGGAAGGTTTCAGACTGTTTCTAGCTTGCTTGCGAAACCCTTGTAGCCCTGAAGATGCCTGAATAGGCGAAAATTTGACATGTAATCTGCATGATTAAGTGAATTATTGAAATAGTACGAGACTTTGAGGACTTGCATTCCACATCTATTATTTAATAGTCTCTTCCTAAAATCTTATTTCGTTTAAGTCTGAATTTTACTATAGTAAATAGCTTCTTACAAGACGATATAACATTAGAAAGGGTTTAAAATGATTTTATAACACTCTGAAAACGGTGCAGTCAGACATCGTTGTCCGCTCGTCTTCACGTTTCAGTGTAAATAGCTGTTCGTAGAGCTCAAGTACGGCAAGGTTCGGGGATTATATGTTCGAGATTGAAGTTTGCACAATGTAAAGGCACATTTAGGTAACATTGATTGGAATTAAGGCTCATTATTCCGAACGGAAGCTCAGCGCTCCTGCTCCTGAATCAACAAACAATCTTACTGTTGCCCCAGATGCTCTCTAGCCTCAACCTGGAAGATACATCTGCTCAGAGTTCCCATAAACCGATCCTACAAGATCCTTTGCCTGAGTATTGGAGCAACAGCGTGAGACTCTACATATTATGGATGTCACACCAGAAATCAGGCCAGGATCTATTTTTTTTTTAATACTGATTAAAACTATTTTTAAAATAAGTAATGATGAAAAAAAAAATTTAAACTAACCAGATACCGTGAGGAGATATATAAATACTAGCTAGGGTGCCCGGCTTCGCTCCGGTAGTTGCGTAGCAGTTTTAATAACAGAAAAACTTTAAAATTAAAGGATATATAGAACAAAATTAGCACTTTCTTGAAAATTTTAACATTGTATCAATATTAAGATTCGAGATCTGCAGTGTCCGCCCAAATAAGGAACCCTATATACTTTATAGGGTGTTGAAAATGGTGGATGAACAATTCATTTTGCTGCAACTTTGTCGAGTCATGCATCGTTTTTGATGGTTTCTGTGATTATGAATCCTATAAGCCCATTCCAAGCAGTCAGCAGATAATAAGTTATTAGATTATTAGTTAAAAAAAACTATATTTGGAGTACAACTTAACCGCCGACTACTGTGATGGTCCCATTGGATCCAGAAGTTTAGAAAATACCGAAGATTCATAGAAACTTTTTTTGTAAGACCTTTCTTTCAGTTCAACCTCCCTTAATTTATCCCTCCCCCCACCACACCCTAATTTGGCCGAACTCTGCACTTCTCCAATCTTACTACTGTTACTAAGTGAAAACCAAAATATCATGAGGGCACAATTTTTTCATCATATTTCTTTTTATCCTGAACTATGAGCGGTGATAAAATCTTATTGAAAACATGTATATTTGGAGTCAATTCATCATTTTGTCAACTGGAATGCTCATCATACATAGTAATAAAACCATTTTTCATAACTACATACAATAAGAACACTTCAAGCTTATTATTTTCGGTTTATAATCAGTCTATTCAGCTCTTCTTTTTTGTTTTATGTCAGTTTTTATTCGCTAACTCATATTGCATTAAATTTACTTAAGTATATGTTAGATATTGATTAAATGTAATGTGTTAATCAATTGACCTTCTTATGAGAAAATTAATTTTGTAAAGTATCCAGTCGGTTTTCTCATTGATTGCAGATATGTAAAATCATTAATTTATTTTAAAAGAAAAGGTGAAACTAATTATTTTCGCTAAATTTTTTTAGTAATTTAAAAAGAACAGCTGAACAAATACATAACCTTTACAAATATAACGGAATGAATGAACAATAAACATTGAGTGAAACACACCCTAGCGCTTCCTGGTGGTCTGCAGCTCGAACTAAATTTTTCATTCATAAACTCGTATGTCATTCTCAGGTAGGCTAATTACATGTTGCGAGAGCCTTAAAATTCCAGTCCTTTTCTCTTCAATTTTACACCCTTAAGAGAAAAACGGAAACCTTCTTCTCCGTTAGGGGTTCTATGGCTAAACCACGACATAACTTCCTTAATCCTAAGTGGAGTCGTTTTTGAGCCTTTTCGGCACGCACATTGTACACTTTGCTTTATAATATATATTGATTATTATAGTATATGGGTCTTTCCATGTCAATTCAACACAGGCTTGAGACACCATCACAAACTTTTTTCACAATTTGGTAAATTCGTACTATTTGTATTGACTAGAAAAATTGTGAAACATTACTAAGATATGTCCACCCGTTTTTGAATTATGGACCTGCAAAGCCCTCAAAAATAGGCCCAGAAAATGAAAACATCATGTTTAAAAATAGGCGGACGCAAGCGACGGTGCTGCTTCTGCGACGGCGGTGCAGGAACTAGAGAAACGGGGATAAAAGCGGGGCCATTACCTGGGATTCATAGGGTTTTTTGGCGTTTTTAATTTATTTTTCCATAATTAAAACCCGATTGAGCAAAAAATCATTTGAAAAATATCTAATAGGTATTGCTCGCTCCCTCAGTGTTCAAATAGAAAATCAAAAGACGTGTCATTCCCTTTCATTTCCAAAAAATAAAAAGCTTCTTAAAGAGTGGATTGTAAAATTAAGAATAAATAAGCCTGTTTCGAAACATATGACGATATGTAGTCTTTATTTTAAAGAAAGTAAATATTAGTAATTGACATTTTATTATTCCAAAATGCTAGTTTTATGCAAATAACATTGAGACCATAGTGTTATAGATTTGTTTTTCCTTTTTAATTTTCCCCATTTTTCTATTACATCCGTTGTGCTTAATTGTTCCATGTTTTCAATGCGAAGCCTGAAAGTTTTGAGAAATAAATAAATAATATGACAAAGAATCTAAACTGTCATTACAATGATTGTGTGAATAGGTAATTAATGTTATTATTAACCGAAAAACGTCGAGTAAAGTTACAATGATGTGTTTGCATTTACCAGAACTACCAGCTTTACATGTACAATGACAAGAAAACTGCTTATTATTATTAATAATTTTGATTTCCACTTTTATTTGATGGGGCAGTCCTTTAAGATTGCTAGTTTAAAGGCACGAGGCTTGTAAAATAACTGTTTTTTTATTTTTAGATATTATTCCACATGTAAATATGTGGTTTGCATCAAGAATAGCCTGCCCATCAATTAATGGTCTTTTAAAATTACCAATTATCTCTATCACATCAACTAGGTCTAACACCGTTCTTTCCGACATTTTGCAAAACTACTAGCGCACCCTATATTCGATTGCGCCCGCCTATAGCAGTAGAAGTTTTCCAAATTTGACTAAGACTATGAGATTGGTGTCGTTTAACAGCGCATTCCATGCCATTTCATATGATATACAACAATGTTTATGTTGGTACTAAAGACATTTTTTTAAAACCAAACTTAAATTTTTAATTACAATTTTCTCAAAAAGGGCATTTTTTAAAATCTTTATATATTTTTAAGAAACAGGCAGTATTATATCTAATAAAACATCTACATATAGGAGTAATATTTCACAATTCTAGTGAATACAAATAGCAGGAATATACCAAATTTCGAAAAAATCTGAGATAATGAGGTTCTAAATGATATATTTTTGTATTGACTTGACCTTGAAATGGGGACAGATGTAGTATTCCTAATGAAAATAATAATATTGAATGCAGAATTTTTTAAAGGGAGAAAAGAATTGGTCCCTAACGGGACTTAAAATGAAGGTCCCGAGCCTGTAACGATGACAGGTACTCGTTAAATATCCCTATCCTACTTAATATTCCTATCTGTTAAATATAAATGGATATGCTTATCTATAAAATATCTTCTAGTTTTCTTATGCTATCAATAATTAATGCATCTTCCATATTGAGAGGATTAGCAACAAGAGATTTGCTTAAGAATTTATCTCTTTAATAAGAATAAACTGAAAAATGCAGGAAAGTGTTGAAAATTATCGATTTAAGATTTAGAGATTTGACACAATTTATCAACTTGAAAATTAAATGTAAAATAATCTTGTTTTGTTATTATAATTTACCAACAGAGATTATACATTCAAACTCCTAGTCACTAACTGTCCCTAAAATGAGAGATTAGGATCTAGGACTAAAACCTAAAACCTCTTTCCGAACCAAAGTGATGTACCTGGTGATGGGAAAATGTACCGCAGTACAGTCTCACATAGTCCACCTGCTACCTCCAATCACCTGCTTTCTTCTCAGGTAAATTTTGGGGCGGAAGAATGAAAGTGAAAGTACCCATCTCCATTCATCAAGTGTATTTAGTCACCGTCAGTTAATTCAAACTGAATTTTTTTCTTTGTTATCTAGGGAGATATAAAGCCAGAATTCTGTTTTTATCACTCCAATGTTTTTTATATGTACCCGAAGCTAGTGTGTTATCATCAGAGCCCGGATTTTTAAGCAGTAAAAAGTGTCAAAATAAGCCATATAATATGCTGTTAAAAATTATAAAATATTTAGCAGAATAAGCAGCACAAATTCTAAAAATATGCAGTTAAACTTTTATAATATTCAAGGTTATAAAGTTGTAAAAAATATTTCAGTGGAAAGAAAGTGGAGAAGACAATTTAGAAATGAAACCAAAGATTTTAAATTTTTTTGAATCAGGTGGTGCCTTTACACTCTATGAACTTTACCCTGGAACAGTCTTTACGAAGATCTATTCGCCTGTGTTCGGGGGTAGCGCTAGTGTCACTTTAGATTTGGGTTTTCCCAAGTGACAGGAGTTGTTTGTGATACTAGTGTGCCGTTTGTAATTCTTCTCCTATTATTTTATTTTTCAGATAAAATAAAAATATATTGATAATGGAGATTTTTTCTTCTTCACAAGCTAGCGTTGGGTGCGTCAGCCATATTTGTTCGCTTAAGGCAACGTTATGTGTAAATGGCTGTTCTTGGAACGCCTGTATGGCAAGGTTCGGGGGACAACTTGTTCGGGGTTGAGGTTCGTAGAGTGTAAAGGCACCAAGAGATAGAAATACTCTATTGAGAAGCTGTGCTGCCCTGCTTAAAGGCCTATTTACACACATCAGTGACGGCACAGTGGCGGAACCTGTCAGTGATTCAACTTCCTGTAATCTCTCAGTTCGTTCGATTCACACACAACCGTAACGTCACCGGCACCAGTCAGTACTTTTTTTCAGCTAAAAATCACGTACATTGTTTTGGCCGCGTGTTTATTGCACAACTTAGTGAAAAAATACGACCAAAATAGTTATAGCTACCCTCCTCATGTAGAATCGAATAGTGGGAACCGCGCACTTCAAAATTTAGAATCTCAAAGTGGGAATGCAACATACGCATTACGCATTTCGAGTGAGAGAAATATTCACAGAATATTTCAATTCTGAAGCTGGAGCTCTTCCTTGGTTATAAATATAAAAAATAAAATGCTAAGCCGGAATGCAACATTAAGCGCATTCCATTGAGAGAATAATGTACAGAATGTTTCAATTTTTTCAAAAATTATTATTCTGTGATTATGTTTTTCTCATCAGTGTGACTAAAAATGCCAAGTTTTTATTTTTTTCTGAACATTAGTATTTAAGTAAAAAATCCTAGAAGGGCAATTTGCATGGAACATTTGGAATATCAAACGCTACATATCTTACTATATACTATTAATACAATTAGTCCTAGAATGAGGAATCTTGTACCATATTTTTATAATTGCAAGGGCTTTAATTTAGCATATAACTAGTTTGCAGTACTTAAAAGTTTAACTTTTTTTAGAAACAAATAATTATTTTATAAACAATCCGAAATCGGATTTTAAAATATATACCTAAATTATTCAGATTGGTACAATGAAAATTTTTAATCTTTCTAGGACAAATAGTATTTGAGCTATGTGCGTTTACATGTTTTAAAAATTGCAATTCTTCGATTTTAATCAAAACTAAACAATGGTAATATATTTTATAAGAAATATGAAATATAAATAATAATTTATGTTTGTTATTTTACAAGCTAGTATTGATCCATTTTAAAAATTCATAAAGATCTGCATGAATCAAAGACCCATTGGGCTTGTTTGTAAATCTAAACATTAAAATGATATAGGATTTTGGTTATAGAATGTGATTACGTTAAATTGAATTTTTTTTTAGAAATAAAGTAATTCAGTATCATATATAACTATAAACAACTTTAAAGAAATTAGACAAATACAAATTTGTGTTTACTTACCAGTTGTTTTCATTTCCTCTCCAATTTTATCCCAAATAGTGTTTTTGAATTCAGTGTCCAAGTACCTTGGGTGTGCCAGATCGTACAGCACAGGATACAAACGCACTAATTCAATGAGTTTTTCGTCATTCATCTTACTTTAATGAAAATCACTGTTTGAATCCGTCAGTGAAAAAATAAAAATATCGGTGAGGACTAACCTGAAATATCACCGATGGATCACTGACGGGGCACTGCCTCACTGATACGGTACTGTGCCGGTTGTGTGGAAACAGACTCATCTGAAATACATGGAAGAATATCTCAAAATAAGCCGGACGGATTACTTGCCGGTGCCGTCACTGATGTGTGTGAATAGGCCTTAATACGGTTACTAGTAACAGCATACTACAAAAATAGTTCCCATAACAACATTAAACGCATCTAAAACTATGATATAAAAATAATTCAAACTTACTAGTTGACAAGAAACATGCAAGATTAACGGCAACAAAGATTAAGCAACAAACTAAATTAACAATCTATAAAAAAAAATATATAAAACATGTGAACTAATCAATAAAATTAATTATCATAATCAGGTCGTTAAATGTAGGTCCCGAGCCTGTACGATGTAAGGTACTCGTTATAGATCCCTATCCTAATTATACCTGGATAGGCAAAATTTAGGACTCCCACTGTAGCATCGTCCGATTAGCCTTATTGCCATAAAGGGACGTTAAAAAACAACAAATTAATTATTAAATGCATATCTAAATTTTTTTTGTGGATCCTAAACTTCTATCGTTTAAAATATTTTTATAATTAGAAAATGATCTTTCTACATCACCTGATGAGATTGGAACAAATTTATAAGCACCTAAATTTATTGGGTCGTTGTCAATGTCGCTAAGAAAAATTGATTTATCCCCGTTTAAAAGATTTTTTTATATTTTTCTGAATATTAAGCCCTGAATTTTTCATAAAAGCGTCTTCCATTTTTTTCTTTAAAAGTTTCCCCGACATGGCCTGGGATGCGATATTAATTTTGTTTACTAAAAAGGGAGGTGGAAAGTCAGGAATCTCAGTAATGATTAATTCGAAAAAGAGGAAGAACTTATCTACGGGGAATAACGCCATCAACGTGTATTTCCGTTGAATACCGGAAGTTGAAATTTTTCACGATCGTAATAATTTCCCATATTCTAAATAAAAACGATTTGGGTCAGGAGTTTGATGTAACGGAAATAGTGTGCTGGGGTTACCTGTGGGGTAGTGGTTAGCATAGCAACCAATAATACTAAAGGTCTCTGGTTCGCGTCCCACGGTGGCCCTAGAATTTTTAAAAGGGAGTAAATAATCCTTAGCCATGCCGTCCCTCGGATAGGACGTAAATGGGGGTCCTAATCCTGTACGATGTCAGGCACTCGTTAAAGATCCGATCGTCCGATTAGCCTAAGTAGCATAAAGGAACGTTAAACAAACATAACAATCACAATATTGTGCAAATCATATATTGTTTAAAGTTCCCTATAAGCTTAATATATGTATATAAAAAATAATACAAAAATATATCATAGATATAAAAATATGATATATCAAGGTAACAAAAAATATTTTATATGGGACAATATTTAATCAAATATAATATAATTAAATAAAATAATATATTATTAAGGAAATGTTCAGAGTTATGGCTGCAATATTCTGTATTGTAGGATAATGAGACTTGAAGCAAAAGGGGGCTCTTAAAACGGTTTTATTATGCGTCGCATTTTTATATCTTTTTTATGTCCACTTTATGACACACGCTCCTGACTCAATGAAGTGGAAGTATGTTTTATTGAAGTGGATTTTTCAGTATTTTTACTGCTATATCAATACCCATAAGTAACGAGAGGATTTGTGTATACGCTGTTATAACGTGAATTTTAACACACGTTTTGGAAAATATAAAAATAATTTCGTTCCATAAATATTGTCGAGTTACTTTAAAAAGGTATGCAACTTTTATTCTTCATCCCTTTTTCAAGAAATCTTAAATGAATTTCAGTAATGCCTTTCAGTAAACTTATTTTTATTTCGCATCATTTCCATTGAAAATAAAAGTAAACCTCTAAAAAAAAAGAATATTTGAACTTTGAATTGAAACATTTAATCAATTTTTAAGGTTAGTTTCACTATTTAACATATTTACGGAAGATTGATGATTAAAGAGGTGGAGAAATGACTGGGTTTTAAAGGAAGTGAGGGATGAAGTTTTACGGATAGAGACGGGTAAGGAAATCCAGAAGGCGGCGGCGCGGATGATAAAGGACTTGTAAAGGAGGCAAGAATTGAATCAACATTTATATTTGTAATTTAATTGAATAGAATTACTGTACAAAACACTTACGAGCTTACATTTATTGTCTAATAAATGAAAAAAAATCTGGTGCGTGCGCGCAACACACAACTTTCACTTACCAACTTACTTAGATAAGAAATTAATGCGTTTTGTTAATGCCTCTTCTCAAAGTTACTTATTTTTCCACATTCATTTCTTATTTTTGTTTTTATTTGCTCAGAACATTTGAATAATGATAGTGCTTACCTGATATTAAATAACATAACCTGATATTAATTTTTATTAAACATGACGAATATGATGAAAATCGTTAAAGGCCTTTTTGAGATAATCGAAAAAAAGATAAATATTGGAAAAAATTATGAAATAAAGTGCCCGCTCCGTTTGACCAATTTTGATGAAATGTTGGCTATCACATCTTTGGCATATACATACATCAAATACCCAGTTTGATCAAAATCGTTAAAGCCTTTTTTAAGTAAATAAAAAAACCACGTGAAAATGATACAAAATTTATTAAATAAAGTACCCCCTCCGGTTGATCAATTTTGATGAAATGTTGGCTATCACATCTTTGGCATATACATACATCAAATACCCAGTTTGATCAAAATCGTGAAAGCCGTTTTTGAGTAAATAAAAAAAAGAACACGTGAAAATGATACAAAATTTATTAAATAAAGTACCCCCTCCGGTTGATCAATTTTGATGAAATGTTGGCTATCACATCTTTGGCATATACATACATCAAATACCCAGTTTGATCAAAATCGTGAAAGCCGTTTTTGAGTAAATAAAAAAAAAAACACGTGAAAATGATACAAAATTTATGAAGTAAAGTACCCCCTCCCTTTGAGCAATTTAGATGAAATTTTTGCTGTCACATCGCGGGCATTTTCATACACTAAATACCTAATTTCAGGTTCGCACGGTTTATAGTTTTTGAGCTAGTCTGTTCACACACACACACACACACACACACACACACACACACACACACACACACACACACACACACACACACACACACACACACACACACACACACACACACATACACACACACACACAGACACACAGACCATTTCGCGGGACTTGGTTATTTGGACTCAGGGGACCCCAAAACGTGAATTTCCGTTGAAAACCGGAAGTCGAAATTTTTCACGATCGCAATACTTCCACTTACTATATATTTCATATATAGTAAGTGAAAGTAATAACTGAATATGTAAATACATAAGGTTGAAATGGGCAAGATTCAAATTTATGGTTCTACATTCACATCATTTATAGTTTCTTAGACGGTGACAGAACAAACAAAAATGTTACGCCAAAACCTGGTAACTGCTTTGATAACAGGAAGATATTCTCCAATATCCTGGATTTGTCAAATTTCTATAACGTGTAAAACGAATATTTGAATGGTCTATAATAGCCGATCAGCTGGGCTTCGGATGTCTTTCAAATTAAATGTCTATGCATGCAAAGATTTCAAAAATAAATAAACAAAAATATTTTTTTGGACATGTCGGATTCCTCAAGAGACTCATTCAATTCCATTTTTGACAAAAAAATTAAACAACACGGTTTTCCCCTTGCATATTCGATACATCAATTTGATTTGGATCGTTACTCTATTTCCTCAGATTTCACCATTTTATAGAAAAAATACAAAGTGATGCAACCAATCTATAGGATTTTTCCAATGATGGGTAGAATAAAAAAAAAAAAAAAAAAAAAAAAAGTTTTTATATAGCCCCGAGCAAGAAAAATATTTAATAACCGTCCATTCCGAGGGGGGCTGTCCAATATTGACAATGATGGACAGAACAGAACGATATGGAGGGTATTAATATATACCAGCATCGCCTGGGGGTGGATCGTTGGTGAAGCGGGCTGGTCTTGTGTGTGACCTGGTCATGGGTCACGGGAGAGTCCAACATACAATATACATCATACAGGGCTCTGACAGATTTCGTTCTAGACGTACCCATCTTAACTATTTGACATTATAATTTTTAAGTAATATTGTATAACCATTTTTTCCAATTTATCTTATCTCGAATAAATTTTAAAAACTTTTCGTTCATGTGTATCGTTATTATATTCTTGTTTCTTGTTTCTTTGTTATAACGTCAATTTTTGTATTATTTTTTATATACATATATTAAGCTTATAGGGAACTTTAAACTTAAGGATTTGCACAATATTATGATTGTTATGTTTGTTTAACGTTCCTTTATGCTACTTAGGCTAATCGGACGATGCTACTGTGGGAGTCCTAATTGTTCCCTATCAAGGTATTATTAGGATAAGGATCTTTAAGGAGTACCTAACATCGTACAGGCTCGGGACCTTCATTTACGTCCTATCTGAGGGGCGGCATGGCTAAGGATTTTTTACCCTCTTTAAAAAAACCTAGGGCCACCGCGGGACGCAAGCCAGCGACCTTTAGTATTGTAGGTTGCTAAATGCTATACCACTACACCGCAGATGACACCAGCACACTATTTACATTACATCAAACTCCTGACCCAAATCGTTTTTATTTAGAATATGGGAAATTATTACGATCGTGAAAAATTTCAACTTCCGGTATTCAACGGAAATACACGTTGATGAGGTTATTCCCCGTAAATAAGTTCTTCGTCTTAGGAACTCGTTAAAGATCCCTATCCTTAATAACCTGGTTAAACAACATTTAGGACTCCCACTGTAGCATCATCCGATTAGCCTAAATAAATACACGTTAAAATAAAATACAAACCAAAATCATTTATTTATATATTATAATACTAGCAAACCCGGCCACGCGTTGCTGTGGCTCAGTAGTTATATCCTAATATTTTTAAACAAATACAGTGATACCAATATTCATTAATAAAGATGAAAACCTTTCAGCTTATCAAAATCCAAAGTGATTGAGAATAGAGCATTACACCATTTAAAAGTATTTGGAAAAGAATATAGGAAAGTTAAAGTTTTTATTTTTTGCATCTCATATTTCAATGTAGTTTGATTAAAAAGGAGCTGATTGTGTTTACGACTCACAGAGCTACCAACATAAGTGGCAGTGTAGCCACTAATTTTCACAACTTTTTGGCAACACTGACTCCCCAAGTCAGGTTTCTATTAGGTTACACCTGTGACAGTAGGTGCTGTTACAACATGTATAGACTATTATTTCAAATAATAGCCTAATTTAAATTATTAAAAAGTATTTACTTTACTAAAAGTTGATATCAGGGTGGGCCACAGTAAAGCGTTTTAGCGCTTAGCTAGTAATTTAATTGAAATACAGATAAAAAAGGAAAAGGAAGAAAAATTACCTACACTTTTGAGAATTTATTGTAACCTTTTCTTGATTTATTTATCCTTTAATGAAAATTAACAATAAATACAAAGATTTGTATTACTGTTTGTCTGTGGAAAATAATAATATAGGAACAAATAACTGCATTCACATAACACAATACAAAATTATAATAATGATAACCTGTATACAATAGCATGCTTATAAACATAAACGTTATGAAATCGACATATGACGCCATTTTCCTATGGTTCGTCAATCTTACAAATGTTAAATTAAATAAAGAATTAAAAAAGAAATTTCTCCCGGCGTTAAACATAGTATTTCTTAGAAAACCAAAAAATTACTCACAATATCTTTTATTGGTGACACAGAACTTATAATACAAAATAGTGTAGAGGAGAGTAAACGGAATCACCATATATAAGTAGAGGTGAGATGCAAAACTCGTTCGTTCCACCTGAACACGTTTTTCAGGAAACTCAAAAAACTTTCCACGTCTTGTAGAGTGGCCAGATAAAGGTGATTTTTTTTGCCTTCGAAAGGTGCTGCTACCCTGTGTAAGTGAGCTTGGAATAAACAAAATTACTGATTTGGAGGTAACAAAAAAAAGTAACAAAATATGAAATGAGAAAATTTTGCAACAAAATGTTTAATGGAAAGACTTTTGCTGCTCACACAAAATATTCACACAGCGTAAGTTGATCTTCTTAAGAAGTAATATTTATTTAGGTTCACAACCATTTTATAAATGAATTCGGTACCATTTTACAAAATTACAACAACCACTGACTTAAAACTTTTTTTTTTTACGAATTTTTCAAAAATATCAGCTTACTAATTTAAAACATCCGACTACACAAAAGTTACAAAAAGAATAGATCCTAAGGCTATCGTCTTCTTCAACAATAGCGACCTCACCATCCTGTTGCTCGTTGTTTCCCTCGTCTGTGGCAGATATATTGAGAACTCGTCTGTAATACTTCAATGAATCATTGGCCTTCCACTCGCCATCAAAATGCTTTTTCAGCAGATTATCAACGTCTTTCAGCTTGTTGGAGCCATAGAAAAATCAATTATTAATATAATTGATTATTTCAATTCAGTAATAAGAATTGAGTATAAACTGAATTAAAACACGTAAGTTTAAGGAGCTTTCGATATTTTGTTCAGAAAGAGTATACAGCAGCAGCAGTATAACAGAAACTGCTGAAGTGAACGAATGGGATGGGTGCAAAGTGAGAAGTGGAATTGGAACGAAAGAGTTTTGCATCAAAACGAGTAACAAACCAGTTTTGAATAACAATGGGCTATGGAACGAATCAGGTCTGCAACAAACCGCTGCTTTGTATAACAAAAATACAAAATAATTAATAAGTTTTGCTCCAATCTGATATGATATGTTGAAAGAGCGTTGAAATATCTTTCAGAATCCACTGCCATCTCAATGTTTCAACTCTATAAAAGTAAAAAGTATTTACTTTACTAAAAGTTGATATCAGGGTGGGCCACAGTAAAGCGTTTCAGCGCTTAGCTAGTAATTTAATTGAAATACAGATAAAAAAGGAAAAGGAAGAAAACTTACCTACACTTTAGAGAATTTATTCTAACCTTTTCTTGATTTATTTATTCTTTAATGAAAATTAACAATAAATACAAAGATTTGTATTACTATTTGTCTGTGTGTATATATATATATATATATATATATATATATATATATATATATATATATCACCATAAAATAGTAATAATTCTTTTTCCTAATATCCTGTTCCCTCTCTGATTAGTGATTTGCTTGGAAAGTGGACTCCTGGAGTCTGTTGCAATGAGCTAACTTTTATTTTTGGATTTCGCTATATACTGAAGGGCCAAAGTAACAGCCATTGCTTTTCCAGGAGATATAAAAAAAATAATTTGATGTAGGAAATTATAAATTATTGTGAAATTATTATAATTTTTATTTAAATATAAATATAAAAATGCAAGAAGAAATATAACAGAGAAAGCTCTAGGATACTGCCCCTCCTTCTCCCAGTATTCCTCCCACTTGCCTCCCACCATCCTAGGGACGGCTAGTCCAAGACCATTGCAAAATGGCGGATCTCTAGGTACAGCAAATAGTTATATTTAATTTATTCATGTCATAAAATGCAAAGTGAGATTTTATTTTAATTATACACTTTGTAATATAAACCTTGTTTCTGCACATATATATTCAGTTTTAAGTCTATGATTTTAATTTCATTATTACCTAAATTAATTCCTGAGGTACTACGTGCTAGTACTATAATAATAATTATAATGTTTAAACATTGTTTTGAAAAATATTTAGTTCTCAGTGTAATATTTTATAATTTCATTTCATTTTTCATTTGGAATTTTGTAAAAGAATGCAAATCCAAACGTTGGGCTAAATACATGATATTTAATTTAAAATTAAATGAATAGTTTGAAAAGTATAATTTGTAAAATGGGGTTGATTTTATATATATATACATTTTATATTTTACAAGAACTTAATGATTATTCGACAACGGATTAAGCGGCAACCATATAATATATATATATAAACACTGGGTGTCCTAGACACACTATTTCGTTAATCAGCATTAAATGTTCTAAAAGATGAGTGGAACTTTTAACGCGCTAAACATGAAGCACTTATTAAAACTTAAATTTTTAATAGTTTTTGAAAATTCCTCACTCCACACTGGAGCACCTTAGTAGCTGTCAAATTTCCTAAAAACTGCGGAATTTAGTTAGCTTTCTAGTGGTGTAACCCATGATACAATTGCACTTCACCTTTTGAGTCTAAAAGAAGTTTTTTCTGATGAAAAACACGCTAGAGAATTTCACTGCTGGGGCAATGAGGAAGCGTGCTAGAGCTTGCAACCGAAGTAATGGATGCCGAACTTCCCATGAGTTAGAATTAGTTTTACTTTTTTAGACTAGAAAGAACAATGTATGAATCACAAATAATATAAAAAGGGTAATAATAATCTAAAAATAAAAATAAAAAAACTTCCTAGTTTAAATTAAAAAATACTTTCTTTAAAATAAATTAAACTTTTTTCTTCTCTTCTACTAAAATTTGAAAAAATTCTCCATAAAAAATGTTGAAGATAATTTTAATATGGTTCTACAAAAATAATATTATTTTTTTATCTTCAATGTCATATTCTTATATATATATATAAATATATATATATATATATAAATATATATATATATATATATATATATATATATATATATATATATGAGGAATGGAGGTGTGCTTGAGAAGTGTGAAATATATTATTATCGGTGAATGGGCTGCGCGGAAAGCAATCAGAAGGAAAGTGCCAAAGATTGTGCAAGTGACAGGCCAACAATTGGTTCAACATTCGAGAACACTTCTTTACTCAACAACTCATTATCCTTCAGAAAGCTTTCCATTATGCCTCTGTACATATACAAAAATTGAAAAACTTATCCTAAAGTTGGAGTGCTATCATTTTTTTTTCTTTATAAACAATCTTTGGTGCTTTTCAAACTATTAGAAAGTTTCTGCTGTTAAAATGTCCACTCTTTGACAAAAATTCAAAATTATTTTTAAACAAGTTTGTAGGGAGAGACTATCTAATTATAGAAAAAGAATGCAAGACCTCAAAGTCTCGTATTATTTTAATAATTCACTTAATCATGCAGATTACATGCCAAATTTTCGCCAATTCAGGCATCTTCAGGGCTACAAGGGTTTCGCAAGCAAGCTAGAAACAGACTGAAACCTTCCCATATGGAATGAGAGCTAACAGGGAAATGTACAGTGTTGCCAACATTCAAACAAATTTAGATAACCGAAAAATAATTCAATCAGGTCTATAGAAATTTAAAGATAATAAAAGTTGAAAATAGTTTATTTAAGTTAATTTAAACTTTAACTGGAACATGACGGGTCAAAATGACCCAAGACATTTTAAATTATAAAGTACTGCTCTCTGGTAACTGGAAACTGCACTAAACTTATGTTATTCCTAGATTTAGATCTATTCTATCAGTCAGTTCTAAATTTAGTGCGTTGTAAGCAGCCTGTGATTTTATTTTAATTTTTTGGGGTCATTTTGACCCTTATAATCCAGTAACGTTACCATTTTGTTTTTTATATAGGGATTAATTTTTTCATATTACTGTGTCATTATCATGGCTAATTATGGATTGTATGATTAAATGGAATTATTTAAAAATAAAAAATCTTTCTCCGAACGTAAAAGCCACAATAAGAAAAATGATCGGGGAGATCGAGTCTCGTCAAGATACGGGTGTAAAATTTGAAAATAAATAAAGAAAGCGATGCTATTTCTGCGTGCTATTATAATGCTATGATGCTATTATAATGACAATAAATAATCTATTACTTGTTACATGTGTAAGAATAATGTTTGCAACGAACACAGCCAATCAAAAAGAATATGTTTAGAGCTTAAAGGTGAGTTGCCTATAAAACACCCTCTCCTACATGGCCTATAATATGTGGGGAGCAATTTTCTTGTATTTGATAACATATATATATATATATGTATATATATATTTTTAAAGTGAAAATAATATTGATGAAGATTAAAGAAAATGTAAATAAAGCTGAAGTTAAAAAAATATGTAGCGATAATGTACATTAGAATTTGTTAAACTAGATTAGAATTTATGCATTATACCAAATTATACCTTGTCATAAATTTTATATAAACCTTTATAAGCTTTAAAGTGTATATTTGAACATGTTAAGAATTACTTAATATTAATATGCAATTTTCTAAATTTTTTAAAATTTCTTATTAATTATTATTCCCGATTAAAATATAAAGGGTCATTTTGACCCAATAATCCAGTTGTGTTGATAAAATCACATGTTCCAGTTAAAGGTTAATTTTACATCTATACATATATACATACACACTCACATCCATACACACCATCATGCACTCAAAATATGAATATATTTGTATATAAAACTTATGAACAGAACTTGAACAGATTGGTACCATGAAAACTTGAACAGATTGGCACCATTTGGAAACCTCTACATTTTGATTTTCTCACAAAAAACGCAGTTCCGCTATTGAAGGCGTAACGAATGATTTGTATATTTTTCCGGTGTAGCGGTTAAGAAAAGCTTTAGAATGATGCCTCATTCATGAAATTGATGAAGTATTAAGGAAGTTATGGCGTACCGACAAAAAAAAAAAAGAGAGAAAGCCTTCGACAAAGACCGGCGACCATTTTCGCTGAGAATTTCAGTCTTTCGCGTACAACTCGCAAACGAAGGGGTTAATCGAAAAAATGTTTATTACCTAAAATCTTCCCCTTGAAAACCTGAAAAGATTGAGACCATTTCGATTTTCGAGAACTGCGGTTTTGAGCTTTTAATTCGCTATCGATGGCAAAATGTGTGATTTGTATATTTATCCGGTGCAATGGTTAAGGAAAGCTCTAAAATGATGCCTTATTTATGAAATTTGATGAAGTATTAGGAAGTTATGGCTTACCGACAAAAAAAAAAAAAAAAAAGCTCTTAGAAATAAGGATATGATGATATGATTGACTGAAATCGTATGCTTTACTCATGACTAGAAAAAGACGGCGACAAATGGAAAAGGGCATATTACCAAAAATGTTCGTCTTGACAAACTGAAAAAACGACACCTTCGAAAAAGCCGTGCGACCATTTTGAAATTTCTGATTAGAATTGCAGTTTTTTGCTTACAAATAGCAAACGAAGAGGTTAATCGAAAAAATGTTTATGGCCGAAAATGTTCCCCTTGAAAACCTGAGAAGATTGAGGCCATTTAGAAACTTCTAAGACCATTTCTATTTTCAAGAACCGCGGTTTCGAGCTTATAACTCGCTATTGATGGCAAAATAAGTGATTTGAATATTTTTCCTGTGTAGGTGTTAAGGAAAGCTTTAAAATGATGCTTCATTCATGAAATTTGATGAAGTATTAAGGAAGTTATGGTGTACCGACAAAAAGGTAATTATGTTTGAAGAAGAGAACGTCTTTGATTATAAATAATGGTATTTAATAATAACAACTACAATGTCTGAATTCTGTACGATATAGTTTCATTCTAAAATCAAGGCCAATATTAACTCACACACTGCGATCTCTTTTCAACATGCTCAGCGCTTGCTTTTGACTACGGGAATTTTTTTTAACAACGTTTCTCAAATCGTTACGAAACGGAGTTTCGAGTATCCATTGCCATATGAATCGGAGGACACGAAAGAGGAGAGTAAAAGGAAGACAGGAAATATGGAGGGATGTATTAAGTATCGAGGAGGCTGCGGATAGGCACGGGGCCTTTTTTATATCCAGGACCCACTTCCGCCGCACCTGAGCCCTCGCCCTCTTTGTCTCTTCTGTTCCCACACTTCCTCCGCCGCCTACAATGGCCGCCGAGGAGCCTTTTTTCCATCCTCTTTATTAGTTCTTGCACCAAATAGAGGAGCAGTTTCTGCCTGAAAAAGTTTAAGCCGAGCTGAGAGAAAAGTCCGAGTTACCTGAGACATTCGCTTCTTCTTCTTCTTTAAATGCTTTCTTGAGTTTCAATGACCCAGATTTTAGGACGAATATCCTCTATCCTATTCTATGGAACAGGTAAACAACACGCCCAGTAGCCACAGGATTTCAGGGAAAAAATCGTAACAGCGAACAATACCCGAAAATTCTCTTTTTTTGGTAAAGTCTCTTTTTTACCATAAAGGTAGCTTTAAACCTCGCCTAAATAGGTCCACGAACCGCGTTTCTCTGGCAATGTTCGGTAACACTCGATCATGAAGGTGACTTTAGACTATGTCTTACCACGTGACGAAAAGATGTTCTCTTCATACAACTTAATACAGCAAATTTTATTAAAAAGACAGCCATTTACACTTAACGATTACACAGCGAACAATGACGTCCAACCGCACCTCTGCAACTTAATGAAATAATTTTCATTACAAATACGGCTGACTTGGAACTAGCGGCTATTCCGACTTTTGTTATAACTTATTATGGATAATAAGCAACGTCAAATGCTAAAAGAAGGTCTAGCAGTTTAACAGTTTAAACCTTGGTGGCTTCAAACCTGGTCTAGCTAGGTCCATGAAAAGTTTTCTCTGGCAATCATCGGCTAATCTAAATAACACTAGAACACGAAGATGGACTTACCACCACTTGACGAACAGATAATCCTCGAACCTTTTCGTCCTAAGAACAGCTATTTGACACGATTTTGCAAAGTCTAAAGGCACCTTAACACTTTCATGGCTCCAGACGAGATATATCGCGAAACAAAGTGGGTCCCCACAAGCTAACGACGAAATAACTCGTCAAAGGCTTATGACGAGATAGATCACAATTGCTTTTTCACTTATTTACCGTCCTCAGCATTAATGAGCATATGTAGGGTAAGACATCATTCTTTTCTCAACTCCACGTTTCTGTGCAAATAATGCAAATTGGCTGTTCGCAGTACGCCAGTTCGGCAAAGTTCGGGGGATTGTTTTTCTTCACGTCGTTTGAAGCAATGTAAGGCCACCTTTAGAAGTATAAGCAATATAAATGAGAGATTTTCCATGTTAAATCGATATTATCCCATTGTATCGTTTCCTGGACAGAATCCCGAAAATATTAGAGAAGTTCGACAGTAGACGGAGATGCGGAAATCGATGACTGCGATCAAACAAACTTTATTAAGGACCTGATTTTTACTGAAAGGACGCGATGCGGGTTCGCTAATACTCATGAACACTCACCTTAGAACTTCATGCTACAGACATATATAAAACTTTCAGTTTAATCATGGTCTCGGCCATAAAAGCCCCTGGAGCAGCTATGATGCGGATCGATAGAGAAAGAGCGAATACCCTAGTAGAGCGGTTGATCGGGATGCAGGAGATACCCTTGTCGAAAACTCGCTAATCCAGCGGGGAACTAATGGTGGGCTCAGGGGGACGTGAGGGGAATCTTAGCCGGTGTAAAGTGCCCGCTCCCCCGACAAATAGAAATATCCTTCACCAAATCCCAAGATATTTCTGAGGAATCCGCACTGCAACACAAAATACCGTGTAACAAAAAGAATACTCTGTATCTAACTTGCGAAATTCAAACAAAATATAATATGTCTATGAAACTAAATACTAATTCATATTGTAACGTTCAACAAACAACAACAAATGGTTGAAAAGAGTTCTAGACTATTTATTGGAACAGATACTGAACTGTTCGAGATTGTACGAGAATCTTCTACTCCCTTCTAGAATGTTCATATACAGACTAAATTTAATGAGCGATGGACTATAGAGTTAGTCTTGCTCTGAATATCGAATCATCTGATTACTTTTATGTTACTGTGTGTTTATAACTTTTTCCTTTTTTTTTTTTTTTTTTTTTTTGGCACTAAGATTTGTTATCAAATCCTATTTCGCCAAACCGTGGATCAATGGTTGTCTGGGCTCAAAAATATTTGACAGTTTCTCAAGGAAGGCAATTGCAGATGTTCGACTTGCTAACACCATGTTATGAAAGTTGATCCGTTTCCCACGTAAAGTTTTAGTTTTGTTCCATATAGAACTAGTTTGGTTGGGGTTGATAGTTTCTATGTAATTTTTCCAAGTTTCGTTTTTTGCCTTTTTGAGTAGGGATTTAGTTTTATTTATTTTAGCTCTCATAAATTTGTAGTTTTCTAACGTCCTATTTTTTAAATATTCTTTTATTGCGTTCTTCTTTTCCCGATACGACATACGAATTTCCTCATTCCACCAAACCTTAGGAACGAATTTAGGGTGGTATACTGATCTCTTTCATGGAATGGCTGCTTCTCCTGCTAGGTTAATGATATTGGTCAGATCGGATATATTGTACGTGAGATTTGGATTATTCAATTCTATGTGGTATTCCGAGTAAATTTTTCCATTTAATCTTTTGAAATTGCGTGATGGCTTAAAATTGTGTTGAGAATGAATCCTGCAAGTGTTTAATTATATTATTATTTGTAAATGGTCACTACCTGGGGTTTTTGGGGTGACAGACCAGGTAATGTTATGGTAGAGATCAGCAATAACGAGGGTTAGATCAATTATAGAGGGTCTTGATGCAGAAGTTCCTAATCTTGTGATTATTCCTGCTTCATTTAGTAGCAATAATGGACTATTCTGTAAAGCTAGCACAAGTTCGTCTCCCCTGGGTGTATCATATTCCTGAGGGCCAAAAAATGAGGAGTGAGTGTTTTTTACTTTTTGTAAACTACTTAATGATATGTGTTCTTATTGTTTGCATGCCATTGAGATTTATTATTAATAAAAATTATTTGAACCCACAGTGTTACATTATCTATACTATGGTGATGATGATGATAAGTAATTGTTTATCATTTAATTATTAATTATAGATAGCCACAATAAGAAGTAACTAAATTATGGAAACCAAATCCAACTGATGGTTTGCCTACATGGCATATGTACTTTAGAGATCTGATAATTGTAAAAAATGTAGTAAAATATTAATGTAGTATTATACATATGTGAATGAGTATCCGGACAACATAATAAAAAAAAAATCTGATATCTAACTCGACGAGTCCAGAGTAATACAGAGGCTGAGGGAAAGACTTAATTATCATCTTCTAGCAATGATACTTTACATATTACTCATATATTTGTCTTCGTTTTAGCCCTGACGAAGATCCACATATGTGAATCGAAACGTAGGCTCTCTTTGTTCTGAAGCTCGAATCATGTGGTTATTTTTGTGTTACTGTATCGTTACATTAAAATAGAAAGCAGATCAAAACTTTATTAAAATATGCATTGATTGCGGTCTATGATTCCACTTCTTATCTTGTTATGATTGCTCTGAAAATTTCAAAACCTGGAAGTAAGTATAATGTAAAATATTGGGTACAGGTTCTAAAGAGTGGCTCCTGGGCGTGTTTTGAGAGGTTATGTGACCGTCATGTTATCGAACTCCCATCGCGGATTTTTCATTTCAATAGGGCCTAGATTAGTTTTAATAGATTCCAGCTTTCGATTCCCGCTCTCTACGCTCGCTCTCCAGAGGTAAGTAAACCAACAAAAGGGTCCTTTTCAGTGGAGATCGGACCTTATTTCGAAAGGAGCCTTAGTGAACGGCGCTGGGCCACTGTTCAGTACTTGTACCAAATATTGTAAAGTGAAACGTATGATCGAAAAGAGTTTTAGACTTATTTGTGAACAATTACAAACTGTTCTAGTGATATTGCAGAATCTTCTACGCTTGTCTTGAACCTTCTGAATTGTTCTAATTAAGACTATATATAAGGAACGATGAACTGGAGAATTAGACTAATGCTTCAGTTATAATCTTCTTCTTCTTCTTTCGCTACCTCCAGGAAGCCGCTAAGCGTGCAGGTTTAGCCTCGGTCCAACGTTTCCACTTGTCGCGACCTTTCGCCCAATTTTTCATTTCTGCCTCTTTCTCTTCTTATCCTTGTGACGTGATCTGGAAACATCTTTCTAGGCCGACCCCGTGGGCGCTTTCCTTCTGGTCTGGCCTCCATCAACCACTTGATCTTTTGATTATCTCCCATTCTGCTCACGTGCCCAAACCATTTCAGCTGACACTGCTCCAATATCTCTCCAACTGGCGAGACCCCGAGGTTTTCCCGGATTCTTTCATTGCGTATTCGGTCCCTACGGGTTTTCCCTTGGATTCTTCACAGGAACTTCATCTCTGCTGCTGCAACTTTGCTTGCTTGCCGATCCAGAACTATCCAATTCTCTGCACCATACAGCAAAACTGGAAGTTTTGAATAGAAGGAGCTTTGTCTGTTGGCTAATTTCCTTCCTTCCTATAATGTTAGAGCCTATCTGAGTTCGAATCATTAGGCATAATTTATAAAGATTCAAGAATGGTCGACCTTAGTTTGTAATTTACTGAAGATGTTTTCATATGAGTCATGATATGAGTTACAAATTATTTAATAATATATTGTACGTAAAACAAAACCATATAATTTTGGTTACTTACATTGAAAAGAGTTTAAAACTTTTTATTGGCGCAGTTACAAACTGCTCTAGTACAAGCTCTTGATTGTTCCAGAATCTTCTACGCTTTTTGAGAACCTTCCAGAACGTTTGGTTTCAAATGGACTGGAGAGTTAGTCTTGCTCTAAAGATGGAATCATATGATTACTTCTGTGTGTAACTGTATCGTTACAAGTTGGTACTTTTTGTAACCCTGAGTTCTTATTGTTTGTCAGACATTTTGAAGTGTTATTTTCTTCTAATAAAAAATATTTAAACCCACATAAGTGTTACAATACAATTTTAACAACATCAGATTTAAATAAACAATCACATCCATTACTAAGTACTGTGTAAATACTGGTTGACCCAATATACCTTTTTCTATCAATATTACAAAAACATTATGAACGTTTTGAGACATTCGATTCGATGCTGGAAGGCTGAGAAAAACAATTCTATTAACAATTATGGCACCTGATTTTCAGAGTGTGTGGAGGAGAAAATCCATTAACTCAAATTTTCTCAATATTTTACTTTTTTGCACCCTCAAAATGATTTTGATTTAACCCCTGCCTCCCCCCTCTTATATTTATAGATTAGCATGTTTAAAAAATAATTTTAACTCTTTACACTGATAAATGTTTATGATGATTGAGGCCATGGGTTCCATGTTAAAATAACCATATGCATTTATTTCTTTTCAAAGAAGATTATTTATTTATTTTAAATTTATGCCACCCCCCCCTTTCCGAAAACCTCTTCCCACCCACCTTAGAAGTCGACAGATTTGATTCATTATTAAATTAAGAAAGAATTTTCAATGAACAGTAAAAAAAAAAAAATGGTTTAATTTGACTGGTTTGCTGGGACATACTGATTCGGATACTTGACGGTGTGTGATATCGGATACCTACATCTCGATGTCGGATACATAACGAATTTTCGTTTCTTTTTGTCGAAAATAGAATTATTTGCATCTTTGCATTGACTTAAATGCCAAAAATTGAGAATTTTCGAGCTATGCGCGAATAATGCAGTTTAATACCTTCCTTAAACTAACATAACTGGGGTCACCTGTGGTGTAGTGGTTAGCACGGCAATCTACTGTACCAAAGGTCGCGGGTTCGCGTCCCGTGGTGGCCCTAGGATTTTTTAATGGGAGTAAAAAATCCTGGGCTATGCCGTTCCTCGGATGACGTAAAATGGAGGTCCCGAGCCTGTACGATGGCAGGTACTCGTTAAAGATCCCTATCCTAATTATACCTGGATAGGCAAAATTTAGGATTCCCACTGTAGCTTCGTCCGATTAGTCTTAGTGGCATAAATAACGTTAAACAAACAAACAAACGAACATAACTTAAGAACATTTTAAAAATTAAGTAGCCAAATCATGTGATGCGTTTATCAAAAAACATCATTTCAGTTTGATTAAATAGATGTGTAATTTAAGTCACATTCAATATGAATCTATCGGTACAAAAAAAAATAATGATATTACTAATAAGAGATAATTCTGTATTCAAAAACAATATTCATAGATTTTTAAAAAAAGTAAATTAAATTTATAAGTGTTATATTCAAGAACTGCCAAAAAGTAAGATTAGCGTTGAATTCCGTAAAGCCATTATGGGTGGGTACGCCGGAGTTTGCTCTGATCCCAAAACAATTGAATACTGTCATAGAATATTGTATTGTTGATTTGCATTCGCAGAGTAGCCCCTCTTAAAAGCTTAGATAGCTAATTACACACCATGTCCCGTACCATTTCCCCTGTCACATGTTGGGGGGATTCCTATAATGGACGAAAATAATTACTGGTGCGTTATTCGGATAATTGCGTCCAACATCTGTTGTTATCATGTGGTAACTGATGTGTAATTTTCCCGAATGTTAAATTAATTTCCTAGCGAATACAAGTACAACAACATTATTTTTTCCAAGATATTCTTTTTTCCAAAAATGACATTAAATAGATAAATGTGCTTTATTTCATCGGTGGGTCAAGGAAGGGCTGTGGGGTTGCAACCCCCCCCCCCCCATAGGAAAACTCTCTGTCATGTAAAGATAGAATATAACTTAACTTAAAGCAAGGAAGTGACGTAAAGGGCAAATAATATGCAGAACAAGTAGAGTTTTATGGATCACCTGTGGTATAGTGGTTAGCATAGTAACATAGTTACAATGCTAAAGGTCGCGGGTTCATGTTCCGAGGTGGCCCTAGGATTTTTTAATGGGAGTAAAAAATCCTTGTCTATGCCGTCCCTCGGATAGGACGTAATGTTAAAGATCCCTATCCAATTTATACCTGGATAGGCAAAATTTAGGACTCCCACTGTAGCATCGTCCGATTAGCCTTAGTGGCATAAAGTGACGTTAAAACGAACAAAAAAGCAAACATGTAGAGTTTTAATTATGGGAAAGGAACATAAACGTTAAAAAAGCTGATTGACAGCCTGGCTCTGTATTTGTTTTAAATAAGTAGCTGGTTAGCAAGATAAAATAGAATCTGATATTTATTGACCTTCTGATTCAAGGTAGATACAAAGACAGAAGGTAAAATAAGGTAAGAGTTAGTGTTAAGGGATAGTTCGCCGACTTCAAAGGTTGATGGCGGGGAAACCCAACGCTTTTGAAGTGAAAGGCTACATGACAACAGAGTGAAAATAAAATATTAAAGGGGCCCGGTAAAGCGCCGTACTCCCATGCCGGAGCTGCGGGTTCGAGTCCCGCCCTGGGTGGTGCTATTCTTTCGTAGGAGAAGTACCATCCAGTGCCATGGCTGTTAGTATGGGCAGTATAGGGCTTCAGTAGAAGCCTTAAAGTCCCAAAAAAAAAAAAAAAAAATTAAAAACTAACAAAATACTCGTAGATGGTACTTATTTTTTATTTATGATATTTATTTTTTAAACTCAAATATTCCTTCCCTTGTTATGAGGTTAGAAGACGGAATAGTTAAAAACAGATATCGGTTTCGCGGAAAGCGAGTGCGATGCTTCTATTGACTGAAATAGCATGTTTTTGCTTGTAACTCGCAAACGACGGCGACGTTCGGAAAAGTGCGGATAATGAAAAATGTTCGTCTCGACCAACTGAAAAAAATTACACCTTCGAAAAAGCCCAGCGACCATTTTCGCTGAGAATTGCACCTTTTCGCTTACAACTCGGCAACGAAGATCAATACAAAAAATGTTCATGACCGAAAATCTTATCCTTGAAAATCTAAAAGATTGACACCATTTAGAAACCTCTACCATTTTGATTTTCTTGCAAAAACCGCGGTCACTGTTAAAGTGATGCACCATTCATGAAATTTGATGAAGTATTAAGGAAGTTATGCCGTACCGACAGAAAAAAGGCCTTGAGAAATAATATATATGATAAAATGACATACAAAATCTGGTGCGTGCGCGCAACACACAACTTTCACTTACCAACTTACTTAGATTAGAAATTAATGCCTTTTGTTAATTGCCACTTCTCAAATGTACAGAACGGCTTTAATAATGAACAATAGTCTGTCATTAAAGGCGTACTCCGCATGGGAGGGCTCAACGAGTTTTATGAGTTGACTGAATATTTTTCTTTTTTTTCTCCTCTTTATGTTTTCTTTATTTTTATCATATCTCATATTTAGCCATTTCTTATTTTTAGGCGCAACGATAGACAGTTAATTCCTCTATATAAACAAAAACAAAGGTACTTCATAGGAAACAAAAAAAACAAACAAACAAAAAAGGCCCCTGCCCCATATAAGCCCCCTCAGAACATTTTAATAATGACAAAGCTTACCTGATATTAAAGAACTCCTAATTTTCATTAAACATGACGAATTTGAAAAAAAAGAAGCCGTATTTGAGATCATCGAAAAAAAAGTAAAAAGTTATTAAATAAAGTACCCCCTCCCTTTGAGCAATTTTGATGAAATTTTTGCTGTCACCTCGCGGGCATATACATACACTAAATACCCAATTTCAGGTTCGCACGGTTAATAGTTTTTGAGCTAGTCTGTTCACACACACACACACACACACACACACACACACACACACACACACACACACACACACAGACCATTTCGCGGGACTTGGTTAATTGGACTCAGGGGACCCCAAAACGTGTAATTCCATTGAAAACCGGAAGTCGAAATTTTTCACGATCGCAATACTTCTACTTACTATATATTTCATAAATAGGTAAGTGAAAGTAAAAAAAAAGAATTAGAATAATCAAAATCATACAATATAAAAGACTAAAATAAACATTTTATTGTCCCACACTGATTTAGTACCAATTGTTATATCTTAACTGATTTATTTTTAAAAAATCTGTAATTTAAAGAGATTTTTAAATAATAATCTATATTTTCTATATTAGAGATATGGAAGAATAACGCCTTCCAACATTTTCCATTCTAAATTTCTATTATCTTCTTTTCTGTTAAGACGATTTCCCCTAAATTAAAACCGATCATCTGCCAAAAGAATGGAGCATGGTCTCACCCTCTTTACAATTGCACATAAAGATATATAAAATAAAAATAAACTACTGCAACGTGAAACATGCATGCAAGAATGCATGATTTCGTCTGTTACATTGAAAAGAGTTTGAACTTTTTGTTGAAACAATAACCTAACTGTTCCTGTACGTGTTCTCGATTGTAGAAGAATCTTCTATGCTTTTCGATAACCTTCTGGAATGTTTGATTTCAGATTAAATATAAGAAGCAATGGTCTAGAGTCTGAGTCTTGCTCGGTACAATCGAAGCATATGATTACTTTTGTTTTACTGATTGTAATTCTCAACAATGAATAACTCTACAAATCACCATAGATGAATAAGGTTCAAAATAGCTGAAAAGCAGTCTCAATATTCTTTTTATTTACTTATATTCAGTCAAGTAATTTTTTAAAATTCTTATTGAAGTTTGGCATATTTTTATACAGGGTGTCCAGAAAGAGTATTCGGGTTTTTGTTACTGTGAAATGATAAGAGTTTTTTTGGCCCAAGAACTTCAAGAGTTTAAAGGATATAACTCTAGAACATGGTTTCAGCAAGACGGGGCCACTTGCCATACTTCAGACTTATCAATTGCTACGGTAAGCGAATTATTCCAAAACATAGTGATTTCTCGTAGATGCACCATTAGCTGCAGAGTCCCGATCTCAGGTCTCTTGACTTCTTCTATCTACCTGAAAAGTAGGGTATACGAAAAGAAACCGACGAATCTAGACAATATTGTTTTTTTCTAAATAAATTTCCAGTTCATTGTGTTTAAATAAAACCTAAACATCCTGTTGAATATTGATATTCTATATTAGAGATTTTATTCAACTTTCAAACCCCGAATACTCTTTTTGGACACCCGTACAAGCATTATCAAAACCAAAGACAACAAATCATGACAAATAAGCTTATTTCTAGATATGACATACTATGATTTGCAGTTCCAAATATTTCTGTTATGTTAATGACCCATTTTTTTTTAAATAATTGTTTGATAGTCTTTTAATAATTCAATGCTTAAAATAATTTTATAAGAGAGAAAGAGAGAGAGGAAGAGAGAGAGCGAGAGAGAGAGAGTGAGAGAGAGCGAGTGAGAGAGAGAGCGAGAGAGAGAGAGAGCGAGAGAGAGAGAGAGAGAGAGAGAGAGAGAGAGAGAGAGAGAGAGAGAGAGAGAGAGAGAGAGAGAGAGAGAGAGAGAGAGTTGAGAAGTGGTCTTATCTCGTAGGGCGACCCAGATCTTGCCACGCAACCTCCCATGCCACCACTTACCACCCTTAACCTTTGCAGATTTAACCCTTTCGTCGCTTTAAATCAACCTTCAACCCCTAAAATATTGCTTTAACTGCTTCTTTTTTTTCCCATTTCATTATCATTAAATAAATATTTCAATTTCTGTATAATTATTGGATTATTTGATTGAAAGCTATAGCTTTATTACAAATGAACATAAATTCTGCAAAGAAAAATACTAATTCCATGAAGAGATTTGTGCAGAAAAACACATTGCATTGCTTCAAAAATTCAATGGTTCTAAAGTGTGCCGTAAATTCACAAAATGGACGGATTATGAAAGATAGAGAAGAATGCAAGGTTAAAAACTATTGCGTTTAGAATGTATGTTGTTGACCAGACCAAGGTAAGCTACGAAGTGCCGATATTTTACTATCGGTAATAGTATCTGTATTTTTCATTCGATATATTGAAAGTATCGATATATCTTCTTTTCTAATACATAGAGTCCAATTCGCAGTCTCTTCTTTTTTTTTTTTTTAATATCTGTTTCTTCGTCATTAAACTACGATCTCTAGCCCTGCAGTATTTTTTAATAATTCTCTACTACACTCTGTCGATTAAAAGATCCGCTATTCAGGACTCAAAACGGGCAGAAGTTTAATTTGGAATCCTCATACAAGATTGAAACGGCAGGAAACTGCTCGACGTTACCGCCTTTTACAACACTTACTGGACAAACGATTCGATCACTCACATAAGACTCATATATATGACAATAATAAGACCAATTTGCACTTTGGGAATCATTCTCTGGGGCTCAACCAAATCATCAAACTCCACTCGTATCCAGTCAAAAATCTTTAATGCTCCTTATTTAATCACAAAGAAAATCTATATAAATAAACATGAAATTGTTTTTGTTTGTTTGTTCTTTATAGAAATCCATACCGTTTGTCCTAAATTCTCCAAATTTCGCTCAGTGGTTCTTTCATAACAGGTGCGAACACCTGTCCATATTAAAATTGCATAACTTCAGCCAATCTCTTGAGTATATTCTTTATTGTTATAAAAATGATCTCGCTTTACATTTGTTTTTTACGAAATCGACCGTTTGAGTCGAAAAAATGTATAGTTTTTATAGATTAAAAAAATTAAATTCGCCGGTTGAAACCGGTATATACACACCTAGTTAACTTTAAACAAATTAATAAACCGGTTTTTTTTTTTTTATCTTCCTCTTCCTCGCCGTTTAGGCTATACGGGGTTTCCCGGGCCAGGGGAGTGGGTGGGGGATTAATGCCGAGTATTATTAAAATTTCTCCTGGCTCCGGGTTTTGAACTTGCTATCTTCTGGTTCTTAGTCATATGTCCGGTTGTCCGTGGCAACGCGTATTTTTAAACGCGTTTGCCCACTCGGCCATCCCCCCACCCGATAATATTCCGTTTATCGCAGAAGTGGCCAAGTCCGGATAACAATCCTTTCACGACTTCCAACTTATTACAACCCTCTTGTTTACGTTCTAGCTTCCCCCTCTATTCGTGACATTCCACCAAGGCGACTGAAAAGAAGATGGCCTCGGGACCTTCTAATTTAGAATTATTATTAGAGACCTAACGATGAGTAGGTTATGAAAAGATTATTCATGTGATTTTTTTCTTTTCCTTTATATTTAATAGGTGTACTGTGTTATGATACAGTTTTAAATATCAATAAATTATTTTTTAAAGAAAAAATCTTTTAATTTATAATTTTCTTATTATTTTGATTCAGAATCGAAGGAACTCCTTTCATTATCACAAGTATTCAGATTGAGGACTACATACTAATTTATAGATTCGAAAATACAGAAAATGGTAGCAGAACAGTAAAAAGTAAAGTGAATTTTTTTTTTACTTAACCTTGCTGTTTCAAAGTTTACTATTCTATTCCTTAATTATATAATATTTTTCTTTCTTCTTAGTTATATTTTATCTTACTAATATTTTTTCAAAAGGTTTTTATGATTACGGTAAATCTTAGTTCTAATTATGTTTCTGAAATAATATTTACAAATAAAATCACACCAACTTAAATGATAATCCCAAGATTTTATGATGTATTTTAATTATACTATAAATCAGTAAGATATTAATTACTATTTATTAAGTATTAAATGGATAAACTATTAAGTTTTTAATTGAATATACAGTTTAGGGTGCATGGGAGTGACACATGTGCCTGATGCAAGCTGATTTACTACGAATGCAGATTTGCATATTGCACTGTTAGCATTTAATATCGATTCTACTCTTCCTCTACTTCCTGCAGTGGCATTCTTCACTACAAACTCTCCTGAATATTTATTCCATAACTAAATTAAAAGGCAAAATACTGTAAATTATTATCATATTACATATTAATATGCCAGCCGTTGCCAAATTTTTGGCATGATAAAACATATCAATTTAAAAAAAATTACATAGCGACCTACTATACGAAAGGTAGCGGGTTTCCGTCCCGCGATGGTCCTAGAATTTTTTTTTTTTAGAGTAAAACATCCTTGGCAAAGCCGTCTCTAGGACAGGACGTAGAGTACAGGTCCAGAGCCTGTGTGATGTCACGGGCTCAAATATCACCATCCTAGTTATTCCTGGATCGGGAAAATAGAGTACTTCCAATGCAAGATCATCCAATTAGCCTCAGTAGCAATATGTGATATAATTGATAATCTTTCACCATATGTTTTTGATCACAAAAAACTTCATTAAGTAATTTGAGAACACGTCATCATCAACGTCAATCATCTACATATTGAATCTCTAAAGAACAATGTAGCACCTATCTTTATCTGTGACAGTGCAGTAACGCAAACATAACACTCCATGGCGTCCGACTTTATTTGTCTATATTTAACTTTTATAAAAACTTTAGTTACTAGGTAACAAGCCTAAGCGATGTCATGAACTCTTTAAAGATCCCTATTCTAATTATACCTGGATAGGCAAAATTTAGGACTCCCACTGGAACATCGTCCGATAAGCCATAGTAGTATAAAGGGACGTAAAAAAAAAAAATCTGGTGCGTGCGCGCAACACACAACTTTCACTTACCAACTTACTGAGATTAGAAATTGACGTTTTTTGCTAAATATCATTTCCCAAAGTCACACATTTTTCTACATTCATATTTTTGTTAATCGTTAAAGCCGTTTTTGAGTAAATAAAAAAAAACCGTGAAAATGATACAAAATTTATTAAGTAAAGTCCCCCCTCCCGTAGATCAATTTTGATGAAATTTTTACAGTCGTATCTCGGGCATATAAATCCATTAAATACCAAGTTTGATCAAAATCGTTAAAACCGTTTTTGAGTAAATAAAAAAAAACACGTGAAAATGATACAAAATTTATTAAGTAAAGTCCCCCCTCCGGTTGATCAATTGTGATGAAATGTTGGTTATCACATCTTTGGCATATAAATACATCAAATACCAAGTTTGATCAAAATCGTTAACACCGTTTTTGAGTAAATAAAAAAAACATGTGAAAATGATACAAAATTTATTAAGTAAAGTCCCCCCTCTGGTTGATCAATTTTGATGAAATTTTTACAGTCATATTTCAGGTATATAACTAGATCAAATACTCAGTTTAATCAAAATCGTTAGAGCCGTTTTTGAGAAAATCGAAAAAAACGTAAAAAGTTATTAAATAAAGTACCCCCTCCCTTTGAGCAAATTTGATGAAATTTTTGCTGTCACATCGCGGGCTTATACATACTCTAAATACCCAATTTCAGGTTCGCACGGTTTATAGTTTTTGAGCTAGTCTGTTCACACACACACACACACACACACACACACACACACAGACACACACACACACAGACCATTTCGCGGGACTTGGTCATTTGGACTCAGGGGACCCCAAAACGTGTATTTCCGTTGAAAACCGGAAGTCGAAAATTTTCACGATCGCAATACTTCCACTTACTATATATTTCATATACAGGTAATTGAAAGTAAAAAACAATAAATAAATTTAAAAAATCTAAATGGAAAAGAATAATTTTTAGGTTAAAAATGGTCAGAGATGGTTTGGGATGGCAGAAATGGTCAAAGATGGTTCGGAGTGGTTAGATATGATCAGAGATGGTTCGGAGTGGTTAGGTGTGGTCAGAGATGGTTTGGAGGTTTAGGTGTGGTCAGAGATGGTTCGGAGTGGTTAGGTATGGTCAGAGATGGTTCGGAGTGGTTAGGAATGATCAGAGATGGTTCGGAGTGGTTAGGAATGGTCAGAAATTGTTCGGAGTGGTTAGGTATGGTCAGAGATGGTTCGGAGTAGTTAGGAATGGTCAGAGATGGTTCGGGGTGGTTAGGAGTGGTTAGAATGGTCAGAGATGGTTCGGAGTGGTTGGGTATGGTCATAGATGGCTCGGAGTGGTTAGGTATTGTCAGAAATGGTCAGAGATGGTTCGGAGTGGTTGGGTATGGTCAGAGATGGTTAGGAGTGGTAGGGTATGGTCAGAGATGGTTCGGAGTGGTTAGGAATGGTCAGAGATGGTTCGGAGTGGTTAGGTATGGTCAGAGATGGTTCGGAGTGGTTAGGAATGTGTCAGAGATGGTTTGGAGTGGTTAGGTATGGTCAGAAATGGTTCGTTGTTGATAGGTATGGTCAGAGATGGTTCGTAGTGGTTAGGTATGGTCATATATTAACTATTTTAGTTCCGGGTGGGGCGCACTATAAAAAATTTTAATTTTTGCATTCCTTTCACACAGGTGTCCATTTTTATGTTATCGCAGGGGGTGTTTTGGAAAAAATATTCAGTTTTTTTCTTAGTGGTGAGGGGGGATGGGCTCTATTATTATTAGATGATTATTATTAGATGGGGGACTATATTATTATTAGATAGTCATATAAATAAATATTTAATTATTAAATAATGAAATACCATTTAGAGAGATATGTATTTATTAAAGCAGTAACGCAAACTTAACACTACATGGCGTCCGACTTTATTTGTTTATATTTATCTTTTATAAAAACTTTAGTTATTAGGTCCCGAGCCTGTACGATGTCAGGGACTCTTTAAAGATCCCTATCCTAATTATACCTAGATAGGCAAAATTTAGGACCCCCACTGGAACATCGTCTGATAATCCTTAGTAGTATAAAGGGACGTCAAAAAAACAACATAAATAATAAATAAATTAAAAAAATCTAAATGGAAATGAATAATTTTTAATTCTCATTATACATGATTATTATACCTAATATTATTTTTTTAGCATACTACATAATATATATTTGTAGATAAATAGGTAGATATATAAGAAAATATAGATTTATAATATTTTATGCGAACATCCCTGATGAAGGCTTAACATTGAGTCGAAACGTCAGTTCACAAATATAATGTATTGCATATTAGTATATAATTAATATATATTATGAAGCAAAGAGTACAATATGCGTGCCGAAAAGGCTCAAAAACGACTCCACGAACGATTAAGAAATTGATGTCTTCGTGTAACCCAATGGCCCCTAACTGTGAAGAAGGTTTCCATTTTTATGTTTAGGGTGTAAAATTGAAGAGAAAAGGGCGAGAATTTTAAGCCTCTCGCACAATTTAATTAACCTACCTTTACTGGTTAGTGAATGAAAAATTTAGTTCGAGCCGTAGAGCTTCCAAACTACCAGGAAGCGCTAGGGTGCGTTTCACTCTATGTTTATTGTCCATTTATTCAGTTTTTAAGGCTTATATATTTTTTCACTGTTCTTCTTAAATTACTAAACAATAAAGCGGAAATAAGTAGTTTCTCCTTTGCGTTAAAAAAAAAAAATAATGATTTTACAGCTCTGCAATGAATTAGAAAACCAACTGGATTCCTTAACAAATAAATATTCAAAGACTAATTGATCAACACATTACATTTAATCATATATAATATATAAGTAAATTTAATGTTATATGAGTGAACATTTCTTTGTAATACAGTAAGTGAATAAAAACAGACATGAAAAAAAAGAGATAACTTGACTGAATATAAATCGAAAACAAAATGTTTGAACTGTTCTTATTTTAGTTATGAAAAAGAAGATGGTTTGATTACTATGTATGATGAGCCATCCAGTTGACTAAATGACTAACTCCAATTGTAGCATGTTTTCAATAAGATTTTATCACCCCTTATAGTTCAGAATATAAAGAAATATGGTTAAATTGTGCCTTCCTTTGCTTAAAATTTATTTTTCTTTTACCATTTTCAATCTCCTATAAAGTATATAGGGTTCCTTTTTTGGGCGGACTCTGCATATCTCGAATCTTAATATTAATACCAAGTTAAAACCGAAGATTCAAGAAGGTGCTAATTTTTCTGTTATTAAAACAACCACACAACTACCGGGCACCCTAGCTAGTATATAATAGATACGATAATTAATTTACATTTCAATTCTCTATCTTACTACCTCTCCCGCGCATACCCCTCCATTTTTCGACTTTTCAATTTTTATCACTAATAATATTCCCCTTACAGCTATGATTATCCACGAAATTCATTTCAATACTTCAGTTTCCATTCCCGTTAATAATGTAGCCTTCGAGGTAAGGTAACTAAAGTATCCCTGGGGTAAGAGCACGGGTTATTCTAGAATGTTTCAGACAAGCTTAAAAGATTCTCAAACAGTCACAAACAGATAGCAGAACAGTCTGTAATTGTTCCAATAAAAAGTCCAAAACTCTTTTCGATCACATGTTTTGTGTTTCCCATTACAAAACATATGATCAAGTAGTTTAAATAATAATAATACAACAGTTATAATTTTGAATATTCATTTTGTTAAGGCAAGTGATTGCCTAGTAAATAAAGATAATACAAAGTCTTGTTTATGGATGATAAACAATGGTTATTAATGTTGTTTTTCCTCAAAGGTTAGTTTACTTTGTGTTACATTCACTACTATGAGTAAGGGTCTCTGAAATTCACTATGTCAAAATAAAATTTTCGTCAAATTTATTTTTATGAGTTCAAACTTGGTCGAAGTGCGGCTCTAACCGCACGTAACATCAATGTTGTTTGAGGTGAAGGAGGCATCAGTGAATGTACAGAGCAGCAATTATTCCAAAAATTTCGTCTTGGAGATTTTGATCTGGAATTTGGTAGAAGAAAACCTTTGAAAAACTACTCGGGACATTGCAAGAGAAGTTAATGTTGACCACTCAACAGTTGTTGGCCATCTGGAACGAATTGGTAAGGTAAAGAAGCTCGATACGTGGATACCTCACGAATTGACCGACAGCCAAAAACATCGGCGTTTTGAAATTTGCACTTCTCCTCTGTCCCGCTACCAAAATAAACCATTTCTTAATCGAATCGTGAGATGTGATGAAAAATGGATCCTATATGACAACATGAGAAGGTCAGGCCAGTGGCTGGACAAGGGTGCAGCACCAAAACATTTCGCGAAACGCAGCATGCACCCGAAAAGTTTTTAGACGAGTTTAGTTAAACATTAACACGTTAGGTGCGGCATCGGTTCCCGGGGTGCGATGTCTTACATTCCCTTCTGAACAGCCGATTTTCAAATAAAAATGTCCGAAAGTCCGAACACTTCTATTACTCAATTTAGTCGATTTTAAATGAGATTGTTGCATTTTAGTGCAGAAAATGTTGCTAACAATTGAAATTCAGTTGTTTTTTAGAATCGGACTCCGAGGTCCAATTTTTGATTAAGAATAGCGTAAATCCTGTACCGGCCTGTCCTGCGCCTATTATGTCTAGTTCCAATCCTTACCAAGAGATAATGCCCTTGAGACGCTCATTTAATTCCCTTTTAATCATCACCGGACGTCCAATATCGTCTGTGGCTCATACTAGCAGTCGAACCCCGGGGACCGATACCATCCAATTCAGGATACCCCTAAAATATGCTGCCTCACCTAAAGTTAAGTTAGGTAGATAAAGATTTTTTTGAAACTGGAATAAAATGCTTCTGACACGTTGGCAACGATGTGTTGATAATAGTGGAAAATATTTTGAATAAATCATCTTAGTTTAATTATAATACAATTTTTTACTTTCACTTACCTATATATGAAATATATAGTAAGTGGAAGTATTGCGATCGTGAAAAATTTCGACTTCCGGTTTTCAACGGAAATACACGTTTTGGGGTCCCCTGAGTCGAAATGACCAAGTACCGCGAAATGGTCTGTGTGTGTGTGTGTGTCTGTGTGTGTGTCTGTGTGTGTGTGTGTGTGTGTTTGAACAGACTAGCTCAAAAACTATAAACCGTGCGGTCATGAAATTGGGTATTTAGTGTAGGTATATGCCCGCGATGTGACAGCATAAATTTCATCAAAATTACTTAAAGTGAGGGGGTACTTTACTTAATAACTTTTTAGGTTTTTTTCGATTTTCTCAAAAACGGCTCTAACGATTTTGATTAAACTGAGTATTTGATGTACTAATATGCCCAAGATACGACTGTAAAAATTTCATCAAAATTGATTAACCGGAGGGGGGACTTTACTTAATAAATTTTGTAACATTTTCACGTGTTTTTTTTTATTTACTCTAAATCGGCTTTAACGATTTTGATCAAACTGGGTATTTGATGTATGTACATGCCCGAGATATGACTGTTAAAATTTCATAAAAATTGATTAACCGGAGGGGGGACTTTACTTAATAAATTTCGTATCATTTTCACGTGTTTTCTTTATTTACTCAAAAACTGCTTTAACGATTTTGATCAAACTGGGTATTTGATGTATGTATATGCTCGAGATATGACTGTTAAAATTTCATCAAAATTGATTAATCGGAGGGGGGACTTTACTTAATAAATTTTGTATCATTTTCACGTGTTTTTTTTTATTTACTCAAAAACGGCTTTAACGATTAACAAAAATAAGATATGAATGTAGAAAACTGTGTGAATTCGGGAAATGATATTTAGCAAAACACGTCAATTTCTAATCTAAGTAAGTTGGTAAGTGAAAGTTGTGTATTGCGCGCACGCACCAGATTTTTTGTCAATACAAAAACCTACATTATTTTTGTACCAACCCAATATATTGTAACACTTATGTGTGTTAAAGAATATTTATTAACAGAAATATACAATTATCTCAATGCCAACGAATTATTACAACTTAAACACTTGAGCAGGTTACAAAATTGATAACGTTATAACACACAATCATATGACTTGAGCTTCACAGTCAAGACAAAGACTTCAACTACGACTGACTCGTTCAGTCACTGCTCCTTAAATATAACCGTAAATAGTCAGGCCTGTATCATTCTAGAACAATGTCGGCAGTTCTCCGCCATCACGGAATGATCTAGACACAAACAGTTCGTTCCAACCGCTTATTTTGTTCCAACAAGCGATCCGGGAGGTTACGCCATATGTTTTTTTTATTTATTTGCTTATCGGTTTAACACTACAATATTATGCATTTTTCTTGATTTTAAAATTTATATATTTATTTTTTATGAATGGATACATAAGTAATAATGTAAGTAGCTTAGCGATATTTACATCAAACCATAACAATGATGATTACAGCTACTGCAGCTAGGTTGGGGCTGTGTTCGGCGTCGCAAAGGGGTTGCATTCCGGTTCGATTTCAGTTGACCCCTGCTCCAACTGACTGCATCATTATTAATAAACCCCCTTCGATCGATTCGGTCCAGGTCGTTCCAGCGTCCCCTTTGTACAAATATCGTCCATGGCAACTACCAATTGGTTTCTATATTCAAATAAACCAAACACAATGATTTAAAATTTGAAAAAAAAATGAAATAAATCGAAAAACGTGACATTAAAATAAGAACGAACTATTTTCTAACACTCATGTGTAAAAAAATAATTTTTATCGAATGAAAATAAAAAATCTATAATGCCACAAAAATAA
The DNA here is from genome assembly GCA_911387785.2 of Aelia acuminata. Taxonomy (NCBI): domain Eukaryota; kingdom Metazoa; phylum Arthropoda; class Insecta; order Hemiptera; family Pentatomidae; genus Aelia; species Aelia acuminata. Next base: position 13,670,699 of record OU426984.1, read on the forward strand.
TTATAAACACAAATAATCGAAAAGGTTACAAGAAGTATCAAGTTGTAACGGCAATTCAATACACACGTAACCATATAATCCAACTTCAGTCCTAAACAAAAAAAGGTCGTGAAAATTAAAGACTCCTTCTGATTACTATTTTTTATTAATAACATATGTTGATTGAACAAAATACAATCAATTAGAAATAATTTGAAAAAAAAAAAGACAAACAACAAGTGTAGGCATTTTTGTAAAGAAATAGTTGGCGACAAAAGTTAAGCGTGGTACAGTTCCGGGGACATTTTTCCAAGCCTCTTGAATGGCATTAAACAAGTTAATGTTCGAAAATGTTTGTTTTCGAACATCGCGGTTTACTTTTCAATTGGGTTAAGATCCGGTGATTGTGATGGCCAATGCAGCACTTCAATATTGTTATCTAATAACCACTTTTTTACAATTTTCGCAGTGTGTTTGGGGTCATTGTCATGCTGGAAAATCCATTGGGGAGGCATCATTTTCATGCCTTCTGGCAACGTAATTTTTTCAACGATTTCTTCATATTGGGTTTTATCCATGATACCTTGGATACGATGAATTGGACCCATTCCATACCCCGAAAAGCATCCCCAAACCATAACGTTGCCTCCTCCACTTTTCACAGTCTGATTCTGGTTCTATCGAATTAAATTTGCATCCATCGCTAAATAACACTCTTTTCCATCTATCTGGTGTCCAATTTTGATGCTGATGGGCAAAATTTACAATTGAAAAAAACAAAACAAATGAAAATAAACAAATGAAAAAACGAACGGACGTCATAAGACCAATTTACCCGCGTTAACAAGACAACAATTATCCAGAATTGGATTTGATGGGATTCGAAATAGATAATTTAAATATATGTATAGAAAAAAAAATAACAATGAAACAACATAGTTAAATTAATTATTATTGATAATCAATGGTCATAAAAATTACATAATTTTTTTAACACGTTAGGTGCGGCATCGGTCCCCGGGGTCCGATTTCTTACATTCCCCTCTTAACAGCCGATTTTCACATGAAAATGTCCAAAAGTCCGAACACTTCGAACACTCAATTTAGTCGATTTTTAATGAGAGTATTGCATTTTAGTGCAGCAAAAGTTTCTAACAGATGAAATTCTGTTGTTTTTACTTTCACTTACCTATATATGAATGTATGTATAGGCCCGTGATGTGACAGCAAAAATTTCATCAAAATTGCTCAAAGGGAGGGGGTACTTTATTTAATAACTTTTTAAGTTTTTTCGATTTTCTCAAAAACGGCTCTAATGATTTTTATTAAACTGAGTATTTGATCTATTTATATGACCGAGATATGACTGTAAAAATTTCATCAAAATTGATACACCGGAGGGGGGACTTTACTTAATAACTTTTGTATAAATTTCACGTGTTTTTTCTTAGTTACTCAAAAACGGTTTTAACGATTTTGATCAAACTGGGTATTTGATGTATGTGTATGCCAAAGATGCGATAGCCAACATTACATCAAAATTTATCAACCGGAGGGGGGACTTTACTTAATACATTTTATATCATTTTCACGTTGTTTTTTTTATTTACTCAAAAATGGCTTTAACTATTTTGATCAAACTGGGTATTTGATGTATGTATATGCCAAAGATGTGATAGCCAACATTTCATAAAAATTTATCAACCGGAGGGGGGACTTTATTTCATAAATTTTGTATCATTTTCACGTGTTTTTTTTTATTTACTCAAAAAAAGCTTTAACGATTTTTATCAAATTCGTCATGTTTAATGAAAATTAGGTGTTCTTTAATATCAAGTAAGCTTTATCATTATTAAAATGTTCTGAGGGGGCTTTTTTTTGGGGGGGCCTATTTTGTTTGTTTGTTTCCGATAAAGTACCTTTTTTTTTTGTTTATATGGATAAATTAACTGTCTCTTGTTACGCCTAAAAATAAGAAATGGCTAAGTATGAGATATGATAAAAATAAAGAAAACATAAAGAGGAGAAAAAAATAAAAATATTCAGTCATCTCATAAAACTCGTTGAGCCCACACATGCGGAGTACGCCTTTAATGACAGACCATTGTTCATAATTAAAGGCGTTCTGTTCATTTGAGAAGTGGCAATTAACAAAACTCATTAATTTCTAATCTTAGTAAGTTGGTAAGTGAAAGTTGTGTGTTGCGCGCACGCACCTGATTTTTTTAGAATCGGAGTCCGGGGTTCGATACAGGCCATAAGTAATAAAACAAGACTACTGGACGGCATCACACTTCCGCGTCCGATAATATTGCAAATAATATCTTTAATACTTCTTACTAAGTCTGTAAGTATAAATAAAACTTGCTGATATTTGCTTTATTTATATTATATAAATTCATTTCTTTAAAAAGATTTTTTTTCTGATCATTGAGTATGTGGTTGTAAAGCAATAAAAGACTCCTAACATTGTTTTAACATTGCAAAAATTATCAATATGGATGGTAATTCAAAATTCCTGCAGTTTAATGATATTTTCGATAAAGTACGGTGTAAATCCTGTATCGGTCCCCGGAGGCCTGTACTGCACCTGTTATTTCTAGGTCTAATCCTTAACATGAGATAATGCCCTTGAGAAGCTCATTTAATTCACTTTTCAGTAAAAAAATAACGCTTTCGTCAGAGCATTCCCATCGGACCCCGACGCCCGATATCGTCTGTGGCTCATCGCTGCAGTCGGACCCTCAGGACCGATACCGTCCAATTCAGGATACCCCTAAAATACGCTGCCGAACCTAATGTGTTAAATAAAATATTAATTCAAAAAGCAAAATAAAATTGTACATATTGACAATTTTTGATATTCCTGAATGATGGGTAGCGTATATGTGGCGTGATCGAAACGTCGGCCATATACGTATAGCTAAATAAATTGGCAGGGATGGCCGAGTGGACAAACACGTTATTAAATACGCATTGCCTCTGACAATCAACGTACAATTGATAACGTGAAGGTAGCTAGAACAAATCCCGAAGATAGGGGACATTATACAATTCTTTGCATTAATCCCCCACCATCTTCACCCGTATAGTCTAAAAGACCAGGATGGTGAGGACTTAAAAATAGATAAATAACTTTATTTATTGATTTCAATTCATTCGCACATGCCTAGCGCTTCCTAGCTTGCATTTATAGCTCATCAAAAAAGACATAACAACTGAAAACCGTTCAATCCAATATTTTACTACTACCAAACGCGTTTATTAATAATGACTATTAACGAACGCTCCTTTGAACGTTAGTAACAAAACACTACATACCGACTTACAATTACCAATTCAATACTACATAGCAACCTACAATACTAAAGGTCGCGGGTTCGTGTCCCGAGGTGGCCCTGGGATGTTTTTTTTGGAGAAAAAATATTTGGTTGGCTGTGCCGTCCCTCGGATATGACGTTAAGTAGAGGTCCCGTCCAGTACGTCAGGTACTCGTTAAAGATCCCTATCCTAATTATGCCTGGACAGGCAAAATTTAGGACTCCTACACAACAAACAAGTTTTCATTTAAATAAAAAGGGTGACGGTTGATTAAGGGGCTACGTTTGATTTGGAAAATATCTGAGTTGAATTGGAAAAGGTCCAAATAGATTTGGAAATCACACCTTATAATATATAATCACATCATGACACGAATGAAGGCCAAGAAACAGTGTTTCCTTATACTGCACGTTTTTTTTTTTTTTAAATAGGAGTTTGACTGCGTGTGCTTTGCGTTATATTACATCTTTAATATATGGTAGATTTCTAGACAAATATACATATTTATTATCATCCATATCACCGCCATTAGCATGTGAAAGGGCGTAGAACTCGCTTCCCCCACAACTCCCCGCTATTGTTGACAGCCTGTTTTTGTGGTGGAGGATCTTGCGAGAGATTGATCACCAACAGTAGTCGAATAATAATGCTCCCATCTGAGAGCTCTTGTTCCAGAATCGATGGGCGCCTCTACTCCGTCTCCCCTTCGCTTTCTTCTTCGTCACATCTCTTCTAGGAGGAAGGGATACACCTGATTCTGTTTCAGGAAGAAATGGAGAGTGAGGAAAAAAAAATGCATATAGTAATAATAACGTGGGATTGAGACATTTTTTTAGAAAGAAATAAGAATTCACAACAACAAGCAAACAATAAAAAATCAGATTAAAAACAACGTTATAAAATGTAACTACTAGTAGCAATACACTAAAATAAAAGGAGGTTACAAAAATCTGGTGCGATCCGCACAACACACAACTTTCACTTACCAACTTACTTGGATTAGAAATTGACGTGTTTTGTTAATGCCACTTCTCAAAGTTACACATTTTTCAAGATTCATTTAATTATTTTTGTTTGTATTTCTTCTCTAAAGTACTTTAATTTTTTACTTTCACTTACCTACATATGAAATATATAGTAAGTGGAAGTATTGCGACCAGATTTTTTTTTTTTTTATTGTTCAATAAAAGTTTCTATTTGTGATAAATCGGCAATGCAAGCATAATACTCCATCGCGTCTGATTTTGTAATTCTCTACGTAGTTTTTGAAAACTTCATTTAGTTACCATGAAACAAATAATTTCCATTAAATGAACAGAACATCTTTAATTATAAAGCATTGGTCTGTCATTAAAGGCGTACTGCGCATGCGTGACTTCAACGTGTTTTATGAGTTGACGGAATAGTTTTCTTTTTTTCTCCTGTATATGTTAACTTGATTTTTTTCATATTTCATATTTAGCCATTTCTTATTTTTAGGCGAAACGATAAGCAGATAATTGAGGAAATCGATAAAAACATAAAAAGTTAAGAAATAAAGTACCCCCTCCAATAGACTAATTAGTGAAATTTTCGCTGTCACATCGCGGGCATATGCATATACAAAAAATACTCAATCTCTGTCTCAGGGGATCCAAAAACGCGAATTTCCTTTGAAAACCGGAAGTTGAAATTCTCAAGATCGCAACACTTTCAATTACTATATATTTCGTAAAAGTAAAACGGAGTCTTGTTGAGCTTACGCTTATTTTTATGAAAGCATTATGAAAATCAAAAATAACAAGTCATCACAGACAAACATAAAATTATTTAAAAAAAGGGGTCATAAACATAACAGAAATAGTTGAAAATGCAAATAAAGTAAGTCATATCTAGAACTTTGCTTGTTTGTTATGATTTGTTACTTTTTGTTTTGATTATCTTTATCTATATAAAAATCTCGTGTCCCGAAGTTTGTCGGAGGTAAAATCAGAAACTCACAACCGATTTTGATGAAATTTTGCACATTGTGTGTAGTATTGTCCAGCTTATAAGAAATTATTGTTTTTATCTCGATTATTGGCCTCAATATTTCTTTTTTTTTTTTTTTGGAAATTTAATGCTTATAATACTACAATTGAGTGTGATTATTATTTAAGTTCTATACATTTCCAACAGATGGCCGAGTAAGTTGATTTATTGATACAACACTTAATTTTCATTCGATATTTAGGGGTGTAAGCATAAATCTACTTTTTCCGATTTAGACTAGGAAAATCCGTGTTTTTCCCATGAGCAATTATGTGTCGCCTTTTCACGTGTGGGGAAAGCACCGAATCTATTTGTTATAGTAAAAAACAGATTAACCAAAATGATTGTGCACCCATCAGTATAACCTCCTGATACGATATCTCATATCATCATGTGTTATATTCTGAATTTAATTAAGATTTATTATGGCAAAAGATTAATTTGGTATATTTTTGCTGCCTATTTTGATTGTACTAAACCTTTATCCAATTATATCCTTTATTAGTTCCTTTTACATGTGTCATTCATAAATGCATCATGGTGAAATATAAAATGTAAATAATAAAAACTTCAACCCTTCCGAATTCTTTACCAAACGATTTTAAATTTGGAGTAAAGTTCTATTTTAAATCCCGTTGGTTTTAGATTAGCTGAAACGTTTTTATCTTTATCAGTGAATTTTGATTTCACTCTATTAAAAAAAATAGGATATGATTAATTCAACGCATTGTAACTACAGCAACGCGTGGTCGGGTCTGCTTATACTTAAAAAAAGAAGCATAACCTCAACGAGGCTGCTTTTCAGCTTTTTTAACCCTTCTTTTATTTTACTCTATTATTACGAGTAGTTACTTTTCGTAAAGTTGTTTATAATTTGAGTTTTTATTGTTTCTTTGGCGTTGTGAAATTATTATTTTCGTATAATAAAACTAGATGAAAATAAATATATAACATATAATAAAAACAAGGTTTAAAACAATCTAATTTTTCCCATAAATAAATTATTTTATTTCACGTTTTGTCGTGGAAGTAAAAACAAGTATTTTATCTCAATTTAAAAGATCTTGAACTAGGTCTTAGTGTGGTTATTTCGAATAAATTGCAATGAATGATAAAAAAAAAAAAAAAAAAATCGTAAAAAAATAAGGGAAACTTCTTCCCTTAAATAAAATAAGTTCCCTAAATACATTTATTTTATAACGACGAGTATTTATCTGGAATCATTTTTTAACAGGAAAAAAACGAGATTCAATTTAGATTGCCACTGTTTCTTTTTTTAATTCAAAAGAAAAGTTTTCCATTACTCGATGGAAATAGAATAATTTCTTAAAGGTAAAATAATCTTTTACCTAATAATAATAATAATCTAGTTTAAAAACCAGTAATCTAATATTTATTATGCCGAGTAAATGTTTGATATAATTGAATACTTTGCTCTAAGTTATATATATATATAGTTTAATAATCTCTATCACTGAATCACTTTTTAAAAAGGACTTTATTGAAAAAATACAACTTATAGACTATGGACTACTGCTAGGACATAATAACTAGGAAATTATTTACAACTGATTGAACAGACGGTCAAGGAGACGACCGGATATATAGGAGTTGAGACAGGAACTGTGTCAGCGTTATTAGCCGTCAGCGAGCTACCTTAACTCCTCCTGGGGGAAGATCTTGCAATACTCCTGGATTGCTAGATTTACAATATTTTGACCATGGTTGGTATTGTACCTTATAGTTGGTTACAACTGGTGATAGTTTTGGAACATTAGAGTAAGATACAACCATTTCCGGTGCTGTGGGATTGATTACATTATTCTTCTTATTACAATAAAAATATCCAAATATACAAAATATTATAAACATTACAATACTTAAACTAAAATACCATTCAATAGAAATAAAAGGAACAAAGGAAGTTTCAATAAAGGAAGATGAAGAAATATTTACATTTTTCATTAGTTCTAGCTTAAAAGATTTATACAAAGGTTTAAATTTAAAGTAGAAATTATGATTATAGGTTTTAGGAAAATTAGAAATACAATCGTCATGACTAACACTAATAAGAGCTACTTGTGGTAAAAAATATAGTGTCATTGTGACAATTATCAAGTTGAGAAATATTATAAGTAACATACATTTTTATGTAATCATTAAATACAATGTTAGTGGTACAATTTACATAAGTACAATAGGTGAAACTAGAATTATTAATTATATTTAGGATACACTTATTTGATGTTTCTCTCATATTTTTACAATAGTACTCATTATTAAATATGCAATCTGCATGAAAATAATTATTATCTTTCTTAATAACTAGTTGTTGATCTAATTTTAATTGCTTAAAGGTATTGTTTATGTACATTGGTACTGGAATTATTAGAAATCCATTATAAGATTGCTCGTGAGTAGGCAAACGTATAAAAACATGAAATGTAGAATTATAATAAGAACAGTACATTTTAGTATTTTCCCATATAATTTCAATGTTTTTAGAAATTAATGTAATATTAGAAGGTACATTGTTTATAACATCAGTCATTAAACTAGAATGAATTATTCCTGACTTGCAGAATTCCATTGAAAGCAATAGTGCATTTAATTTATTTTCTAATAACTGTGTATGCATATAGAAATGATAAGCTTTGTCTTCTCTATTTATTTCATTAATAGAAGCTTGAATCTTTTTATAATTATTATCTATAGTTTTTACATCTTTTTCATATCTATTAATCAATCGTTTATTTGTATCAATTATGTTTTTCTCATTGATATTATTTTGAACTGTGTTACTTAGTGTCTTTTGGATTATTTTGTCGTAGTATGCTTTATCCGAAGCATCCATGTTCCCGGTTAACCACGATATCGCTGAACCGATCGCGTTAATTAATCCTCTTTTTGTTCTAAGGTTATTAATATTTTCTGGGGTATATTTTAAAATTCGTAATTGATTTTCTACAGTTTGTATGTTATTTAATAAGATATCATAAATATCGGTTTCATTAAACTGTTTTAATAATGTATGAAGATTACTAACTTCCTTGGAAATTAAGTCTGTCCTGTAATAATGATATGTTTCATAGTAAGTATCAATGACTTTAATGTTATTTGCAGTATAATGAAGAATACCTGGGGATTGTGTCAGATCTTGTATTTTTAATGAATTACATCGGATGAAGAGTAGTTGAAGAATGATTAACATCTTCATCTGAAACACGAAAATAAGATTTCTTCTTTTTATTAGGACGCTTTACATTATTGACATGTTCTTTGTTAATTTTTAATTTATGATATAGATTTTTATTTTTACTTTTAACTTTAGGAGTTTTTACATAAATAGTAGCTTCATCTAATTCTGGCGGTTCTTCCCTATTTTCGTTAAGTTTATCTGTTCGCTTCTCCTTTTCATTAGTTATTTTATCATGCACCATTTTTTGTAATTTATTTAAGTGAGTAAAATAATCATGTATGTAAATTTCTTGTATATCTTCAGTTTCATAATTATTTTGAAATTTACCAAAGGTTATTTCATTGGGTGTTAATTTAAGATTTTGATTAAGTGAATTATTGTAAGCAATTACACTTGTTTGTACAATTCTATCAAATTTATATTGTTTATGTGAATTAGCGTTAAGTCTTAAAATTTCTGTAAATGTGGCGTGACATTTATTAAGTGTTCCAAGTGAGTTAGAGTGATTTCTACTTGTATAATGAATTTCTATTTGTAGAGATTTACAAAATTGTTTGACCAACATATTGTCGAATTCTTTTCCTTGATCGCAAATTATTCGTTCAGGGGGAGGATATAACATGCAGTATTTTTCCAAAGCTTGACAAATTGTCATGGCATTTTTTGAGTTTATAATTTGTACATAAAAACGTTTTGAAAACGTATCTATGCTTGTGAACATGATATGCCTATCGTAAAAGAATAAGTCTATCATTATCTCTTGAAAGGGTCTCTCCGGTGTGTTGGTTAATTGGAATTTAGCTTTAATAGGTTTCCTATCATATTTACTTACTTTACAAATGTCGCATTGATTAATGAGTTCGGTAATTTTATCTTTCATATTCGGAAAGTATATTTCTCTTTTCAGGTGTTCATAGGTTTCTAATATACCACGATGGCAAGTTTTGCCTATATGGTAGTTTATTATTTCTTCTTTCTGTTCGTTCAAGTCCGTAATGTCTCTGCATAGCAATGAATATCTCTTGATTCTTACGGTCCTAAATTCTTTCTCGATTATTTTTGTGATTTCGTTAAAATAAAATTCTAATGTTTGAGTTGTTGCTGCAAATCTAGATGCACAATATATTCCATAGGTTTTTCCTGGTTCTAAAATTTCCAGTAGCAATCGGTTGATTTCACCTATGTTGTTGATGTGCAGTGTGTACCTAAATTTTTCAAATATTCTATCCGTTTCAACTTTATTCGTTGAACTCTTTTTGACTATTATCTGTCTTTTTTCTACGTTTATACATTTGTCACTATCGACTATCCAAAAACGTTCGTTACTACTGAGTTGAGAATGTTGGGTCATTATACTCTGATTATCTTCTGGATTTCCATCAGTTTCCTCTGGGAGTTCAAGATCAACTATTTCTTCTACAGAAGTTCCAGCGTTTCCTTCGGGACCTATTCCTTCTTGTAACAGTTGCTCTATAAATTCTCCATAATCTGAAGATGAAGAATCAGGTATATCTATCGCGGGTGTTTCTTCAGTTTCCACATTTTCTATGGCGTTAATTTCATTTCTTCTTGAAAGTGCATCCGCTACATGGTTTATTTTACCTTCTATATGCTTGATCTCAAATTCAAATTCCTGCAGTTTCCAAATCCACTTCATAATTCTAGAATTTCCATTTTTCATAGAAAATACCCATGTGAGTGGTTTGTGATCTGTTTGCAATAGGAATTTGGATCCATATAGGTAAGGTTTAAACGACTGAGTAAAATACACGATGCTCAATAATTCTTTTTCAATCGTCGAATAGTTTTCTTCCGTTTTGGAGAGGACTCTTGAGCCATAAGCGATTGGATGATCTACTCCGTTTATAACTTGACTAAGCACTCCTCCTATTGCTTGATTAGATGCGTCCGTCGTTAAAATGAATTGTTGGTTCCAGTCAGGATAGGCCAATATAGGCGTATTCGACATCATGTTAATCAAATTTTCAAATGCATCTCTAAATTGCGGAGTGTTATATTCTTTGGTATTGATGGCTGCTGACAATGGTCTTGTAATTTTGGCATAATTCTTTATGAATTTGCGATAGTACCCAGTCATACCCAAGAACCTTCGGAGTGATTTTTCATCGTTTGGTAATTTCATTTTTAAAATGTCCTCTATTTTCTTTGGATCCGTTTTCAAGCCGTTTTGTGTCACTATATATCCTAAAAATTTCAATTCTGTTTTGAAAAATTCAGTTTTGTCCAACTGAATGCTTAGGTTATGCTGTTTTAAACGCTGTAATACTAGTCCAATGTCTTTTAGATGTTCTTCTTCATCTTTTGAATAGATGATTATATCATCTACATAAGCCATTGTCCTAGGTAGATTTGCTATTGCCATATTTATCATTCGTTGAAATGTTGGTGGGGCATTACAAAGTCCAAAGGGCATCCTTAAAAACTCGTAATGACCGTTTTCCGTGCTAAATGCTGTTTTAGCGATAGAATCTTGATCCAATAATATTTGATGAAACCCTGATGTTAAATCTATAGTGCTAAAATATTTTGCTCCTTTAAGTCTATTTAAGACATCTTCGATATTTGGCAAGGGGAATTTGTCTTTTACTGTTTCTTGATTTAGTTTGCGATAGTCTATGACCATTCGCACTTTTTTTATTCCGCTTGCATCCATCTTTTTCGGCACTATCCATAGTGGCGAATTATAAGGAGAATTGCTCGGCTGAATAATACCGTCTTTTAGCAGTTTAGAGACTTCATCGTTTATTTGTTTTTTGAATTGCTCGGGATATCTATAATTCCGAGTATAGATAGGATTTTCGTTTTTAGTTACTATTTTATGCTTTAATAAATTGGTAGGTTTTAATTTTTCATTTTCTCTTTTTATAATTTCTCCATTTTTAGAAATTAATGCAACTAATTCATCTGTAGTCTCCCCGTCAATGTGATCATGCCTTATCACATTTCTTATTTCATCTAAATTTGTCATTAAGTGACATTCATTAGTTTTTTTATGATTGGAATGGTCGAATTTAAACACCGTATTGCCGATCACTATGTGATTATCTTTGCAATTTACTGAAATGTTCAATTCTTTCATCGTTTCATAACCTAAGAGAAAATCATACTTATCATTAACCGGATACACTAAAAATTCAATTTTCTTTTTAAGCCCTAAAGATCCTGTCATGTTTAAATTTACCGAATATTTTCCATTATCTATTCCGGTCGGTGTTGAAATAGCAAAAGGTTGTTCAGTTGTTTTTATATTATATTGTTCTATTATTCTTGGGTGAACATAGTTTTTAGACGCTCCTGTATCTATTAACCAAATTTTATGCGTAAAGTCTTTTATACTGGGAAGTTTAGATGTGTCAGGTAATTGATAAACAGGATTTATTGTTCTAGTTCCTCCTCGTACGTTTGTATCGGAGGCGATTCGTTGTCGTTCTGACCTAATTCTAAAAAATTATCAAAGCGAGTTGTTAAATTATGAATTTCTTCTCTTAACTGTTGGTTCTCTTGTCTTAATTGCAAAAGTTCCTCGTTTTCAATGTGATGTGCTTTGTCGGACACAGTTCTCATTGAAACCGTTTCTGGTTTTTCTGTCTTTTCAAAATTATGTTGTTGTCTAAATTGGCCTGAATTAGGTTTGTTAAAATATTGACGTTGAGCTTGCGGACTCCATTGTTGGTTGTATATAGGTTTTTGATAATTATTTTGGGGTTGATAATTATTATATGGCCGTTGATGTTCTTGTCGCGGTTGGTAATGTTGATTATGATATTGCGGATGTTGATTATGATATTGCGGATTTTTATATTGAGTAAACTGCCGTTGGTCTGATTTATGTTGCGGATGTTGTTGTTTAAGTCTAAATTGTTGCTGTTGTGGTTTTTGATTATTAAAATTTTGTTTTTCTTTTCGAACTCCATATAACTGATAAACGACTGTAGAAAATGTATTTTTAAGTGAATTTTTAATATCCTCTAAGTTCCTATAGATTATATGCGTAAATTGTCTAGTGAGTACCGGATGTAAGTTAAGTACTGCAGTGGTAGCAATTGTCTTATCATATATTGTTAAATTATTACTTTCGTCTTCCGTGTAAAGTTTAGTTACCAAATCTCTACGTTTTTCAATAAGCCTGTTAATATAATCTACTGGATGTTCGTTATGATAACTTTTTGAATCTAAAATTTCTTTAAGAATAAGTTCCGTACTTCTAGAATCATAAAATTGTTTCTTTAGATAATCTAAAAGCTGTTTTACATTTTCAAATTGTTTGTCATAACACAAATCTTCCGGTTCACCAATAAGTTTAGATTGAGCTTGTATTAAAATAGATTTTTCATTAATTAGCCTATAAGCATTATTACTCTGACAATATTCTTCCACTAAATATTCTATATTAGAAATATATTTAATAAGTTTTTGTGGGTTTCCATCATAGATGGGGACTATTTTAAATTCGCTAGGTGTGATTCGAACGTTTGGGTTCATTGTGAGTTCAGGAATATTTCTATTTCTATTTAGTATATCACTAAGAGGCATAAAATTATAAAAGTAAAATCTTAAATTATAAGTAGTAAGTAAATTTTAAATAATAAATCTATTAATATGAAACATAAAATTATAAAAGTAAAATCTTAAATTCTTAAATTAATCTTAAATAAACTATCTTAAATTCTAACCTGTATTTTTCTTCTAAGAGGTCCTTGATAAGTTTTTATTCAGGATGAGATGTATTCGAGTATCTTGACTTGAGTTGGATCTAAAAAGACCAGCTAGATTCCTTTATTCCCACGATGTGTTTGATGAACAAGTTCCTCAGTGACTACCTCGTTTCTTGAAATAAAGTTGAAGAATTTCTAAAACAGTTACTGAATAGTAAGTGTTATAATACCTTAGTCTTCTTGATTAAGAGAATCTTCTATGATTTCTTGATTGAAGTTCTAAGTCTGCTTCTTCACGAATTAAGCCCTCAAGTCCCTATTTGGGCGCCAGTTTAATAATCTCTATCACTGAATCACTTTTTAAAAAGGACTTTATTGAAAAAATACAACTTATAGACTATGGACTACTGCTAGGACATAATAACTAGGAAATTATTTACAACTGATTGAACAGACGGTCAAGGAGACGACCGGATATATAGGAGTTGAGACAGGAACTGTGTCAGCGTTATTAGCCGTCAGCGAGCTACCTTAACTATATATATATATATATATATATATATATATATATATATATATATATATATATATGTAATTATATGTAATATATAATATATAATTATATGAGTTACATAGGTAAAATTAAGCTAAGTGAACAGAAATATAAATGTATAAAATACATAGGTTGTATGACTGTATATAATTCAAATGAAGAAAGAGTATGAATAAACTTACAACGCTGCTGATGGATACTGCTATATAACTAAATAATTATATTACTCTAATGTGCAACTCTAAAGTTCAGGACTGTATTTTTCATGCATTAGATGCTTAAGTTATTAAACTTAAAAATTATTACTCTGATGTATTATAGTATTTAAATGTATAATTAGTACAATTAATGTAAGTGTATTTAGATTGAATAACATTTGTCGAGATTTAGGACATCTGATTTCTTGTTTATTAGTTATTTCCCTAGGATCTTTTAATGGGAATAAAAAATCCTTAGCTATGCCGTCCCTCGAATAGGACGTAAAATGGAGGTCACAAGCCAGTACCTTGACAGGTAGGTAGGTACTCGTTAAAGATCCCTATCCTAATTATACCTGGATAGGCAAAATTTAGGACTTACACTGTAGCATCGTCTGATTAGCCTTAGTAGCATAAATGGACGTTAAACAAACAAACACTTACATCGTTTAAATTATATACAGTCTTCTATATATAGACTATATACTATATAGTCTATATATATACTATATATAGATATATAGACTATATACAACTACTGCGTATTTTATATTACTGTTAATTTAGTTTAATTTTACCTATGTAACTGATACAATTCTATTTCAATCTGTATGTCCATTGTAGAGCATGATTAGGAGAAAAATAGTCTCGAAAACTTGCAATAAAAGAGTTGTTTATAATTGAACCTCAAGAACCCTATTATAACATACCTATTCACTAAATAGCTCTAATGCATTTACTGGGCATGATAAATATTAGATTATTGGTTTTTAAACATATCTTACCTTTAAGAAATTATTCTATTTCCATCAAGTAATGGAAACCTTTTCTTTTGAAATAAAAAAAGAAGCCGTGGCAATCTAAATTGAATCTAGTTTTTTTAATAGTATTATACATAGTTTTTTATTATCGATTAACATAAATAAACTATAAATAAACTTGCACTTCCATAAATTAAATAAAAACCATAAGAAACCGAACCAAATAGCTCCCACTACAGGCAAACAAATGATTCGTTTAAATTCGATTCTCCAAAAATAATAATTTTAAACGACATAAAGAAATAATAACTATAGAAAAATATAAAAATCGGGCAATAGACAAGAAATCAGATGTCCTAAATCTCAACAAGTGTTATTTAAACTTAATAAACTCAAATTAATTTTACTAATAATACATTTAAATAATATAATACATCACAGTAATAAACTATTTATACATTTTAATAACTTACGCATCTAATGTATGTAAAATACCCATGAACCCTTTTGCGTTTACTCCCTTCACTACGGCATTTACAGTCCTGAACTTATACTAAATATAGTTTGTTAGACTCTATACACCTATTTATATAGTATATTATATAGATATAGCAACATTATAAGTACATCCATACACTTTCATCATTTGAATTATATACATTCATACAACCTATGTATTTTATATTTCTGTTCACTTAGTGTAATTTCACCTATGTAACTCATATAATTAATTATATTCCAACCTGTTTGTTCATTGTAGGACACGATATGAGAAAAATATAGTCTCGAAACATCGCCATAATATACTTGTTGTTTATTAATGACTGAACCTTAAGAACCCTATTATAACATACATGTATATATATGTAATGGCGATGTTTCGAGACTATATTTTTCTATATTCTATAGTTTTCTATATATATATGTATATATAATATATATATATATATATATATATATATATATATATATATATATATATATATATATATATATATATAAAGATATAAACTGGAAGATGGCTAAGCTGTATACGACCTCCACCGGAATATTATATTAAAGATATAGAGCTAAGGATTTATTTTATTGACATCCTCCCCCCCCTCCCCTGCTATTGCATATGGCGTCGTACATCTTTTATTGCACATGCTAAAGATCCTCTTCTTTCCAATATCCAGCTTTTTGTGTTCCCCTCACGAACTTCATAGAGGTGCCTATGTATTTGCGGGTCGCACATCACTCTCTCTCTCTCTCTCTCTCACTCTCTCTCTCTCTCTCTCTCTCACTCTCTCTCTCTCTCTCTTTCTCTCTCTCTCTCTCTCACTCTCTCTCTCTCCCTCTCGTGGGTAATACATATGAAGGGGAGATCCCAGTGTTTTCCTATCCACTCTATAACAAACAAGGCATAATCCTCCGAGAAATATTCAATTCCTAAGGCCTATCTCAATTTGTTTTCTTCTCCCCCTGGTCCTTTGTTATTGATAAGTAAATATTTTACCGAAAGCCAGGTATCCTTAGGGATCGTCCTAAAGCGAATTCTTTGTAAGATACAATTCATGTTTATGAATGAAACAATATCATATGGGATAGAATATGAATATACCAAAAATGAAATAATGTTGGTCTGTAACCGCATTACTTGAGAACTGCTGGACGGTTTGGACTGATTTTTTTTTATTAAAATTTCCCTTACTAACAGTCCAAGTCACACGGAAACGAAAATTCGAAAAGTTGCCGGGAAGTTGTCAAAATTGTGTTATTCAGGCATAACTCGAAAACTATGGACCTAAAACATAACCCAATGAATGCCTATGCTTGTCGTAAAGTCTAGACTCAGAAATAAATATTTTGTGGCTAGATCAATTTTTTTTGGTATATTTTTTTAAAACTCGGGATATATAAAAAAGAAAGCAGTATAATGGTTTTCTTGTTTTTTTTTCTTGTTTTTTTTACTGCTAATTGGAGTGAACGGTATAATGCTTGTCTATAATCTTTTAAAATTCGGAAGAAAAAAAAATTCTTTAAGATCAGCGAGAGACTGACAATTTCAATTATCAATTTATTTTTTCGTGAAATTAAAAAAAAACCATGAAAATCTAAACTTTAGAACTTTTTTATAGCTTTATTAAGAGTACATAAGCCTTACTTTTAAAATTAATAAAAAAAAAAAAAAAAAATACGAGGTGCGCCACATTACTTCGAAACCTGGACTTGGTAGTTTTTGAATCTATAATAATTTTTTTGAAAATAAATATGACTAAATAATGCTTATAAACCTAAAAAGAAAAGAAAAAAAAAAAGAAATTTCATTTGGATCCTCATCACAAGACTGATGACGACTTTCTTCCTGTTTATCCCCTCCAGCTTCTTTTAGTAAGAATGTCTAATATTATCCTCATCCAGGATTTGAATATTTTAGATATCCGAAATATTTTTTTAATCAAAAAATCTGAATTACCGAGATTCAATGGGTTTACGTTAAGAATCGCTGGAATATTTGTCATTAGCATTATGGAATAAGTAGTTTAAGTTTGAAACTTTGCTAAATATGACATTAAAATGCTATTTTGAGGCGGTTTTTGACTCAAAACATCAGGCTTATGGATAAAACATCGTTTGATCTTATGATATCACTTTTATTTTATTTTATTTTTATTTTTTGGTCTTAGCAGGTATCGATTCGAACCATTTACCGCTTAACATCCCAACTATTCCTTTTCAGTCCTGAACTTTAGAGTTGTACATTAGAGTAATAAAGTTAGTCAGTCTCTATTCATTTGTGCGGTTTATATAGCAATATCATTCAGCAACATTGTAAGTTTATTCATACAAATTTATCGTTAGAGGTCACCTGTGGTGTAGTGGTAAGCATGGCAATCTACAATACTAAAGGTCGCGGTTTCGTGTCCTCCGGTGGCCCTACGATTTTTTAATGAGAGTAAAAAATCCTTATCTACGACGTCCCTCGGATAGGAGGTAAAATGGAGCTTCCGAGCCTGTACGATCTCAGGTACTCGTTAAAGATCCCTATCCTAATTATACCTGGATAGAAAAAAAATTAGGACTCTCTCTATAGTATCATCGTCCAATTAGCCTTAGTGGCATAAAGTGACGTTAAACAAACAAAAAAATATTACTGTACAATAAATGACTGTAAATATAAAGTTGTATTTCTAAAAGTGTTTCAAGGGAACATTCTTAGTTCAATTTATTGGTTCTTATTGACAGCCATAAGTATCCATGACGTGTACAAGTACAACTGAGCTTAATTTAAAAGTACTTTTTTAAATTTTTACGGCTCACGAATCTCCAATTATTTGCAGATTTTCGACAAGGATCAAAGACAAATATACTAGGGCATTAGCATCCAACAGGGACGGGACATGCGAAGATTGAAACGGTAATGGATACAGCCATCAACCAGGACGAACGGCCATCACACACACAGTAACACTTCGGCTCTGCTCTCCGATTGATTTAGGGTCCATAGCTCACCCAACGTTCCCAATTTCCAATGTTCTTCCGTATATCGATGTCCATATATATATATGTATATATATATATAGTCAAATATATGTATATTTATAATATAATTATTTTCTTGTGGGTACCACGTTTATAACTGTCCAATAATTATAAATATTTAATTTTTACTTTCACTTACCTACACACAGTGGGAAAATTTTGTCATTTATTGGCCAAAAAACCATAAATCCTGATCAAATGACGATAATCGAATAATTCTATTTTCATTAAAGAACATGGGATTTTTTTATCAGTGAAAATAAAAATACCATCACCAGTTTGTATAAAATCGTTACAGCCGTTTTTAATGTAATAAAAAAAGACCCTGAAAATGAGACAAAATTTGCTCACTAAAGTACCCCCTAGGTTTGATAAAGTTTGATGAAATTTGGTAAGTCACATTGCGGGCATATACATACATAAAATACCGTTTAATCAAAATAGTTCGAGCCCTTTTTGAGAAAATCGAAGAAAAACGTAAAAATTAGACAAAATTCATTAAATAAAGTACCAAATCCGTTTGAGCTATTTTGATGAAATTTTCGCTGTCACATCGTGGGCACATACATACAACAAATACCCAATTTCAGGTTCGTACAGTTTATAGTTTTTGTGCTAGTCTGTTCGCACACACACACAGACCATTTCGCGGAAATTGGTTATTTAGACTCAGGGGACCACAAAACGTGTGTTTCCGTTGAAAACCGGAAGTCGAATTTTTCACGATCACAATACTTTCCCTTATTTTATATTTCATATATAGGTAAGTGGAAGTAAAAGACAACATTAAACGCAGATATTTTAACATTTAATAGCAAACTAACATATTAATGCTTGGATAAATATATAACATAGCAATGTCCTATACGTCTGGTAAATATAATAAATGTTATAAAAAATCGTATTTTATCCCTTAATTAAAAACATATGTATATGTTTATATACACTAAATTCTCCCTTATCCGGCCAATGTCAGTCCTAGCAACGCAGGATGAGTCAGAGTTTAAAGTATATATATACACAGTCATATAACAATAAAGGGATAGTGGACATAGGTGACACAAGCCAAGGCTAAGAACTATTAAAGAACGTATTTATCCTTCAGGCTACCTGTTGATAATAAATCAGGATTTGGATTTTTTATCCCCACTAGCGAGCGGATCCTGAATGATATTAGAGTCATCAAGAGAGCGATGATTGATGAAGGGCTCACCTGGATGGTAAGGAGTCGCGTGCCACCTGGCGTGCTCCTTGGCTCCCGTGCCACCTGGCGTGCAACTACGCCCCCGTGGCACGCTCCTTTGTCCAGCAACAGTTGGCACTTCCTTAGGGGCCCCAACCGTCTTTCTTCTGTTCATTCGTACCGCCTTCCCATTGTCGGGGGTACGTTACAGTTCTTGGATCCGGAGGGGAGCCGAGCCTATTGCGTGTAAGGCTCTGTCATCATAGGCTAAGGTCGGTATTGTACCATTGTGCTCTATCTGGACAATGCAAAGAAGCTTCCTCAGGTATTGAGTCATCTAAGCCACGCGTGATTAATTCAATAAAACCGTTATTTCATAATATTTATTTATTTATATATAATTTCAGGCTTTTCGACCACCTGGGTCATTTTCGTCCAATAATACAATATTCAATAGTTTTACCATATGGCAATATTTATTGTTAAAGTGCCAGATTTAGTTATTGGCACCCAGTAGATTTAATTGTTAAATCTTCCCTATGGTTAGTTTGTTAAAGTCTTATTTAATAGATGACATAGAGGACCCTTCAAACATTAGATTCATGTATATCTTGAAATAAAATTAGGACTTTTATACTTATTTCTTTAAGTTAAGGGTGGAGTGTCAATTACTGTACAGAGTGTCAATAACTGTATGGTTTACCCTACAATGCAATAAAATTACCATAGAATCACCATTTAATACGAAAGTACAATACAATACCATCTCATAATATTTATTTAATAGAATGAAAATTAGATAATTACATAATAATAATATAGAGGTGTGTAATGGTCAACTGTTTGCTTTATGAAAGGAAGATTAATAGTCAGAACTTTTAGTCAAAACATTTTTTCTACTTGGTTATTTTTATACTATAGCGGGGAAGCAATAAAATTCTCAGTGTCGTACAAAATACAAAAAATAGGAAAATTGAAGAAGCAATACAAATAAAAAAAAAACATAGAAAATAGACACAAAACATCTAAACGACCACTATACTCATATAAAAAGCAATTGAAAACAAATAAAAAACTATTAGGAACAAACCCAAAACAGATAAATAAACATAGAGAAATATGATGAAGGGGACAAGATAATCTGAGTCCCAAAGACCACAAAGCAACCAAAGTTTTAAAATGTGACAATGAGATTGATCTAGAGCCAAATAAATGTTAAAATACCCATATTTTAACATTTACCATGCCCACATGACTGCTGTATGTGCATTTAACCCTCCGGAGCACAGTGGGACGAATCGCCAATCTAGGCGGAAATAGTTAACATCAACGAAGTGAAAAAATCTTGTCAATCTCTCGAAAACAATAGTCTAGCTAAGGCATTTACAAATTATTAATCACTTTAAGCAAGTATTAACAGAATAATGGGGGTTTGAATACGGTAGTTCCCTCATAATGCTTAGTCAGCTTATTTCCAAATTATATTGTAAAACCAATATAATCATAGAATGGTTCGTGTTTTTTTGAAAAAAATTTATGGTAGGCAATAGAAGACGATTCAGAAATTAGGTTTATATAAGTTCTTGGTTCTTTAAATGTGGATATAGTACAGAGTACCCTCCTTTCTTTTCAATAGTCGATAAGCTATATTTTTTTCTTATAAAAAAAGGGGTTACTAAAAATCTACACCGATCTACATCGAGATATTAATACAGAATATAGTCCACACTATATAGAAGTAAAGTATTCATTATGAACTGCTAATACCTGCTAATAAAGGAGTACGCTTTTTTTAAAGGTATAAATCTCTCATTGTTGAGAGCCTATATTTTTAATATTTCGAGGCTATACGGAGGTGCTAATGAAATTTATTGATATATAGTAAACCAGTTTCATTGGAATACATTACTGAAATCTCCGAAGCTATGAAAAAACGAGATTCGTTGACCATAAGTACAACAATTAAAAGCAAATAGCAAGATTTTTCCCTTTCTAGGAATAAGAAAGAAATAAAGCATGAAAACAATAGTATACCTTAGATATTTACAAACCATTAATCCCTTAAAACAAATACCAACGGAATGAAAAAAGAATAAACACGCCAAATTCGTCACAATAAGTCAGTTAATTTGAACATCTTATTGATAAAGCGGCAACATAGATCAGCGAATTTCATATTGTTTTTGGAAAAAACTTTATATGTACCACGGTGTAGAAGACGATTCGGCAAGTAAGTTTATATGTATTTGGCTTTTTAATTGTGATTGTACTTCTTTATTTCCAGTAGTCAACTTAGTAAGCTACTTAGTTTAAACTACTGCTTATTTAATTATTGTTAATAAAAATGCGATAACTAAAAATCTATAACGACTTAGACATATAGACAGATATTTTCACAGAATATAAGAACCTCTGGCATTTTTCATTGATTCGAAAATGTCTAAAAAAACCTATAATATTACTCGTGAAAGAGCGATAGGTATAGGCCATAATATTTACCCCTCATATTATAAAATAGCCATGGCTAAAGTAAATTGCTACCACAACGACATTTCTTTAAGTATTTCAGAAACTCGAGTTGATATTAAACTAAAAATTGTATTAGATTTGACTGGTAAAATACTGATACTTTCACAGATTGAAAATTTTGAGGAAAATACTCGTACTGCTATGAAATATCACTTAATAAGCAAATGGGGAGGAGATGGCAGCTCCGGACATAGCAAGTATAAACAAGGATTTGAGGACACAAATGATGATGAGTCATTGGTAGCATATTCATTTGTGCCATTAAAATTACACGAGTGGGGAATGAAAATAAAAATGAAAATCCAGAAACGCATTACCAAAAGATGTACTTTCCTTGCTAATACCTACAGATGTCGATAACAGTAGGTTGATGTTAGATTCTGAAGAAGAATCTAACCTGGATTCATATACATCAGATTCAGATGATTCGGAATGAAAATCAATTTTTTTTACATTTCGATGTTAGAATTTAATATATAATTGTTTAAAAATGTATCTTACGTTATTTTATAGTTAATATGTTTTTTTTTCTTTTTGAATGATTGAAAATTGAAGAAATGAATATAAATGGAATTGCTTTATTAATTAAAAATTTCTAAATAATTTTATATCGGTTTTTAATTTTTATTTTTTTTTTTTTTTATTTTTTTTATTTTTTTTTTTTTTATGAAACCATTGCAAAAAACCACTACTTTGACTTTTATTTATTAATTCATGCTTAAATGCAATTTTCTAAAAGCATTAATATGAAATAAGTCGCTTCCAGAATTATTTCCCCCCAGATTGGCGATTCGTCCCACTGTGCGGAGGGCGCACTGCGGCATTTCGACCGCAATCTGCATATTTGTCAAAATATTATAAATACTAATTGAATCAGTGAGCTGAGGGTCCCAGGTATTTGTAGACCGACATGTTCTGATAGCATTAGACGGTCGTGCCCGCCGTCTTCAGGTTTTCCTCGGTAGTTATACTGCCTTATTTGCAGTAGGTCTGCAAGTGTGGTCCAAACACCGCGGCGCGCCCTTTCGTGTTACGGATTCAGACAACCTCTGCTGAATTATTTTATCCTTTTCTGCACTTTCTTCACTTATTAAAATGCAAGTATTTTGTTTTTTAAGTTGTCTAATATTGTTTGAATTATTTTTACACATACGATTATTTTTAGTCTTGTTTTACTAAATTAGTATATCGTGAATTTTAGCTGTGTATTTGATTATTTTCTCTTAAAACCTTGACCCATACCTCTATGCCTATGCTTATAATTACAATGCTCTATACCTGATGGGTTCACTCTGACAGCATCAGCCAAAGAGCACTGATGAGGATCTAAAATTTGGGTCGAAACGTTGGAAAAAATAAAATACATGATTCTTACATATTAATGCTATTCATTTTAACCTCACCCCAATTCCTCTTCATAATAACAGCGGTAAACCATATTCCATTATTATGATAAGCAATTTATTATTGTATTATCTTTATACATTGTAACCACCAATTGTAAGTTGTTGTTTTTGTTTTTTTATTGCCAAAGCTATTTAATTTTTTTTTTCTTTTTCCCATCCTTTTCTTTATGCTACTTATAATTTTCATTCATTAAAAATAGTATAAAACTAAAAAAATGAGTACAAAAACAACAAAAAAAAATTATTGCTTATTTTCTAATAAAATGTATAAAAAACAAAGATGCAGTCCAAACACCGCTGCGCGCCTGCTGATGTAACTCATACATAACAATTTTGAAGATGATAATCGGCAATAGAACAAATGACTTATAAAATAGGTAATTATTATACTAATATAAAAAATTAGAAAACCTCATATGTAACTCAACTATTGTGATAAAACGTAATAATAATAAAAAAATGTTAAAATATGGATAACCCTAAATGATGGGCCAAAATATAATATAAAAAAATGGAAGAGACTCCTTCATTAAACAAAACATTTTTTATTTGGAACCACAACGTTGTGTATATTCTCACTTTTATCTTATTATTAAGTACAGATGTACACATTGTGTACACTATACAATCTATATTGTTGGTTTTTACAATTTTACACTACCTTTTACATTTAGTCGTCATGTAGTCTTTCATTTCAAAAGTTTTAGATTTTCCCAAAATAAACCTTTTGAAGTCGGCAAACAAACCCCTAACACCTCTAACCTTATAATTTTTCCCTCAGTCTCTGTATTAATATGGACTCAACAAGGTAAATATCAGATTTTATTCTATCATGCTAACCAGATACTTATTCAAACATTCATGTATAATTTTACTATATTTTATCATCAATTATCAATTATCAGTTTTGTAAAGTATTCATGTGATTAAATTTACCATCAGTTGGATTTGTTTTCTACTATTTTGTTACTCCTTGTTGTAACTATCTATGATTAATAATTTCAGGATAAAAATTTAATTGTCATCTTCTAGCATAGATACTCATATATTTGTCTTCTTTTTAGCTCTGACGATGGCTTTCCAAATAAAAAAATGGTTGACTGAAAACAGTGACAATTAATCATCCTTTAATAATAATAAAAACTTAACGAACCCAGAGGTTCGATGCCGACAACCTTTAAACCTCTATCCACCGTCCCGCAGAGATAGATATCTCTCAAAAAACACAAGATTAACGTTTAAACAATTCTAAATAAATAAAATTATTAATTTTATTTTTTTATTTCCCCCAACAATTTTACATAATCCGCACCTATCCAACTCCTTTACACCCAATCCCCTCAAAGCTTCCTTTTATTATTATTAGGAATATAATTACAATATTCCTTATATTACTTAGACACTCATATCAAGCAGAAGTAGCGAACTGAAATTCATATTCCAAATACATGACATGTAAGAACCTGTAATTATTATTTATCCAATAAAAGCCAAATCCTTCCCTAATTTCTAATAATCACTAAATAATAAACAATATCAATAAAAATAATTGTATAATTATCTTTGAATGAGATTTTGAGAACTAGGTTTATTAATCAGTGGTTACATACAGTTAATTGACCATTATTACTAATGTAAATGTAAATTATTATGATTAATTTGTATTGGTGCTATTTAATGTGTAATTATGTTTTAATTATATATGATTAGTATTATAATCTCTGATGAAGGAGACACATCATGAGTAAATTGTTTTGTTAAAACCCAAAAAATTATGTTCGCAGTGAAAATTATCAGAGATAATGATTCTTTTTTTTGTTCGTTCTATTTTTTTTAAATATTATACCTTTAATTTAATTATTATACCTAAGCCTACTATTAATTGTTGTGGAATAGGAAAGGATTAAGAAATGTTCACTAAATTTCTTAAATTTTTATATATAAAGATAATCAGCGAATTTTGATGTAACAAGCATGATGAATAATGCACTAATCTAATTGTTTGCAACATTTTTTTTTTTTTTTTTTTTTTTTAACTTTATTTCTATATTCACGCCTGTCTTAACTGAAAGACAATCAGTGAATTTGCTGAAATTGTGAGACAATATTGGCATGATAGGCGTGGGGAAGAATTTTGCCCAGCGGCACCTCTTCCTGTCTTGATTTGCACTCAGGCAGGGAAATCACCGGCTCCCTTTTAGTCTTCAATAGGTGTTATCGAGCATGTGGGTAGGCCAGTGCTTAATGTTTGGGCGACCTTTGATAATTGCTGTAAAAGGCTAAAAAGAGGCTGTATAAGGTTATTCAAGCTTCTAACCAAGTTGGTAAGTTGCTCTGGTAATGAGTTGTTTTCAGTGAGCTGTGCCGGCTGATTGTTTCTCTTCCTCTTTTCTGAAGATTCCTGTTGTTTTTGGGCTGGTATCCTTTTACTAATTGGTCTTGCAGAGCGCTGCTGGTAGTTTGATTCCAGCTTTGAAGGACCCGAATGAGGTTGCTGCTGTTGTGGGAGAGGCGGAAACTCATCTATCGGCGGAGGGACATTGATTTGTGGACGTTTTCTTGGATTCCTGGCTGCTTTCAATTCTTTCAGAGCTGGAAATCCTCTGTAGCTAGCAGGATGAGGTCCACCACAATTGGCACACTTTTCTTCGGTTTCTCTTGGCTTGGTGCATTCAGTGCTTTCATGGCCTCGACCACATTTTACGCATTTTGGTGCGTGATTGCAATAACTTCTTGTGTGTCCGTATTGCTGGCATCGTATGCACTGGAGAATGATTTTCTTTTTCCTAGGTTCTTCGATTATTACGTGAGTATGGTAAATAAATTCGATGTCAAATATTTTTTCATCATATGTTGATTTACTTAAGTCAACGAAGAACATAGGTAATGGTATTTTAAAACGAGAGATAGCATTTACTACGTTAGTGGCTTCGTAACGAAAGTTTCCTAATTCTTGTTTTATGATTGAGACTGGAGTACAAAAGTTTGCAACATTTAAAAAAAAAAAATTATCTGCCTCAGACCGCCTCTGAATCTATTACTACACATTTATTTTTGTGATGGAAATGGTTGGAGGGGTTGTAAAATACACTAAAGGTGTGCTAACATGTATTGTGCCGTTGCTTAGACCCGAGATTCAGGTCTTCATCAGGGCTGTCGAGTCCACTGGTATAATTACTTTTTTATTATTATTTTATTTTCCCAGTTTTGGTTGTTTTAGTTCTAAGGAAATTGTTATTATGATTTGATATTGTTTACCACCTGTAATTGGGCAATTTGCCTGTAGGTGGAATTTCATGTATAAATGAAGAAATAGCCCCACAGCAACGACGAATTTAATCTTTTTTTTTTATTGGGTACCCCTTCCATATGTGGCATAGGGTTGGGGGGGGGTGTAACTCTACAGGTGTAACGAACCTATTCCAAGCATGGTGGAAAGGTAGAGATTTATTCCATGGGTACCCCAAGTACGCTCGGGTGTCCCGGCCCAAATTGAAAAAAAATCTAATTATGGGACTATTATTTAAGAAGTTAAAGAATAACAGGGAACCGAACTACGAGCTTAGAATTTCTACTAGCACACACTACCAATAGGATAATAGATAAACGCCTAATTATGAGTTTAGTTGTAAAATTAGGAGCGCTATCCTAACTCAAATAACAAATTTAACTTTTGTTCGACAAATTTTTTTAGATATTTACTTTTAACACGCAAAGACAACTTCTCGGAGCATAGTAAATAGTGTCAATACAAATATCTATGGACACATTCTTCACGATTCAAAAAATCAACAAATACATAAAAAAAAAAGGTTCCTATTGTTGCCAGTCACAATGACACAAACGCAGGCGGACAGGAAACGTAGGTTGTGTTGGGACGGAGGCACCTGGGATGGCAGACAAAGCTTGTACAATAGTTTCTTCAGGTGTCAGTGATCCAATGACTATCACCTATCTGCCTCAATAGTAGGACCAGGTGGCACTCCACTATTAGGTGGCATTCCACTCTCATTATACAGGTTCCATTTCAAAAATAAGTGAACAAATCGAGTGATTGTAGACAGTCATACCTCAAATTTGTTAAATTATTTTATTTGGCTTTCGCATTATATATACCTATGACATTCCTACAGACCCCGAAACATTAACTGCAACCAACACACACGATACAACAATTTTATCAAAACACTATGACCCTAGACTGGATGAATTAAATGTACAAAACCACTTAATGCATTTGAAAAAAATCTGGTCCGTGCGCGCAACACACAACTTTCACTTACTAACTTACTTAGATAAGAAATTGACGTGTTTTGTTAAATATTATTTCCCAAAGTCACACATTTTTCTACATTCATATCTTATTTTTAATCGTTAAAGCCGTTTTTGAGTAAATAAAATACCCCGTGAAAATGATACAAAACTTATTAAGTAAAGTCCCCCCTTCGGTTGATCAATTTTGATGAAATGTTGGCTATCACATATTTGGCATATACATACATCAATACCCAGTTTGGTCACAATCGTGAAAGCCGTTTTTGAGTAAATAAAAAATCACGTAAAAATGATACAAAATTTATTAAGTAAAGTGCCCCCTGCGGTTGATCAATTTTGATGAAATTTTTACAGACATATCTCGGGCATATAAATAGATCCAATACTAAGTTTAATCAAAATTGTTAGAGCCGTTTTTGAGAAAATAAAAAAAAAACACGTGAAAATGTTACAAAATTTATTAAGTAAAGTCCCCCCTCCGGTTAATCAATTTTGATGAAATTTTTACAGTCATATTTCGGGCATATAAATACATCAAATACCCAGTTTGATCAAAATCGTTAAAGCCGATTTAGAGTAAATAAAAAAAACACGTGAAAATGATACAAAATTTATTAAGTAAAGTCCCCCCTCCGGTTGATCAATTTTGATGAAATTTTTACAGTCATATCTCGGGCATATATATAGATCAAATACTCAGTTTAATTAAAATCGTTAGAGCCGTTTTTGAGAAAATCGAAAAAAACTTAAAAAGTTATTAAATAAAGTACCCCCTCCCTTTGAGCAATTTTGATGAAATTTTTGCTGTCACATCGCGGGCCTATACATAAACTAAATGCCTAATTTCAGGTTCACACGGTTTATAGTTTTTGAGCTAGTCTGTTCACACACACACACACACACACACACACACACACACAGACACACAGACACACACACACACACACACACACACACACACACACACACACACACACACACACACACACACACACACACACACACACACACACATACCATTTCGCGGGACTTGGTTAATTGGACTCAGGGAACCCCAAAACGTGTATTTCCGTTGAAAACCGGAAGTCGAAATTTTTCACGATCGGAATACTTCCACTTACTATATATTTCATATATTGGTAAGTGAAAGTAAAAATATTACTCACTTTCGAAAATTAAATAAAAACGATAATAAATCACATCACATAATATTCACTCTCTGACGAGATACAAGCCCATCAGTTAATATCGGCGACCACAAAATTCCTCAAACAGACAAAGTACGATACCTTGGACTAATATTTCATAGAAGGATGACTTGGGGCCCTCAGGTTAAAATGAAAAGACAAGACATTAAACAAGCGACTGAAAATATTATACTCACCATTTTCAAAAACATCAGAATAAAAATTGAATAAGTTGAAGTGGCCCTTGGTTTTTTTTTTTTTTTTTTGGGAGTAAAAAATCCTTGGCAATGCCATACCTCGGATATGACGTAGAGTGGAGGTCCCGAGCCTGTACGATGTAAGTTACTCCTTTGAGATCCCTATCCTACCCTATACCTGAATTGGCAATATTTAGGACTCCCACTGTAGCCCAGTCAATTGGTGCTCAAAAGTGCCTGTTTCAAAAAAAAAATTAGGGTAGAAGGTCTCTCGACGGATTCTTATGTTTTTTTGTGTGCTAAATCCGAATCTGAAGTTTGCCAACAAAAAAATGACGGCTTCACATTGAAAATCGCAAAGAAACCTGAAAATTGTGGACTTTTTTCACAAAATCGCTTGTAAGTTGAAAAATATGCATCGTAGTGAATTTCTTATCATTTACAAAATTAAAGTAGACAAAATTTTCTTCAAAATGCACTGGTCACTTTTAATTTTTCAGTGCAGGGCACCGCCGCTAGAGCGCGCTGAAAAAGAGCAACTTTTTGGGACTTAAGCAAAAACGAGGGAAACTCAGCCCTATCTAGCCCCAGACGCTTTCTTCTCCTATTTCCTTCATGAATACGTGTTTTATTAATGTTCTATGGTGGTTACAAGATTACGGAGCCTTTGAAAAACATTGCCCACGGAGTGGTAGGAATTCATAAAGGACCGATCAAGCCGTTTTATTTCAAAAATTAAATGAAATGAATATAATGAAAAGGAATGTGATAGCAATTAAGTAACTATTAATACATTTTTATTATGACTTTTTTATTATTTATTTCAGAAATTAAAAGAAAAGGAATGTAATAGCAATTAACTAATAATACATTACAATTAATTTCAATCCTTAATTGAGCTTCCTTCTTTTTGGCCCCGAAGGAGTATACTACTCCTTCCGTAAGGAGTACTACGGTTGCCGAGCAGAAGGCCCCGGTTGATCGCTATCGGTCGGTAACTCCACTGGAAAAGGAATTGTACATATTATTGTACACAATACTATCAGGTATTTAATTGGAAAACTGTTCAAAACCCAGTGAAATAGGGTGTATTACAAACATGCAGTTTACCTTCTGGTGAAGCCTCCGCTATCATTTTTGGTGATACGACCGGGATGGAATTGTCAGGATTCTCGGACACATCTAATATAAATTATATAATTATAATTTATATAATATTATATAAATCGTAAGAATACACTAGAGGGTGAAGTAAGCGAACTTCATTGGAATAAGATGGTGTACAAAAATGGTATTTACCTTGTGCTGATGTCTCCAGGATCGTAGGTGGTGACTCAACCGGAGGAGGGTCATCAGGGTCCCCTTTATTGTCCATGTCGCTTGAGTTGTCAACGTATAGCATTGTAGACCCATTTTTTACTAATTTTACAGCTAAACTCATACCTAGGCGTTTATCTAGTAGCCTATTGGTAACGTGTGATATTAGGAAGTGGAAATTCTAAGCTTGGTCCACTCTTAAAATCTCGTGTCACGATGTTTCACGGGAGTAAAATCAGAAACTAACTAACCAATCTTTATTAAATTTGGCTTATTGTGAGTAGTTTTGTCCAACTTAAAAAATAGGATAATTTGTATCTCGATTATTGGCCTCAATATTTCAAATGAAATGCTTATTATATACTATAACTAGCATTCCCCGTCGCAGCTTTGCCCGCGAGCCTTTAAAATCAATTCTGTGATTATTATCTTGGTATTGATTTAATATAATAAGTTAACTGATGTTAAGGAGGTTTAGTAGAATCGAATATTCCGGTAGGTGGAAGCTTGGTTGAAGGGGGAAGCTGCCGGCTCGGTAGAAGAGAAGGAGACGCGCAATGGAGAGAGTTCACTAAAACCGCCGAAACAAAATATTGCTTACTCGTCGTGAACACTTCATTTTTCGGCTTTAAAACATTTAAAACTAACAATAGGTGTCCGTTAGAGTTACACGACAATTTCGCCATTTAAACCCCTTTGGGGTTACATTTTTGAAATTCCTTACTTAGTGGTTACCTACATCGCGTTTGATATCTAAATTCCGAACTTCAAGTTTCTATCATTAGTAGTTTTTGCTCTGCGTTGATTCTGTCAGTCAGGACAAAGCCTCTTATATATACATATAGAGATTGAGTGTGATTATTTGTAAGTTATATAAATTTCCAACAGATGGTTGCGTAAGTTGAGTTAATGACACAACACTTCATTTTTTTAAAACGGGTACTGGGTAAGCATCCAGTAATCAAATCTAATTTTTCCGGCTTTGGCTAGGAGTATCCGTGTTTTTCCTTGTGGGAAATCATGTGTCGACTTTTCACGTGTGGGGATACTATACCCGGATAGGCGAAATTTAGGACTCCCCCTGCAGCTTCGATTGATTAGCCTTAGTAGCATAAAGGGGCGTTAAACAAACAACCTACATATAATCATAAATGTAAAAAATAAGAAGAAATGCTAGTGGAAGACAGAAGTGCTAAAACGTAGAAGGAAGATGCCATAGCACAGTTGACTGGCTGAGGACCACGTGCCCTGACATGTGGCGGCCTAGCAGAACAAATTACGACACATGCTGCACGCTACCCTGCTCGACTCACTCAATTAATCCGTTTGTTTTAGACACCTCGCGTGTTGATGCCTTCCAAATTATATAATATCGCTGCTATCCCTCAAGTATCATTAGTATTGTACAGATATTTAGAGGGAAATTAAAGGAGATTTATTTTTGAATGATTAGTTTGTTTGTTTAACGTACATTTTTATGTTACTAAGGCTAATCGGACGATGCTACAATGGGAGTCCTAAATTTTGACTATCCAGGTATAATTAGGATAGGGATCTTTTACGAGTACCTGACATCGTACAGGCTCGGGACCTCCATTTTACGTCTTATCCGAGGGACGGCATAGCCAAGGATTTTTTTACTCCCTTTATAAAATCCTAAGGCCACCACGGGGAGCGAACCCGCGACCTTTAGTATTGTAGGTTGCCATGCTAACCACTACACCACAGGTGACCCCCTGACTGAGTAATGAAGGTTAGAGGAAGCTACGTATATTTAAAAAAAATATCCTCCATGATTTTAGAAAGGTAAATTCTTGGTTCGTTAATATTTCTTTTATTTTTTCAGCTTAAAAGCTTTTTGATACATTGTTCATTTGAATGGTGGAAGATTGTTGACTGTAGATGTAATGAAGAGGAAATGATTGGGGGTACGGTCAAAATAAAGTAGCACTAATATGTGAGAATTACATATTTTATTATAGCCGACGTTTCAACCAAAATTTTATGCCATCATCAGGGCTAAATGAGAAAAACAGCAAAATCAGAGAAATTATATAAAAAAATATTATATGTATGTGAAACATCAAACAAAATTAAATGTATTAGACAAAAAGTAATGAAAGTAATAAATGAAAATGAGATTAAACTCAAAATAGTTTATCTGAGGTAATTTTTAGTTTTATTTAGTATACATAGTATGTTAATAAAATTCGTTTATAAAATATAACGTAGGCATCATAAGAGAGAACTCAACCTATTTAAAAATAAGTGGACAATATACCATGGATATGTAGTAATACGAGCAGACACTGCCACGCGCTTCTGTGGCTCAGTAGCTATAATTGATTATATCCAATTCTATTTAATACAGTCAAATCAAAATGCACTGATAAAGATAAAACGTTTCAGCTAATCTATAAACAAACGGGATTTAAAATAGAACTTTACGCCAAATTAAAAATTGTATGGTAAAGAATTTAGGAGGGTTAAAGTTTTTATTTTTTACTTTTCATATTCGGCTATATTAAGTATTAATGATCCATTCATTTAGCACTTAAAAGATTATTTCAGCAGACGTGAGATTAAATATAAATAGCACACATATTAAAGGAACTAATACAGAATATAATTGTATTAGTGTTTAGTATAATCAAAATAGACAGCTAGAAAAAATGTACCACATTAATCCTTTGCCGTAATTCATATTAATTAAATTCAGAATATAACACATGATGATATGAGATATCGTATCAGTAAGCTGCATGTTCTTACAGTACCTACTACTTATCAAAACATAAAAATTTAATTTTATGAGTGAGAAAGATAACGTTAATTTATATAATTTTATATTTAAATTTACATTTTTTTAATTATTATTCACAATTGCTATTTATCATAGTGCCAATAGGTGCACAATTATTTTGGTTAATCTGTCTTTTGCTAAAACAAATAGATTCGATACTTTCCCCACATGTGAAAAGGCGACACAAAATTACCCATGGGAAAATCGCGGATTTATATGGTCCAAGCCGGGAAAAATAGATTTGGCTGCTAGATGCTTACCCACCCTAAATATCGAAAGAAAATTAAGTGTTGTGTCAAAAAATCAACTTACACCGTTGGAAATTTATAGAACTTACAAAAGAACACACTCAATTCTTGTACATAATAATCATTTAATTCGCAATAAAAGAAATATTAATGCCAATATTGGAGATAAAGCTATCCTGTCTTTTAAGTTGGACAAAACTACAGCCAATGAGTCAAATTTATAAAGATCGGTTGGGCAGTTTCTGATTTTATCCGTAGTGACACGAGATTTATATATGATTTTATATACGATTATTTTATAAACAAGGGGCGATCAAAAAGTTTTGCAACTAATCTACAAAGAAAATAGACTCAAAGTAGGGTAAATAGGCGGGGTGTGCAGTTGACCTTTAAAATTGACCTCTTAGCTAAGATGGGGATGGGCGGGCGGGGGTCTTTCCTAAGGGGCTGTGAGGTATGCCAAGCCCGCAACACAGTTGATTCTCTGTCTCTCTCTCATACTCATTGCTCGGTGTCGCGACGTACCTCGCGACGAGCTGGTGTCATTATAATGTTAGTTTATTTTTATGTCTAGGTAATGTAAAAAGCTAATTATCATTTGAATATGTTTTTAATATGTTGATAGAAAGTTGGCTAGAGCAGACCCGTTCGCCATATAATTGACCAATTTTTTTATTTTAAATAATCGATACTCGATGAAAAAAAAACAGAAAACAAAAAAGAAACATTTTTCCTTCCCCCAAATTTCCTTCTAGCCACCACCAATCATCAGTTTAACATGGGACGCCCGACGTGTAAGAACTTTAGATATGAGGAAGATCGATTGTTCACATTCGTTTGCTGGACGTCACCGCTGAGTCCCCTGATATTGACGTCGCGGAATGTGTGCCAATGGACTTGAGCATAAATACTTATACTCTTTTTTTAACTTAAATGAACTCAAGAAATATGTAATAATACCCATGTAAATTGTAATTTGAGCTATATTTAATAAATAATTTTTTTTGTTATGACTATGGATTTTTTTTTATTTACTGACCTTTTTCCTAATTAATTAAGAAAATAGGAATAAGAAAAAACTCTATAAAGGATTTAATTGATTTATTTAAAACAAGGATTGACAACAATTTCAAGTATAATAGTATAATTAATAGTTAATGTGTTGCGGGCTTGGCATACCTCACAGCCCCTTAGGAAAGACCCCCGCCCGCCCATCCCCACCTTAGCTAAGAGGTCAATTTTAAAGGTCAACTGCACACCCCGCCTATTTACCCTACTACTCAATGCTAAAATTATTATAATTTTTCAACATAATCCCCCCTAACATCAATGCACTTATTTCACCTGTCCTTCAACATACAGATACCTCGGAAAAAATCTTTTTTCTACGTCTTGCACATGCACGACCTTGTTTGAACTCATTGAACCACCTAGTATGTGTAGAAAAAGAGGGACAATCATGACCATATACATTCACCATTCTGTCGTAAATATTTTTTACAGAACGCCCTTCTTTACACAAACATTTAATGACGCTTCGTCGAAGTCACTGGATATCGACATGTTTACAAAGGCACTGCTAAATACTGACGGACTCCTTCCTGATAGAAAAGCTATCAGGGACAAAAGAAGGATTAACGGAATAAGGTTTGTTTATACCTAAGTTGCAAAACTTTTTGATCGTCCCTCGAATATCTATATAGATTTATCAATTTTATCAAATAACCATATACACATAAGATAATATTCTCCAGCATTAAACCGAGACCTTGGCTGAAAGAAAAGCCCCTTAGCTTCAACTGCCAATATAGGTTTTTCATCAAGGAAGGAAAAGAAGGTGGCTTCCAAGAAGCAAGAAACGGTTTTAATAAAGATGCTCGTAAACAATCGGAAGCAATCTAACTTCGAGCTTTGTTCCTTACGAACTGGGTCTTGTGTTGTTAGTACCTCCCCCCCTCAATTCTGATTTAGGGGCGTTTTCCTTTGTCCAGGCTCCCTTATTCAGATTGGAATTCCCTTATTGGCTTCCAGCTAATACTATTTAAGATAAAACAATGAGAAATAAATAAATAGCTATATTGTGAATTGTACTTATTACTGTTAAAAAAAAAAAATCTGGTGCGATGCGCGCATCACACAACTTTCACTTACGAATTTACTTACGAATCGACGAGTTTCGATAATATGTAATGAAATATTAAAATTCTTTACATAAAACCTTTTAAATCAATCAAAACCATATAAACACACACAATGTTTACATAATCATTTTGTAACTAAACCAATTACATTTCAAAGATCCTCCTTTTCATACATCGGAAGCTTCTTTTGCGTGACTTTCTTGATTGTTTCTTGAAACAGCCTCGTTTTAAGCAGCTGCTATCATGTGGGTATCCCATGATCCAGTTGAGAATTTCAAAAGTATACCATAACAAAAAGTAATTAAAATAATTTTCCGGTGGGTAAAATCATACTGAAACGCATTGCTACAAGTTATTACTAGATTTTATTATTTTTTTAATTTTTAAAAGCAATTATATACAGCTAACTCGTAGTTTAATATTCTAAAGTAAAGAGAAAATCGCGCTAAAATAATTCATTTACACATCTATTTCGGATTGTGTTATCTATATCATAGGTATTTAAATTTATTTACCGAATCTTTTAAGGTGGTCGAATCTTTTACCGTCTACTAAAATTGTTTAACAATTATAAATTCATTATTTAAAAATAAAAAATAATTATATTTCAACATATAATATTATTGGTAAATTTTGGCAAAGTCATAGCTAAATAACTTCTCCGCCTGTTTTTCGGTGCAGGAGAAAGGAGAGGTCAGTAAGATGACTAAATTATTGTATTAAACGGTATATTTAGGAAGATGCGATTAAAAAAGGATTAAAAAGTAATTAATAATAACATTAACGTTTTTACGGTTTTTTTCGATTTTCCCCAAAATGGCCCTTACGATAATGATTAAGCTCCTCATGATGGATGAGTATCAAGTATTCTTAAATATTAGTTGGATTTTATAACCATAAATATGTTATGAAGGGTCTTAAATGGCAAAGAAAATATTTCTATAAAGTATCATTATGTTTAAAAATAAATTGTTTATAAAATACTAATAATATTCTTCATAAATGTGGAAGAATCTTATAACTTCTTAACTGAAAGATATGACTGAGATTTTAATTAGAAAAATAGTGATATCACAGAATTAATTTTCTAGATTAGAAACTCAAAAATATAATGTTCCTCGAACAAAAGAAACTCCACGCGGTCTGAGATTCTGAAAGTCAAAAAGTCAGAAATCCCCGAAACTTAAACAATTCTCATCTAACGAGATCGCCCTCTGTAAGAAATAAGGGAAACGAAGAGTAGTTTAGAAAATAAACTCACTCCGCTACAAGTTCCTTCTTGTTTCTCTAACCGGCCATTTTATACTTTTCCAGCTTTACCCTTTTCCGGAGAGAGAATTTCCAATTATTTTTTTTTCTTTTCTTCAACAGAGAATTCCTGAGCCGAGCGGACTTAAAACCCGACGATACTTAGCAGATTCGTTGTATTGGCAATTATCCAGTTGAGCAGTTCCCTGAATATTTCCTCCGGAATAGGATTCGTTCGAGGAAGTGCTGGTGGGACCCCTGGATTGGCGCCAAAAGAGAACAATAGCCTGGAGAAGTGACGGTGGACATTCTTTTGGCGGGGTTAATGGATTAAGGAATAAAAAGGAAAGAAAAAGAAAAAAAAGGTATAAATACGGAGAGAAAGAGCCAATTTTCTCTTATATATATAAAAATGCAAGTTTCTTCTCGTTATAAAATTTTACAGAAAAATATCAATTCACATTTACGGCTCCAACAGCAGCCCCCTCCCCCTTTGATAAACGTAGGGTTAATATAATAAAAATCTTATTACCTTTTGGAATCTTCTTAACAATTAGGAATAATGAACGATACTCTAAAATGTGTGAAAAACTTTTTTTTTCCATCTGAGCAAAGATTTTATCTGTGTTTCTTTATCTTCTATTATGTTCAGAAAAAAACCTTGTTCTGGTTTTTTTTCGTTGAATATATTATTTTAGGACAATAAGAAATTAATTTTAAAAACTTTAAAAGTTTTTAAAGCCCCTACTGGTTTCAACAGACATCTTTGTTCGTAAAGTAATAGTGGGGAACAAAGCATGAGTCGGAGTATACCAGGCTGAAAATAAAACAGAATTAATGTATTAAAATATATTGTAAATATTTATGAATGTTTTTTACTTTCACTTACCTATATATGTAATATATAGTAAGTGGAAGTATTGCGATCGTGAAAAATTTCGACTTCCGGGTTTCAAGGGAAATACACGTTTTGGGGTCCCTTGAGTCCAAATAACCAAGTCCCGTGAAATGGTCTGTGGGTCTGTGTGTGTGTGTGTGAACAGACTAGCTCAAAAACGATAGGTCATACAATACTGAAATTGGGTATTTGGTGTATGTATATGCCCGCGATGTGACAGCGAAAATTTCATCAAAATTGTTTAAACGGAGAGGGTACTTTATTTAAAGAATTTTGTCTATTTTTTATGTTTTTCTCGATTTTATCAAAAACGGCTCTAACGATTTTGATTAAACTCGGCATTTGGTATATGTATATGCCCGCGAAGCGACAGTCAAACTTTCATTAATTGGAGGGGGCACTTTACTTAATAAATGTTGTCCCATTTTCACGAGTTTTTTTTTTTATTTACTCGAAAACGTCTTTAACGATTTTCATCAAACTTGGTATTTGACGTATGTGTATGCCAAAGATGTGATAGCCAACATTTCATCAAAATTGATCAACGATGTTGATCAAACTTGGTATTTGATGTATATATGTATATCAGTTAAAATTTTTTTTTTTTTTTATCAAGTTCATTTTTACATTCGTTAACCTTATTATGAAAATAAAAACTTTTATTTATTAATAAAATGATCAATTTTACTTAAGAGAGTAAATACGTGATGCTTAAATTTTTGAAGTATCGCAGGTAAATATATGGTATAAGATAGTAGTCTATATTTAATTTTGAATTGTTGAAAACAGTATAAAGCGATTTTAGAGGAATAGTAATCGTTCTTGTTTTCCAGAAAGGCATAAGAGACGTAAATACACCTATCGATTCACCTTCACGATGTATTTGCAAAAAGCAACTCGTAGTAAAAAACAAGCAAGCAGTAAAAAAAAACTTGACTGTTGATGAAATTAGTCCCTTCATAAATAAATTAGCTATAATGAATCGAAAAGGGCTGAGAACTACCAAATTTTGCTATACAGATACTCTATAACTAATGGAGATATAAAAATATAAGTATATATATATACTTAAATGTGGAAAAATGTGTGAAGTTGAGGATTGGCGTTTACATATTATCGAAACAAGTCGATTTCTAATCTAAGTAAGTTCGTGAGTGAAAGTTGTGTGTTGCGCGCATCGCACCAGATTTTTTTTTTTTTTTTATCAAGTTCATTTTTACATTCGCGCCTGTCTTAAAAGAAAAAGACAATCAGCGAATCTGATGACTAAACACGTAGAAAAACATGGCTTGATAGGCTTGGGGAAGGGTGATACCCAGCGGCACCTCTTCCTGTCGTGATTTGCACTTAGGCAGAGAGTTAACCAGCTCCCTTTTAGTCTTCTATTGGTGTTATCGGGCATGTTGACATCCCAGGGCATAATGTTTGGATAAACTGTGACAGTTGTTGCAAGATACTAAACAGGGGCTGAATAAGGCTATTCAACCCACTAACTAACTTAGAGAGATCAGCTGTTGAATCAGTTACTGTGGGTGGTACTGGCTGCATACGGCTCTTACTCGTTTTTGAAGAATCTCTTCTAGGAGCTGGTAATCTTTTAGGGACTGGTTTTTCAGGCTGATGGCGATGTTTCCATTCTTCTTTCGAGGGACCAGAGTTAGGTTTCTTGTTTTGTAAAAGAGGTGTATGAATGTTAAACCATAATTTTCTTTTATTTTGTATATATTTCTTTCATACTTGAGGTCTAATTTTTTTTTTTTTTTTTTTTGGTGCATTTGTTTATAGTTAGTGAGAGATTGTGTCCTTCGAGCACTAATGTAAATGCCGCAGAATATATTATTCTTTTCAATTAAAGAAATGATAATGATAAAAATATTAAGTAGACTGTATTTTATAAAATCGCTTTCTTTCCATATTAAAAAAATACCCTTGAAATTTTGGTCTCGTTCACGGTGTTTTGATCTAGTTCAATTTGAAAATGTCTACATTCAGTATGGCTTCACCTTAGCTTTTTATTTTAATTTTTTTTTTTTGAAAAATCTCAAAATTTTTTGTCCCCCCACCAATCCCAGGCCACCCATTGAGAACGGGTTCCTGTTTTTTGGTCTGTGATAACTTGGACCCGAGGCTTAGTTTAAGGATATCACGTATCGACTGGCTCTACCATATTTCATGGTCTTTACTCAATTTATGAAAGTTTTAACCTTGTTTAACAGTTTCGTATTTTTTTTTTTAAATAAAAAGTTAAAACTCAGCGGGGTGAGGAATAGTCGAAAATAAGAAAATTCCCTCTTAGTTAAAACTTTAGTAAATAACACAGGTCTACAGTGGTATTGGTGCCGAGAATTTTATAGCTGACTGTGAGTATGAT
Source organism: Aelia acuminata (assembly GCA_911387785.2). Lineage (NCBI taxonomy): Eukaryota > Metazoa > Arthropoda > Insecta > Hemiptera > Pentatomidae > Aelia > Aelia acuminata. The sequence continues at coordinate 13,710,723 of OU426984.1, forward strand.
TTTTGCGCTAAATCTAAATTATCATTTTTACTCTATCAGCTCTCTCTCCCAGCCTCCACTGGTTTTATAACAGTGATGAAGCTGGGAGAGAAGCACAGGGATCTCCTAGGGTATTGCTTTGCTTTCCATAAGAGGGAGGCAAAGCGTGAGTCAGAGATCCCTAGGCTGAATGTATATATTGTATATAAGAAGAATGCGTGTATACATATTTTTTTTTTCTATTTTTATTTCAATGGATGGCTATATATATTTTAGTTTCTATTTTGGTTATATACACATATTAATTTTATATTTTTTTGTATATATTTTCCTCGCGCGGGTCTCATTACCGCGTATGGGGAGCGTCCCACGGGTGGCGGATGTGGGGATGGTCGGTGGAAATTCCTAGGAAGTTCCTCCCGGCTAAGTCCGTAGGACTCGCTGACCAACAATGAGAGCGCCCCCCCAGGCTTGCTGGAGGGTGTGACGTAGGTTTGAACGCCCTACTCACATTTTTTAGTTCACCCAAACACCACAAACAGTCATGGATTCTCTTAAGGTAAAACGCTCATTATCCGGAGGTAAACTAGTCCCCCGTTCGGGTCTCCGGGTGGGGACTGCTTTAGGGGAATCATGGCGAAAGATGAAATTAAGAGATTTAGTATTAGGGACGTGGAACGTCAGAAGTTTGAATACAGCGGGTGGGTTAAAATCGGTTTCGAATGAGGTTGAGAGGAACGGTATAGATATCGTGGCGCTTCAAGAGGTACGCTGGCCGGGGGAGGGCTCTTTAAGAGAAGGTAAGTACACAATTTGGTACGGCGGGGGCGAAATTGTGGGTTTCTGATTAGGAATAGGTTCATATCCGCTTTGAGGGACGCTCAATTTTTCGGGGACAGGATATCAGTAGCTATATTTCAGGGGCGGTGGTTTAAAATCGCGTTAATAAACATACATTCTCCGACCGAAGACAGCGATGACGAAGTTAAGTCGGAATTTTACGATAAACTAGAGTGGGTCTTCGATAAATTACCGCGAAACTACATGAAGATAGTTTTAGGAGACGCTAACGCAAAGGTGGGCAGGGAAGGAATATATTATCCGACAATAGGAAAAGAAAGTTTACACGAAATTAGTAATGATAACGGAATCCGATTGATTAACTTTGCTACTTCTAAAAATTTAATAATCAAAAGTACAACTTTTAAACATAAAGATATTCACAAATATACCTGGACATCACCGGACTCACAAACAAGAAATCAAATCGATCACGTTTTGGTGCAGCATAGGTGGAAAAATAGTGTTATTAATGTTAGGTCGTACCGAGGGGCGGAATGCGGGTCGGATCACGAACTAGTAGTCGCTAAAGTTCGGCAAAGACTTCCAATAAAAAAAAGGTTAGAAACCGGATCTCATACCAAATATTTTAATCTGGAAAAACTTAAAATTCCGGCGATTAGAAAACAATTTGAAATTGAACTCAAGAATAGATTTGATGTATTAGAACCATCGACAGAGAATGGTGAAGACATTGATCAATTGTGGGAAGGGATTAGGGATAATATTAAAGAGGTCAGTAATTTGTGTCTGGGCCAAAGGGAAAATAATAAGAATAAACCATGGTTCGATGAAGAATGTTTAAACTCGTGTGAGAAAAGAAAAGCCGCTAAACTCAAAGTTTTAAATAATCCTAGCGAAGACAATCGTGCCTACTTCCGAGGCATAAGGAACGAAACGACTTAATTGCTTAAAAATAAAAAAAGAGAATATCTCAAAAACAAAATAATAGAAATAGAAAATAATGGAATCCAAAATAACGTTAGAGATATGTATAAAGGCATAAATTTATCACGTAAACGTCTAGGACCAGTTACGACTGGTATTAGGGATAATAATAATAACATCATAGCGGATCCGGTAGACATAGTAAGGAAGTTCAAAGAGCACTTTGATAATCTTTTGAATCCAGAAAATACCAGTCTATCACCACTTTTGGAATTTCAAAGTGCTGAACCGTTATTAGAAGAACCGAGTATAGGGGAAGTCGAAATAGCTATCGGAAAATTAAAATCCTATAAAGCAGCGGGGACGGATAATATTCCTAGCGAACTAATCAAATCATGTGGGGAAGCTGGGATTTCAAAAATACATCTTTTGATTAAAAAGATCTGGGAGTATGAGAAAGTACCCGAAGAATGGAAAGAGTCTATACTTATACCGATTCACAAGAAGGGGTCGCGGACAGACACTAATAACTACCGTGGGATCTCACTACTTCCGGTCTGTTATAAAGTATTTACGTCAATACTGACTAGCCTAATAACCGAATACGCCGAGGAAATTATCGGAGATTATCAATGTGGTTTCAGACGGAACCGATCTACCGTAGACCAAATATTCTCCCTCCGTCAAATATTAGAGAAAAAATTAGAATACAATGGTATTGTTCATCAACTGTATGTCGACTTTAAAAAGGCTTATGATTCAATAGACCGCAATAAACTGTATAACATCCTGACTGAACTAGGAATACCGAAGAAGTTAGTAAACTTAGTAAAAATGTGTATGACCGAAACGTTCAATAAAATAAGAATCGGTCGTTATTTTTCTGAGAAATTCGAGGTTCACTCTGGTTTGAAACAGGGGGATTCGCTATCCCCTGTTTTATTTAATTTAGCTCTAGAATATGTCATTAGGGAGGTGATAAATACCGGAAAGGGTTTGAATCTGGGGGGAAATATATCCGTACTCGGTTACGCTGATGATTTGGTTTTGCTTGGCGACGACGTGGAAACGATAGAACTAAATACAAAAGCATTGATGGAAGCCGGAAAAGAAGTAGGGCTAGAAATAAATACGGAAAAAACAAAATATATGGTTAGTTGTAGAAACGGTGACAATTTTGGCGATATTGAAGTAGAAGAGGAAATATTCGAAGCCGTTGAGAAATTTAGATATTTAGGATCTACTGTAACTAAAAAAAACGAAATCGAAGAGGAAATTAAGGCTAGATTAAAGGCGGGAAATGCTTGTTATTTCTCGGTTGCAAAATTACTTGGGTCACGCCTTTTATCCCGAAATTTTAAAATTAGGATTTACAAAACTATAATTCTTCCGACTGTTCTTTACGGTTGTGAAACATGGCCGCTTACAGTAAGGGATGAGAAACGCCTTATAGTGTTTGAAAATAAAGTGCTGCGTAGAATATTCGGGCCGAAGAAAGATGAGTCAACAGGAGAATTTAGACGGCTACACAATGCGGAATTGCGTGAGCTTTACCCGGCAAATGTAATCGAGTCTATAACTGCGCGTCGGCTAAAGTGGGCATGCAAAATGACGAGTCTTAGTAGTGAACGAATTCCTAAAAGATTGATAAACGCTTTGCCGACTGGAAAACGGCCGAGGGGTAGGCCTAGGCGAAGGTGGGAAGATTCGGTGAAAGCAGATCTTGTGAATTTGGGATTGGACGGTGGTAGGTGGATGGAGGTATGTAGAGACCGATTGGTGGTGTCGGCGTCGGGCCTTCGGGTCCGTTAAGCCTTATTGTATTGTATTGTATTGTATATATTTTAGTTTCTATTTTTCGTTGCAAATTATTATTATTTATCTTGTGTGAATGTATACTTTGAGCAGTAATATTAAATGCCCTTTAGCGTGGCAGAGTGTATTAATTAATAAAAAAAAAAAAATAAAAAAAATCTATCAGCTCTAGTTGTTGAGATATATAAGTGGTGTGACTTACCTCTTCTAACATAATTGCTCGATTACATATGCAGGTTAAAAGCTGGTGGAAAAAGAAAAAAGATATTAAAATTCTTTACATAAAACATTTTAAATCAATGTAAACCATATAAACAGACACATTATTTATATAATCACTTAGTAACTATACCAATTACATTTCAAAGAGACTTTATTTCACACTTCGGAAACTTCTTTTGCGTGACTTTCTTGAATGTTTCTTCAAACAGTCTCGTTTTAGGTTCCAGCTGTAATCTGCCATAATTTGAGTATCCCATGTATACCATATACAGTATACCATAACAAAAAGGAATTAAAATAATTTTCAGGTGGGTAAAATCATACTGAAACGCATTGCTACAAGTTATTACTTGATGTTATTATTTTTTAATTCTTATAAACAATTATATAAAGCTAGCTAATATTTTAATATTCTGATATAAGGAGAAAAGCGTGCTAAAATAATTCATTTGTACACCTATTTCGGATTGTGTTATCTATATCATAGGTATTTAAATTTAAATAAATCTACTGTTAAGGTATGCTGAAGCTAAAAAAGTAGAGCTGATAGAAAAAATCTGATTGCATTATTTTAATGAGCGCCCCAAACCTAGTTAAAACCAGCTATAAGATTCTAGGCACCAAACATTTTTTTTTTCTTTTCTAAACGTTCTCTAATCATCTTCTCCAGGTTTGGCGATTTATCGTTACATATAAAAATCTCGTGTCTCGATGTTTTCGGAGGTAAACTCAGAAACTACTAAACCGATTTTAATGAAATTTGGCTCAATGTGTATAGTTTTGTCCAACTTAAAAGATAGGATAGTTTTTATCTTGATTATTGCGAATTATTGCAATTACAGTAGGTCGTATTTCGATTTAGTAACATGTGTCATATGTCGATTTCATAACCTTTTTGTTCTTTGTCGGAGGTAAAATCAGATACTACTCAACCGATTTTTACAAAATTTTGCTAACTATTTGCAATTTTGTCCAACTTAAAAGATAGGAGAGTTATTTATCTCGATTATTGGCTAGATTATTATTAAGTGTCAATTATTTGTAAATTCTATAAATTTCTAACAGATGGCGGTGTGTTTATTTATTGACAAAACATTTCATTTTCTTTCGAAATTTAGGAAGGATAAGCAGGAATTTATTTTTTCCGGCTTGGACTAGAAAAAACGCGTTTTTCCCATGGTTTTAGCAAAAGACATAGATGTAGTAAAAAAACTTTAACCCTTCTAAATTCTTTACCAAACAATTGAAATTTGGCGTAAAGTTCTATTTTAATTCCCGTTGTTCTAGATTAGCTGAAAGTTCTCTTTATCATTGAAATTTGATTTGATTGTATTAAAAAAATAGGATATAATTAATTCAACGCATTGAAGCTACTCAGCCACAGCAACGCGTGTCTGGGACTGCTCGTTTAATATAATGAAATAAATAAAATTACTGAAACCCGATTTCAGTTTTGTACGACTTGAAAGTAAAAATATATAGATATTCGTGTCCGACTTACCGAAAATTTCGAAATGATATCGTAAGTTTGCAGAGTTTAGATTTGAGTTAGTTAGGACGGCTGCGGTTTATCTAATGACCAAGCCGGGGCCCACCCAAACTTGGCCGCAGTAAACCTCCCAACTCCACGGAGTCCAGCCTTGTCTTTGCTTCGGGATAACCAGACAACAATTCTGTACTGAGCATTGCTCCATCTTCTAGCTTTGAGATCGACTGAATGATATTATTTTTGAGGTAGAAATAATGGCTTGCAGAGCTCTTTACTCATAGCAGCGAAATTAATATACTAAATAAGAGACATTTATTTCCATGTTTATGTTTCTAAGGTCTGCTTGAAGGATCTTCAGGTTAAACTGGAGGTTGCGGCAATTGTTTCCGAACACCACCATGTCGTCAGCGAAGGCAAGCACTGTGTACTGAACACTTCGGAGGTTTCTATATCCGAGATGGTATGGCCTCATTTTCTATTTTGCTCTGTTGAGGGCAGAATCTAGCACCAAGATAAACAGGAGCGGGCTAAGGCTGCATCCTTGTCTTATTCCCTGCTCTGATGGGAATTCCCTTGATGTGTGGTTACAGGTCCTAACTACGTTTCTCTGCACTTCGTACAGACTTAAGATGGCCTTTTTTAGCCCTGTGTCCACTCCGTATACTTCTAGTGCTGTAGAAATGTCTCTTTTCTGCACCCTGTGAAATGCTTTATCTAGATCTATGAAACAGGCGAATACCTCTCTGCTCTTTTCGATGATCTTCTCGGATATTTGTCTCATCGTGAATATCAGGTCTTGAGTGCTTCTATTCGGTCTGAAACCATATTGTTTTTCCCCTAATTTTGGTTCGATAAGGCTCCTCAGTCTCTTTTCTAGTATCTTAGAGTAGACTTTATAGGGGACACTGAGTAGAGATATGCCTCGATGATTTTGACATTCACGATTGTCACCTTTTTTGAAGACAGGGATTATTGTTGATACTTCCCAGTCCTTTGGGATCACTTTCCTCTTCCAAATGTTAAGAAGGTGTTGGAGCATTTCTAGTCCCTTTGGGCCGATATATTTCAACATTTCTGGTGAAATGCCGTCTATGCCAGCAGCTTTTCCTAGCTTTAGAGAATCTATAGCCTCAGCAACTAAAGGAAACTTTAAACATGAATATATTCTTGTTTGTATATAAACAAGCATATGCCAGGATCAGTGGACCTTTAGCCTGATCATTGAAGATCAGAACCTGGAAGAAAAAAAATATATATATCGTCGTCGCCATGCTAAAGTAACGAATACGCGAAGGTTTTTAGTTGCACATTCGTTTCTTTAGTATGGTGACGGCGATATATAAACCAGACAGACTGGGTAAACCAGACAGTTATTGACTCTCAGTACAGTTATCTAAACTTTATCTTATAGAAATAAGTAAAAAAGTCCTGATTTCATTTCAAGATATACATGAATCTTATGTTTGAAGAGTCCTCGAAGTCATCTATGAAGTAAGTGTTTAGCAAACTAACCATAGGGAAGATTTTACAATTAAATATACAGGGTGTAAATAACTAGTTTTTGCACTTTTTACAATAAATATTGCCATGTTAAAACTATTAAACTTTTGATTCAAGAAAACCTCTTGAGTCTTTATAAGGAAAGATAAAGAGAAGCTATAGGAAGTTTCAATTTGATCCCTTCATAGTCTAGGATTTTTTTTAATTTGTCCACAGAAATGTAGTTTTAAGGGTGTCATTAACAGACCAGTTACTATATATATATATACATATATATGTATATTATATATGTATACCCTACCACCTACCATTATATACCCTTAGTCTGAAGTTAAAAATATCTTAAGGCAAATGACGTAAAGGCTATCGAATAACAGATGGCAGACAACAAAGAAGAGTAGACATTTTTAAAGATACATCATTAAAGTAGAAAACAGACAAAAGCTAGGCAAAATCTACTGTCGACTTACACAGTTACTGACTGGCCACGTACCAACTACATCGATTAGAAAATAAGATTACCTTTAGAGGAATATCCAAAATGAACTTTAGCTAGCTATCGAATACAATCAGGAAACGCATGACATTGTAATGCAGGAATCTGCGGAATTTAAATTCCAGATAGGGGTCAAGCAGGCGATCTTCCAGGTCTACTGATCTTCTCGATCAGCTTCGAAGGAATCGCTCCAATGGAGGAACATGGTAAAGACATTGGAATCTTCTTCACAGCGGTTATCCAAGTTGCTTATCAACCAGGAGTTGGGATTGAAGCAACCAAGATACATAATAGAAGGAGAGGTATTCAAAGAATGGTACTACAATGTTGGGGATATAAATTTCAAATCAAGATATAGAGGCGTAGTACAAGAGCAATTGGTACATATTTCGTTCACCAAGTACCATAAATTTTCAAAAAGAGCCCATTCCATTCATCAAGATGGATCAAATGATTCAGGGATGTCAAAGGTTTCATGAACCCGGAATATTTCATCTGTGTGTTTTTTTTGTTTTTTTTTTTAAATTAATAATGCAATTGCATGCCTAATAAAACCTAAAAGTATCACTTATAGTTTTTTCGATCGCAGAACTTCCGGATGCATTAAAATAATTTTTAAATAAATATAAAAACAAATGTGCTAATAGGCAAAATGCAATTTGTGACCCCCCTCCTATTTAATGCGAAATCCTTCCCTGAGCTCAATACCATTATCATTTATTTCCGACGTTCATATTTATTTTATTTCATTACCTATTTATACATTAATTTTATTAGTTTTTCCTCATAATACGAATAATTATTACCTCTATAAAATGAAGAAAGGAAAAAGAATGCCGTAAAGACACTATTTGATCTTTAAATAGCAAATTTACTTCTCTAAGTACATACAAGTACTATATTTTTAAATTAAAAGAGTTCACTTCAGTTTATGATCCAAGTCCTGCATTCCAGTACGTAAAGTATTAAAGTTTAACTAGAACTTTTATAGAGCATAATAAAAAAAAAGAAAAAGAAAAATAACAAATTTACTTAGGTAGCGACAATCAGTAATTTCAGTAGAAGTACGTGACAATGATAAACTCAGTTGAAGTAAAATACCTTCATGTAACTTAAAGTATACTCGTATATAAAAAAAAAAAATTAAATTACGATTTTAAATAACATTTTTCATGTTCCTTGTCATTTCATAATGACCACCCTTACATAAGAAAAAAGTTTATATATATATTGTAAAACTTATGTGGGTTAACCAATTTTTATTCAAAGAAAATAACAGATACTCGCTACGTACACTTCAACGATTCAGGGTTTTAACAGGTTTCATGAACCTGAAATATTTCAGCTGTGAATGTTTTTTTTTAATTAATAATGCAATCGCATGGCTATTACTTAAACCATTTTGGACGTACGCCTCCCAAATTTTCGGATCTGCGAAAAAGACTCACATACAGTGACTACAAACCTGCCAATCAAAAATTCTAAGACTTATTACACATGCACCTCTATACGTTTCCAACATTACTCTTCATACTGACTTGTGCGTGCCGTCAGCGATTACTTAGGGACTCACTATAAACGATTTCATGACTATTTACAGTGGCATCAGCATATACTAATAATAAGAATGGCCTCCAACAGCTTGCCTGAAAACATTCAGAGAAGGCTGAAAAGGTCGTGGATGAGAGACCTTCTGTAAATTTCATTGTTTATTCTAAAATAACGGAAGAGGTACCGCTGGGTATTTGCTCTTCTTAATGCCTGACATGCCATTATTATACACGAATTATGGACAGACAATCTATTCGTTGTCTATGTTATTCTAAACAGGTGTGGATGAATAAAATAAAGTTAACTTATTTTGAAAAAATAACAATTTTCAATGACACGCAAATTATGGAAACACAAATATTTAAACAGGTTACAAAACTTATCACTTTTTAACACAGAAATAAAAATATGACTTGAGTTTCATAACAAGACTAACTCTCCAGTCCATCGCTCCTTATATTTAGTCGTAAGGAGAACAGCCTCGAAGGTTCTTGGCCAGCGTAGATAGTACTCGAACATCGTAGTCACAAAGATGTACTATGACGTTTGTTCCAACTGTTAGTTGGTCTTGAACTATTGTAAATCATATGTTTGTTTGTTTAACGTCCACTTATGCTACTTAGGCTAATCGGACAATGCTACAGTGGTAGTCCTAAATTTTGCCTATCCAGGTATAATTAGGATAGGGATCTTTAACGAGTACCTGACATCGTACAGCTTCGGGATCTCCATTTACTCCCTTTTAAAAAATCCTAGGACATGAACCCACGACCTTTAGTATGGTAGGTTGCTATGCTAACCACGCCATCACAGGTGATCCCTAATATGGTAATAAAAGACAGTATGTTTTAGGAACCATTAACCTTTATTCCTCTGACATTTTAGCTTCAGAAAAATCTCTCTATACCACTTTAGTAGTGGCTGAATAAATATGGCTATGATACTTCCATGCAACAGGCCTAATGTTACATCTATTTCCATCAAAAACCCAAATTTCTTATAATTCTGATTATTTTGGTACTTGTACCTAAATTGTTAAGAGAATCCCACTTTAAATTGGGATCCATAATTGAAGTAAGGTGATATCCGTAATTGATTCACGGAGTCAAATGTTAGGTTAAAATCGACAAAGAGAGCAAAAAACCAAAAAACAATTTCTAAGTAGTACTTACTGTGACTAATTAATTCTTTTGTCTCATCACACTACATTATTTACCTGCTGAGAACATTTTACCAACCTAGCGAACATCAGAATTACCAAAATAAGATCACGTCTCTGCATATGAAATACATTTATCAGACACCAATATATATTGAAAATATATGCGTCTGATTGATATGCATATACATCACTTCAAGATTTAGAAACATATTCTGAATGCTGAAGAACAGCCAAGGCATTTGGGATTTTTAGTTATTAATCTGGGCAAACAATTTTCCCTAGTCTTATCCTGGCTACTTGGTCTGTTACTTTTTGAAATTAGGGGTGACCTGTGGTGTAGTGGTTAGTATAGCAACCTACAATAGTCCCGAGGTGGCCCTACAATTTTTTAATGGGATTAAAAAATCCTTGGCTATGCTGTTCCTCGGATAGGACGTAAAATGGAGGTCCCGAGCCTGTGCGATGTCAGGTACACGTTAAAGATCTGTATCCTAATTATGCCTGGAAAGGCAAAATTTAGGACTCCCACTGTAGCATTATCCGATTAATCTTAGTAAAATAAAGGGACGTTAAACAAACAAACAACAACTTTTCGGCCACCATGGGACGCGAACTCGTGACCTTTAGTTATTGCAGGTTGCCAGGCTAACCCCTATCCCACAGGTGACCCCTAAACCATATGTATTTTTGTTTTTCTTTAACGTTATAAAATATTTTTTTTGCTATATTTCATTATTTTAAAGTGTATCCCTTTCTTAAAAGAAAAATTCCGTGAGACCTTCGAAAAGAGAGAATTCACCGAGAGAGGCTTCGAGGATTTCTTCCGACATCATCGGAGTGCTTCCTAGAATACTGTTATCAACTGAAACGACACAATAGGTATCGTTATAGGTGATATTGGGATTTTTGCCGAGAGCTTAACACAAATATCCTCCTTGGGCACTATCCACAATCATCTGTTTGGTATCTAAGGTTTAATACATTTAATTTATGACTGCCCTTATTGCAAAGAGACCCAAATAATTTTAATCCGACCCCTCATGACAGTAGGGCTTAGTTAAAAATAATAAAGAAGAAAACATAAAAGTTGTTATTTGTTTAACGTCACTTTATGCCACTAAGGCTAATAGGACGATGCTGCAATGGGAGTCCTAAAATTTGCCTATCCATGTATAATTAGGAAAGGGATTGTTTAACGAGTACTTCATTTTATGTTCTATCCGAGGGACGGCAAAGCCAAAGCTCCCATTAAAAAATCCTGTAGCCACCGCAGGACGCTAACCCTCGACCTTTAGTGTTGTTAGTAAAGTTGCTAGTATTGTTAGTAAAGTTGCTATGCTAACCACTATACCACAGAAGACCCCCCAACTGATAGGGTATTCTCCGAAAATATTCAAAAATCCCACTTATTGTTGAGGCTGGTCAAGCTTTTTTTTAAAAATACTTTTAACTTGCATATCATAGCTCATGGTAGTCGGTATAATACTATTTCTGATTTCAACATCTTTTAAACCTTCTACGGTGACCCAATCTGCTTAATTTATTCCTCAACTTTCATATACTAAGGCCCATTTTCCTTAACAGGATTAAGTACAGGCTATTTAATGTAATGTACAAAAGGGGGGTGCAGCCCCCTTCCCCACCTGATTGCCCCATGCTTTTTTAAAACGAAAGCCCAAGCCATTTTGTTTGCCTATATGAGCCAATAAAGGTTGGCGACGCAAGTCCATTTCCAGCCTAATTGGAGCCTAAAGTAGCATTTGCATTAACTACCTAAACTTCGGTCTGTACCATATGATTAGGTGAAGGTGGTTCATTATTTTTATTTAGTCCTCATTTTTTCACATCATAAAAATATGAGAATGGTAAATGGACTTTTATATACAATTTTATCATATTACTGCGATTGGTTTTAATAGCTTATATCCAGTTTCGAATGATTCAATACTAACACCTGGCTTGCGAAGTGAGATCAAAGAGTTGAACAGGAGGTAGAACCTGTGGTCTAGTGGTTAGCATAGCAGCCTACTATACCAAAGGTCACCGGCCCTCGTCCCGTGGTGGCCTTAGGATTTTTTAAAGGGGTTAAAAATCCCTTGCCTCCTTCGGAAAGGACGTAAAATGAAGGTCTCGATCCTGTATTATGTTACATACCTGTTGAAGACCCTTATCCTAATTATACCTGGTTTGAAAAAATTTAAGACTCCCACTGTAGCATTGTCCGATTAGCCTTCGTATCATACAGTGACTTCAAACAAACAAAGAGTTGAACCTCATTTAGCATTGTTTTAAAGCATCTTGAGAGAAGGAAATATTGAAGAAAGGAATTCAAGGAGATGTAGTCATGTGTTACCATACTAAAGTTGAATTAATAGTGCTAATATCGCCAAGAATGTTTCATTAGCCATATTTTAGCATGATAGTCAATGGTTGCAGTCAAAAACATGGTTTGAGTCCGATTATACATATTTTTAAATACCCCGCTTTCTTCCGTATTCCGCTTTGTATTCCGCTTTACCCGCAAAGTAAAATGGGGGAACAGCGATTTTAACCATGCAACCATAACCCCAAATTTTCCTCATTAAAGTTATAAAATGACTTCCTACATTAAAATAAATGGAAGATTCAAGTGAAGGATAATTATTCGATGTACGTTTCTTGGTTTTTTGTTTAACGTCTCTTTATGCTACTGGGTCATTATCTGAAAATGTGTAAATCGTACGTCCGGTCCATTTTCAACCATTCAAATGAGAGCTAGTTACTAGAAAAAAATAGGAACTATTTCACTCCTTTAGTTGCCCTATGGAGGCTATGTTTTAGATCCAAACAAAATTTATAATTGGTTAAAAAAAATTAAAAGTAATTGTTTTTTCACTCCCTCACCTTGTCCGACTCCCAGGCAAGCTACTTTAAAAATTCGTATTCTTTCAACAATTGAGTGTTTGATTAAATTGATTAATCGGTTAAGTCAGTAATTACTTCAAGATTCCATGAAAAAATAAGCGGTGTCATTTATTGTTACCAATAACAATAAATAATATAAAAAAGTTATGTCCAGACGTTTTTACTTCACTCCCTCACATCAAGTGTTGGATGGTCTTAGCGTTGAGGGGAACATAGCTCAAAGCTCGGGGTGGAAAGAATCGGTTCAGTGAAGACCCTAGGATCGTTTTGACTGCCGACCAGGGGCTGCGATCGCTTGCCTCCGCTGTGAGATTTATGTTATTAAGGGAAATCTACGCTGTGGTCAATAGCTACTTCACTCCCTCACTTCAAAAAAAGTGGTGAATTTCCAAGTAATTTTTTCCTTCAACTATTGTTTTTCGATGGAAAATGGTCATAGTTTTCGATTCTGCAATATTTTTCAACTTTAACCTTCTTACAGTGATTAAAAAATAGTAAAGACTTTGAAAACTTCACTCCCTCACTTTTTCCAAAAATTTCTTAAATGAAGGAGCGAATGCCTCCATCCTTTGAATTCTCAAAAGATTTTGAGAGTGCTTTTGAATTTAAAGGTGATGATTCCTAAACTATGACCAAAAGTATGTAACTGTAACCTAGCCTAACTCTAATATCAAGCTTACTTTTGGCTATACGCGTTTGGAAGTTTATATTTTTGAGTTTGAAATTGTTTTTATTGTTTTTTAAGATTGTATTTCTTTAAGTTTTTGCTTTCACTTTTCAATGTTTACTACTACCTTAGCACATTTTTCACTACCGTTCACTCCCTCACTTTGAAATTGTTTTCATAATTTTTTAAAAGAACAATTAAAGGTTCTCCTGTCTGGCTACTGTTTAAAAAGTGAAGGTAATATACCAATGAGTACGTATGAATTTTTTCGGCCTGAAATTAAAACTTATAAATAATGAAATTTTAGCAAGTGAAATCTACGCATCTTCAGATAATGACCCTACTAAGGCTAATCGGACGATGCTACTAATCCAGTTATAATTAGTATAGGGATCTTTAATGAGTACCTGACATTGTATAGGCTCGGGAACTCCATTCTACGTCCTATCCAAGGGACGGTATAGTCAAGAATTTTTACTCCCTTTAAAAATCCTAGGGCCGCCACGGGACGCGAGCCTGCGACCGTTAGTGTTGCAGATTGCCATGCTTACTACTACACCAGAGATGACCTCCCAGTTCATTTGTTCTCAATGATTAAAAATAACTAAAAAATTCCAACGGATCCAAATGAATTGTGGTTCATAAATGAATCATATCTATTGAATTAATATTTTGTAACACTTATGTGTGTCAAACAATATTTTATTCTAATTAAATAACAATTTTCAATGGTACACAAATTATGAGAACAATAATAATTAGACAGGTTACAAAAATCATCACCTCGTAACACAGAAATAATCATATCATTTGAGCTTCAGAACAAGACTAACTCTTCAGTCCATCGCTCTTTATATACGGTCGTAAGGAGAACAGTCTAGAACATTCTGGGCCGACGTAGATGGTACAGCACAGGTGACCCCAAAGAATATTAAATGACAACGTGGCCGCACTAACCAGAGTTGGGCAAATTGTAGTCTGAATAATGATTAATGAATATGAATAATTGTAATCATAAAAAAATGAATAATGAATAACCATTATTCATAATCAGTGCGAAGTATTTTTAGTGATTATTGAGTGTTTATGGTATTCATTTGAAATGAATAATGAATAACTGGTAGTCAGTTATTCATGATTAACGAATACTGATAAATTCAGTTAGTCATTATTCATGAATAAAATATATTCATGAGCTAGGATTAATATAATATTCATCAATCATGAATACCTAATATTCATCAATCATGAATAACAAATATTCACCAATCATCAATCATGAATATGATATATTCATAATTATTATTCATTAAAATAAAAAGACGAGGATGCATTTCTGAATTAAAAGTTGTTCTAATGAGCAAGGACGTCCTAAGAGTGGGTGTAGTCAACTGAACAGCTTTTGAAGTCACAAGTAAAGAATTAGACCCTTATTCCAATGGGTATTAGTAAAGGTCTTTTGCCAAGAATATAAAGGGCAAACAAATTTTCAATCATCATTCATGACTAGTAAGACTCAGAATTGTGATGTTTTTTGTAATTATCATTAATGAATTTATATTATTCATGATTAATGAATAATCTGTAATCATGAGTAGTGAATTCCCATTAGTCATGATTAATGAGTAATGAGTAACCATGAATAATGAATTCGTCTTAATCATGATTACTGACTAATATTTAATAATGAATAATAGTCATTCATGATTGTTGAATACAGTATATTCATGAATACTCCACGATCAGTGATTAATACAATTCATGATTAATGATTCCGCGCTAAAGAATGATTTTTGAATGATGATTACAATCATTATTCACATTTTTGATTATTAGTCATAATCATGATTACATTTTTATTTAAATATGCCCAACTCTGGCACTAACCCAAAGTAGCGTTCAAAAATGGCGGAATGTCGAATTTGATTTTAGTTCGTTTTTTGATTACTGACATTCACCATTATGCTTACTTTCGCCATAAATGGCCTTTTATTAAAGCTAGATAGTTTTAGATTCAGATAAAATAAATAAACGTACAAAAATAATTGGTCTTCTTCTTCTTCTTCTTCTTCTTCTTTCTTGGCGCTACAACTCTTGTAGAGTCAAGGCCTCCTGTAACATGGTCCGCCCGCGCTATCTGTCGGTAGCCGCCGCTCTCCAATCGCGGATCCCCAGGCCTGGCATCCGCTGTCACTCCATCCGTCCATCGGAGCCTAGGTCTTCCAACTCTTCTAGTCCCAAGAATCGTCTCCTCCAGGACCTTTCTACGAATCTGATCCTGGGACATTCTTATTACGTGGCCTGCCCATCGAAGCCGTCCCACTTTTATAATCCTTACAAGATCTGGGCTCTTGTAGTCTAGACTAAAATAATTAGTCTAGACAACATAAAATACCTTTTTCAAGTCAACATAAAGTCAATTTTTTCAAGTTGCGATGTCCCTTGTTTATTTAAATTATAATATGGGTTAGTAAAGAGGTCCGTTAATGGTCGTTAAGGTCCTTGGATCTTAATCATCTAAATAATTGGGACATCCAAATACAAACAGAATTACGCAGTGGAAGAATATATAATTGGTGAATAATACAATATATACATATATTGAAATATATCAAATTAGGGCCGATAGCTATACGTCTAACTGGAAGGAAAATCTGCAAGAGACTGTTTTGAGTGGGGCCTTCTCAGAGCTAAGGTACAATATGTCTGTATGGCAGCAAATTCCAACTTAAACTGAACACTGGGCCGTTTTTAGGGTGGGGCGTTAAGGAGGGGTTAGGGTACAAAGTTTGGCCCTATGTTATTACTTAACATATTTATATAAACTCAAATATTCAACTATCTATTTGGGCACCTAACTTACAATAACATATAGTCACTCTCATTAATATCTACTTACAGAATATTTATATAATAGCCCTCATACAATATAATATAATATTATAACTAACAATTAATATACATAATATTTATATAATACATGACCTAATAATTATATGTTTGGATCACCACAAAGTCATTAGGGTAAAAGTTATAATTCCAAGTTAATTCGTCGTTAAACGGCCATCATTAACGAACCCTCGATTTTTACTAATTTTGGTTGCTATGGTAACCAGTACAACACAGGTGACCCCGCTTAATCGTAAAGTAACATAAATAAATTTATGTTTGCTTTGATTAATATTCATAAAAATTAATTTCGGACTGTTTCACAGCAAAGCGAGACCACATTTAGCAAGTCTTTTTTATATAAGCGATTAAAACCCAAAAAGAAAATTATATAATATGTAGGTCAGTTTAAATATTCTTTCAAGAAGAATTTACTGGGATGTTTTCGTAAGGCCATATATTGATTATGTTGGTAGGATATCTGATTCTCCGTGGGTGTCGAAAACATGTTTTGCAGTTCGGACTTAACATGGCGGACAAGGATACCTTCCAGGGATGTTGAGTTCTCGAGTAATGAATTGCATCCACCGAGATAAAGCATCCGAAATTAGCATATTTAAATTTGATCCGTTCGATTTAAATATATTTTAATTTTCCTCCTGTTCGCTGGATAAGGAAATGATCACTGAATATAAAAAAGCAAAAAATAATAAAATTAAAATTGAATTTAAAATTATCAGGATTTTCAGTCAGAATTATTTTGTTTGGAGAGCCTACGTTTCGATCCAAACATGTGGTCCTTCATCTGAGCTAAAATGAAAAAAAAAAATTCTGGTGCGTGCGCGCAACACACAACTTTCACTTACCAGCTTACTTAGATTAGAAATTAATGCGTTTTGTTAATTGCCACTTCTTAAATGAATAGAACGGCTTTAATTATGAACAATGGTCTGTCATTAAAGGCGTACTCCGCATGCGTGGGCTCAACGTGTTTTATGAGTTGACGGAATATTTTTCTTTTTTTCTCCTCTATATGTTTACTTGATTTTTTTCATATTTCATATCTAGCCATATCTTATTTTTAGGCGTAACGAGAGACAGTTAATTTCTCAGTATAATCAAAAACAAAGGTACTTTATAGGTAAACAAAAAAGGCCCCTTCAAACACCCTCAGAACATTTTAATAATGATAAATCTTATCTGATATTAAAGAACACCTAACTTTCATTAAACATGACGAATTTGATAAAAACCATTAAAGCCGTTTTTGAGATCATCGAAAAAAAGGTAAACATTGGACAAAAAATTATGAAATAAAGTGCCCCCTCCGTTTGACCAATTTTGATGAAATTTTGGGTGTCACATCTTTGGCATATACATACATCAAATACCCAGTTTGATCAAAATCGTTAAAACCGTTTTTGAGTAAATAAAAAAAACTCGTGAAAATGATACAAAATTTATTCAGTAAAGTCCCCCCACCGGTTGATCAATTTTGATGAAATGTTGGGTACCACATCTTTAGCATATACATACATCAAATACCTAGTTTGATCAAAATCGTTAAACCGTTTTTGATGAAATAAAAATAAACACGTGAAAATGATACAAAATTTATTAAGTAAAGTCCCCCCTCCGGTTAATCAATTTTGATGAAATTTTTACTGTCTCATCTCGGGCATATTAATGCATCAAATACTCAGTTTAATCAAAATCGTTAGAGCCGTTTTTGAGAAAATCGAAAAAAACTTAAAAAGTTATTAAATAAAGTACCCCCTCCCTTTGAACAATTTTGATGAAATTTTTGCTGTCACATCGCGGGCATATACATACACTAAATACCCAATTTCAGGTTCGCATGGCTTATAGTTTTTGAGCTAGACTGTTCACACACACACACACACACACACACACACACACACACACACACACAGACACACAGACACACACACACACACTCACACACAGACCATTTCGCGGGACTTGGTTATTTCGACTCAGGGGGTCCCAAAACGTGTATATCCGTTGAAAACCGGAAGTCGAAATTTTTCACGATCGCAATACTTCCACTTACTATATATTTCATATATAGGTAAGTGAAAGTAAAAATATATGAGCAACTTGAAAAGTATCATTACTAGAAGATGAGATTAATTACAGATAGTAACAATAAGAAGTAACAAAATCTAGCTGATGGTATGTTTTCATGACATTGGTATTTATCAGGTCACATACCATCATATATACCTCAGTCTCAACCAGATTTTATTATATCCTCAATTATATTATATGTAGTTTTGTCCTACTCAAAAGATAGGCTAGTTTCCATCCTAATTATTCGCCTCAAAACTTCTTTTATTGCAAATTAAGTGCTTATTACACTACAATGGAGTGTGATTATTTGAAAGTTCTATAAATTTCCAACTGATGGTGGTGTAATTTGATTTATTGACACAACACTTCATATTCTTTCGATATTTAGGCTAAGTAAGCATCCAGTAGCCAAATCTATTTATCCTGGCTTGGACTAGGAAATTCCGTGTATTTCCCATGGGCAATTATGTGTCGCCTTTTCACGTGTGGGGAAAACATCGAATTTATTTGTTTTAGTAAAAGACAGGTTAACCACAATCACTATTAGCACTACAATAAATAGAAACCATAGATTCTAATAATAAAAAAACAATGTAATTATTTTTATAAAAAGTTATAAATAAACGTTATCTATTTTGATAAGAAGTACTGTAAGAAAATACAGAATGGTGTGAGGTTCGCGTTTCTTATCAATTTAATTAATATTTATTATGGCAAAAGATCAATTTGGTACATTTTCGCTAACCGTCTACTCTGTTTGTACTAAACCCTATTCCACTTAAGTATATACTGTACTAGTTTTTTTTTACTTTCACTTACCTATACATGAAATATATAGTAAGTGGAAGTATTGCGATCGTGAAAAATTTCGACTTCCGGTTTTCAACGGAAATACCCGTTTTGGGGTCCCCTGAGTCCAAATAACCAAGTCCCGCGAAATGGTCTGTGTGTGTGTGTGTGTGTGTGTGTGTGTGTGTGTGTGTGTGTGAACAGACTAGCTCAAAAACTATAAGCCTTGCGAATCTGAAATTGGATATTTAGTGTATGTATATGCCCGCGATGTGACAGCGAAAATCTCATCAAAATTGGTCAAACGGAGGGGGTACTTTATTTAATAACTTTTTACGTATTTATCGATTTTCTCGGAAACGGCTCTAACGATTTTGATTAAAATGAGTATTTGATGCATTAATATGTCCGAAATTCGACTGCGAAAATTTCATCAAAATTGATCAACCGGAGGGGGTACTTTACTTAATGAATTGTATCCCACTTTTAAGTGTTTTTTTTTTAACCCAAAAACAGCTTTAACGATTTTAGTCAAACTTGGTATTTAGTATATGGATGTGCCCGCGATGTGACAGTAAAAATTTAATCAAAATTGATCAATTGGAGGGGGCACTATACTGAATAAATGTTGTCTCATTTTCACCTGTGTTTTTTATTTACTCAAAAACGGGTTTAACGATTTTGATCAAACTTCGTATTTGGTGTATGTATGTGCCCGCGATGTGACAGTAAAAATTTCATCAACAATGATCAAATAGAGGGGGTACTTTACTTAATAAACTTTGTATCATTTTCACGTGTGTTTTTCATTTACTCATAAACGGCAAAAATAAGAAATGAATGTGGAAAAATTTGTGACTTTGTGAAGTGGCAATTAACAAAACACGTTAATTTCTAATATAAATAAGTTGGTAAGTGAAAGTTGTGTGTTGCGCGCACGCACCAGATTTTTTTTACATGTGTTTTATTTATATTTAATCTCACCTCTGCTGAAATAATCCAGTCAGTAATCATTAATACCAACTATGGTCAAATATGAGAAGTAAAAAATAAAAAGTTTAACCCTTCTAAATTCTTTACCAAACAATTTTAAAGTTGGCGTAAAGTTTTATTTTAAATGGCATTGGTTTTTAGATTAGCTGAAACTTTTTATCTTAAACTATGCATTTTGATTTGATCGCATTATAGCTAGTGAACCATATCAACGATTGGCTGGGTCTGCTGGCTCGTACTATATAAATCTAATTATAGATTAAAAATATAATTTAAAATATACTTACACAAAATAAAATATGCTTTTATGCATTTTAGGGATTGGATCTTGAGACAGAAAAGGCGCGTGTTGAAGTAGCCTCGTAGAACCAGTGGCGAAGACAGCGACCGCCGACAAAGGCCATTGTATGTAAAACCGAAAGTCCTGATCAGATTTGAGGTCGGTCGGAGCAAAAAATATTTCATTTAAATAATGTCCTTTGCAACCTTGGAGGGAATTCCAATATATCCGTAGTTAATCTTGTTAAGACGATATAAAGATTTACAAGATTGTTAATAATAATTACTTGTTCGCGAAGATAATTTTTAATTCATAATGTATAATACTAAAAATATAGAATATTATTAATTTACCTTGCTAACTATTGCGAAATATTTAACCCGGAAAAGGTAGCCACGATTACGTAAATATGATTAATTTACCTTGTTCCTTGTTCTATCGAGCTAAATTATGTTTAATTTAAAATTAATATATTGTAACACTTCTGGGGGTTAACAAATATTTATTCAACAGAAATATACAATAATCAATGCCAAACGAATTAATACAACTCAAATTTTCGAGGAGGTTACAAAAATGATAACTTTATAGCACACTAATCATATGACTTGAGCTTCACAGTCAAGACACAGACTAAAGGTCTGGCCACACATGTCCGCACCGGATCCGCACCGCAGCACTAATATAGGTTATGTTCAGAATATTTTTAATTTAACTTACATATTACCTTTAGTTATGCCTAAAGTGGCCTGTGTCTGATATGTGTGACCTGACCTTTAGGCTTAACTAAAGGTAATATGTAAGTTACATTAAAAATATTCTGAACATAACCAATATTATTGCTGCGGTGCAGATCCGGTGCGGACATGTGTTGCCTGACCTTTAGACCAACTGGCCCAGTCACTCACTCCTTAGATATAGTCGCAAAACGAACCCTCTGGACGGTTCGGGATCCTCCTGGGAGGTTCCAGGTCTCCTTCGAAAAGATCTAGGCCTGTCAACGAGCTCCAACGGTTTGTTCCCACCAATAGTCGTTCCAACTAAGGTTTGGGATTTTAAACCGTATGTTTATATTTTATTATAGATTTAACGTTACAATTTGTTGTAATGCTGCTTGGTTTGAAATCTATAATTGTTTCATCTAAAAGAATAATTTTATTATATGAGCCGTTTATTTTGAAAGTGGTCTAACTCCATTTTTCAATTTTTTTCCGTTTATCATGTTTACATGCACAACTTTATGTTATTTATCAGTAAAGTGTTTCAGGTTGCTTATAATTCGAGCAAAAACGATAATTACTAACACATAAGTTTTCAGAGTTAGTTCAATAATCAAACCGTTTAGTTTGAAAGCTTAACTCCATTTGTACTTAAATCAAGATATTTACTATTGATATTCGAAAGTAGTGATGAAGGTAATTTTAATTATCTAGTATTTACAAGTCAACCTAAGTTTTTGGACAATTGTGTTAGTTGAATAACCAGTGCATTCAATTAATATAAAACATAAAATTTAATATTAAATTTTAGAAATTATTTCATCAATGGGGGAGAACATTACAAAACTATAAAGTTTAGATAAGAATAAATAATCAAAGAAAGAATATTTTTGGGGTTTGGGAGATTTTAGCAAACAAAATGTATTAATTTAGGAAGCTGTCAAGCGAAAAATTGTGAATGGAAGATGTCCAACAAACGGAAAAGGTACGCCAAGAAATTGGAGTTATAGATATTCAGTAAATTCTAAAAAGGAAAAGTTGCCGTCTGTAAAAAAATCTTTTTGGATACTTTTAAAATAAGTGCAGGACGCTTAAAACGAGTATTAAACTCTGTAAATGTAGGCAATGATTTACGTGGGATGATGGTTGGATCATCAAGAAAATTATCTGAGGAAGGGAAAAAGCACGTTCATAACCATATTAAAAATGTTTTAAAGATATGTAAAATAAATTGAGTATTTTTTTTTCTCAATTTGAACCATTTTAAATTACGTTGAATGGACTTCGGCACCTTCAAATTTGATAATGAATCTGGCTGTTAATTTTATTGTTAAAACCAGCACACTCTATTGTTAAAACCTAGTCATGCGTATTGTATATTTGATAAATTACATATTTTTTATTCAGCTCGAACTGTTTTGTTTTATTGCTCTAAATTTATTTTTTAATCCAAGCAGCTTGATCCTACTTTCCATCAATTTGATGAAGCTTATAGAAGTTGATGGGAAGCAATGAAAGAAATTAGTGGGATCAGGATCAGAAGAAAAACATGGATGAAATTCAATCATGAAATTTTGGCCCACATCCTTCAACATTAAGCCTTAACAATTCCCTATTTCAATATATAACTGAGGCATAAATAGACTAGTTTTAAGAGACTATAAATACCTTTAAAATACAGCGTTGGAGGATGAATTTAAATGCCCCAACAGTTCTGTTTAGGGGTTATTATTTCAACTTTTAGCCCCCCCAATTTCTACCTACCCTATCTAGGATAGTATTGAGCCGCCCCTGCCCAATAATTTGGTGCTGGTGACGCCCATGGTATTAAGGTGCGGTCAGACAAGGTTCGCTCGACTTCACGTTTCAGTGTAAATAGCCGTTCGTGGTATGCCGGTATGGAAAGGTTCAGGTGATTACTTGTTCGAAAGTAAGTTTCGCACAGTGTAAAGGCACCTTAATACATATTGCTCTGTATTGGATCAGGTAGGCGGTAGGTAGCAGAGGACGCTTCGGACCAGCCCAAGGACTTGTGATTAATCCCGTCTGCCGTGCCGAAGGACTGTGGCAACTGATATCTTCCTTTACAACATGCTATTTCAAAATCTGTTGCGATAAGGGAGATACACAACTCTTCTTAACCGCCTACAGTAGAGCCTCGATTATCCGAAATAATTACGTAGGAGGTAGGTGCACGGATAATCATAAATCACGGATACTAATTACTTATCTTATACAAGAAGGGGTGTTGTAAGTCTGTTGCCTTAAAAGTTGATATCGGATGAGTTTTGAAATAACCAAAGAAAATCGAATCGCCCTGCAATTGGAAGGATTGTCCTGAAAAAGTGTTAAAAAAACTCTTTGAAATCGGATAAAACTGATGTTGACGAAAAGTTACTAATGAACTTTTCACTACAAATTCTACCATCCACCTCATATTACGATAAGAGTTTTACATTTCGTAAAAAACGGAAGGAATGGTAAAAAATTAATAATTTTTTTATTATAAAAGCGATTGCAACACCCAAAGAAAACTATATTAACTTTTCCTAAAAAATGACTTATAACATAAAACCACAAAAAGGGGGTCTTTTTTAGATTAGGCCCGCCAGTTAATTTTAGTAGTAACTGTTACTATTTGCTGTTCCTAGGTACTTAGATAATCTAATCGAACATATGTTATAATAATAAAAATTAATCATTCAAGAAAGATTATTTGAAAAAATATACATGTTCACAAATATGCAAAATATTTTTGTACTGAACAAAAAAACGAAGCTTTAAAATGTAAAAATGGACACGAAATGAAGCTCTATGATAAAAGGGAAAAATGGAGATGCTACAAGGGGAATGCCGGCAAGAGGCAGGAAAATATGCTGGAACCTGGCTATGCGAAAGTACGTTGTCGTTAAATAAAACTCATATATTAGTGGGCGAACGAATATTCAACAACATTGTTCTAAATATTATTAAAAAAAAAAAAAAAATGGGGCCGGGATAGCCGAGCGTGTAGTAGCGCGACCCGTTGTTGCACGCTCGAGCCGAACGGCGCACAGTGGGGCAAACTAGGAAAAAAACCCAAAATCCAATGTTCATATCTGGAGTTAATTTTTATTGTATTTCATTCTTGAATACTTAACACATAAAAAACAATTAGTTCCTGTCTTATCAAAAATTTCTTTTAAGCAGAAATTTAAGGTTTTGTCGTGGTTTTAAAAATGTCATTTTTTAAAATAAAAATATTTTGAGCTAGTTTCAGCACATTTGAATGATAGTTGTTTTACAGACTTTATGTGCACATACAGACGTACCACTTTATAACAATAGTCATCCTATATAAACAATTAAATAAGCGAAAATCTTTCATAAAAAATAATTAAATTGAAGCCTAGTTTGGGGCTTATCCTGGCTTAAGATAGCAACGATTGATCTAGGACCGGGATGTATCAGAGAATATATTCCTCTCATTTCATTTGCCTTTTGTGCCTGTTGGGTAGTTATTTTCAATTATATGAAAAATTTCGCGGCGCCCAAAAAAATCCCGAGAAGTAAAATACCCTTAACTTGACTTTCTTCAATTTACTTTAAAATCATTAAATCACATTCCTACATACCTACACAATCACAGTTTAATTTTTTTTTAAATTTGATATATAATATGGTTAGTGTAATACTCAATGAAAGTTGACAGCTGCTTCAGCCTCCTCCCAGAGAAAAATATTTGAAGTACAATTTTCGACACTGGTTCTGGTCGAGCTGTTTTTATCCAGTCAAAATTGCCTAAATATCAGTATGAGGTGATTAGAAAGGCAACATTAGCTGCCAAAAAAAAAAAAAAAAAATGCTACCTTAAAGAAAATTTAAATTAATATTGAGTAAAGTCAAAGTAATATTAGCTAAATTAAATTTATTTGTTTATTGAGGTTTAAAAGCCATAAAACCCTAAGGTCATCAATGTCTTTGTTTATCTGTAGCTAAGTTTAGTTAAAAGTAAGTTCAATTTTTTTTTTAATTATACAGAATATCCTTTCTTAAGTTTCCTCTATAATTATATATACATAAATAATATAATTTTTAAATTTAGTTGCAATCCTAGTGTAATTTTCCATTCTTAATCGAATAAAACAATTTCCATCTCAATATGACAAACCGTTCTCGAGATATAGAATTATTGCCACTTTTTTGCCGTTTTGCCCCACTGTGCGGCGGCGGTTCGAATCCGCCCTGGGAGGGTTGACTTTTATTTCGTGGAGGCCCCACGGAATAAATCTCGACCCTCCCACCATGGTTAGAATAGGTTGGTTACACCTGTAGAGTAACCCCCGTATGCCACACGTGGCAAGGTTGGGGTACCGAACAAAAGAAAAAAAAATCTGGTGCGTGCGCGCAACACACAACTTTCACTTACTAACTTACTTAGATTAGAAATTATTGCGTTTTGTTAATTGCCACTTCTCAAATGAACAGAACGGCTTTAATTATGAACGATGGTCTGTCATTAAAGGCGTACTCCGCATGCGTGGGCTCAACGAGTTTTATGAGTTGACTGAATATTTTTCTTTTTTTCTCCTCTTTATATTTTCTTTATTTTTATCATATCTCATATTTTGCCATTTCTTATTTTTAGGCGTAACGAGAGACAGTTAATTTCTCCATATAAACAAAAACAAAGGTACTTTATAGGAAACAAACAAACAAAAAGGCCCCCCCCAAAAAAAAAAGCCCCCTCATTTTATTAATTTATTATCAACATTTTAATAATGATAAAGCTAACTTGACATTAAAGAACACCTAATTTTCATTAAACATGACGATTTGATAAAAATCGTTGAAGCCGTTTTTGAGATCATCGAAAAAAAAGTAAAAATTGGGAAAAAATTAAGAAATGAAGTGCCCGCTCCGTTTGTCCAACTTTGATGTAATTATGGCTAACGCATCTTTGGCATATACATACATCAAACTCCCAGTTTGATCAAAATCGTTAAAACCGGTTTTGAGTAAATAAAAAAAAACACGTGAAAATGATACAAAATTTATTAAGTAAAGTCCCCCCTCCGGTTGATCAATTTTGATGAAATATTGGCTATCACATCTTGGGCATATAAATAGATCAAATACCCAGTTTGATCAAAATCGTTAAAACCGTTTTTGAGTAAATAAAAAAAAAAAACACGTGAAAATGATACACAATTTATTAGGTAAAGTCCCCCCTCCAGTTGATCAATTTTGATGTAATGTTGGCTATCGCATCTTTAGCATATAAATAGATCAAATACCCAGTTTGATCAAAATCGTTAAAACCGTTTTTGAGTAAATAAAAAAAAAACACGTGAAAATGAAACAAAATTTATTAAGTAAAGTCCCCCCTCCAGTTGATCAATTTTGATGTAATGTTGGCTATCGCATCTTTGGCATATACATACATCAAATACCCAGGTTGATCAAACTCGTTAAAGCCTTTTTTTAGTAAATAAAAAAAACACGTGAAAATGATACACAATTTATTAGGTAAAGTCCCCCCTCCACTTGATCAATTTTGATGAAATTTTTACAGTCATATCTTGGGCATATAAATAGATCAAATACCCAGTTTGATTAAAATCGTTAGAGCCGTTTTTGAGAAAATCGAAAAAAACGTAAATGTTATTAAATAAAGTACCCCCTCCCTTTAATCAATTTTGATGAAATTTTTGCTGTCACATCGCGGGCATATACATACACTAAATACCCAATTTCAGGTACGCACGGTTTATAGTTTTTGAGCTAGTCTGTTCACACACACACACACACACACACACAGACCATTTCGCGGGACTTGGTTAATTGGACTCAGGGGACCCCAAAACGTGTATTTCCGTTGAAAACCGGAAGTCGAAATTTTTCACGATCGCAATACTTCCACTTACTATATATTTCATATATAGGTAAGTGAAAGTAAAAATATATATTATTAAAAATGCATATTTCAATAAATTTAATAACACATGTTTCCAATATAACAACTTTTTTTTATTTAGTAAATAGTAACAGTTACTACTAAAAGTAACTGGCGGGCCTAATCTAAAAAAGACCCAAAGAAAATTTAAAATGCTTAAACAACGACGCCGACGAATACGAAGGCGGTGCCCTACAGTTATGAACTAAGTTTATTATTTATTATTTGTTTTTTATTAATATTAATAAATACAAAATTCGATAGCGTCAAAATGAATTTCGATTCCTAAATTATCGTTTCTATTGATTTATATATTTTTTTGAAAAGAAAAACTCTTAGTTGAGTGACAGCATACAGAGTTACAGTGTCATTTGTGACAGGTCGGTGGGACCTGAGGCGAGAATCCTACAGAGAAAGCCCCGACAAGATAAGCTATCAGTACCAGGCGTCGCTTCTGCCCCAAGTCTCTTGTAATTTTTCTTCCTTCGCTCTGAAGGTATAACTTATACCATGAGTTATAGTCAAAAACTACATCGTTTGTTAAATTTAGTTTTTGTTGAATATTTTTGTCGTATTTAGACCCTCCTGGGGCAAACATGGCCTCTAAAATGAGAGTACTCTTAATTTAAAAATTAATGGAGAAAACTATAAGGTTCGTGATCAAGTTCAAATCACCTCCTTCAACGAACGCTGACCAAGAAACAGTACTTCGTTACATAGTTTTGTTTGTTTGATTAATGGCCCTTTATGCCACTAAGGCTAATCGGACGATGCTCCAGTGGGAGTCCTAAATTTTGACTATCCCAGTATAAGTAGGATAGGGACTTTAACGAGTACCTGACATCGTACAGGATAGGGATCTCCATTTTAGGAAGTATTCGAGGGACAGCATAGCTAAGAATTAGTTACTCCCTTTAAGAAATCGGCAGACAAAGCCGATTAGAAACACAAGAGCAGAGTCATACTGATTCTTTCCTAATTACTTTATCCTCCACTACAAAATGCCTGAATAACTATGGGTAGAAAATTATTATTTCTAGATAATAAGTGTTTGCAGGAAAAGTCATAAAATCTTACCCTTACGAGCGTAAATTGATATGACAAATTAACTGATAATAAATCGGTTGGTTTTTCTTTTACAAAGAAAGTCTATATTTATTCGTTTTAAGTTTAATGAAGAGCAAATATATCTATGATTTCAGCTATTCAGTAGTTTTTTCACCTGACCAAATCAACTGAAAAAAGGGAAACGGAAATCTGTTTAATTGTGAATCCACTTATTCGATAGCAGGTACTCAAGGCTTTAAATAAGGCTATTAAAAATTGTATACCGCAATATACATTTATAAGTGAAAACCTTATGTATATGTGTAGTCGTTTTATGTTATAGATTAGAAGGAGCTTGTAAATGTACCTGTACCATTTAGAGCAGATTACAGGGCCAAACAATGCCAATTTTTCTGTAAACATAAACAAAACATACTTTTCTAAAAAAGGCGCAAGTGAATTTAACTGATCTTTTTATGTGGTCGTTGAACAAGTAAGACTAGAAATTACGCCTGTGATAACTCCGGGGAGCACCCCTTTGAAACCGAGAAAAACGGTTTTTATTGAAAAAAAGTTGTATATAAATTGCTTTTGTACCCTAATAAGCAAACCATATTGATGTTGCTTATACGTAATATACTAGCCGTTGAATGTAAACTTTCAGTGAAATCGGTAAATTGATATCTTATTTCTATAAGGAGAAAATCGAGATTAATGTTGAATTTTTAGTTGTTTTTAAAATATCCATAACTTCTATGCAATTTGAATTTTCTTTTGGATAATCGGTGGTATGAAAGCCCACTTTCAGACTAAAAAAATAAAAAAGAAAATTCTGAAAAATATTGAGTTCTTCCATGTTTTTTTGCATACTAACGAAACTATCTATTAACGCACAAGAAACCTGGTTTTGGGTAAGCAAAAAGGACACTTATACTGAAGCAATCTTAACGGGAATTGTTTCCTTGGTTTTTGAATTTTATTAAGAAGGTTATAAAAAAGATCCCATCAATTTATCTGTAAAATTGTGGAAATGGCAGATTTATGTCCACCAAAAAGCAATTATTGACCACTGTGGGCCACCACTAGACGCGAACCCGCGAACTTTAGTATTGTAGGTTGCCTTGCTAACCACTACACCTTACCTAGTACTCCACCCAAAACCCTTTAAGGGCTGTGTTGGTACACTTTTTTCTTTTTTTTCCGTTTTAGTTGTTGAATTTAGTAAAGTGTTTCTTTGTCCCCCGACATCCTCCATTGGTTGTAATTGCACAGGTTTTTATGTATTTATTTAATCATAATTTGCTTTAGGGGAAGCACCCTTTACAAACAGAGTATGTATATCGACTATGCAAACTTATAGTAATAAATTATTAATTTCTAATATACATAAATTTAAAAAATACCAAAATTCATCCTAAATTATAAAACCTAAAATTTAGTTAAAATTCAATACTTAAAAACAAGTTATAGACTAAAAATATTCAAAAATTAAAATAGATATGTAATAGAGGTTAATCACTAACTTTCCCTCACAACTAAAATAAATAGGGCATTCAAACTATATGTGATAGTGTTTCATTATTTTTCATATTTCACATTTTTCACTCTTGCTGCGGATTAATGATTAAAATTTTTATTTATATAAAAGTTTCGATCTCCAGAGCAAGACTAACTCTCCAGTCCATCGGTCCTTATATTTATTCTGAATTAGAACAATCAAGAAAGTTCCCAACATGTGTAGAAGATTATCAAACAGTCACGAACATGTACAAGAACAGTTTGTTCCAACACAAAGTCTACAAATATTTTCGATCATTTGTTTTTGTTGAAGTGAAAGGAACTCCGTTTTTATTTTTATAATTTTTGTTAGTATCAACATTCTTTAAAAGTCTAAATAGTATGATATATATTTAAAAATATAGATTATGAAATCGTTCACTTTGGTGAAGAAATAAAGAATAAAAAAATAATAAAAGTTTTACCAATAGATCTATAAAAACTAAAGAAGTATATGAAAAAAAAAAAAAAACTGATTGGGAACTCTCTATAACTACGATCCCAATGCTCGGATTTTGCCAGTCGATTGGGTCCAGCAAAAAACCGAATCCGCTTTCAAATGGTTTTCACTATCTAACTGATTCCGCGCCATTGATTGCAGGAAAATCTATTGTAAAAACGTCAATTGATATTTTATGAAAGGATTCTGCTTTTCCGAAATCGTTCCAAAGCGAAAGACATAAATTCTGTATTCATACGATCCAATGTATTAAGTAAAAACCAATGGACGACTAAGATTGTGGAAATTTTTTATGGCAAATTCTTACAGCTTCTGATGTATGTAATTTATTTATTGGAATTAAAGATTTTATTATAAATACAATACAATTAGTAAATAAGGAAAGAAGACAAGAATAACGAAATTTTCTGTTGATATTTACTAGTTTAAAGAAATGGATTAAAGATTTAAGCAAAGGAAAATTGATCGGTGTACTTTTCTTTGGTGTACGGTTTGTTTGTTTGAAGTCACTTTATGCTACTAAGGCTAATCGGACGATGCTGCAGTGGGAGTCCAAAATTTTATCTACAGAGGTATAATTTGGATAGGGATCTTTAACGAGCACCTGACATCGTACAGGCTCGGGACCTCCATTTTATGTCCTATCAGAGGGACGGCATAGTTAAGGATTTTTTACTCCTATTAAAAACTCCTAGGGCCACCGCTGGGCGCGAACCTCCGACCTTTAGTATTGTAGGTTGCCATGCAACTAATAAAGAATATAATTGCAATAGGGTTAAGTAAAATCACAATAGACAGTTGTAGGTTGCTATACAATTATACCAAGCTACAGATGAACCAACAGACAAAGATTTGACAAAAATGTATATAATTATATAATTATAACTATATAATTTATATAACCAATCTAATTAATTATATAATTTATTATTATTCCATCACAACACTCTACATTTTATTTAGCGTTTCATGGAAATCAGATTAAAAATAATGCTAATTTTATTTTAAATTATATTCCATATTCCGTAAGAGAAGATTACTCATATTCAAAACTAAAATACAACTTGTATAATATTTTAAAATTAATTTACTAATTTGAACGTAGGCAATTCCACGTCAAATCAACACAAAAATATATCATTTTGAACCTCCCCATTTCAGATTTTCTTGATAATTTTTTTTTTAAATAGGTCATACTGCCTATAACTATACATTGCTCTATATCATATGAAACGACATGGAATGCGCTGTTAAAAGACACCAATCTCATAGACCTAGTGAAATTTTGAAAATATCTACATCAATTTTTAAACATAAAAAGCTAGGTTTATTGAATTTTATCACTAGTTTTCATTTTTCTTAATAATGAAGAAATTTTCATCCCACTTTTATATTTTGTTGTATGAATAGATATACTATTACCTATTTTTAAAAAATATATAAAAAATTTAAAAGATGCCCTTTTTGAGATATTGAAATTAAAATTTTAAACTTGGATATAAGAATATTTCTTTAGTACCAACATATACATAGTTGTGTATCATACGAAATGACATGGAATGCGCTGTTAAACGACACCAATCTCATAGTCCTTGTCAAATCTGGAAAACATCCACAGCTATTTTTAATCATGATTTTTTCTGTTTCTGGACCTCTTTTTGAGGGCTTCAGAGACCAATAATTCAAAAACGAGTTGACATATCTCAGTAATATTTCACAATAGTTCTAGTAGATACAAGTATAATAATACAATAATACAAGTAATAATTTAATTCAACACATAAGTTTTTGATTTAGACTATACATTATTAAATTGGACACCGAAATTCAGTTCATAATGTAGGCAAATTTCATCTTAACTAGTGCACCATAATTAGTGTATTCTAACAAGTGCATCTTAACTAGTCTACGTTTAACATACATATACTCAACCATATTTGTGCCAAATTTGAGCAATTTATCTTTAACCCCTAAGGAATTACAGAATTACAGGGATTGGACGGGGGGAGGTGGATGGAGCTATGTAGGGAGCGACTGGTAGTGTCGGCATCGGCCGGTTCGGGTTCGTTCGTATATTAATATTATATAATTACATAATTATAAATATTATATAATATATTATTTATATAATATTTTGAATTGGAATACATTTACCGCGGTCCAAGATAATAGCAATGGCTCATTTTATCCAACACTTGGTCAGAAGATGAATATGATTAAAATGGCATGAATTAATTTCAAAAATTCAAATAAGCATTCTTTTTTTAAATGCGCATCCAGTACTTTTTATATGTACGCAAATGAGAGTAGAATATGGAAAAGGTCCCCTATTTGCATACTGTGGACTGGTTTCATCGCAGCGGATCCACCCTGCGGAAGTCGGGGGAATGATAAATGAGAATTGCTATTGACGTACCCTCAGTCGCTGCACTGCGCTGATTCAAGTACGTCCCTCGGGATGAATTAATAATTCCCTCAGTACTTAAGGGCTTTTGCTATCGGACCCGAACGATATGAGACTTTTGAGAGAGGCGGATATATTGTTTCAATCAATAAATCTTGACATAGTAATTGAAATGCCTTCAGAGCAAGGCATATCAAGCCCCAGTTCTTTCTGTTAAGTAATAATTGAATTGGGAGTGTGGGATCGATCCTAGGGTTGTGAGACCCTATCCTTGGGTCTATTAAGAATAGAAAACTGCCATGGACTCGAAACCAATACAACTACCACAACACCTACGCGTCACCCATGGCAACGTATGATTGAGAATCGAAACATATCAAGTTCAAAACCCGGAGCCAGGGGACATTTAATGATATTCGGCAGAAATCCCCCACTCTCTCCTCTGGCCCGGGAAACCCCGTATAGCCTAACAGGCGAGGAAGGGAAGGATCAATAATAAAAAAAAAACTACCACAAAACCTTACATAAAAAAATAAAAATAAATCGGGAGCAGAACCGGAAACTACTCAACCGATCTTTATAAAATTAGGCTCATTTGGTGAAGTTTCGTCCATCTTAAAAGATAGGATTGTTTTTATCTCGATTATTGGCCTCAATATTTCTTTTATTGCAAATTAATTGCTTATTATACTACAATTGAGAGTGGTTATTTGTAAGTTCTAAATTCCCAACAGATGACGATGTAAGTTGATTTATTGACACAACACTTCATTTTATTTCGATATTTAGGGAGGGTAAGCATCAAGTAGCCAAATCTATTTTTTCTGGCTTGAACTAGGAAAAACCACGTTTTCTACCATGGGCAGTTAAGTGTCGCATTTTCACGTGTAGGAAAAACTTCGAATATGTTTGTTATAACAAAAGACAGGTTAACCAAATTAATTGTGTACCTACAACGCTACAATAAATAGAAATTATGAATTCATTATGGCAAAAGATTAATTTGGTACATTTCGCTAACTGTCTATTGTGATTGTACTTAACCCTATTGCAATTATATTCTTTATTAGTTGCATGGCAACCTACAATACTAAAGGTCGCAGGTTCGCGCCCAGCGGTGGTCCTGGGATTTTTTAATGGGAGTAAAAAATCCTTAGCCATGCCGTCAAAAGTAAAAAATCTGGTGCGTGCGCGCAACACACAACTTTCACTTACCAACATACTTAATGAGATTAGAAATTAATGCGTTTTGTTAATTGCCACTTCTCAAATGAACAGAACGACTTTAATTATGAACAATGGTCTGTCATTAAATGCGTACTCCGCATGCGTGGGTTCAACTAGTTTTATGAGTTGACTGAATATTTTTATTTTATTCTCCTCTTTATATTTTCTTTATTTTTATCATATCTCATATTTAGCCATTTCTTCTTTTTAGGCGTAACGAGAGACAGTTAATTTGTCCAGATAAACAAAAACAAAGGTACTTTTATAGGAAACAAACAAACAAAAAAGGCCCCAATCTCCCCCAAAAAAAGCCCTCTCAGAACATTTTAATAATGATAAAGCTTACCTGATATTAAAGAACACCTAATTTTGACCTCCGTTTGACCAGTTTTGATGAAATGTGGGCTATCACATCTTTGGTATGTACATACATCAAATACGCAGTTTGATCAAAATCGTTAAAGCCTTTTCTGAGTAAATAAAAAAAAACACGTGAAAATGATACAAAACTTATTAAGTAAAGTCCCCCCTCCGGTTGATCAATTTTGATGAAATTTTTACAGTCATGTCTCGGGCATAGAAATAGATCAAATACTCAGTTTAATCAAAATCGTTTGAGCCGTTTTTGAGAAAATCGAAAAAAACTTAAAAAGTTATTAAATAAAGTACCCCCTCCCTTCGAGCAATTTTGATGAAAGTTTTGCTGTCACATCGCGGCATATACATACACTAAATACCCAATTTCAGGTTCGCACGGTTTATAGTTTTTGAGCTAGTCTGTTCACATACACACACACACACACACACACACACACACACACACACACAGAGACCATTTCGCGGGACTTGGTCAATTGGACTCAGGGGACCCCAAAACGTGTATTTCCGTTGAAAACCGGAAGTCGAAATTTTTCACGATTGCAATACTTCCACTTACTATATATTTCATATATAGGTAAGTGAAAGTAAAAATAAACTATTTCAAATGCACCTTGGTACGTGACTAATTTGATTATAAATCAAACCTTATATGCCGACTTTTACTCATAAAGGCTCTTTACAAAAGTTTTTACCCTAACTTACACGGACGTATTAACCTCCTTTTATGACTACAGATGACATGCCCATAAATGAGAGGAGGAAATCATAAAGAAGCTGGATGAGAGATCTCCTTCTTTAACAGACCGTAGTAACTAAATCAAGCAAGACAAGAAGTACTGTTAGGTGCCGTTCTTCCCTATGCCTGAAATTTATCTGTAATTAAAAAAAAAAATTAAAAACCCCACTGTTTTGTTATGCTTCTATTAATACAGGTTAAAACGCCCAGCGTTTAAACTAGCCATTTCACTATCTAGCCCTCACGAGGCAATCCAGTTATCCAGACTAATTCTCCAGCTTGCGTTATCCAGGAGCTACGGCGTGGACTATGGCCCTGGAAGGGTAACGACCCTGAGAGCCAAGGGCAGCGGACAATGTCTGGAGAACTGAAGGAGCAGATGACGGAAGCCAGGTGCGTGCCCTTAGCGCTCGCCGTCCTAACTGCTTTCAATGTCTATAATTACCGCGCCATTAAGAGCAAGAAAATGGCTCTATGGTAAGTGTAACGGGTACCAATTGTAGTCTATCGAGGCTCCTTTGTAATAATAATAAGGTTTTTCGGTACTTTTCTGTTATTGTCATGCCCAGAGAAAATGTTTTTAATTTAGTTAGTACATTGCTTTTAGGAGAAGCAGGTTTATCGCCAGTGTTGCTAGGGAGGTAACTAAGAGTTAATTTCACAACTGTTCGTTCGAAAACAATTCCGTGCCAAATAATTTATTTTGACTAGATAATTAATCACGTTAAATATGGTTGAGTATCAGTATAATTTAAAAAATATTTTTAGGAATATTTTGGATGAGGAAACTGCGGTCAGATTTTTTCAACACCATAAAATTATTCCTGAAATGATAATATGTAAAAATAACCATGAGATGAAGTAAATGTTAACTTCAGGTAAAATTAAATGGAGGTGTAATATAAAAACTTGCAGACAAGAGATTGATTTTATTTACAAAACATGTGTTTTATTTATTTAAAGCAATGTACTAACTAAATTAAAAACATTTTCTCTGGGCGTGACTATAACAGAAAAGTACCGGTTTTTCTATAGAGTACCTTAGTTTATATTGAGAAATTAATTATCTTTAAGTATGCCAAAAAATTAGGCCAAATCTAAAATTGCTTGGTATAGAATGTAACGAGAGACAATTAAGTATGTTGGTAAGTGAAAGTTGTGTGTTGCGCGCACGCACCAGATTTTCTACTTGTTTAAATCCCATATACGTATATGTGAGCCGTATGTCCATATAGGTTTAAGTAAGTATTTACCTTTTTGTTTTGAGGATTTAGAAAAAAATTGGGTAATGTAGGTTTAGTTGTTTATTTTATTCGTTCAAATTGTAATAAATAGTAGCAACATACATTTGTAGGGGTCACCTGTGATGTTGTGGTTAGCATGGCAACCTACAATAGTAAGGTCTTCAGTTTGTGTTCAGGTGTAAAAGGACTTTTATATAAAATTTCATTATCATATTACTGCATTAAAATCTCATAGCTGGATCAATTTTTGGCTGATTCAATACCAACACCAGGCTTGAGAAGTGAGATTAAACAGTTGAACCGGGGGTCACCTGTGATGTAGTGGTTAGCATAGCAACCTACAATACTAAAGGTCACGGGTTCGCGTCCCACGATGGCTCTAGGATTTTTTAATGGGAGTAAAAAATCCTTGGCTATGCCGTCCCTCGGATAGGACGTAAAATGGAGGTCCAGAGCCTGCATGATGTCGGGTACTCGCTAAAGATCCCTATCCTAATTATATGGCTGGGTAAGAAAAATTTAGGAATCCCACCGTATCATCGTCCGATTAGCCTTAGTAGCGTAAAGGGACGTTAAACAAGCTGCATTTGAAAAGGGTCGTATTAATTTTGACTGAAAGGTCTAAAGTTTTAAAAATTTATTCTTTTTTTTGTTTTGAGGCAAATCTGTGAGCAGTATCTCAATATATGTTCGTAATGTATAGTATGAATACGTATTTAGTTTTTGTCTAAGTTTTGGTTTTGGGGATTTAGAAAAATGTGGGTAATACAGAATTAGTTGTTGGTTATACTTGTGTTCAAACTGTAAAAAATAATATTTAGAAATGATCAATGTATAATAAAAGTAAATCAAAATTATTAATTATAAGAGAATTTTTAATTTAGGGTAATGAGTTACCGGACGTATGTTAAGGTTTGAGTTTTAAGACCAATGTTTCAGCAAGGTAAGATTTTTTTTCTATACATATTTGAAATGTCGTTCAATTTTCTATGGATTTTATACAAAATAAATGCCCAAATTTTACAATAATACAAAGACCAAATCATTAACGAGTAAAGTACTAAAAAGCGGACTCTAAAATACAATAGAAGAACGATAAGAAGGAAAAAGGATAGGTTAACCGGGACGAATAGAAAGGATGGAATTATGTAGATGGATGAGCTGCGCACTCGGAATGCACTTAGGAGAGATTTATTGTCCCTATACATCAGGATCCTCCCGTGTTCGGGGTGAGCTGTCCTCCTCCAGGAAGGGACGATGGAGGAATTTAGGGAACTTCTGCGGCAAAGGGTAAGTAAAGGTTACGGCGTATATATTTATACGGTGGAGATACTTGAGAGAGGTGAATATTTTTTCAGGATGGAGGAATAAGATGTTGTATGTACCCATATATGAGGCGAATAGTTTCAAAACCAGCTCAATCCATTTTCAAAATTTTATAGCAGACACAAAAAGCGTTTTACAAAAGCGGGTTGGCAAACGCGTTAGAAAATACGCGTTGCCCATGGCAAAGTATGATTGGAAATACGAAGACAGCAAGTTCAAAACCCGGAACCAGGGGAAAACTTAATTATACTCGGCATCAATTCCCCATCCACTTCCCTGGCTCGGAAAACCCCGTATAGCCTACAAGGAGAGGAAGGGGAAGAATAAAAAAAAAAAAAAAAAAGCGTTTTATAGCCAAGCGTTATGTAGGAAGGTCTCATAACATAATAAAACTGCGGGTCTGTTTCGGATAAGCCAGTGATTTTTATATAAATAACTATTACATAAAGAAGAAAATACTCCTCAGAAACATATGTATTTGTACATATAACTTCAAAACAGAAATATCCTAACATCAGATAAATATAAATTACTTTCAAAGGCGGAAATCAGCGATGTTCTTCAAAATAGATTCAAAATAGCATTCCTTCTCATACCTCCGCCTCCATATAAATTCGCACAGATAGAAATCTAGCATGTTCCTATTTGTCCCGCATTCTTTCTTGTTCTGCATTTGACCGAGGCCCAAAGTGTTTCTATCCTCTGGGTGTGAGCGTCCATTCATTTGCTCATTCATTCATTTGCCCAGGAATATATTTATCTAATAATTATGCTTAAAGGCAGGCGTCATTGTTCGAGCCAGGTTCTGCTGAAGAGGCCAATTGCTGTTCTGCATTCCCGATTGTGACAAAACCACTTGGATCCTCTTCCATGCAGTTTTAACTTCATGGGATGCCCTTTTTCGTATACCTTGTTACTGGGTAGGATTCCCTTGCTCTGTAAAAATTTAACAGTTGCTTTCTCATTCTTCACGTGTTCACTTAAATCAAAGACATTCATAACTGAACTGAATTAGAACAATTAACAAATGTAGGTACAAATGGAAAGGGTAGGCAATAAAATTATTGCATCATACTTTTACATACGTTATTAAGTTAGAGAAATTTTAATGAAATAATCACGGTCGCTTAAAAAAAACACTGGCTTACCTAATCCGAAACAGACCCAAGAATGCTTTCAATATTGCATAATTTCTAGGCTGACCAAAATTTCAATTTTGAACTACATTAGATGCGCAAAATATGACTTGCCGAATAACATGTTTCAAACTAAGAATTTATAATCATATATTTTACATGAAATTTTGAATTATGATATTACAAGCTTGATTGTAATCTTCGACAATGAAAAATTCTAGGACTACCATGGATGAATGAGGTCAATGCCGGGCATGCTGATGATTCACCGACTTTAGGAAGTATGAAGATTCATAGGCTTATAATATCTAAATGAAGTTGAAAAAGGTGGGGTCTTTTTTACTTTACCCAAACCAGTTACTTATTTCTAATAGAGTGATTTATCTAAATATTAAATTAGAACACATGATTAAAGTAATGTACCAGGTTTGTAAATATGAAACCGGAATTTTTCAAATAGCAAATAAGAGTTGATTGTGTAAAAATGATACATACTTTATTATTCGAAGTACTGTCCTTCGCTATCTATGCATTTTTCCCATCATTCAGGAAATTAGTGGATTCCCCGCCAAAATAATGCGTGTCCCATCAATGCAAATAGGTGGTAATCGGATGGGGCCAAATCTGGTGAATAAGCCGCATGCGGAAGAATTTACCAACCAAACACTTGGATCGTTTCCTTGGTCCGTTTAGCCGAATGTGATGGGGCATTGTCATGGAGCAAGATCACTTTGTGTGTCCTTTCTTGATATTTGGGACTTTTTGGTGCAAATCTTTATTCAAATTTATCATCTGTTGTAGGTAGCGTTCCGTATTAACAGTTTCCCCAGGTTTCAGCAGCTCATAGTAGGTAACACCCATCTGATCACACCAGACACAGAGCATTTTCTTCCTCCCCAAGCGATGCCGATGGTTCACCAGGAGTTACCCAGGATTTTTTACGCTTAGGATTCTCGAAGTAAATCCACTTTTCATCACCAGTCACAATTTGATGAAGAAATGACTTTTTTCTGTACCTGGCGAGCAGCATTTGCCATGAGATTTTTCGAGCTTCCTGCTGCCTGTCATTCAGTTCTGGATCTTTTCCATGCCTTTCAAACAAATGGAGACGGTGTCACATGAAATAATTGTCCTACAAACTCTTCCGAATCAGCGTTTTCAAAGTTGTTTTTTTTTTTGTGGTTTTCCACGGTCTTTGTTTCTGTTATCGAAATCCATCATTAAATTTTTTGAACCTATCGAAACATTGAGATTTGTCTAGGGCATGCTCCCCGTAAGCTTCAACAAGCATCCTATGTGATAATGCTCCTGATAATTTTTTTCAGAAGGAAACGGAAAATAAATGCTGTCCGCAAATCTTGATTTGTTGGCACAAAAGTCGACATGTTCAACGCCTCTAAAAAAACGGTTAGAGAATGAAACTGATGTTGGTATCAATTGGATCTGTTTATTACATGTAGGCAAAAGCAGATAACACCACTGACGGATTAGTTAGAAGATTATATTGACTGCTAACTCCTAATAATTTCGAATTCCGGTTTCATATTTACACACCTGGTATTTAAAAAGATTAAAATGTAAACAAAAATGATAGTTGAATATACTGCATTTGCAACTTCTCAACCTGTATCTAAATACTGCAGATCTTCTTTGGTGAAAAGCAAGCTTCATAAAGTACCATCCTCTTCAACATTTCCGTGTTTTGTGCAATATTCCCAAACTTTGAAATGTCTTTAATGCCTCTTCTTCCGATTTAAGAACACGACTCGGTTGTACCAGATTCATTAACAAAAACGTTATTAACAAAAACGACTTCAACGTTTTTTAAAACCTACGAGGTACTTGGTACATAACCTCCTTCATATATTTTTTTTTCTCTTAAAACGTTTCGCTTATAAAAGCATTATCAAAACTATAATAAAGAAAAACGATAGAAAAAAATATAGTTTCTTCATATACAGATACATTTTAAAATAAAATAAGTTATTTTTTCTCTCGCTTTTCGTTTTCATAGTTTTAATAATGCTATTATAATCTAAACGTCAAACACAATAATGTTAAAGAGGTGACTGAATAAAAGCCAAAAAATAATATTGAGACTGCCTATCACCAATTTCAACCTCATTTGGATATTATAATAATATAATAAATATTTAGACCTATAAATCTTCAGACTTGCTTAGTTCAGCGAATCTATGCATTCCTCTATGACAGCATGCAAGGCGTTGACCGAGACACTCGCTATAATAACAATATGATGGAGTATAAGAGATTCACTCATAGCAATTTGCCGATGGAAAAGTCATACCCATTCGAAACAATTTTTTTTTTTTTTTAAATCTGCTACAAAGAGCCGACAAAAATGTTGTCCCGAAGAGAACAAAAAGTATTGACCAGGAATAAAAAAAAAAAAAAAAGAATCAAAAGTTGGGGGAGGGCGTTCCATAGAGTTCAATACAAAGGTTCGATGTTTATTGTCCTGAATTCACGGGTCAGGTGAAACAGTATATCAGCAGTCTCCGGTTAGCAGCGGAATTTGTGAGCTCCTGAGATTAACTGTTGTCATTTGTGTTCCTCACTCCTAAGTCAGAGTTTATCTGATTCGGATTGTGAGGGTATTGTTAGATTGTATTCTAATAGAAGAATTTTTTTTTTAAATATAATTTACAACAAATACATCCAGTAAATGTGATTATAATAAGAAAAGAATATTGGATAGATGATAGTTGACCGGGTATAGAATAAGGATGAAACTAGTCCGGTGATGCGGTCAATAACCTACAAAATAGTATTGAATTATTTTATTGCAGCCGAAGTTTCGACCCAACAATGCAGGTCTTCGTCAGGGCTTATGACAGGGATGGATGTCAGAGCCAGGGTGCCAGCACAAGCCAGACTCTGGCATAAGCCATGACGAAGACCTGCATAGTTAGGTCGAAACGTCCGCTACAATAAAATAGTTCAATACTATTTTGTAGTTTATTGACCGCCTCACCGGGCTATTTCCATCCTTAAGAAAAGAATATTTCACGTACAAGCATGAAAAGAAACCAGCCATTGGTAGCAGTCAACTAATACACTTAACATAGAAGGTCCCGAAGCCATCTTCTTTTCAGTCACCTAGTTGGATAACCTGTAATAGAGTAGGAAGCGAGGCTGGAAACATCCGAAGTGGGTCGGGAGTTTATTATAAAAGAATTGGTATCTGGATCGGGCCAAATCGGCGACAAATGAAACATTCAGGTCTTTATGGACCAGTTTATCTGTCACGAAATAATGACTATGAAGGATTTTACGAAGGATTTTGGATTGTAGG
This sequence comes from Aelia acuminata, assembly GCA_911387785.2. Classification (NCBI taxonomy): domain Eukaryota; kingdom Metazoa; phylum Arthropoda; class Insecta; order Hemiptera; family Pentatomidae; genus Aelia; species Aelia acuminata. The sequence continues at coordinate 13,752,769 of OU426984.1, forward strand.
GATTGGATAAAAGAGCAGTTTGATGGTTTGGTAGAGCCCCAAAGCCCAAAGTCCAAATAGGTCTTATTATTGTCATTTAAGTTTTTATAATAAATTGGAAGTTTCCAGTTTTCGTCAAGTAAGTGCTGAAGAAGTCGGTAGTGCCGGGCGGTTTCTGGTCGTTTCAAAATTGTGTGAGTATCTCATGTAAGGCGTTTGTCCAGGTGAAGTCCCCAGTGACGGGCCTGATCGAAGTGTATAAGTATAGTGGTATTGAAGGATATTGTAGGAAAGGAGGTCGTAGTTTACGACGAAGTGTGGATGTGATTTTTCAGGGTTGATTTTAATTCTTCATCTCTGACAATAGCGGATCCAGGGGAGGGGCGCCCCCCCCCCCCGAGAGGTGAGGAAACTCATAAAGTATTACCATTTTTAAATAATTTATTTTTTGAAGAGAAAAGATTTGGCTCCGCCGGGAGTCGAACCCGGGTCTCCTGCGTTACATGCGGGGATGCTAACCGCTACACCACAGAGCTCGGCTCAAGGCAGAAAGAGGTATCAGTGAAGAGGAAGGATTTGCTCTGCCTTGAGCCGAGCTCTGTGGTGTAGCGGTTAGCATCCCCGCATGTAACGCAGGTGACCCGGGTTCGACTCCCGGCGGAGCCAAATCTTTTCTCTTCAAAAAATAAATTATGTAAAAATAATTTAAAATTGGTGGTCAGCCACAATTTAAGATTGGATTAATTAAAATATTACCATTTTTGTATGAAATCAGCTATATTTAGTCATTTTTCAATTGTATTTAAACATTTACAGTGATTTATAACGTCATTATGTACTAATATGTATTTTAAAGTCGGGCCTTCATTACGCATGAAATGTAAAAAAAAAAAAAGTGCGCCCCCCCTCAGAAAATATCTGGATCCGCCACTGATATTGAAGAGCTTGGGATGCCTAAAAGATGAATAAATTTGATAAAATGGTAATTATTGAGGATAGTGATATTTTAGGTTTATAACTAATTTACCATACAAAATAGAACGGCTAGAAGAAATCTAATGATAGCTAAGAAATACATCTTACTAAATAGCCGAAAAAAAGTCTTCTGATGATGAAAAATCATTTCAACGGATATATCACATTTAAAAAAAGATTATGCCTGATATAAATCTATACACGAAAAAAAAGATAAAATAGCACTAAATGACAAATCTCCTTAATTAAATACATTAATCTGAAGATGGTTCTGGGTAAGGCCTGACATATCATTTCTGACCATTGTCGTTTCACCCTCTGATTTTCAATATTAAGACGAACAAAGTAGGTAAACATATCACATGATATTTTTCATATATAAACGTTTTTTTGTTTGTTTTGTTTTTTTGCAGTAGCTGACTTGTTTATTAAAATCATGAACTAAAATATAACCACTGTTAATTGATAAAATATACTCGTACGTACTTTGAAGTATTGTATATGTACCCTCCTAAGTTCACGTAGCAATCTGTTACTGCAACTGAAGCGAGCACAATAACATGAAACATGTCAAACGCCAGTTGCTCAGTTACTATGTTTCCCTGTGTGACATGTTCTGCCAATTGTTCTCCAATCACTGCACTGTTTGCTTGCATACACACACCGCATCACCAGTCGAGCTGGTATTTATAGACAACATGAGAGCTGCCATTAATGTCTTCTTCAATCACAAACCACTAAAACTCAGCTGAAAAACGTTAATATTTTTCATTATTTAAAAAAAAAAATTTATATTTTTATGTCCTTATAAATATACAAATCTCGTGTCCCGATGTTCGTCGGAGGTAAACTCAGAAACTATTCAACCGATTTTAATGAAATTTGGCTCAATGTGTGTAGTTTTGTCCAACTTAAAAGATAGGATAGTTTTTATCTTGATTATTGACCAAAATATTTCTTTTATTGCAAATTAAATTATTATTATTGTACGTATATGCTTGTATATTATAAAGATAGACTTATATTTCACAGATAATAGTGAAACAGTAGCACACAAAAATTATATATAATGCAATTTACACAAACAATTATTGTGCTAACATTAAAAACTGTCATTAAAGTATTAATTTTTATATTTTATTTCTAAGAGGTTTTACATTTTTCGGTTCACCATACCGACCTAAACACCTTATTACATACCTTAAGTACCAAAAAAAGCCCAACTTACCAAAAACGTTATAAAAAAAGGATTTATTATTAACTGGCATAAAATAAAATTTTATTTACGCAGTTTAAAAACTATCAAAATTTTTCCACTACGCAAAAATAAAAGTTTTCGATTCGATGAAACCATAAAAAGAAAAAATAATACATGTCGGATTATAATCAGGATTATATGATACAGCCTGTTAAAATTAGTACACGTTTCTTTTTTTCCAAGATATGTTGTATTTACTTATTAAAATATTTTATGACGATTTACATATTTATAAAACTGTGAATGTCAAAAAAAAAAAAAAAAATAGAGGGAACTGAAAGTCATTTTTATAGATAGATAATGTAATTTCCGTGTTTTCTAAAATTCATCATTCATGATATATAAGATATTATATTAGCTTACACTTACGAAAATTTTGATTTCAGGTATATTAAAGAAAAAAAAAACAATAGTTGTTTGGAATTTATTATTAATGCCTTTATAAAGTTATAGTTTAATAATTTTGTATTAATTTTAAATATTTTATTTTTGATGGATTTTCGGTGGAGATTGGCTCATCTTGGAAGCGAGCTCGGTGGCACAGTGGATGGCGAACCGCGCATGTCACACGGAGACCCGCGTTCGACTCCCGGTCGAGCCTAATCTTTTCTCTTCAAAAATAAAATATTTAAAATTGATATAAAATTAAAATAAGGTGGTTATCAACGATAAATGAGTAATTAATATTTAATAATTTTAAATTATATCCGCAAGCGTTTTTATTTTGAATGAATTAATGAATGAAAATTTAAAGTATTTTGTAAATTAAATTACAATTACAGGGTGTTTGGCCATTCTAGAATATATAATTACAAGATTATTATTTTTTTTTTTTTACTCAGATTACAATTTTCCTTTTTTTCTTTCGCATCTTATATGATAAAATGTATAAGATATAAGCAGTGTGAGAAAAAAATTATACAAAAATAAATAAATAAAAACCTTAAACTAAACAACTAAACAATAATATATTTTTATAAAAACCAATAATCCTCTAACTAAGAATATATACACAAAACTTTATAAATTGGCTTATATATATTAAACAAAAGTGTATAAACAAAGCATAAAAATAACCTACTTCAATTATATGGAAATAAAAAAATATATATTAAAAGCCATTATATATAGTCTGAACGTTTCCCACAATTATTGAACACTCATGGTCAACTTAAGAGATAAAACTGTAAACAGGTAGATATCTCGGAGTTTATTGTTGTTATCGACAGTTAATAAATCGGCTATTAACAGGGGTGTGAAGGGTGTATTAGTATATTTGTTCAAATACTTTTCCTATTTCCACAAAATTTCGGACCTACTTACTCTTCCCTTTCTTAATCCCATCTGTTCTTCTGGAATTAATGAATTAGTTTCTGCCCAAGACATTAACCGTTTGTAAATCATATTCGTGAATATTTTTGTAATTGTATTGAATATGGCAATACCTCTGTAGTTGTTCGGGTTTGATGGGTCACCTTTTTTGTGAATAAAGGTCATTTTGATAGAGCTCCAGCTATCTATATATTTTATTTAATAAATTTAATGAAACTAATAACCATTTTTCATTTAGTTGTTTAAAACATTCGTTTGGTACCTAATCGAAACCCGGTGAATTATTGTTTTTACTATTTTTGATACATTCTAATAGTTCTTCCATGGGAAAGGCAATATCCAATTCGGGATGAAAGGAATTTAGAATTTATTTGAATTTTAGGTATTTTAGGTATTATTGTTTTTATTTTAAACTCAACCATTTTTTCCGGATGTAAAATGTAAACTGTTAACAGAATAATTTCAATTCGCTTTTACATAATTCTGGAATGTTTTTCTGACGACTACTATTTTTTTCAGATTTTTTTATTTAATAATTTAGGGGTGAACAAATATTAATGGACTCCAAGAGCCCCCCCCCCTTATACATCCTGGGGTTAAAATAATCATTCAATGAATGACAATCGTTAATTCAATAATTAAGATACTTCTAAAACGACAACGGACGCAGAACGTGGCCAAGGTAACAGGCGCAAGGATTCCAGACAACCTTGGGTCTTTACTGTTTTCTAAAGACCTTGTTTCAATCAATGGGAGCAGTAAAAAAATTTTATGAATGACCGTAATATATAATAACTTTTACGACTTTTTTTATGCTGTGAAGTAATTTGAGAAACTAGATCGATCATACGTTTGCGAATCGAAATCGATCTTGGACGAGAGTATTAGCACGCTTGCAAAATTGTCTATTTATACTTCTAATGAATAATTCTGTATTTAATTTTGCTTCGAAACTTGCAGTGGATTATTGCCAGGTATTATTAAATTTAAACTGTCAGAGGCAAAGCGTATTGGTTACAGTATTAACTCATAGCACTGATGTGGGTTAAAATAATTTTATTCGAAGAAAAATAATAATTTATAATGCCACACAAGCAATGAAAACTGAAAAAATCATCGAAGTTTCAAAAATTATCAACTTAATCGAAACAGTAAGACCGTAAGTAACCATGATCTGAGCTTTACAACAAGAATAACTCTCTAGTATGTCGCTCCTTACATTTAGTCTGAATCAGAACATTCTAGAACGTACTACCGTGCGTAGGATGTTCACGATCATTTACTAGAACAGTTTGTTCCAACTGTACCAAAAAAAAGGCTAGAACTTTTTTCAATCCTATTGTCATGTAAAACAAAACACAAAACTTATAGTTTAGAATAGATCTAGACTGATTGTTGGAACGAACTAACAGTTGGAACAAACTGCCAGAGAACATGTTTAGTACCATCTACGCTGGCCTAGAACCTTCCAGGCTGTTCTTTTACGACTAAATATTAGGAGCGGTGGATTGGAGAGTTAGTCTCGTTCAGGAGCTCAAGTCATATGGTTATTTTTGTGTTATAAAGTGATAATTTTTGTAACCTGTTTAACATGTTGTCAAGAACATGAACTAGAACAGTCATAAAAAATGTACTGCAACAGTTTGTTCCAAAAATAGTCTAGAACTCTTTTAATCAATTGTGTTGTGTTTTTGTTTCACGTTGCAATACGTTGGGGAAACATTTCCTAATTTTGTTACTGTTTCATTATTGTTCTTGATTCAAACGTTATGAATATATTTCCGTTAAGTGAGCATATCAGGACCTAAGACTAAAGCCATAACGTTTATACAGAACAAAAAGATCATAACTAGTTCGATATAAACGGTCCGTAGTAAATCATTCCAAAAACTTCCTAGACTTGACCATGGATGCTCACACCTAGCTGGTAAAATAAAGAAACGGTTCGGTCAAACGGAAAAACAAAAGAAAATTCGGGACTAGAAGGATCGTGCCTGGATTCATATCTATGCGAATTTATATCGAGGTGAATTTCATTTGAGCAGATTTTGGAAAACATGGATGATTTTCGTCCAGAGATTTAACTTCTATTTATTATGCGCAAAATTGTCTATTTATGTTATTAATAAATAATTATTTCTTTAATTTGGCTTCGTAACTTGTTACGATGGATTATTGCCAAGTATTATTCAATTTAAATTAACTATTTTTGTCAGATATATCAGTCATATGTTGTCGTGGGCAACGCGTCTTTGTTACAGTGTTAGCTATAACATTTATGTGAGTTAAATAATAATTTACAATGCCACACACACAATGAAAACTGAAATAATCAACGAAGTTTTAAAAAGTATTAACTTAAACGAAACAGTAAAACCGAAAGCTGCCCACAATACTAAAGGTCGCTCATATGAATCATATGGATATGATCTGAGCTTCAGAACAAGACAAACTCTCCAGTACGTCGCTCCTTATATGTAGTCTGAATCAGAACATCCCAGATAAGCGTAAAGGTACACAAACAGTCAAGAACATGAACATTTATAAAAATGTAATAGAACAGTTTGGTCCAACAATATTCTAGAACTCTTTTCATGTGTTTTGTATTTTTACTTTCACTTACCTACATATGAAATATATAGTAAGTGGAAGTATTGCGATCGTGAAAATTTTCGACTTCCGGTTTTCAACGGAAATACACGTTTTGGGGTCCCCTGAGTCAAAATAACCAAGTCCCGCAAAATGGTCTGTGTGTGTGTCTGTGTGTCTGTGTGTGAACAGACTAGCTCAAAAACTAGATCTTAAGAATCTTTAAATGGATTAAGGCCCACGCAGGTATCACAGATAACGAAATAGTTGACAAAATGGCTAAGCTAGCCACTACGAATGGCCAACCGGTAGACACTAAAATGCATTACACGGATTATTATAAAATGATTAAATTAGATGTAATAGAAAATTGGCAAAAGCAATATCTAGAAAATCCCGCGGGACAATTTTATAAAAAACTATTTCCCCAAATCTTTCGAAAATCCTGGTTCTCACAAGCAAACATCCGAAAAGACATCATTAAAACATATATTAGACTCAGAACAAACCATGGAATTTGCAATAATTATTTACACAAAATAGGTTTATCAGATAATACTCATTGCGAGAAATGTGGAGACAGCGAGACACTTGAACATATTACAATGGTATGCCCGGGGTACTCCAAACAAAGAGAAGTAATGTTCAAAGAGTTAGCTATGAAAGATAATATAACCTACGATAGCTTACTAAAGTTAACCGATCATAGTAAAATTTCTTTGATTCATAAATATTTAAAATCCATAAATAAATATGTGTAATAGTTAAACTCACTACAATAACAGATAAGACATCAATTCAGGATAATAGAATTATAGCAGTAAATAAATAGCATTTATTCAAAAACAAAATATTAAAAGACGTATGAACTCGTATAATTATACAATATGATTTGGGAAAATAATTATCTTCAAATATTATAATACACAAATATGCGAGACCGGGCTGTATGGGTAAAACCAATGCCATCCATTCAAAGGGAAAAAAAAAAAAAAAAAAAAAGGATTTAAAAAATCCTAGGGCCACCGCAGGACGCGAACCCCCGACCTTATGGTAGGTTGCTATGCTAAACACTACACCGCAGGTGACCCCCTGATTGTGCATTATATTTTTAACTTTTCTAGTATCATGTATATACTCCGCAGTATATTAAACAAAAATGACTGATGTTATTTCAGTCGTGCTGTATCAATTACGCTGAAGAGACTGAAAAGGGATCATAAATGGCTGGGCTATATTTGGCACCGGGCGACCCCTGACCCAACTTGAACTCCTAGCCTAAAAGCTTCGATCCATGTTGTTATCGGTTAAGCGAAAGTTCACGACTTCGGATATCAGTTCGAAAAATTTTCACACTAAGAATGAAACTTGAAAATTTATGTTTTCATTTATGAAAAATACTCATAGGCTACCGCTTAGCATTTATAGATTTATGTAAATACAGAGATATTTTTCGAGTAACTGGAGAAAAGAGTAAAACGTGTTGAGGAAAAGTGGGATAACGCAATAAAGACTAATGGAAGGTAAAGGAAAGGTAACGAAGGAAGTGCGCTGACTAAGAACAAATTGCTCTACGCGACCTGCAAATAGCTCTCGTCATCTTCTTCTTTTCTTTGCTCTTTCAATCTCCGTTTCTCCTACGACCTTATTTTTAATGAGCTAAGGACTTTTATTGCTTGGAAGTCTGACCTAGATTAAGTGAATAATAATAACACTGATATGGAACTGAAATGTAGATACATATATGTTTAGAATATTTAAGAGGTTGTATATAAGATACATATATATTTTTTTTTTTTTTGACCCTATTCTATGACGATCACCGTTTGATATATCTTCTTCTCCAGTACATCGCTCCATATATTTCTATATAGACTTTCTAACAGTCTAGAAGGTTCATGAAAAGCGTAGATTATACTCGAACAGGCACTTATTGTTTCCACAAGCAGTTTATAAAACAGAAGGAACCAATCAAAATAGGGGTGAAGGAATAGTATTTGAACTACCAATAGCATGACAATTAGTCCAGGATATGTAGGGAGTATTTTAAGATACTCGGATTGGGTACGGAAATAATAGTTTTGTAATACTTTTGTGGCTTTACATAATTTTTATTCGAAGAAAATAAAAATTACCAATGACACACAAACAATGTAAACTCAAATAATCAACGAGGTTACAAAAAGTATCAACTTGTAACGCTACAGTAACAAAAATAAATATTGTAACCTGACTAACTCTTCAGTCTATCGCTCCTTATATTTAGTCGAATTAGAATAGTCTAGAAGGTTCCAGACAAGCGTGGATTATACTCGATCATGTATTATAATAGTTTGTTCCAACAAACAGTCTAGAACAACAACAAGAACTCTTTTAAATCATATGTGTTTCGCTTACAGTAAGATTTAATTTATATTTAAAATATCAATTAATGGTCCAGATATCAATTGATGGGATATTCCTTCGTGTATTGTTATCAATAGGTAGAATATCTTTTGGTTTCTTCGATTTTGATGAATTCAACACTTTGAATATCCTATATTTCAAAATCCAACCCACAGTGATAGTATTTAATATCCAAAATCCAGCTTGGTTATGAAAATCGGGTCAAACTGACTTGAAAACAAATTCAGTTAACCATCTCAAGTGACAACCACTTTAGCACATTTGTACTCAACATTAATCCAATTAATTATTTAAATTGTGATAAAATATATAAAAATATATTTGTATTATACTTCCAATAAGAACCAACATTAAGATTATGATTTTATATTTTGGATTAGACCGTTTTACCCAACTCAAAGGATCTCTTTCGGATTTATGTACGGTTATCATAGAAACACATGATAGACCTTCCCCATATCATATTTAGCCTGAATTAGAGCAATCTAGAATGTTCTCGACAAGTGTAGAAGATTCTCCAACAGTAATGAATATATAGGAGAACAGTTTGTTCCTACTTTGTTGAAATAACCAACAAAAAGTAATTAATACAAAAATAATTATTACAGCTTCAGAGCAAGACTATCTCTTTAGTCTATCGCTCCTTATATTTAGCCTGAATTAGAGCAATCTAGAATGTTCTCGACAAGTGTAGAAGATTCTCCAACAGTCATGAATATGCATCAGAACAGTTTGTTCCAACTGTTTGTCATATTTTCTAAAACTCTTTTCAATTATATGTTTTGTCTTTCACGTTACAATATTTCTTTTATCATTAGCTAAATATAAACGGGAAGATAACAAAATAGTTAGCTTGTTTAGCGTCCATTAATGCTACTAAGGCCAATCGGAAGATGCTACAGTGGGAGTCCTAAATTTTTCCTATCCAGGTATAATTAGGATAGGGATCTTTAACGAGTACCTGACATCGTACAGGTTCGGGACCTCCACTTTACGTCCTATCCGAAGGACGGCATAGTCAAGGATTTAGAAAATCCTAGGGCCACCGCGGGACACGAGCCCCAACTTTATGGTAGGTTGCTATGCTAAACACAACCCCCTGATTGTGCATTATACTTTTGACTTATTTCAAGTTTCGATATAAGTGGTAGTAGATGTATATACTCCGCAGTATATTAAACAAAAATGATTGATGCTATACCAGTTATCAGCTACAAAAATAATGATTGTAGTTTCAGGGCAGGACTAACTCTCCAGTCCATCACCCCTTCTATATAGAATGAATTAGAACAATCTAGAATATTTTCGACAAGTGTAGAAGATTCTCCAACAGTCACAAATATGTACTAGAACTGTTTGTTCCTACTTTCTAAAATTCTTTTCGATAATATGTTGTGTTTTTAATGTTACAATATTTATTTTATCATTAGCAAAATATAAACGGGAAGATAACAAAGGCGGAAGATGGAGAAGGAAGAGAAGGGGGTAGGTTTGGCAACGTAGGGCCAGACTGAGCTGTGTCTAGCCACCCTCCTCTGATCAATACTCCACCACGCACCGCACCCTACAGCTTCCAGTCTTCATCTCCTTTCTTCCTATCACAGGATATCCAGTCCTGGGGGGAGGACTTCCAGAAGTAGAGGATCGTCCTGGGTGACCGAAGAGGAAAGCCTTAGGCGATAGCCTAATGGGAGATAAAAGCAATCCTACACATCTTACCGTTAAAAGTTAAAAAAATAATTGTAGAGGTGAGAGATAGTCAACTGTTATTATTTACGATAGGTTAAATGATTATCAGGATTTTCAGTTTGGATTTTTTTTATTTTTTTATTTCGATTCAACTTGTGGATCAGGGCTAAAAGAAAACAAATATATGAGTGTCTATGCTAGAGGATGACAATAAATGAATATTTTACCATGTTTTCAAAACCATGTTTTCAAGCCGAAAAATGAAGCGTTCACGACGAGTAAGCAATTTTTTGTTCCGGCAGCTTCCCCCCCCCCTCCAACATTCCACCTACCGGAGGCTCTGATTATCTCCTTAACATCAGTTAACATACCATATTAAATCAATACCAAGATAATGGTCACAGAATTGATTTTAAAGGCTCGCGGGCAAGGTCGCGACGGGGAATGCTAGTATTCATATTTAATGCTTACCATCTTTTATATTATTATCAGTTCAGTAAAATATTCATTTATTGTCATCCCCTAGCATAGATACTCATATATTTGTTTTCTTTTAGCCCTGATGAAGATCCACAAGTTGGATTGAAACGTTGGCTTGCGAAAAAAAAATAAAAACTGAAAATCCTGATAATCGTTATAACCTATCGTTAAAGAAATAAATTATATTTTTTGAAATTCTCATCGCACAGTGGAAAAATTTTTGTAATTCAGTGGCCAAAAACTCCAACTCCAAATTACCAAAATTACAATAATCGAATAATTCTTTCTTCATTAATGCGAGATTTTCTTTATTATTGAGAATAAAAAAAAAATGTTAATAGTGTAACAAAAATCAGAAAAAATAAAAACATGGTTCAGAGTAGTTCAAGATCTTTTGTTTGAACGAACAAAAAAAAACAGTTGGAACAAACTGTCATAGCACATTTTTGTGACTACGGTGTTTGAGTTCAATCTACGTTGGCCCAGATGATTCTAGACTATTCTCCTTACGTCTATATATAAGCAGCAATGGACTGGAGAGTTAGACTGGTTCTGAAGCTCAAGTCAGGTGGTTATTTTTGTGATACAAAGTGATGATTTTTGTTACCTTTTTAACAAATTTTTATTTTAATAATTTTTTTTTACACTATATAAGAATTACAATACCAAAACTCTGGGTATTTCAAATTAATATATATATGAATCCTTTCTTCGCTTTAATTCAAATAAAACAGTTTACTAGGTACAGGGTCATACTAAGACAATATAATGAGTCAGTATTAGCTTCTTTTCAAAGATTTTTAAATATTACTTATCTGAAGAAGAAAAAAATAAATTAAAAATATCGTATTTTTAGGACTGGTTACGGAAAAAAAAAATGTTTTAAAATAATTCTACTAGAAGTATATTTTATGATTAAGTCTAATTCGAAGTAGAAAATATGTCTAATGTTCAAATTTAGGGATTTAAATCTTGAAATCGATATATCGCCAAACATTTACATTGGATCGATCAAATTTTATCATGGCATTTTAGTCCCTTTTAACCTCTAACAGTGTAAAAAAAAAAAAAAATTTTAATTTAACACAATAATATTAGAACGGATATGTACTAGAACAGTTTGTTCCAAAAAAAAAAGTCTAAAAATCTTTTCAATCATATTTTTTTTTTCACGTTTTCACTTAATATTCTTAGGGGTCACCTGTGGTGTAGTGGTTAGCATGGCAACATGCTATACTAAAGGTCGCGGGTTCGCGTCCCATGGTGGTCCTAGAATTTTTTAAAGGGAGTAAAAAATCATTGGCTATACCGTCCGTACAGATAGGACGTAAAATGGAGGTCTCAAGCCTGTACGGTGTCAGGTATTTCTTAAAGATCCCTATCCAAATTATACCTAGATAGGAAAAATTTAGGACTCCCATTGTAGCATCGTCCGATTAGCCTTAGAAGCATTAAGGGACGATAAAACAAACAAAAAATATTAAACTTTGGATGATTTATGCCGGATACTATCGAAACAATTAATATTACATACCGAGCCAGTATTGCACAGATTGAATCAACATAAATAAATGATTTTGGTTAATTGTTACGTGGCAACAACAAGTACAACTTCCTTGAAGGAAGTGGCTTCCATCGTGAAAATTGAGCAAGTCAAGGAAAATTCAGGAAGAAAAGCTTCGTTTCCTCCTCTTCTAATATTGCTAATGGGTATTTGAAGGGAATATTTAGTTTATTCTGGCCTTGGAGAGTTTTATGCTACTGTTTTTTTTTTTAGCTACTGAGTCATTTTAGATTTTTTCCTAAAATATCAAATTAAATTATTATAGATTAATCTACAATCTAAAATCTATCAGTAACTGGAAACGGTGTTACGATATACCCGAAGTGGTATCCTTGAGGTTCCATAACAGTGGTGTTTGAGAACATTGAGTCGTAGAGTTATGTAGTGGGGGGGGGGGCGATAAAGGGGGGTGCGCCTTGGGGGGCTTTGTTGTTCCTCAAGGCCTCGGCTCCTCGCCCTTAGCCAATCCCGTCCTAACTGTGTCGCTTCTTAAAAGGGATTATAGTAAGGAAATGTGTTGAAGCACTTAACACAGCATTCTAAAGTCTATGCTATTGTTTTAAATTTCAACAATATTGTAACATTTATGTGGGTTAAATAATTTTTATTAAACGAAAATCATAATTTACAATGTCTGACAAACGATCACATATATTATTTCTCAAGGCCTTTTTTTTGTCAGTACGCCATAACTTCCTTAATACTTCATCAAATTTCAGGACTGAGGCATCATTTAAAAGCTTTTATTAAGTACTACACCGAAAAATATACAAATATCTCATTTCGCCTTCGATTGCGAGTTATAAGCGTAATACAAAACAAAATGGTCGTAGAGATTTCTAAATGGTGTCAATCTTTTCTAGTTTTCAAGGACAATATTTTAGGTCATATACATTTTTTCGAATAACCTCTTCGTTTGCGAGTTTTAACGAAGGCGGCAATCGGAAAAGCGTATATAACCAAAAATATTTGTCTTGACAAACTGAAAAAACTGACACCTTCGAAAAAGCCCTGAGACCATTTTCGCTGAGAATTGCAGTTTTTCGCTAACAACTAGCAAACGAAGGGGTTAATCGAAAAAATGTAAATGACCGAAAATGTTTTCCTTGAAACCCTTAAAACATTGACACCATTTATAAACCTCTACGACCATTTTTCTCGTAAAAACCGCGGTTTTACCCTTTTAACTCGCATTCGAAGGCGAAATGAGGTTTGTATATTTTCCCGTTGTGGCGGTTAAGGAAAGCTTTAAAATCATGCCTCATTCATGAAACGTGATTAAGTACTAAGGAAGTTATGGCGTAAAGACAAAAAAAAGGCCTTGATTGCAGTCTCATGAAAGAAATTTAAAAAAATTATTTAGAGTTAATTAACAATAAAATAAAGCTCTGGGTTCGTAGAGCCCACCCTTGGTAAAACTAACAATTCAGACACCCCTTGGAAATTCTAGTGTTAAATATTGTAGTACAGTACAATCTTGAAAACCCGACACATATGGGAACAGTCAACCGCCGGATTATCAATAATTTACGGATTATCGAAAGTAAAATAAAAAAGTATTAAAATGTAACATTGTAACATTTTTACTACAGTAAAATATTTATACTTGTACCTTTCTACATATAAAAAAAAATACTAGGTACATACGAAGAATATGTTTATATTAAAAAATCTATTATGAAAATTATTCATTAATTTTTTTTTTTGCTTTTTTGCCTTAAACATTTTATTGAAAACGCACTGTTTCAACCTTTTGAACTCAAATCATTTTGTGCAGACATTGAATGCGTCGTTGTTGGTTACAGAACGGTGAGTTAAAATAATTAATCTTCCTATTCATCCGTGGATCGAATTCGGCTGAGGATTTCGTCTTCAGATATGGATTGAATTTTTTCTTCGTGCTTTTAAGCTTCGACGTTCTTCGATATCCTCATTTAATAGGGTAACGCTCAGTTCACATATATTTAACTCTTGTAAACATTCTGAAGACAATAGTAGAGTTTGTCAATCACATCTTTATAGTTTAAACAAGGCCAAGTGTCTAGGCCAGATCATTTGATTTTTTGTAATTAATTTTTATTTGCTGGATTACATTTTGATCCATGTGCTGCAAGAGGTGTCGTGTTTGGGGGCATGTGGAGGACTTAAATTTGTGGTAATGCTTCTTTTGGGTGGCCCCCATAGCGCCGGATCACCGAAAGTGCCGGATTAACCAACCAAGATTGTACTGTATATTCAATTATGCTCAATATGTAATATTTTCCTGAACATATCCTTCTCACCTAGTATGTATCCTATATATAAAAATAATTTTAAAACAATTTTTTTTTTTTTTTTTTTACTTTAATTATTAATTTGCACCTGTCTGCAAAGTGCGGACAATCAGCGAATGAGATGGCGGTAAGATGAAATAATGACATGTCAGGCATGAGGAAGGAAAGCACCCAAGAGCACCCCCTTCTTGGCTTGAGTCAATTACCTTGGCTGTCTAAGAGAGCAGATCCCTCATCCAGCGCCTTCTTAGTCTTCTCGTATCCATGCGAATGTCAGCCATATTGCTTATTAAACTGTTTGGATGTCCGTACAAATTACTAAAAAATCGTTTGTAAAGTGTCGTTATGTGTTGGTCGACTGTCGGCAGATGGTCAGTATGTAAAGTGTAGTTAGTCACGTACCAAGGTGCTTTTGTAATGAATGAGTCGTAACAATTTTGATTGAAATGTTTGAAGTTTTTGTAAGTGAGTCTTTTTAGCTATGCCGAATATCTGTGAGGAATATGTCCATATGGGTTTGAGTAAGTAAGTGTACGTATTTATTTTTTGTTTCAGTTTTAATTTTGAAGATTTAGAAAGTAATGGATACAGAAGTTTAAGTCTTTTGGTAAGCGTTCTTTTTTTCATTTTGACATGCGGGCCCCATGTCATCCTTCTGTCGAAAGTGAGTCCCATATAGCGTACTGTGTCCGTCTGAGGAATTTGGTTAATGTCAATATGAACGGGTGTTTAATTTTGTCAATATAAATAATAAATTTATATTTTATTATTTTTTAACCTGAAAAGAGGCAATTACATAAAGAGCTTTATATTTTTTATATGGCCCAATGGGACTAAAAATTTCAAAGTACGTTCAAAAACGGGTCCTAAAAGGAGAGTAACTAATTAGCCAGCTAGGGCGGTATTGATTAGGATGTGGGATGCTGCTGATTCCGAACCCCGCAGTTTGCCATTTGAATTAGTCCCGTATTCAACGCTCCTCCCTTCATTCACTTTCCCCTCCATTTATCGTTTGATTCCTTTATCTTTTTTCTAATTTTTTTTACTCAAACAGCAAATAAATTTTAAAAGTAATTTAAAAAAATCTGGTGCGTGCGCGCAACACACAACTTTCACTTAACGACTTATTTAAATTAGAAATTCATGTGTTTTGTTAATTGCCACTTCTCAAAGAAACATTTTTCTACATTCATTTCTTATTTTTGTTTTTATTTGCTCTATAAAAAACACTATTTGTATTTATTATTAAATAAAAGTTTTTACTTCTGATAATTCGGCAATGCAAGCATAATACTCCACGTCGTCTGATTTTATAATTCTCTATGTATTTGTTGAAAACTTCATTTACCATGAAACAAATAATTTCCATTAAATGAACAGAAGGGCTTTAATTATGTACAATGGTCTGTCATTAAAGGCGTACTCCGCCGCATGCGTGTGCGCAACCTATTTTATGAGTTGACGGAATATTTTTCTTTTTTTCTCCTGTATATGTTTACTTGATTTTTTTCATATTACATATTTAACCATTTCTTATTTTTAGGCGTAATGAGAGACAGTTAATTTTTGCATATATACAAAAACAACGGTACTTTACAGGAAAAAAAAAAGCCCCCTTTCCTATTTAAGCCCCCTTTAGAACATTTTAATAACGATAAAACTTATCTGATATTAAAGAACACCTTATTTTCATTAAATTTCTCGAATTTGATCAACATCATTAAAGCCGATTTTGAGATTGGAAAAAAAAAAATCTGGTGTGTGCTCGCAACACACAACTTTCACTTACCAACTTACTTAGATTAGAAATCAATGCGTTTTGTTAATTGCCACTTCTGAATTGAACAGAACGGCTTAAATTATGAACAATGGTCTGTCATTAAAGGCGTCCTCCGCATGAGTTTTATAAGTTGACTGAATATTTTTCTTTTTTTCTCCTCTATATGTTTCCTTTATTTTTATCATATCTCATATTTAGCCATTTCTTATTTTTAGGCGGAACGAGAGATAGTTAATTTCTCCATATAAACAAAAACAAAGGTACTTTATAGGAAACAAAAAACAAACAAACAAAAAAAGCCCCTACCCCATTTAAGCCCACTCAGAACATTTTAATAATGATAAAGCTTACCTGATATTAAAGAACAACTAATTTTCATTAAACATGACGAATTTGATAAAAATCGTTAAAGCCGTTTTTGAGATAATCGATAAAAAAGGTTAAAATTGAAAAAAAAATATGAAATAAAGTGCCACATCCGTTTGACCAATTTCGAGAAAATATTGGCTATCACATCTTTGGCATATACATACATCAAATACCCAGTTAGATCAAAATTGTTGAAACCGTTTTAGAGTAAATAAAAAAACACGTGAAAATGATACAAAATTTATTGAGTAAAGTCCCCCCTCCGGTTGATCAATTTTGATGTAATGTTGGCTATCGCATGTTTGGCATATACATACATCAAATACTAAGTTTAATCAAAATCGTTAGACCCGTTTTTGAGAAAATCCAAAAAACGTTAAAAGTTATTAAATAAAGTTCCCCTCCCTTTGACCAATTTTGATGAAATTTTTGCTGTCACATCGCGGGCATATACATACACTACATATCCAATTTCAGGTTCGCACGGTTTATGGTTTTTGAGCTAGTCTGTTCACACACACAGACCATTTCGCGGGACTTGGTCATTTGGACTCAGGGGACCCCAAAAAGTGTATTTCCGTTGAAAAACGGAAGTCGAAATTTTTCACGATCGCAATACTTTCCTTACTATATATTTCATATATAGGTAAGTGAAAGTAAAAATGGATTTTGAATGATTAATAGTCAGAAATATTCGAAAAAGAAGGTTTTTCTTTATTTTAACGAACTACGTTTTCCATACTCAATACCATCTATAATATTCTAACATCAAACACAAAGCATATGATTGTTGTTCGTTTAACGTCACTTTATGCTACTAAGGCAAATGAGACGATGCTACAGTGAGAGTCCTAAATTTTGTCTATCCATGTTTAATTAGGATTGGGATCTTTAACGTTTACCTTACCTCGTACAGGCTCGGGAGATTTCACGTCCAATCAGAGAGACGGCATAGCTAAGGATTATTTACTTCTGTTACGTAAAAAAAAATATTAATTGGTTATAAATAAATAAAACAATCGTAACAAGAAAGGTGGTAGCTCAGTGGAGACGGGCGGGTTCTTAAATGACTAGTGATTAAAAAAAATTGAAATAAATTAAGGGGCGCCACGCTATTTATTTTAAGGAAATAGCGAAAACCTAAAGCAATCTGAATAAAAAAAAATAATTTAAATTTAATAAGTGAAGATTACCTTAAAATCTCGGAGAGGGCTGTACATAAAATACGATTTGCAATTTACACTTATGAACTACTTAATGGTAAGTTAAAAAGAAATTGAACAAAACAAATTAAACTCAGATAAAAAAAACTTTTAATTAACACTATATTTACACTACGATATTAAAAATAAAATTTACTCACAATTTCTGTAGTCAGGCCTGATCAAAATCTAACTCTATTCACACAACTAGAAACAATTTAAACTTATAACAACTATACAATAAAAAAAAAACAAGGTTTAACAAAGAAATTAAAAGAAAAATATCTCCAGTCTGTTCTCTTAACTCGCCTGTCTTCTCGTATCTTTGTTGCCAGTAGCCACTCGGCTTGGCGATCCTCGTCACCGGAATCTCTTCCGTGAACGCCACTATTCTTCAATTCTCTGATATTTAGCAATATAGACAACAACTACGTTAATCACGAAAACAGTCTCATTTTATCATCACTCGTGGAACGCTAGCGAACATCTCCTGTATTTTCCTTCGTTGTTTTTCTCAAAAAAACAAATGCCTTAATAACAGCTGTTTTTCAATTAATTACTTCGGTCCCGTCTCTTCTTTTAAAATAAAACATAATTATTTTTATAGCTAAATAAAAAAATATTATATCAATAAAAAACTAATACAAAGCTTTTAAAACAACACATATTTTAATTATATACAAAAATATATTAAGCCCTCTTCGATTATTACTTAATGAGTTTTATTAAATAAAAAAAAAATTTTTGTTTATTTATTTTTCGTTACAAACTCTCCCCCTCCCTACCAAAATTTTTTTTTTTTTTTTTTTTTTTTTTTTTTAATGCTTGAATCTTAAGTCTTAGGTCGGATGAGGTTTTAGATCTTTGACATGCCAAGTTCCTAAGGGATGACCCTGTAGATCTTCTAGCACGTATAATAAATTTCCTTGTTTTGCTCTGATTCTACATTTCTCATATAGAGGTGCCAATTTATTAGAAAAGTTCTTTGAAGCATCCGAAAGGGTTTGGGTCTTCTTCCACACTAAATCTCCAGCTTGTAGATCCACGTTCCTTCTCCGAAGATTATAATGGTGCCTGCTTTTCTCGTATGATTGCCGTAGACGCTCAACCACTTCTTCATATATTACTGGCATCATGTTGAACTTCTGTGCGTAAGCCTTTCGATCTCCCATTTCCGGAACATTATCTGAAGCAATGGAATGCTCGTACTCGTCGCCTGAACGTGGTAACTCTCGTCCAAAATTCAAATAAGCTGGCGAATAACCGGTAACCTCATGTACCGCAGTCTGCATAGCAAAAGCCAACTTGTGTAGATCCTTATCCCAGTGTTTATGATTGTCTTTCACATAGGAAGCTAGGAGTGTCTTTATCACTCGATTTGGACGCTCCATCGGATTAGCCTGTGGATGATAGACTGGGGTGAACCACAATTTAACAGCATATTCTCGGGCTTTCTTTTTTAAAATATTGCTCCTGAATTGAGGGCCGTTATCACATATAATCATTTGGGGAACCCCGAACTTAAGAAAGACCTCTCTTTCTAAAGTTTTGGCCACCACTTCGGCTGTCGATTTTGAAATTGGTACTATGATGCTGTATTTAGTGAAGCAGTCGGTAAACGCTAATATGAACCTTTTCTGGTTTGAAGACATAGGAAACGGCCCCATTATATCTGCCGAAACCATTTGCCAAGGTTGGGTAACTACTCGCTGTTTCCCCATTAGGCCCGCAGGCTTAGTCTGTAATGGCTTATTCGCCAAGCACACTTCACATTTCCGTACGTACCTGGTTACATCGGTTGCCATGCCAGGCCAATAGTAGTACTCCTTTACCCGCTGCAAGGTTTTGAAACATCCCAAATGTCCTGCAATTTCTTTATCATGACATTCCCAGATCGCTTCCCTACGTTTTTTTTTTGGAACTACTAATTTCCACTGGTTGCTATCTCCTACCATTTTCCGGTTATTATTAACAAGCTTCCATAGAGTTTGATTAACAATCCTCCAATCCGCATATTTCGATGGATTCTCTTCTACTTGTTTAATCATCCGCTGATACCACGCGTCCTCTATTGGTTCTCCAATATCAATTCTGGCTATCGGGAATTCGTAAGTCCGTGACAACGCATCGGCTGCAGCGTTTTGTTTGCCGGGACGGTGTACGATAGTGAATTGGTGTTTGTCTGCAGTTTTAGTGCCCACCTAGCCAGTCGACCTTGAGGGTCGCGAAGACTATTCAACCATTTTAAGGCAATGTGGTCAGTAATAACTGTAAAATCCATCCCTTCCAAATAAGGCCGAAACTTCTCTATTGCCCAGAGAACTGCTAGGCACTCTTGCTCAGTTACACTGTATTTTCTCTCGGCTGTGGTCAAACTTCGGCTCGCATAAGCTATGACCCGATCTCCTTCTGGGTATTCTTGGTAAAGAATAGCCCCTAATCCGGTTTTAGAGGCATCGGTTTGTAGGAAGAATCGCTTACTGAAGTCAGGACATGCTAACACAGGTGCTGTGACAAGCTTCTCCTTCAGTAATCTGAACGCTTCTTCTTGTTCTTGTCCCCATTTCCATCTCTTGTTTTTTTTCAATAGATCCGATAGCGGTGAAGTTAGAGTCGAGAAATTAGGGACAAAGCGGCGATACCAGGAAGAAAGCCCTATAAACTGTCTCACTTGCTTTACGTTCTTAGGTGCTGGGTAGTTTAATATCGCCTCAATCTTTCCCGGATCAACTTGTAGGCCGTTCTCATTTACCACATATCCCAGAAACTTTAGTTCCTCTCTGCAAAACTGACTTTTCTCCCAATTCACCGTTAAGTTGGCTGAGCTCAATCTTTCAAAGACCTTCTCCAATGTTTCTATGTGGGAATCGAAGTCTGATGAGACCACAATGATGTCATCCACCAAGTTGGAAACTACCAAAAATTGGATAATTCTCATTTTACCTTCCAACTCCACTGGCACGTTTACGCTTCCAAAAACGTTGAGCGCGGTGCCTCCAGCAGCATTTATTTGAATTTTGGGTTTTTTGTGTAGCTTTACGCCCAGCCGTGAAAATCGTTTCCAGCATTCCTCACTCATCAATGACCTTGAAGCCCCAGAATCCAGCAGTCCCGTTTCTTGTCTTCCCAGAATGTTGACCGTTAAATACGGCCTTCGATCCTGTTCATTTGCTGGATGTCTAAGAATTTTCCATTTCTTTCCAGCGAAAACTTCTTCCACAATCGACAACCACTCTACCCACTCAGCTTTCGTCGTGGAATTCGGGTTTTGTCCAGGCTCCCTTCCACTTAGGCCTGACCCCCTTGATCGTTTCCCTGGTTGGTGGAATTACAACGTTTACATGTCTTTCTATCCGCATCCCTTAGGCCACAACCTATACAGAATTTGGTTTTTACTGAGCGACACTTTTTAAACGAATGATTGGTCCCTCCACAGTTCCAACAGCGAAATGTGTAATTGGGTTTAGCCACGGCTTCTACAACCCTCTTCGATGCTGCTACTGAGTCGTCTTGATTAAGTTGCTTCCTCGTTGGCGGGCGATAGGCCAAGTCGGGTTCGAGTAATCCTTTACTATCTGGTGGCGGTCGATATTCGTTTATTCTCCACCTTACTTCTTCAATCTGCCGACCGATTATTACTAACTCCTTCAATGTTGTTACTTGGTGCAAAGCCATCCTTTCCAAGTAGAGGGGGTTCAAATTCTTCTTAATGATATTCAACATTTGGTCTTCCGTAGGCGTAGTTGGTAAACGGTTAAAATAATTCTTCATAACTGCCACGAATGTACCCATCGACTCTGCATATCCTTGAGTTCTTCTCTTTATTTCTTCCCAAAGGCGATCCTCATAGTCCAAAGGTGTATACTCGGCTTTCAATTCTGAGATAAGTTCAGCCCACGTTGTAACTTCTTTTCGTACAGCTCGAAACCAAATCAGTGCTGGTCCTTTAAACAAGTCGTACGCAGCCCTAAAAAGTTCTTCATGAGTAGTATTCCTTGCCAAACTCAACTCCTCTACAGTCTCTAAAAACGCATGGACACTGAGACTATCCCCATCGCCTGTGAAGTGAATTCCCCAATCTCTTATGGGAGTTTCAGTTCTTCTGATCACGTACTTAGTTCCAGCAACGTCTGACTCCGACTCAACGGTCGTTACAGGCTTCTTTGTATCTTTAGTTGATTCGGTAATCACTGATTGTACTTTACCCTCCTGAGACTTTCCGGGATTCTGGTTTTCAAAGTGGGATTCTGAAACAGGAGGTTGCCCACTCAATTTTTCTTCTAGTTCCTCAAATAATAGAAGGCATTTTGAAATTGCTTCTGACTTCCTCTCCATTTCGATGGTGTCTTTCGTTGTTATCCGGTTTAGTCTATTAATCAAATGTTGAAGACCTGTATCGATTTTATCTATATCCCCGGTAGAACTAGAGGGTGGGAGAACAGAAATCTTGTTCTCAAAAGTGGCAATTTTCTCTTCACACACGCTTAATTCTTCCGTAGGAGAAAGGTCAACTACCGGAGCAACATATTTTCCTGCACTCTCTAGTTTAAAGACGGTCCGAAGTCTTTTCCTCATATCTTCTACAGTAGATATTCCAACTATCCCCCGAATCCTTAATTCGTATTCAAGCTCGTCCTTTAACAACCTATCGACCTTCATCTTTATGATTTCAAAAGAACCAAATAAAAATTATAATACTTTTTCTTAGCAGATAAAATAAAAAAATTCAATATTAGGACAAAAAAAAATAATTTTATTTAAAAATCACTAAATCAATATTAAATTAAGCATCTATCTAATCACTTATAGTCCCTGTTCGGGCGCCATTTTGTTACGTAAAAAAAAATATTAATTGGTTATAAATAAATAAAACAATCGTAACAAGAAAGGTGGTAGCTCAGTGGAGACGGGCGGGTTCTTAAATGACTAGTGATTAAAAAAAATTGAAATAAATTAAGGGGCGCCACGCTATTTATTTTAAGGAAATAGCGAAAACCTAAAGCAATCTGAATAAAAAAAAATAATTTAAATTTAATAAGTGAAGATTACCTTAAAATCTCGGAGAGGGCTGTACATAAAATACGATTTGCAATTTACACTTATGAACTACTTAATGGTAAGTTAAAAAGAAATTGAACAAAACAAATTAAACTCAAATAAAAAAAACTTTTAATTAACACTATATTTACACTACGATATTAAAAATAAAATTTACTCACAATTTCTGTAGTCAGGCCTGATCAAAATCTAACTCTATTCACACAACTAGAAACAATTTAAACTTATAACAACTATACAATAAAAAAAAAACAAGGTTTAACAAAGAAATTAAAAGAAAAATATCTCCAGTCTGTTCTCTTAACTCGCCTGTCTTCTCGTAGCTTTGTTGCCAGTAGCCACTCGGCTTGGCGATCCTCGTCACCGGAATCTCTTCCGTGAACGCCACTATTCTTCAATTCTCTGATATTTAGCAATATAGACAACAACTACGTTAATCACGAAAACAGTCTCATTTTATCATCACTCGTGGAACGCTAGCGAACATCTCCTGTATTTTCCTTCGTTGTTTTTCTCAAAAAAACAAATGCCTTAATAACAGCTGTTTTTCAATTAATTACTTCGGTCCCGTCTCTTCTTTTAAAATAAAACATAATTATTTTTATAGCTAAATAAAAAAATATTATATCAATAAAAAACTAATACAAAGCTTTTAAAACAACACATATTTTAATTATATACAAAAATATATTAAGCCCTCTTCGATTATTACTTAATGAGTTTTATTAAATAAAAAAAAAAATTTTTGTTTATTTATTTTTCGTTACACTTCCATTAAAAAATCCAAGGGTTACCGTGGGACGCGAACCCGCGACCTTTAGTATTGTGGGTTGCCATGCTAACCACAACACCACAGGTGACCCCGAAAGCATATGATTGAAAACACTTCTAGCCTTGTTTTTAGAACAGTTGGAACAAACTGTTCCAATACACGTTCATGACTGTTCAAGAATCTTCTAATTCAGATTAAATAAAAGGAGCGATGGACTGGAGAGTTAGTCTTGCTCTGATCTTAACTTTACTTTTGTGTAACTTTGTCGTTACAAGTTGATACTTTTTGTAGCATTGTTTTTCTGACATTGTAAATGATTATTTTCTTTATATAAAATTATTTTAAATTTTTAAAAATCTTTTAAATATTTAAAACCACATAAGTGTTACAATGTTACTAAATCATTTTATACATTTTCTCGTTTTATAGAAACGAGAACATTTATTTATACTCTTGCCATCTTGCAACATAACGCATATTTTTTATTCATTTATTTACATTATAAGCAATTTTCACTTATTTGTCAAGAATTTATGATTTTACTGTTGGAATGTCCATGTCTTTGGTTATGGGTGGTGTGATAGCCGAGTTGTCAAACGCCTTAGACAACAGATAATTAGAAACCCAAAGATAACCAGTTCAAACCCCGGAGCCAGAGGACATTTAATGATACTCAGAATTACTCCCACACGCTCTCCCCTGGCCTGTAAAACCCCGTAGAGCCTGAAAAGCGAGGAAGGGAAGGACAAAAACCGCTCTTAACGAAGAAAAAGAAAACCGGTTATCCTAGCTTCCACCTGTACCTCAATCTCATGTTAAATTACACGATTCAAGGTGTATAATTTATTCAATCAATGTGATCAGTTCCTTCTTAATGATTACAATTACTTACTCCTTTACCCATATGTGTCTGTAGATATGTACATACATATCCATTATAAGACATGTAATCAATAATATGCTCTCAAATCCTAAACTTGATATTTAGAAGGACAGTCTCTCGATTCAAACCCTTCATTTTTCATAGGTTACTCCATCCATTCTAAATAAATATCCCTTAGCGGCGAAAGAATCGTCTTGGACCTTCGCCAGGTGATTACAATAACTTAAAATCCAATCGATTCTGAACGAAGATAGATTCCTTGAAAAACAATGTCGCTGCTACACTTTAGTTGAGTAAAGTTTACCCGTCAAAACTGAGTGTTTTTGGTTTTGTATTTTGGTTTTCTTTATCAATCTATATGAATAAAGATGAATGTTGTTTGTTTGTTCTTTATAGAAATCCATACCGTTTATCCTAGATTCTCCAAGTTTCGCTCAGTGGTTCTTCCATACCTGTCCATATTAAAATTTTATAACTTTAGCCGATCTCTGGGTGTATTCTTATTGTTATTTAAATCGTTTTGATCTCGCTTTACATGGTTTTTTTACGAAATTGACCGTTTGAGTCCATAAAAGTATCACTTTATAGATTTAAAAAATGAAATTCTCCGGGTGAAACCGGTATATACAGCTAGTTATAAATAAATAAAAACTTTGCTTCATAAAAATCTATGAATATTTGTAACATGAAAAAAACACACAAACATATGAATTAAAAGAGTACTAGAATTTTTTTTGGATGAACTAACAGTTGGGACAAACTGTTCTAGTACCATCTACGCTTGCCTAGAACCTTCCAGACAGTTTTTCTTCAGACTGCGATGGACAGCAGTGTTAATCTTGTTCTGCAGAAGAAGTCACATAGTTACATTTGTGTAACAATATCGTTCCAAATTGATACTTTAGTAACCGTGTTAATTTTTTTGTTTTTATTGTTTGTGTAACAGTATAAATTTTTATTTTCCTTTAGTGAAAATTGTTTAAACCACATAAGTGTCACAGTATTATAATTGAAGCAGGAGAACAAATATAATTAAAAATTATATTACCGCTCGTGGCCTAGTTTTATAGGGACCAGGTGGGAAGCTGTTCTCTCTGATTAGCCCGACACCTGTGGCCGGGTTGAGTACCTTTGTTCATTTATCTTAGCTCTCACAAATAGGTAATAACAAATATAATATAATAATACAGGGTGAAAAATATACAAAAGTTATGAAAAATATAGAATGCAGTAGCTATTTATATTTTTTTTTAAGCACACGTCAAAATTTACTTACTTTTTACTTTTATAGGCGTTCCAACGCGGGTTGCCTTTTTACACCAGGGCTGAGCTCCAGAGATCGCGGTCCAGCCAGTCTCCATCCTGAAGGCCTCGGGCGGCCATTTCCTCCTCCACTTCACTAATCCATCTTTTTCTGGGTCGTCCTCTTCTCCGTCTTCCTGGCGGCTGCCAATCCAAGACTCGTCTCGGTCATCGCTCACTGGACATTCTTCTTACGCGGCCGTACCATCTTAGCCTTCGCTGTCCGATTGTGTTGTTGACAGACAAAGGGACCTCCATCCTGTTCCGAACGACGTCATTGCTTATTCTGTCCATCCTTGTTACTTTTAGGCATCTCCTCCAAAAGTCCATCTCCACAGCTCGAACCCTTGAATAAAGCTGGGATGCCATGGTCCAGGTTTCAGATGCATACGTTAGGATGGGCTCGACGATGGCGTGGAAGATCCTTCGCTTATTTTCCTTTGTAATTGTTCCGTTCCACAAAACCGGGTGCAGCATGCGTGTGGCGTCAAAATTTAAAATATTCAAATAAAACGTAATTCGTTCTAAAGACGATTCCAGAACGATATCCTAACCACTTTCAAGTATATTGCGATCTTTCAAAAACAATAAAACGAACCTCTATAGCCGTATTCCACCCCTAAAATAACAACGTTAATTTTTTGTTCTTAACCCGCCATTGGTCGCTGCATGAGAATTTCTTTCACATATTTTGTTTTTTGGCGGCAAATGGCTTTTGATGCTTCCGGGAAACTCCTCTCCTCAGTATCTGTAGTTCATAGACTCACAGCCCTCCCTGAACTCTCCCCACTCCAATACCAAACCTTATACCTGCTCCAGCTTCCTTCAACTCCGCTCAGTCCGACCGCATGGGAGATCTGATCTCATGAGAGATGCTCTCACGCGCTACTGTCAATAATATATTTAATTGAGAGTTTTTCTCACGCTCTACTGTCAGTGTGACGTGCAAATGAGAGTTTCTCTCACTTGCGTCAACTTCCAAAATGTTTATTTTAAGAGGGAAAAAAATTGCCAAAGCTTGGAAAATGTCGATTTCATTATCAGATAAGTTTTTGTTCTTCTCTGTTTTCCTTCTCTTTGGTAAAGTAGTGGTTTTAACATACAATTCATTTTCCATACCTTCCATATTTTTTTAGGTTTTACAAAATTACATTTGGATTTACAACCTGAGTAAAACATACAAGAGTTGGACAACAATGTTGCTGAAAACCTTGCAGGCAGCCGGAATTAGTTACTTTTTATCACCCTTGTGGTAGAGATGTGGAAGACCTCCTAAAATCATATTACAATGTATCAACAATAAGTTACAGATGGCCACTCAAAATTTTCTTTTCGCTAATGAACATTGGGGTGATAAACAGCCAAATTATTTGTTATGCTAACACTGGCCAAAAAAATCGAGAGAAAAGATTATATAAAGGCACTTGCATTCAAACTGATAAAACCATACCAAATAACAAGATGAAATATCCAAAATTTATCAATGGACTTCAATCAATGTTGAACAGTGGTTTTGAATCATTATAGTTGTTTTATCCTCTTAATAAAATATTTTTTTTACAAGATTTCATAATATTTACGAATAACTGACCCTTTTTTAAGTACAGCTTTATTGTTAAAATTCAAACTAACGCATGATTAAAATGAAAAAAAAAAATCTGTTTTAGAGAAATTCTCACATGCGACCATCCATGTTAAAATTGGTCTAGCAACCAATGCCGGGATAACACCCGTTAAATTTAGTATTTTTCTCTAGCCATCTTATAATGTAAAAAAAAAATACTTAAATCAAAATTGTAATCCTGAGAGACTCAGCAGCTGCATGTAAGCACTTGGTGTTGTTATATTTGATAATAGAACACTCAACCCTATATCTCGTTTACAATTATCTCATGAATTTAGCAAGCCAAAAACAAGTACTTTTACTAATGGGTACCGAGTCACGTAGGATTATGGGAAAAGGAGAAGGCGGATTGAGCTTCCAATTAAAATCAAGTTCATCGCATTAATGTCAAACTGCAATTACTATTTATTAGTTATAAGCACTTACACTTACAATTAAAACCTGGAAATTTAGAGAATATTCCTAAACTATGTTATCTATATGGGCACACAAAAATTCAAGTTTCGATTCCGAATATAAGCAACACTTCACAAAGACTTTCACGGAACCGATGTTACTACGTTGACGTCTCAGGCTGAATTAATTTTTTTTTATGTATAAAATATTTTAATAAATACACATTATTATTATTATTAACAGATTAACTTAGTTAATCTGAACAGGCTAAGAATTGATCACGGGTGCACGGACAAGTTCGTACATGGGTGATTTTAAAATGATGGTGGTATTTGTGTCACAACGTGATAAATCGACAACCGCCTAAAGGATTTTAAAAATTATTTTTGATATTTATTACCTCAAACAACACTGCTATCTCTAATTTTCAAGCGCCTAAAGACAGGATAACATTCACTAAAATCAATAGCAATGCTCTTTTTGTCACTCCCTAGCCGGTCACAAAGCAGAGGTCATTTACTCTGAAAAATAATTAAACACTTTTCCATCACAATAATTCTAAAAAATCAGGCACCAATATTATCAGCAAACTTTCAGTATGCATAAAAAAAATTGAGCCAAGACTCCAAAGGGTACAGGCAAAGTACCACAACAGCTTTTCCCTTTGTCAAACAGTTGTGATGTCACTCCCTAGCTAGTTTTTCATGTACCAGCTAGTTTTTTTTATACCAAATAAACTTTTAAGTTTCAATAGTTAACTTTCAGTTCTTTAACTATTTTGATGGTAGGGATCGAACTCATTATACCTATATAAGAACGAGACTGACGAAACGAGACTTTAAAATTTAGATAATTATTTTAAAGACTTTAAATTAATATAATAATGTCATATGTTACATTTTGTCAATCCCTGAAACATAACTTTCTTTAAAAATCATTATCTCGAAAACTATGAATATAAGTGTGTGCACCCTTTACATCATTGGTAAGGAGCAATTGATCAAGCCATCTGCAACCAGAAACATAAGAAAACATGACTTTGAAATTCCAAAAAAATTAAGTGCAAAATGCCACCAAAATTTTATAATCACCCATGTAACGTATAATGGCTCTGTCGAAGAGTGGAAACTGCCCAATATGTCAATGTCCTGAGGATCTGAGACACATCGCGTACGAGTGTAAGAGATTTCAGCAACAGAGGCGTGCGATTTTAGGTTCAGCGATTACAGAAGACAGTTCCAACTACCTTCGCTCAATAAATAAATATAGGGAACGTGACATGAGCAGATTTTCGGATGAAATCAAGAAGAGGGTTAAAACAGATGTCGATTGACCTTTTTATTACCCAATGATTTTGCTATTAAGTTAGATCATAACAACTTTATTACTACTTTTAATACACTTTTTTGTTTGTCTGACCGTAAAACTGCAATCGATTCTATCTATCGTAGTTTAAACCGGAATTTGTTAAGTTTTTTGCTTTATTTTTATCCAATACGTTATCTTAGAAATTCTGTTCTTTACTTTTCCGGTCCAAATGTTCCATACTATTATTAGTCTTCCGAACCGGTGACTGGGACCCGAAATTTACGTCAAGTTCACAGCTTCCGCATTAAACAAAAGTTTGTCCCCCGCCACAGCCAAACTTGTGCTGCCCCCTATTTTCCGCTAACTTTAGCGGGCCCGAATCGTCCCATCCCATTAATTACTCTTTATAAATAGAAGAGATCTTTAGTGATAAATTGAAAATGGAAGCAAAAAGAATCTGATCTCTAAACAACTGGGAATAAAACAATACTTAGAAAGCTCTTGAATGATATATATAGATTGTTCATTCCTAATCATCAAATACATCAAAAATAAAATCTGGTGCGTGCGCGCAACTCACAACTTTCACTTACCAACTTAGATTAGAAATTAATGCGTTGTGTTAATGCCACTTCTCACTCAGTTACACATTTTCCACATTCATTTCTTATTTTTGTTATCATTTTCTCTATAGCAATCACTAATTTCTTTTATTATTAAATAAAAGTTTTGACTTGAGATAATTCGGCAATGCAAGCAAAATACTCCAAGTCGACTGATTTTATAATTTTCTATGTACTTGCTGAAAATTTAATTTAGTTACCATGAAACCAATCATTTCCATTAAATGAACAGAACGGCTTTAATTATGAACAATAATCTGTCATTAAAGGTGTACTACGCATGCGTGGGCTCAATGTTTTTATGAGTTGACTGAATATTTTTCTTTTTTTCTCCTCTATATGTTTACTTGTTTTTTATCATATCTCATATTTAGCCATTTCTTATTTTTAGGCTTAGTGAGAGACAGTTGATTTCTCCATATAAACAAAAACAAACAAACGAAAAAGGCCCCTACCCCATTTAAGCCCCCTCAGAACATTTTAATAATGATAAAGCTTACCTGATATTAAAGAATACCTAATTTTCATTAAACATGACGAATTTGATGGAAATCGTCATAGCCGTTTTTGAGATAATCGAAAAAAAGGTAAAAATTGCAAAAAAAGTTGTGAAATAAAAAGCCCCCTCCGTTTGACCTATTTTGATAAAATGCTGGCTACCACATATTTTGCATATACATACATCAAATACCCAGTTTGATCAAAATCGTTAAAGCCGATTTAGAGTAAATAAAAAAAACATGTGAAAATGATACAAAATTTATTAAGTAAAGTCCCCCCTCCGGTTGATCAATTTTGATAAAATTTTTACAGTCATATTTCAGGCATATAAATACATCAAATACTCAGTTTAATCAAAATCTTTAGAGCCGTTTTTGAGAAAATCGAAAAAAGCCTAAAAAGTTAATAAATAAAGTACCCCCTCCCTTTAAGTGATTTCGATGAAATTTATGCCGTCACATCGTGGGCATATACCTACACTAAATACGCATTTCAGATTTATAGTTTTTGAACTAGTGTGTTCACACACACTCACACAGACCATTTCGCGGGACTTGGTCATTTGGACTGAGGCGACCCCAAAACGTGTATTTCCGTTGAAAATATATGATTGAAAAGAGTTCTAGATTATTTGTTGAAACAGTTGAAAAAAATTGTTCGTGATTGTTCGAGAATCTTCTACGCTTGTCGGAGAAAATTCTGGACTGTTCTAGTACAGACTAAATATGAGGAGCGATGGACTGACGTATTAGTCTTGTTCTGAATGTCGAATCATTTGGTTATTTTTGAGTTACTCTGTCGTTACAAGTTGATACTCTTTATAACCTTGTTGATTATTTGAGTTTGTGTTGCATGTGTGTCATTGTAAATTATTATTTTTGTCTAATAAAACTGTAACCCATTGTATTGTACCATTGTAACCCATAAATTTATTTTATAGTTGAGTTATATTTCGTGGTGTTGCAATATTTACGTATTTATAAAACAGTGGGTGCAAAAAAAAAAAAAATAATTAAAAAGGGAAATGAAAATAATTTTTCTAGATAATTAGTTATGCCATTACCATATTTTCTAAAATTAACCATTCATGATATATAAGATATTTAACTAATTTACACTTTCAAAAATAGGTTTCCTGGGTAGAAAAACATTAATTGGTTGGAATTTATTATCAAAGTCTTTATAAAATTATAGTTCAATAATTTAAAATTTCATCTGCGAGCCTACTTTTTTTTTTTTTCACTCAACTATTTCTTTTAGACATAAAATGTTACAGAAAAAAATAAATTAATAAATAAATAAATGTTTTTCTGACAACTACTAACTTTTCAGATCTATTTAATAATATGGTGCAAAGCAGAGTGGAAAAATATTACTGGACTCCAAGAGCCCCCCCTTGGTAATCCTCGGGTTAGGAACGATTTTCCTCGGGGAATCTTTTCTGGAATTTCTTTATTTTTTAATTGCTGCTCAAGAGAACATCGGTTTGAAAAAAATTAACATAGTTACATATTCTTAAAATTTAACTTTAAAATTTTACATGCTTTACTAATTTTTTTTCGTACCCTATATTTCAATACCTTGGCAAACGGGCATGTATTAAATAAATTAATTTTGTATTTGTTTGTCCCGTGACTAGTCACTTCTTCTGGATATAATAGATATAACCTCAGACAGATTACGGAAAAATTTCAATTCATGTTTACATTAATCTTGAATGTTTTTTCAGTTTATGTTGGAGAAATATTAATGGGTTCCAAGAGAATTCCTTTTGGTATTCCTAAGGTTAAAGATGGAAAGCAAAATGGTCCAAACATAAATAAAACTTAATGCTAGTGAATAAAACTAGGCAGTAATTTCAGTTTATAATTACAACACATATTACCAAGAGAATATCAAGTGACCAGTGGAGACTAGGAGGTGTGGGAATATTCCTATACGCAGCTTGCATTGTTGAGTAGGATTCAGTTGAGTCCTTGACAGGTATTCTTTTCTGTTTCTCTTCGGGCTTTTTCTTATTTTAGCTTAACTTTGTTACGTTTTAATTTTAATTGGTTGTAAATAACTAAAATAATCGTAACAAAAAAAATGGTAGCTCAGTGGTGACGGGCGGGTTCCTAAATGAGACATTGTTACAAATAAATAAAATAAAGAGGCGCCACGCTATTTATTTTAAGGAAGCCTAAAGGAATTAAATTTAAAAAAAAAATATTTAAATAAAAAAATAGAAATAGAAAAGATTACTTTAAAAGCTCGGAGAGGGCTGTACATAAAATTCAATTTGCAATTTACACTTATGAACTACTTAATGGTGAATTAAAACAAAAATTGGCAACAAAAAAAAATTAAAAGAAAAATATCTACAGACTGTTCCCTTGACTCGCTTGTCTTCTCTCTCGTAGCTTCGGTTCCCAGCAGCCACTCGGCCTGTGGAATCTCGTCACCGGAATCTCTTCTGTGAACGCCACTATTCTTCAATCCGCTGATATTTAGCGATCTAGACCACAACCACTTTAACCACTAAAACAATCTCATTTTATCCTCACTCGTCAAACGCTACCGAACATCTGCCGTCTTTTTTTTCGTTGTTTGTTTAAAAAACAAATGACTTAATAACAGCTGTTTTAAATTAATTATTGTGGTTCCGTCTCTTCTTTTAAAGTAAAACATAATTATTTTTATACCTAAATAAAAAATTATCTCAACAAAAACGAATACAAAAACTTTCAAAACAACACATATTTGAATTCTATAAAAAATATTAACACTTTAGGTGCAACGGCGTATTTTAGGGGTATCCTGAATTGGACGGGATCGGTCCCCGGGGTCCGACTGCTAGCATGAGCCACAGATGATATCGGACGTCGGGGTCGGATGGGTTATCTTTTGATTAAAAGGGAATTAAATGAGCGTCTCAAGGGCATTATCTCTTGGTAAGGATTGAAACAAGACATAATAGGCGCAGGACAGGCCAGTACAGGATTTACGCCATTCTCTATCGAAAATCGGACCTTGGAGTCCGATTCTAAAACACAAAAAAAATAGCTGTTAGCAAAATTTTCTGCACTAAAATGCAATAATCTCATTAAAAATCGACTAAATTGAGTCTTTGAGGTGTTCGGCCCTTGGAACATTTTTATGTGAAAATCGGCTGTTAAGAAAGGAATGTAAGACATCGGACCCCGGGGACCGATGCCGCACCTAACTTGTTAAGTCCTCTTCGATAATAAATGATTTATATTAAAAAAAAAAAATGTTTTTGTTTATTTTTCGTTACAACTTTATATCTTTAAAAATGTTTAAGGTTCAAAGTTAAAAAATTAAATAAGTCAGAAATAAGTTTCCGCTAGGTTAGCCGAAAACAGTGAAGTGAATCCAGAGAGCAAAGCGGGATGGAAGCAATGGTCCGGATCTAATCCCATTGTCTTGGAGGACGTCCTACGGGGGTGGTCGTCTTTGAGGAGTCCTCCAAGGCCCTGTAACCTTAGACTCCTTTGTCTTGGCCCGTATCCCGCGTATCGCGTCACCTTTGGCACGTGTCTCGAGAGTGTTAGTATCTGACATATGAGCAACGTGTGAGGAATTATTAAACGGGGAAACGGTCTTTAATCTTGTTCAAGGAGAGAGATCTCTTATTTCGCACATTTTTTTCTGCTTTAATATGTGCGAATTTTTTCGTGGTACCCCATGTCAAATCTCAAGGCAAACCTTATCTTACTAATATGTTCAGCATTGTTATAACTCTTATAAAACTGATAGTGAAAAATTATAGGCGAATACTATTTTTTTTGCAATTTTTACTTTCACTTACCTATATATGAAATGTATAGTAAGTGGAAGTATTGCGATCGTGAAAAATTTCGACTTCCGGTTTTCAACGGAAATACACGTTTTGGGGTCCCCTGAGTCCAATTAACCAAGTCCCGCGAAATGGTCTGTGTGTGTGTGAACAGACTAGCTCAAAAACTATAAACCGTGCGAACCTGAGATTGGGTATTTAGTGTATGTATATGCCCGCGATGGGACAGCAAAAATTTCATCAAAATTGCTTAAAGGGAGGGGGTACTTTATTTAATAACTTTTTACATTTTTTTCGATTTTCTCAAAAAGGGCTCTAACGATTTTAATTAAACTGAGTATTTGAAATATTTATATGCCCGAGATATGACTGTAAAAAATTCATCAAAATTGATCAACCGGAGGGGGGACTTTACTTTATAAATTTTGTATCATTTTCACGTGTTTTTTTTTTTATTTACTCAAAAACGGCTTTCACGATTTTGATCAAACTGGGTATTTGATGTATGTATATGCCAAAGATGTGATAGCCAACATTTCATCAAAATTGATCAACCGGAGGGGGGACTTTACTTAATAAATTTTGTATCATTTTCACGTGTTTTTTTTTTATTTACTCAAAAACAGTTTTCACGATTTTGATCAAACTGGGTATTTTGTATATTGGTATAGCATGGTGTATGTATATGCCAAAGATGTGATAGCCAACATTTCATCAAGATTGATCTACCGAAGCGGACACTTTATTTCATAACTTTTTTTCTAATTTTTAGATTATCTCAAAAACGGCTTTAACGATTTTCTTCATATTAGTCATGTTTAATGAAAATTGAGTGTTATTTAATATCAGGTAAGCGTTATCATTATTAAAATGTTCTGAGAGGTTTTTAGAGCAAATGAAAACAAAAATAAGAAATGAATGTGGAAAATGTGTAACTTTGAGAAGTGGCATTAACAAAACGCATTAATTTCTTATCTAAGTAAGTTGGTAAGTGAAAGTTGTGTGTTGCGCGCACGCACCAGATTTTTTTTTTAAGTTTAAACATTAATTTGGACCTGTCAGCAAATTGCGGACAATCAACGAATGAGGTGGCGGTAATATGAAATAATGACATGTGAAGCATGAGGAGGGAAAGCACCCGACAGCAGCCCCTTTTTGGCTTCAGTCAATCACCTTGGCTGTCTAGGGGAGCAGATCTCTCATCCAGCGCCTTTTTAGTCTTCTCGTATCTATGTGAATGTCAGCCATATTATTGATTTAGATAATAAGAGATTCGGTGAAAGTGGGCATCCCTGTGGGATACCTCGTGCTAGTACATATATATATATTTATATTTATACATACTTTACATATATATATATATATATATATATATATATATATATAATGTTATATATATATTTTTTTTATAAGGAGGACAATATGGGATAAGTTTTAGCAGAGTTAGAAGAAAAGTGTAGCGGAACGACTAGCGAACGACAGCTGTACGGAAGAATTGCTGTTCCGCTAACTGAGTCCTGACCCTCGTCAGCTGCTACCCAACGCTAACCCGTTACCCGGGCATATACTCACACTGCAAGAATTAATTTTCAGTTTTATCTAAGCGAAATCCTGAATTTATTTTATTTTAAATGCGCAATCATTAACTAAATTCTAAGAAAAAATATTCAGTGATTCGCAATATAAGTATAACGGGTTAATTGATTTTTTCAAATCAATATTTATTGAGTTAAGGTAAATTATTATTTTAATATATTTTCTATAAGATACCTAGAATTATTATTTTTTTTTTTTTTTTGCTTCTCCCCTTCTTCGCCTTGTAAGCTATACGGGGTTTCCCGGGCCAGGGGAGAGGGGGGATTAATGCCGATTAATTATTAAATTAATAATTAATAATAATCAGATATCTAGATTATTATATATATGTACTAGCAGACCCGGCCACGCGTTGCTGTGGCTCATTAGTAGTTATATCCTAATATTTTTAAACAAATACAGTGATACCAATATTCATTGATAATGATGAAAACCTTTCAGCTAATCAAAATCCAACGTGATTGAGAATAGGGCATTCGTTACACCATTTAAAAGTATTTGGTAAAGAATATAGGAAAGTTAAAGTTTTTATTTTTTACATATTATATTTCAATGTAGTTTGATTAAAAAGGAGCTGATTGTGTTTACGACTCACAGAGCTGCCAACACTATCGCCCTTTTTTTATGGATCGGTATAAACTAACTCGAAATGGCTATATTTTTCCACTAATTTTAAAAAGGATGACTGAAGTAAGGTTTGGTAACCTCAGCCATTGATCTATTGATTATTGGCCTAACACTACTTCAACTTGGTATTGTTAGTTTAACAACGGGTTTAATTTTGCTCAGGGTCATGCCAATCTTGGTTAACGCGTCATATATGTCCTTTTGATAGGCGTTTTTCTCAATTTCTTTGAGACCTCGATTTCCCAACCCTTCGGCTAATAAGTGTTCGGTAGGAGGGTGGTGTGTTGAAGCTTTTAATTTAGCAATATATTTGAGTGATAAGAAATCTCTTCTTAAAGAAGTTTTTACATAATACAATTAAGAATTTTTATTTATTCAAGTACTAATTTGTTCAAATGTTTTGGGTTAACCTGTTTTTTTTTTTTAACACAAACCAAAGATTTGATGGTTTCCACATACGTGAGCAGGCGATACCCATTTCCCAAGTGAGTTATGCCATTGCCCAAGGGAAAAACACGGATTTTCAAAGTCCAAGTGGACATTGTTCATCCTTGGGATTTGTTTATGGTCATGGCAAACGCCAAACGAATAGGATATTGAAGCCTTTTAAATTTTATTGAAAATTCTGTCGGTTCCAGGGGAATAGGTGGCAACAGGACGATATCTCTTGTAAACCTTCCAGGCAACATTTTTCCTTCAATAACATTTCCTGTGATCCTTTTAATGACCAAACGTGTACCGTTGCACAATTGAGGTGGATTTAAGTTACGAAGAAGAATGATCGGTGAGCCAATCTTTAACTGGAGATTGTTTGGGTGTATATCCAGGGAATTAAAAAATTCAGATGGGAAATTAACGGCTTCGTTTACATCTAGAACATTGTCAATTGATTTTGGAAGTTTATTTCATCGAAATCAACATTTTTTTCTGCCAAAATAGCACGACTACCCAGCCAATTATAGTCCAAATAATTGTTCAAAATATCAGGAAAGACACTTTATATTTCGTAGACAGTTCATTTTTCGTCTCTACAACAGTTCAGAAATTTTCTGGTAATTTGATAAATTTTGAATTTCGATGCAGCTCTATTTCACCGTAGAGCAATTGTTTAAAAAATATATCTGCCGATGGATTATTTTGCAGTGGTACTCTCATATTTATGGCGGATTATTATTAACAATTATTCCTGTTCAGTAGAGGTGTTATAATCATTAAATGTAAAATTTAAAAAATGCCGCAATTTGTAATCCTTTCTTAATCAACAATCATTTAAAGATAAGTAAAAAATTGTATCATTCCCAATAATAGCCAACTTTAAATTAAAGAAAGGATTAAAATCTTCGCTAACATTTCTTAAATTTTACATTTAAAGATAATTACAACTCTGCTGAACAGGAAGTAACATCCTCTATTCGATTGGGATTAAATTTACTCAACTTTAAATTATTGTTGATAAAGGAGGAATTACAAATCTTCACCGACATTTTTTAAATTTTACATTTTAGAGCACGGGATAAAAATAATAAAAAGGTTTGGTAAAATAAAAAAAACACTGTATTTAAATAATAATAACAAAACGAATAATGAAAATAAAGAAACTTCTGTTAAAAAAATCAACTGAAAATATAATATTAAAGTCTTAATTATGCAAATCACAAAGTAACCCACAACACCTAATCAAAACACACTCAGGGAGTTTTTATGACTGTTACCCGCAGTGCAGC
This sequence comes from Aelia acuminata, assembly GCA_911387785.2. NCBI lineage: Eukaryota > Metazoa > Arthropoda > Insecta > Hemiptera > Pentatomidae > Aelia > Aelia acuminata. The sequence continues at coordinate 13,790,878 of OU426984.1, forward strand.
CACTATAGTCTCACTAATTTTCACTAATTTTTGCAACACTGACTCCCCAAGTAAGGTTTCTATTAGGTTACGCCTATGACAGTAGGTGCTGTTACAACATTTATAGAGTATTATTTCAAATAATAGCCTAATTTAAATTATTAAAATGTATTTACTTTACTAAAAGTTGATATCAGGGTGGGCCACAGCAAAGTGTTTCAGCGGTTAGCTTGTAATTTAATTTAAATACAAATAAAAAAGGAAAAGGAAAAAGTACCTACACATTTGAGAATTTATTGTAACCTTTTCTTGATTTATTTATTCTTTAATGAAAATTAACAATAAATACAAAGATTTGTATTACCATTTGTCTGTGGAAAATAATAATATAGGAACAAATAACTGCACTCCCATAACGCAATACAAAATTATAATAATGATAACCTGTATTACAATAGCATGCTTATAAACAAAAACATTATGAAATCGACATATAACGGCATGTTAATAAATCGAAACACGACCTACTGTATTTGCAATAATTCGCTATATAAGAATTATTTTGATCACTAATCAAGTTCAAAACTATCCGGTCCGGTAAGTTGGCCAAAACTATATACATTGAGCCAAATTTCATAAAATCGGTTGAGTAGTTTCTGAGAAATAGAGAGACAAACATCGGGACACGAAATTTTTTTATATATAAGGATATATATATATATATATATATATATATATATATATATATATATATATATATATATTAAAACGAAACGGGGACCAAGGACCAGACGAATATCGTTTCAGTTTTCTCTTCATCCTCCTGTACTGTTCCCTTCGCTCTTACTCAGTCCAGGAAAAAATGTACCTTCCTACCCACATGAACCCTAATAACTTTCAAGTTTTCCCTAAAAAGCTCCCTATCCAAGCAATCTTTATCTGTGATTTTAGTCTGTCCAGTTCCTCTTATATGTGATTGACATACCCCCCGCCCCCCTATACTTTTATTGTTGCATACTTTGTCAAACGTTTTCTTGTTCTGTCTCTCATTATTCATCCTGACCATGTGCTCGCAGAACTTCGGTCTTCTGGTCCTGACAAGTATTTCCAAATCTTACAAATTAATATATATTTGTTTATTAGATTTTAGCCTCAATCACTCTCGCTTTATCTCGGGTCCGTTAATCCTCCTCAGAATCTTCTTCTCGATCTTCAGGATTTTCTCAAGGCTAGGAAGGCTGACTGTTTCCATACCATACAGTATTACAGGTCTTACCACTGTACAGTAACGCCTTATTTTTGCATTTGAGGACGAATTTTTCCTGTTGTAGACATTTCTGGTGGCGAAGTTCAGTCTTTCCAGTTTGGTTATTCTTTCTTCTATGGATACTCCATCCGTTCCGTTACTAGCTCAGATATATAAACTTTTTTGTCACTTTTATTTTCCCATATTTTGTGTTTAATATTTGCTTGTTGAAGTTGTTATTCACTGTCATAATTTCTGTCTTTTCATAAGCGATCTGTAGTCCCGTTTTCTGCGATATTTCTTTCAGAGAGTTTACAAATCGCACACATTTAAATTTTATAACCAACGTTAACACCTAGTATGTTTGCTAAGACGTATTTACCACTGATCATAAATAAAAATCTTTTTGATGAAAACAAGAAAAACAAAAATAATTATGCTTAAATACAACAATAAGATTAAATAATATCTAATCAGTGGCTAATCTAATTCAAGTAGCCTATGACATTATTAAAAAGTTAGTCGTCCACTCCCTACCCGTTACACAATAAAAGTTAAATCTTTCATGAGGGTTATTTTCATGACAGTTTCAATTTGGGTGTCTATACTTGTCAAACTAAGATATATTCTAGCCATCGGCCAATTTAAGATACTAGTTTGCCAATAGGTTTAAAGAAAAAATTAAAATTAAATTAATTTCGAATCTTAAATCTTTTCACAAAACGAATATGATTAACTATAATTTTTGTTGCTAAGGTTGTTAGCTGAGTAGGTGAATAAAATATTAAGCTATTAAAATAAATATATATATATGCGTTTAAAATTTCATTATAGAAATGATACTTTACCAAATAATATTCATTACATTTTGCTGATGAGGAATAGCAATTCAAAATTTTATCCAGTTTCTTGGATTGGTATAGATTTCAACAAAAATTTTTTTTGTTTGGTTATTATTTTTTATATCCCTTTATGTATATTTATATTTATGCTTTTTTTATGTTATTTTGTTTTATGTTTATTATTACGTTTTATAATAATACGTAATTAATTCTTTTGTAATTAACATATGTTCTTTTAGAGGTGAATCGAATGTTTTTCTTTACGATAGGTTGATTGTTAGACAGGACCTTCAGTTATTTATTTTTTATTTTGGAAAGCCAACGTTGCAATCCCTTTATGTGGAACTTTAATAAGGCTTTTGAGTCCAGAGTAATACTTTGTGTATTACTCTGTACACAGCAGAGTTGTGCGAATTGTAATCTGAATAATGATTAATGAATATGAATAATTGGTAATCATAATAACCATAATTGGTAATAATGAATAACCATTATTCATAATTAGTATGGAGTATTTTTAATGATTATTGAGTGTTATGGTATTCATTTGAAATGAATAATGAATAACTGGTGTTCAGTTATTCATGATTAACGAATACTGATAAATTCAGTTTGTCGTTATTCATGAATAAAATATATTCATGAGCTAGGATTAATATAATATTCATGAATCATGAATAACAAATATTCACCAATCATCAATCATGAATATGATATATTCATAACCATTATTCATTTAAATTTAAAAGACGAGGATGCATTGCTGAATTAAAGGTGTCCTAATGAGCAAGGACAAGTCCTAATTGAGGGTGCAGTCAACTGAACAGCAATTGAAGTCACAATTAAAGACCTAGACCCTAATTTCAATGGGTATTAATAAAGGTCTTTTGACAAGAATGGAAAGAGCAAACAAATTTTCAATCTTCATTTCTGAGTAAGACTCAGAATTGTGACTTTTTGGTAATCATGATTTATATTATTCATGATTAATGAATGATCTGTAATCATTCATTAATAGTGTAAAATCACGAGTAGTGAATTACCATTAGTCATGATTAATCAGTAATGAGTATTCATGAATTATGAATCCTTTTTAATCATGATTACTGACTAACTTTAAATAATGAATAATGGTCCTTCATGATTGTTGAATACATTATATTCATGAATAATCCACAACCAGCGATTAATACAATTCATGATTAATGATTCCGCATTAAAGAATGTTTTGTGAATGATGATTACAATCATTATTCACATTTTGATTATTAGTTATAATCATGATTATATTTTTATTTAAATATGCCCAGCTCAGGTATACAGTGCCCTGTATTACTCTAGGCTCGGAAGCCCTGATGAAGATCCACATGAAGGGACCGAAACGTTGGATTTCCAAAATAAAAAAGAATAAACTGAAAATCCTTTCTGTGTTCTTTTAGAGTGCATCTAGTAAGTTGTTGCTTTATTTCATTTTATACTTATCATACGAATATACCAACTCCCTCGGTATAGTCTCTAACTAACAACAAATGAGCAAATATCAAAAAATGTTTTAAATATGGATTATTTTGTAATAATAATAAAAAGGCTCCTTGTAAGGAACAGAACTGCAGTATGTAGTTTCACGCAGAACCGAACTGATGTGCTGGTTAGCCTATCACTCAGAGAGAAGGGGTACAGGGAGCATTAGGGAGGGTTTTAGTAGCTACTAAGCCGGGCTAACTCCATCCCAACAACTTTTAGCAACACCCATTTCCTTCTTATAAGCCTCCTTAAACCTTCTAATTTCTTGGCGATAGGGCCGCCTTAGGAGAGATTAGCCCTTTCAAGGGCTCACTTTTATTAATTCAGTGCACACTCTACAACTCATGAAACATGGACCACTGACAACGAGGAATGTTGAAGGTTGAGAACTAATAGGTTCTCAATAGCAGAATTTGTAGAGAAAAATATTTTGCATCATACTGCAACTAAAACACCTGTTTCCAATACTTGCTTTGAATAGGCCTGAAAAATCTTTTCGAACTCACATACTACTAATACATATCAATAAATATCTATTCAAAAGAGGTTACTTGTAGTAATACAAAAATGTTTTTTTTTTTTTTTTTTTTTTTTTTTTTGTAGAATCCTAACTAACTAGCTAACTAAACTACTTCCACTTAAATCCCGCACTATACATATTAATGTTAATATATAAGTATTTTTCTTCTAGGTTATTAAGCCACATCACCGATAACTTAACAGAACACTTAACAGCACACAACAACACAAGTTATTAAGCATAGGGTAAACCGTACAGTTATTGGTACCCATAAGACTACATTTCTGTGGTTAAATTAAAAAAAAAAACTTTTTATTATGGGATCAAATAGAAACTTCCTATAGCTCCTCATTACCTATCAGGTTTTTTTTTTTGGGTCGAAAGTTCAATATTTTTACAATATTAAATATTTATTGTTAAAAGTGCCAAATCTAGTTATTGGCATCATGTGGATTTAATTGTGAAATCCCTATGGTTAATTTGCTAAAGTCTTACTTCATAGATGACTTAGAGTACCCTTCAAATATTAGACTCATGTATATCTTGTAATAAAATTAGGACTTGTTTACCTATTTCTTTAAGTTAAAGTTGGGGTTCCCAATAACTGTTCTGAGTGCCAATAACTGTATGATTTACCCTATGTATTTTTTTTTTCATACTGTTAATTTAATATCGCATTGTATTTAATGTATTGAATTTATAATATTATATTATATTGTATAGTTATTAAGCATATGTATTTTTATTAAATACTGTCAATTTAATATCTTATTTTATTATATCTAAAGGTTAGTAATGAAATGAATACAAGTTTTTTAATGTACTCAAGTATGAGCAGTACCATATAATAAAAAGAATTGTTCATAACAAGTTCCAAAAGTGGGTATTCTGTGCTTCGTCTAATTTCCGCGGACTTATATGTTACAAGCACTTTTGGTACCACTGATGAAAATAACTATATCTGTTCACAAAAAAGGTACATGACACTTACTAACGGAAAGATATTCATTCATTCATTAGTAAGTAATAGATAAATGAACTACAATTGACATGTGATCGAATATTACCACAATTGAACTGATGAATTTTTATCTCATATTTTTTTAGCTGAAATAATAATATTATTTTCCGAATTTATTGCTTATTATTATTTATTCCATAAAATGTTTGAACTTTTCTGCCATTAACGTATTGACATTTTGGCCTTCTACTACGAAATTTAGCAATCATAGCCTATTAACTAAAATTTAGCATTAAACTTATTGAGCGAATAATAACAATCATTAAAAGAAAAGTTGAGTTGTAAATAAAATTACTTTAAACTAATTTCATTTTTACAAATGATCATTATTAATTATTAGAATTATTATTATAGTAATATATAATATATATATATAATGTATATAAAAAAATTATATATAAGAAAAAATACATAACTATGTAGGTATATGTATATATATGCATTCTTGTCATTATCATATACTATTAATATTTTACAAATAATCTGAGATAAATATATAGTATGCTGTGTATTAGCAACTCATTGTAGTTGGGCAGCATCTCTTTTATGAATAAAGTGTTTCTCTTTCCCTCTCTAGTAACATATAATATTCATAGGAATGCAAAAGTTTCAGCAGCTTACAGAATATTGTTGTCCAAAAAAAACCCAAATCCGGAATTCGGTATTGGTTGGCTCAAAGAAAATTTTTAATTTGGAAATGTTTGATGGTAAATTAGTGATTTGCTAACAAGTGAATAATTACATTGCCTATATCATTGTAATTTTTCATATCGTAGACTAAGCTTTTGTCTTTTAACGCTAAAATGCGGTTTCCAAGTCAGTGATCTTTCTTAAAAAATGGCAAGATGGAAGCAATTGATCAAGAAGGATAAATGTGACAAATTCTGTGTTAAGGTTAATTTATTATTAATTTCTTAATTATTACTCCTAGTTTTCAAAGAATGGTATTAGCCGTTAGGATGTATAGGTCATGAGCGAATTCCGATTTTGTTAGGTATGTATAGGAATGAACAGGAATATTAGCATTAAAAAGGATTTACTATAAAAAGGCCAAACAAAAAATGAGCAAAAGTTAAAAAATAAGGAAATAAAATTAAATTTACTGTAAAAATTAATTCATTTGTAAATTATAAAAGTAAAAAAACAATATTTAACAAGGCAATCTGATTCGAACAAACGTGAAAGATAAAAGTAATTCTTTTTTTTTTTAAGCCGGGAAAAACTTTAACTTGTTATCACAGAGATATATCTGCTCCTACCTTAATTAATTCAGCATTTTTTGTTTTTTTTATTCCCTAAAAGTTATTTTAAAAGTCTTTACCTTTAACTCGTTTAACAGAGCTGAATCCTAAATAAGTTAGCTACAGCTAATTAGGAAGTATAAAAAATCCTATATCTAAATAAAGGTATTCAAATTTAGGAATTTTCTAGAAGTAGATAGATAGAATGATATAAAAAATAATTTTATTTTGGGATTAAGTCCTTTAAGATTAAAAAAAAATGTGCATATATATAAAATAATAAATATCTGGACATCGTAATACACCAGGAAAAAAAAATTATATAAAATTTGATATGGAGAATTTTATTTTCGCACCAAAATGCTTTAGAAAGTCTAAACTTGTTAATATCACTTTTTGGTTGTTTGTATAACGTCACTTTATGCAACTAAGGCTAATCGGACGATGCTACAGTGGGAGTCATAAATTGTGCCTATCCAGTCATAATTAAGGAATGGAAATTCTTTTTCCTATAACGTACCTACCTTTGGTTTTGTTCATATGGAGTAATCAAGTGCCTCTTATTATGCCAAGTAATAAGCAATAGCTAAATATAGAAGATTTTGATAAACATATACATATAAAATGTTTCCACAAGAATGAGTGCAGTAATATATATGTGTAACCTAGTTTAAGGTTAACTTTTTCAAATGGTATTTTATAACTTAACTATTTTCACTCAATAAACATTTTTTTTTGTTCTTTTTAACGTCACTTTATGCCACTAAGGCTAATCGGACGATGCTACAGTGGGAGTCCTAAATTTTGCCTATCCAGGTAGGCTTAGGATAGGGATACCTGAGATCGAAAAGGCTCGGGACCTCCATTTTACGTCCTATCCGAGGGACGGCATAGCCGACGATTTTTACACTCTTAAAAAAACCCTAGGGCTACCGAGGGACGCGAAACAGGACCTAACCACCAGTTCTTTGCTTCTTACATTATGGAGAATTTTATTTTCACACCAAAATGCTGTAGAAAGTCTAAACTTGTTAATATCACTTTTTGGATGTTTGTTTAACGTCACTTTATGCCACTAAGGCTAATCGTACGATGCTGCAGTGGGAGTCTTAAATTTTGCCTATCCAGGTATAATTAGTATAGGGATCTTTAATGAGTGCCTGATTTCGACTCGGGACCTCCATTTTACGTCCTATCCAAGGGACGGCATAGCCTTTTTACTCTCTTTAAAAAATCCTAGGGCCACCGAGGGACGCGAACCCGCGACCTTTAGTATGGTAGGTTGCCATGCTAACCACTATACCACAGTTAAACCCAAAGATTAAGATTTTTTCTTAATTTAGTTAATTATACATTAATAGCTATAAGCTATACAGTGTACATTTTATTTAGCGTTTCATAAAATTTAAATAAATCTTTCATTTTAAATAATATTCCCTATTCCGTGAGAGAAGATTATTCAAATTCAAAAATAAAAAGAATTCCTATAATATGTTAAAATGACTTAACTAAATTGAACGTGTGGAGATGAAATTCAGAGAATTCTATATTAGGAGTTGGCCACACGTGTCTGGAAGAGAGATCCCGTTTCATTAGATTTACTGAGAAAGTCGGAATTAGTTTCTTCCATCAACTTTTTACTGTTCGGAATTTGTCCCATTAATTGTCAAACTTGTTGCTGAGTAACCTATTTGAAAATGTTGTAAAATTAAAGTTGTGAATTGGTAATAATTTACATTTAGCTGAAGAAAATGATGGATAAAGTCGAATATTTCGGTTAATTGACGAAGCCCAGAATTTTTTTTTCACTCCATTGGGATATCTGCGCCTGTCAACAACATCTCGGTTCGTGCCCCGTGGTGTCCCTAGGATTTTTTAAAGGGAGTAAAAAATCCTTATCTATGCCGTCCCTCGGATAGAATGGAGGTCCCGAGCCTGTACGATGTCAGGTACTCGTTAAAATTCCCTATCCTAATTATACCTGGATAGACAAAATTTAGGACTTCCACTGTAGGATTAGTAAGTTCCGTCCGATTAGCCTTAGCAGCTTAGCATAAAAATGGACGTTAAACAAACAATCAAACAAACATCTCGACAATTAGCAGATTTGATGGCCATTCTACTGTTTAGACAATATGTTATACAATATTGTGTCAGGCATGGGGAAGAATGGCACCCAGTAGTAGGAGAAAGTGCCCCATTATGGGATGGTTGCCTAATATGGGATATGTGGTTTCTGGATACAGTTTGTACTGCAACCCCGGTTTCATTCTATAAAATTGAAGATTAATGTCGCATTGGCACATAACCTTGTCACATTGTTATACATTCTCATCCTGCTCGATTATTTTCAGTGAAGTGTTGTGTTAGGGTTCAAAGACTTTTTTCGTGATTATTTCGACCTGATATTTCAGCCCTCAAGGTAAGCAGAATTCCCTTAATCATTGTTCTATCTTAAATCATTGTTTATTCAACTTCAATGATACAATTAATTACATAAAAACAAATTATGAGGATATAAAATAATTTAAATGATCTGTAGTACAACTTAATATTCTCAATGTTTTCTAAACATTTAAGTTCATCGGTGACAACATAAGGTGGTTTTTGGAGACTATATTTTCTAAATTTATAAATAAAAACTAATTTTATAGAGAAGAAAATAGGATTAGTAAGTTCCGTTTCCATTTTGATATATATTCGAGTTAATTGAGAAGAACGTTAGGAAAAGTTAAACTTACCAGAAATAAAGCCGGAAAATTTCATTTTTCGAAAGTATATTAAAGGTTGTTAAGATAAAGAGTGTGCTGTTGAAGGGAGGAAAAAAAAGAAGCAAGTTTAATTAACAAAGGGATACCGCGGACACAAAAGCGCGCTTTTATTAAAATCCTGGTTTTACCCCTCGAACATGTTCGATTAGACACGTGCCATGAAATAAAGTACATTGATTGAACCTAAAACTGACTTTTGTAATACATATCTGTCTAAATGCAAATATCAAGGAGATTCTATATATTTTACATATTTTGAGGTAAAACAAAAACAAACATCTACCACTACAGTGCATGAAAGGTTTTGTGTGCACCTTTTTCTTGGTCAGAGGTCGTGCAAGGTGATTTGACCGTGCTCACTCAGAACCGCCATGTTTTCCCCTTAATTTTTCAATTAAGAGTACCCACATTTTAGAGGTTGGATTTGTCCCCAAGATGGTCTCTCGGCCCACGAGACGAACTGTGAAAGAATAATAAAGATATCCTGCGCCTATCCTGATTACAGGAACTCATTGCCTTGCCAATCAATGATCTACCCCGCTCCTATATTTTTTCCTGTTAAAAGTCCTAAATAATAGGATATTTATAATTTATTTATTTTTTCTTATTGAGACGGTAATTATTTAAAAATCTCTCAAAAGGAGCTAATCCCTGAAAAAGTCATGGATGTAAGCAGGAAGCCCGATAGTTAATAATACTGACTGATTTCATTCCCTAAGTATGAACCTGTGCCTGATAAACTATTTTATAAAATAAAAATTAATTTGAGATACCTACAGTGATGGTATTTATATTTTCTTTATTCTCACTTGTAAAGGAATTCCCATGATCATTGATGAGACAAGAAATATTAGATTATCTTCATTTGACCTCTGACTTAATAAATATTCCCCTGGGTCAATTCATATCAAGTGGTCCAAAAGCGGTTGCTTGACAATTAACGAAAAAATTTATATCGTTACCAACAATTACGTAAGGGGTAAGTAGTTCAAAACAAGTTTCAAAAGTTTTTTTAGGATCATTCGTTTCAAAATTGCATTCATCTCTGTTACACCGTGCCTGAGTACAGAAATCTGCCCGTTTGTAAGCTCTCACGAAAAACTCATTTTCTCAAGACTGCTAAGTCATAGACTAATAATTCAGACACGATTGTTTTCCTTAAAGCCTGCTCTATCTTTTGTGTTCTCTTTATTATTTGAATATTTTGAAGTCCAATGCTTGAAAACTGCTATTGAAAACAACTGATTTAATTTCTCAAAAGACCGTCTTTGAGGGTGAGTTTTGGGTATAAATAAAATTTTGGCATGTTAATAAACCTAAGTGACTTTCATTTAAAGTACTCTTAAACGTGTTATTCTTTACCTTATTTTTTTATAATTTTTTTAAACTTCAAAATTTTTAACTATCGGTAACTTTAGGCTATAAAATCTCTGATAGTGGGCATGATAAAAATCTCATTTTTTTACATGTTATGCTTACATGTAACATAAAACTCCTGTAAAAATTGCAACCTGTATATTTGAGTAATTTGGTAGCTACGAATTTTTTAAAAGAAGGTAATAATAGATAAGGAAATGTCTGGAATAAACAACTTATTGTAACACTCAATATTATACAACTATATATATTTACAATTTAAAGTGAATACAAAAGTAGCAAGTTTTTATAATATTGAAACTAGATACATACATCGTGCAAAATCTATAAATAAGAAACAAAATTCAATTAATTAAAAAACAGTACACCCTAAAACAATGTTAACTACTAATTCCATCAGTAATTGGTGGTAAAATACAATTTTTCTATAAAATGGTCGAGCAAAGAAACTATTTTTTTTTTGGACCATTTCAAATGGATTGACCCCACTGTGTGACGATGTAAGTAGAATGTGCTTCTCTAACTAATCCAACAATTTTATGTATAAATCAAGAAGCATGATTTTAAATATTAATTCTGAATTATTACTATGTGTTTTTTATTCCAGGTTATTTATACATCCAAACATCTATTCAACTGTCCTTTCTATTTTTCATTAGTAAGTACAACGTTTCGGACCTTTCTTGTCCATTTTCATGTACCTAAAAAAAATTTTTATTCTATACAAAAAACATTATATAAAATTACATTAAACTTAAAAACAAAATAGCATATAAAAACTTATTATTTTCTAATTAATCTTTAAAAAAATTTGTATAAAAAAAAGTTATAAAAATAGTTTAATAAGTAATGATGTAACATTTGTAATAACAACTAGGTAAATCCAATGTTTCTTTTTTTTCTTTTTGTGATATTAGCTATTTTTTATGAAAATTTTTTTAGAATGTTTTAACATTAAATAAACAAAAAATTAAAGATTAATTAGAAATGAAAAAGTTTTTATATGTTGTTATTTTGTTTTTAATTGTAATGTAATTTTATATATTGCATTTTGTATAGAATAAAACTTTTGGTAGGTAGGTTTTGAAAATGGACAAAAAAAGTCCGAAACGTTGTACTTAATTATGAAAAATAAAAAGGACAATTGAATAAATGTTTGGATTTATAAATAACCTGAAATTAAAAAAAACACATAGTAATAAAAAAATAGAACATCCAAAGAAATTTGATGGAGAAGAAAGAACAAGAAGAGAAAAAAATATCAATATTGTAATAATTTGTAACAACATTATTGTATTTTTTATATTTATATTGTATGATTTTTAGGATAAAATAGTTATCGATAGAAAATTAGCCTATGGAAACCGTTTTGAAGCTGGTCCTCTTCACTGAACTGCCACGGAATTATATGGAAAATAATTTAACGATAATAATGGGAAGGATAAATATGATTAATGGGGTTAAAGCGAGCGAGAGAAAGGAGGAAAGCTGTTTAACTGCAGAGGAGGCTCTTTTTGTGCGAGTCTTGTCCGACATTGGCGGGAAGAAGTGTTGGATGCCCACACTGCCTCTGAAATATGGCCCTTTTTGTCTGCTAATATCTGCAACACCCCTTCTCAACTACCGCAATATATTTATCCCATAATATAGATACAATAATATTTCTTATAAATATTATAGCAAATGTAATTTCCTGACTACGGCTTAAATCTTATTAGTCATAGATTGATAAATAGTCAGGATTTTCAGTTATTATTATTATTTTTTTTTTTTTTGGAAAGCCAACGTTTCGATCCCGAAATGTGAATCTTCATCAGAGCTAAAAGAAGACAAATATAGGAGTATCCATGCTAGAAGATGGCAATTAAATTTGTTTGTTTGTACGTCACTTTATGCCACTAAGGCTAATAGGACGATGCTACAGTGGGAGTCCTAAATTTTGCCTATTTATAATCAGGATAGAGATCTTTAAAGAGTTCCTGACATCGTAAAGGCTTGGGAGATCCATTTTACGTCCTATCCGAGGGACGGCATAGACAAGGATTTTTTACTCCCATTAAAACATCCTAGGGCCACCTCGGGACGCGAACTCGCGACCTTTAGTATTGTAGGTTTCGATGCTAACCACTACACCACAGGTGACCCCATGGCAATTAAATGTTTATCATGTAATTATTAATTTTAGATAGTAACAACTAGGAGTACCTGGCCATTTGTGGCATACAGTGGGTTACTCTAGAGGTGTAACCAACCTTTTCTAACCATGGTGGGACGGTTGAGATTTATTCCGTGGGGCCTCAACGAAATAAAAGTCAACTAACCCAGGGCGGTTTCGAACCGCCACCGTTCGGCTCGAGCGTGCACAGCGGGTCGCGCCCCAACACGCTCGGCTATCCCCTGTCCAACTAAATCCAACTGTCATGTTTACATGGCATGGATACTTTACAAAACTGATAATTTCATAAAAGATTAAAAAGGGTCACCAAAGGTTTAGCTAACCACCTTTCACCTTATTTTACTCAGAAGGTAAATATCAGCACAACAAAAAAAAAATAGAAAACCCAATAAACCACCAAACACCTTAATAACCACTATGCACACATAATAAAAAAATTAAAAACATATAAAAAAGTTAATAGAAACCAAAACCAAAACAAATAAACGAAGAGAAAACGGGATGAAGGGGACTAGACAATCCAAGTACCAAAGTCCACATAGTAACACCAGTTTAAAATGGGACAATGGAATAAATGTTTCTTTCATATATGCCAAAAAATGTAAAATGGAAAAGAGGACAAAAGTATTGTATATACCGATTAAAAAATGTATGATGACAATTGGCAATTTGAAATGAGGAAGAAAGTAACTTATAGGTATGGTAATTGTAATACCAATAATCTTGGTAACCAGCCACTTATTTATATATTCATATATAATTTTTACCATCTTGTATAAAATTATCAGTTTTGTAAAGTATGTAAGTCGTGTAAACATGACAGTTGCATTTGGTTTCCATTATTCTGTTACTCCTAATACTATGTATAATTAATAATTACATGATAAACATTCAATTGTCATCTTCTAGCATATATACTCATATATTTATCTTATTTTGTATTTACCATGATGAAGATCAACACGTAGGGATCGAATCGTTGGCTTTCCAAAATCAAAAAGATAACTGAAAATCCTCACAAAATCACGTAACATTATATTTTTTTAAATTTTATTTAACATTTAAATGATATTTTACCTTATATCGGTGGAAGAAGACGAATAGACTGTTAAAGTATGTAAAAATGTATTAAGTTTATAAATTTATTTATGTGATTTTTTTTTTTTTTTTCAGGGAAGATTTTTCCTCATCAATCTCTTTTTCAAGACTTCTTGGGGTGATGTCAGGCAATGTATCTCATGGTATAATTCATGCGTGTGCGAGTTTGTTAACCGTTGGTTAGTAAAGTGCTGTATATAAAATTATCTTATGGCAATGAGATAAGAGATGTAGTAAATAAAAAAAAATGTGGAAAGGATGTTACTTATGTTATTTAATTTGTCTTCTTAAAGTTGATTTTACATTCATGTTAAATATAAATGCTTGTTTTTTTCCTCTTCCCTAATACCATTTATTTTCCTTTTTGATCCTAATCTAGGTAACGGTGGGGATAATTTAAACTTATTGAAGCAATTACATTAAATCATATGCCATGTGTTTTTTTTGTTTTTTTTCACGTTACAATATTCTATTTATTTTTTCTAGGCTTATATGAGTGTCAAAAATTTATTTATCAGGAAGCCCCAAATAAATTTCGTCAAGATCAGTGATGGACTAGTCGTGTACTTGTTATTCTAAGTTGGTATATGTGAGAGGAATTCATAAAAAGTTCATATTGATTTATTATTATTAAAATATATTTAAAGAAAAGTAGAGGTATTTTCTTTTAACATTCCCTGCTGACTGATTTTCCAAGAAAAGTATTCCAGAATAAAATAATAAAAAAAATATATATAGCAATTTAAAAGGAAGCAGAGACGCTATCCTGAATCGTAAATAATGATTGGAGGGTTGGGAATGGGGAAAAAGAAATAAGGGATTTATAAAAGTTATTTGTTTGGGAAGGGGCGCTAATATAATCTGTTGCCATGGCTACCCACCCCAATCAGGAATCCTCGCTCTCTACAATGGCCACGTCCCTTAACAAGCGCCCTCCAATCAATTCAGGCTAATAATAATACTTCTACCTACAAATGCCCCAGAGTTTCAAGTATTGTTGGAAAAAGTTATTCTTCATATATTTAATCAAAAAAAAAAAAAAAAAAAATAGTATCAAATATGTCGATAACAATATAATCGATTAGGAGATATCCTAAAATATGTTTCCATGCGTTGGGAAACAGATTGAAGGGGTCACCTATGGTGATGTGGTTACCATGGCAACCTACAATACTAAAGGTCAAGGGTTCGCGTCCCGCGGTGGCCCAAGGATTTTTTGTAGGGAGTAAAAAATCCTTGGCTATGCTCTCACTCGGATCGGAGGTAAAATGGAGGTCCCGAGCCTGTACGATGTCGGGTACTCGTTAAAGATCCCTAATCTAATTTTATCTGGATAGGCAAAATTTTAGTATTCCTACTCTAGCATTGTCCGATTAGCCTTAGAAGCATTTATGGACATTAAACCTACAACCCACTTAAACACATGTTTTAAATTAAATAAATAACTAAATTTAGTCTAACAACCTTTTACTAAATCCTCAAAACTAAAACGTAGACAAAAATAAATAAATCTACACATACTTACATAAAAATATTTATCTGTAATAGCATTCCTAATAAGAAGCAATTCGACATAAAAATATTCTGTAAATTTTAACACTAGACTACATCCACAAACTAGACAAACCAAAACCATCATAGGCAAGCGGGAAATAAGTATATAAGCCAAATTGAGGATATTTAATTCGGTGTTCTTTCCAGTGCTCATGTACGGATCTGAAAGCTGGACAACCCTGGAAAAGCTCATAAGCAGGATAACATCGTCTGAGATGAGATTCCTCCGAAGAATAGGGGGAAAGACCAAGAGAGACTGCATCAGAAATGAAAGAATTCGAGAAGACTTGGGAGTAAGAGCAGTGCGGGATATCATGGAAGAAAGGTGACTAAAGTGGTATGGTCATATGGGCATAAGTGGTATGCAGAATGGACGACAACAGAAAGGCCAGGTGGTACTTGGAAGCCAGACCGGAAGGAAGAGGACCTCGTGGCAGATCCAGGAGCACATATATTGACTACATTGGGAAACTGGTGATTGCAAGAGGAAGCACCATACCGGAGATGCGAAGACTACCCAGGGACAGAGAGCAGTGGGCTGGATGGACTAGGAATGCAACTCCACGCTTGACGGCACGCAGGAGTTAGAGGAAGGAGAAGAAGAAGATTATATCCGCTGAAATTTGATACCAAAACTTACTCAGTAGACTAAATAGCTCCTGAGATACAGCTTTTCTTATTCAATAGGCCGCCATTTTGTTTTCCATAGGATTTATCATGGCAAATATTACCATATTTTTTGTTTACATTATGAGAATATTATTGTTTATTATAATCAGCCTGTTATTGCTAGTTAAGAGGGTATAAGGCCTCTAATAGTTAAGAGGGCACCGTGTGACTTCCGCAGGGACTTGCTGTACTAGGAAGTATGGGCCGGGATTCGATATTGTATACTTACTAGTCTCCTTTTTTTACCACTCTTCTACACCAAACCAACGTATTGTATGAACAGTTTAGTTAAGTAACTTACATATTGTAAGGTTTCATCGATATTATTGCTAAACTAGACTTATTACTCATTTAAATGTATTGTACATATATGCACTGGTAAATAAGTTTCGGTTTCTGTCCGAAATTCTGTTTTGGTATCGGATAAAAATTTGGTTAATGATCGGATACTACTTAAAACTATGTCAACATAATAATCACAGATAAAAGGCATTGCCAAAAATACACATTTACAAACATTTCAGACCTTTCATTCATTTCAAAAGCGCCTTGATACGTGACTAATCAAACCTTTTATTTAGTATTAAACACGTTAAACGTTGTACAGTCAGTCTTAATGCAGTAAATAAATAATAAATCTTTAACCTTTGATATCTGTTTAATAAATGAGTTTGAGATAAATGATATATGATATATGATGAGTTTGAGAGGGGGGGGAAGGGGAGACGCGCCCCCCCCAATATTTTGGCAGGAGGGGACTGTCCCCCCTAATGTTTTGGCAAGAAAGGGCCCAATCAAAAAATTGAATAAAAATGCGATTTTACGAATTATCCGAGTTTAACCAATCAAATCGAATAAAATAATAATATAAAATATTAGTTGATAACAGCACACTCTATTGATTGATTATACCCAATTCCTCTGATACTTTATTTTCACAAATTGGCGCTATGTTGCTTTTTTATAAGCATTGTCAGGCGTATTGTGTATTGGGTGAATTGTATATGCATTTTTTATTTCTGCTGAACAGCATTGTTTTAAAAATTCAAAAACAAATCGGTCACCATTTCTTTATTAAAAAGTAGTTTGCTCCTACTTTCCATCAATTCGATGAAGCTAATAGAAGTTAATGGAAAGTGATGAAATGAGTGGGATCAATGTGAAAAGGAGAACTTGGATAAAATTCAATCAAGAAATTTGGCTCAAATCCTTCAGCATGAAGCCTTAACAATTCCCTATTTTATAACTGAGGCATAAATAGCCAAGTTATAAGAGACTATAAATACATTTAAAATACGCTGGAGGATGTCCCAAGAGTTGTTTTAAGTATTATTATTTCAACTTTTAGCCCCTCGAATTTCTACCTACCCTATCTAGGAAAAAATTGAGCCGTCCCCCCCCCCCCAATAATTTGGTGCTGGTGACGTCCAGGCCTATGCCTGACAATCTGCTGATTGTCAATATATTTTTGACAGGCGCAGATATACAAATGGAGAGTAAGCAAGTAGATAGATAGATAGATAGATAGAAAATACTTTTATTCAACATAAAATTTACATAGAAAAGTACTGAATAATTACAATATAAAGTATATGATGACATAGCCCGAGGCTGTCTGTCAGGAGCGCTGAATACTTATTTATTCCTAAAATTAATAAATAAATAAATAAATAAGCAAAATTACGAAAAAAAATTCATACATATAAATTTCATATAAATACTTTCAATAATTAAAGTTCCGAACGAGAAATGAGCGATAGGTATAGGCCTCTTTCACATAACTTGCTAAGGCTGCCCAATCATGACCATTTAAATAAATCAGCATTTTGGCCTCGTATCGGGTGGTTAAACCAAAATGTTTCTTTCTCATGCCTTCGAATACTTTACATCGGCCTAAATGATGGAAAACAGTCTCGACTTCCTGCATGTTACATATGGAGCAATCATAATTTCTTCCTTCAATAAAAGGTTTATAGTTTAAATCTATTAATTCCCCTCTTACTTTAAATATTATTCCCATACCAAATACATCCAGGCTTGAAGAGACATAGTTGGCCTCAAAAGACAGTCGCTTATAAACTGTGTGATGAACCCCATTCCTGGCTTTTTCTCTAAAACTAAGATCATAATATTTGGTGAGCCCAGCTTTCAATCATTTTAACTCTTTCCTCCATTGTTGAGTAGAGATAAATATTTCGCTAAATTCGCAGTCCACCTTTCTAGCCCAATCTATCCAATCCTTGAACCATAAAACCTTCATCCCAATAACTTCTTCTGCAACCAGTTTAGTTAGACGAAACCCTGTATGATTTAAAAATTTTAAAATATATTTAAATTGAAGTTCAAAAGTGAACACATGAATCGGTGTCAGTTTAGACTCTATATAAATCATATAATTTGGTGTGATTTTAGGTAATTTAAATAATTTCTTAATGAATGTTCTCTGGACACTTTCTATCTTTTCAAAGTATTGGTTTCCCCAGACTTGACTTCCATATGTAAGTAAAGATCTAGTTACAGATTTGAAGATGTCTTGTTTCGCTGAGTAAGCAAGTATAATATGTTTATAGCTAAGAGCTTTCATACGTATGGATGCTTTTTTTACAAAAAAAATGGTCCTCCTCATACCCTGAAGCTCTCAATTTTCTCCTCGTGGAAAGGAAAGCCTATTTGTAATTGTACTTTAGATGAAGAAAATTATTTCCCTCTAAATACCAAGACGGGGAAACTTTCAATTTTCTCATCCTCCCCCTTCCTCAAAGTGAAAAGCAGTGTATAGCCTAAGAGTGAGGGAGATCGGTGGGCTATCAGTGACAAGATGATAGATATAGGAGGCGGAGATTTGGCGGTGGCGGGAACCCATCCCCAGCTGTCACCGACCAACTTATTGCCACTTTCCTCTTCCTCGGGATATCAATTGCAACCCATTTCTGTCAAAGCTGATGTCCCATCATTTTTCCCTTTATTTTCGAAACTGAGGGGCTTAGTATCAAACCAATATCTATAGTTCTAAATTGGATATTTAACAAAAGAACGGGAACAGAAAAACCCCTCTTCCCCAAACTTTTAATACACAGGTAGCACTAGAATTTTTTAATAGGATTAAAAATCTTTAGCTATGCTCATTTCAGATAGGACAAGAAATGGAGGCCTTGAGCCTTTTCGATGTCAGGTATCCCTATCTTAATTATAACTCGATTGTCAAAATTTAGGACTCCCACTGTAGCATCGTCCGATTAACCATAACAAAATGAAATGACGTTAAATAAAAATTTTAATGACAAGTGCATACAAATGATAATTTTAGTAGAAATAAGCTACGCATAAAAAAATCAATACTGACCTTTGGATGGGACGTAAAATGGAGGCCCCGAGCCTGTACGATGTCAGGTACTCGTTAAAAATCCCTATCCTAATTATACCTGGATAGGCAAAATTTAGAACTCCCACTGCTGCATCGTCCAATCAGCCTTATTAGCATAAAGGGACGTTAGACAAATTTGGTAGTCCTAAATTTTGCCTATCCAAGTATAATTAGGATAGGGATCTTTAACGAGTAACTGACATCGTACAGTGTCGGGACCTACATTTTACGTACTATCCGAGGGATGACATAGCCAAGGGATTTTCACTCCGCCTGGCATAATACGAAGGCGCGAACTTCTGTTTACTATTTAGCTACGCTAACCACATCACCACAGGTGACCCTAAATTCAGAAATTAAAATTACGAAATCTTACGCATTGCACAGGCCACCTTTCAACTTACACTGTTCTTTTTTTCTTACTTGCTCTATTTAATGACTGTGGTTCTTATATTTCTTTTCACTTTTGTATATTTTCTTTTTATTCGATTTACATTATCACGTTTGTATAAATTAATAGTTTTTTTTTTAAATAACAGCATTTATTGTTATTATTTAAATTATTATCACAATTTTTACTGTAGCGTATAATTTGGATTAATCATAATGCAAGTGCTGGCTCAAGAAGTGCCAGTAAATAAACTTATAAATGACAAGTACATACAAATGACAATTTTAGTACAATTAAACTATGTATAAAAAATTAATGCTGACTTTCAGACAGGACAAAAAATGGAGCCGTCGAGCCTGTACGATGTTGGGTACTTTAAAAAATCCGATTTATACCTGGATAATCAAAATTTAGGATTCCCACTGTAGCATCGTCCAATTAGCCTAAGCGGTAAGAAGTGACGTTAAATAAACATATAGGCGGGCGCAATCGAATATAGGGTGCGCTAGTAGTTTTGCAAAATGTCGGAAAGAACGGTGTTAGACTTAGTTTATGAGATAGAGATAATTGGTAATTTTAAAAGACCATTAATTGAAGGGCTGGCTATCCTTGATGCAAACCATATAATTACATGTGGAATAATATCTAAAAATAAAAAAAAACAGTTATTTTACAAGCCTCGTGCCTCTAAACTAGCAATCTTAAAGGACTGCCCCATCAAATAAAAGTGGAAATCAAATTTATTAATAATAATAAGCAATTTTCTTGTCATTGTACGTGTAAAGCTGGTAGTTCTGGTAAATGCAAACACATAATTGTAACTTTACTCGACGTTTTTCGGTTAGTAATAACATTAATTACCTATTCACACAATCATTGTTATGACAGCTTAGATTCTTTGTCATATTATTTATTTATTTGTCAAAACTTTCAGGCTTCGCATTGAAAACATGGAACAATTAAGCACAACGGATGTAATAGAAAAATGGGGAAAATTAAAAAAGAAAAACAAATCTATGACACTATGGTCTCAATGTTATTTGCATAAAACTAGCATTTTGGAATAATAAAATGTCAAATACTGATATTTACCTGGATAAATATAGTCTCTTTCTTTAAAATAAAGACTACGTACCGTCATATGTTTCGAAACAGGCTTATCTATTCTTAATTTTACAATCCACTCTTTAAGAAGCTTTTTATTTTTTGGAAATAAAAGGGAATGACACGTCTTTTGATTTTCTAATTGAACACTGAGGGACCGAGCAAAACCTATTAGATATTTTTCAAATGATTTTGTGCTCAATCGGGTTTTAATTATAAAAAATATAAAATCAATCCTAATAAATAAAAAAAATAAATAAATCCCTCTCCTTGATGAAAGTTGTATGATGCGCGCAACGCACCAGGATTTTGCTAAAGATAAAATTTAAGTTTACTAAAACTAAGGAAGTTTTTTTTTTTTTTTTTTTTTTTCTTCTTAGCCCCTACTTCGTTTTTGTTGTTCGGTGAATGGCAGGAACATGAGGACTTCTATATCCCTATAGAAAAACTCTTTTACTTTTATTTTTTATTTTAAGAGTGTTTTGTATCAGTTTGGTGTGATAGATCTGTGTCAGTCAGTCACGAATCTGTTTCTGGTGATGGGGCTCACCAGTTTTGATAAGTCAGTTGGGTTAAGTATCAGTTTCTGAGTTGAGTTAGCCTAATCTGAGGCTGTCGACATGAGCTTGCCACCTCTGTGGCCGTCCGGTTGGTGTGAGCGTTTGAAACATTGGATTGGTGCAGTGCTTGAGGCTGTCAAAGAATTTATGTGCCTCCGTCTAATAAATTCAGTGACTTTCGGAACATCAAGAGTGGTTTGCAGTAAGTCAATTTTTCGATCTTTGGAATGCCGTGTGTTTAACAAATCCTTCTCAGTATGCCGTTCTGAAACTGTTGAAGCTTTTTTGCTGTGGAACTTGATATGTTTGCAAGCATCGGAGCTCCATGAAGAAGGGCCGGTCTTAAGACGCCTTTGTATATCAACAATTTGAGGCGGAGGGAAAGGTTTGGCGAAGTTAGCAGGTGGTTTAGCCATGTAGGACTTAGTCCTAACCGACCTAATCTTTTTTTCGCAATGGCGAGATAGTGTTAGGTGCCTGTCGAGTGTGACACCTAAGTACACTATGCTGTGCGCCGGCCTGTTCTCGCTACCCGCTACCCTGTAAACTTTGGGGAGGGGGCGCTTGTTCTTTTGAAAAGAGAAAATAATACAGTCGGTCTTCTTGGGATTAACTGAAATATTTAACCTTTCCAGTTTCCTGGTGATTTCCTCACAGGCCTCCTCCGCCTGCCGTAGAGCTCTCTTAGCGTTTATTGAGCTACTATATATAGCTATATCATCGGCGTACGCTGCACAGTGGTCAATAATTGCTTTTTGGCGGACATAAATCTGCCATTTCCACAGTTTTACAGATAAATTGATGGGATCTTTTTTATAACCTTCTTAATAAAATTTGAAAACCAAGAAAACAATTCCCGTTAAGATTGCTTCGGTATAAGTGTCCTTTTTGCTTACCCAAAACCAGGTTTCTTGTGCGTTAATAGATAGTTTTCGTTAGTATGCAAAAAAACATGCAAGAACTAAATATTTTTCAGAATTTTCTTTTTTATTTTTTTAGTCTGAGGGAGAGCTTTCATACCACCGAGTATCCAAAAGAAAATTCAAATTGCATAGAAGTTATGGATATTTTAAAAACAACTAAAAATTCAACATTAATCTCGATTTTCTCCTTATAGAAATAAGATATCAATTTACCGATTTCACTGAAAGTTTACATTCAACGGCTAGTATATTACGTATGAGCAACATGATTTTCGTTTGCTTATTAGGGTATAAAAGCAATTTATATACAACTTTTTTTCAATAAAAACCGTTTTTCTCGGTTTCAAAGGGGTGCTCCCCGGAGTTATCACTGGGGTAATTTCTAGTCTTACTTGTACTACGACCACATAAAAAGATCAGTTAAATTCACTTGCGCCTTTTTTAGAAAAGTAAGTTTTGTTTATGTTTACAGAAAAATTGGCATTGTTTGGCCCTGTAATCTGCTCTAAATGGTACAGGTACATTTACAAGCTCCTTCTAATCTATAACATAAAAAGACTACACCTATACATAAGGTTTTCACTTATAAATGTATATTGCGGTATAAAATTATAAAATAAAAAAGATCCCATCGATTTATCTGTGAAATTGTGGAAATGGCAGATTTATGTCCGCCAAAAAGCAATTATTGACCACTGTGCGCTGCTACAGTTGCTTTCTTGTACTTTGCGCCAACAGTTTCAGACGTGTAGACCGAGAACAGTATTGGGGATAGCACAGACCTTTGAGGGACTACGCAGGTGAGTGACAAAGGAAGTAATTAAAAGAAAATATAATAGGCAGGACAAGTAGAATGTTAGTTGTGGGAAAGGAATATAAAGCAACCGACTGAAGGCGGAGCATTACTGGAGGTGGTGGACCCTTGAGTGGTGGTCGCAGGTTAGTAATGTTACTAAGGCAATATCAGTTACCAGAGCTGGAAGGCATTTCAGTGGTTAAGGTTGATCTACTGAGAATTTGGGTGATAATAAACGCAATTTAATATGGGCTGAGGATTGCTAAGGCAATTTCAACAGATCAAGTTATCCAAACGGCTTGGATTCCGTCTCAGGTATAATATTAAGGTATCAACAATCATTTATGAATTATCCAAATTATGAGCGACAGTAAAAATTGTAATAATAATGTAAACAATAACAATAAAAGCTGTTATTTTCAAAATAACTATAAATCTATACAAATGTGATAATGTAAATGAAATAGAAAAAAAAAGAAGAACCAAAGTTATTAAAGAGAGCAAGTAAGAAAATAAGAACAGTGTAAGTTGGAAGGTGGCCTGTGCAATGCGTAAGAATATGTAATTTTAATTTCTAAATTAAGGATCACCTGTGATGATGTGGTTAGCGTAGCTAAATAGTAAACATTTAATGGTTAGCATATCGCGCATGTCACGCGGAAGACCGGTGGAGCCAAATCCTTTCTCTTCAAAAATAAATTATTTAAAATAACTTAAAAAATAGGTGGTCACCCACAATAATGGTTAAGTTAATATAAATTAAATAAATAAACAAACAAACATTTGTTTTTCTCCATGATTACTGTCAATGGATGGATCTATTTCGACAATGAAAATAGATCCACAACTACAGAAGATATTGTTAAACGGTAATCATAACTTAAACAATAACATGTGTATCTAACACAAGAATTTTCTCGACCAATTGATGATTGGAATCTTGGAAAAAATATTCATTGGGAAATGATTATCTGGGATTTTTTATGCTGCAGTTTGCGAACTAATCCACACACATCAAATTTTGATTAATTAACAAATATCAACTGTACTAAGAGGTAAAATACATGGCTGATATGTGTTACGAAGAACAATAACTTCCAGTTCCATTTTTAAATTTCTTTTTCCGTTTTTTTTTTTTTTTTTTTTTTTTTTCTCTCTTGGGAGCTTAGCGTATTCATGACCGGGAAAATTCCAACAACAAACCGCCATCGGAAGCAAACAAACTCATCCAGATTATGCAATCTTTTACATGAATAATCCGGCTTTGCGAGCTGTGGACTTTTCTACTTACAGCGGAGAAGATTTTAATAAGTTTGCAGTTTTATACCCTGTGTAAATAGTTGCTCGCCACCTGGGTTTCCATTTGCTATTAGGATCATCTCATTCCTAACAGGGAAGCTTAAAAAATAACATAAACCTCAAACTTTTCTCTCTCTCTCTCTCTCTCTCCCTTTTTTTAATTTTTTTTTATTTCACGTTTTAATAAAAATATACGTCATGTTTAATCAGAAATGTCTATGAAAAAAACGATTACTTCAAACGTGCTGACAATACTTTCGCATGCGCAGCACGCCTTTACATGTTAACAATGAGCTGTTAGTAAAGGCGTACTGCGCATGAGAAAAAGTTCTCAACGTGTTTATTATTTTCGAGCACATATACATTTTACCACTTGAGAAACTAAATATTATTCTTTCTGATATTATTAGCTTCCTTACGATACAATATATTATACTCCTTTTTTTTTCAGTATATGTTTATCAAACCCTTTCAAGGGGTCACCTGTGGTATAGTAGTTAGCATAGCAACCTACAATACTACAAGGTCGCAAGTTCGCGTGCTGTGGTGGCCCTAGGATTTTTTAAAGGGAGTAAAACATCCTTGGCTACACCGTCCCTCGGACAGGAACCAGTAAGAAGTCAGGTACTCGTTAAAGATACCTATCCTAATTATACCTGAATAGCCAAAATTAAGGACTCACACTATAGCATCGTCCGATTAGCCTTAGTGGCATAAAGTGACGTTAAACAAACAAAAAAAAAAAAAAAAAAACTCTTACATATTTAGAAATTTCTTATTACTGAGCATGACAAGAGTCAGTTAATTTCTCCAAATGAACAAAATCAAGGGTAGATACTTTATAGGAAAAAGAATTTCCTTTCAACATTTCAACAAAAAACATTTCTATGATGGTAAAAACTACTTGATATTGAAGAAGACTTGATTAACATAAAACATGAGTTAAATAAAAATCTTTAAAACATTTTTTGGGAAAATCGAAAAAAAGACATGTAAAAATGAAACTAAATTTATTAAATAATATTCAACATATAACATATAACACACAGCATATAACATATAACATACAACATATAACATTGACACTCCGACGAGATACATACCCTCCTGTTTATATCGGCGACCACCAAATTCCTCAAACAAAGTACGGTACCTAGGACTAATATTTGACAGAAGGATGACTTGGGGCCCTCATGTCAAAATGAAAAGACAGACTTTAAACAAACGACTGAAACTACTGTACTCACTATTTTCTAAATCATCAAAATTGAAAATCAGACAGAAACTCAATACATACACATACTTACTGAAACCCATTTGGACATACGCCTCACAAATTTATGGATCAGCAAAAAAGACACACTTACAAAAACTACAAATCTTCCAATCCAAAATTTTACGACTAGTAACGAACGCACCTTTGTACGTTAGTAACAAAACTCTACATACCGACTTACAACTACCAACTATCGACGAACAAATAAGAACTCTCTATTGTGGCTTCCATATTAAATTACACGGACATAACAATAGACTTATTAATGACATGGCCACGACTGAGATGCCTTTTATGAGGCGACTGAAAAGGAGTTGGATGAGAGAGCTCCTCTCCTGAAATAAGTCCGGGATGATGTGCTGCTGGGCACTATATTCCCTCATGCCTAAAATGCCAACATCAAAGCAGTTTATATCACATTTGCTGATTGTCGCTTAGCTGCGGCAGGTGCGAATATAAATATGAAGCAAAAAAAAAAAATTATTAAATAAAGTGACCCCTAACATGGAGTCTTAAATTTTGCGTATGAAGGTATAATTAGGCTAGGAATATGTAAAGAGTACCTGACATGGTACAGGCTCGGGACCTCCATTTTATCTCCTATCCGTCCCTCGGACAAATACGTACTATAGCGTAGCCAAGGATTTTTTACTCCCTTTAAAAAATCTTAGAGCCACTTCGGGAGGGGAACCCGCGACCTTTAATATTGTAGGTTGTTTTGCTAACCATTATACCCCAGATGACCCCACGATTACGTTTTTCTTATTAATTATGAAGTCAACATTGAAATAAGTTTTATTTGAAAGGGATGTCATTGGAGGTGAATTGAAAAATTTGCTCTGCTCCAGAGCGATCCATTTGCAGATGCCGTGTAGCGGGAGAGATAGGGGAGAGTTGGCAATATGAGGGAATTAAAATCAATGACAGCGGGGCGGGGTGAACATCCCCAAATCCTCTCGGCCGGAACCTATCGACCCCGTCGGGTCCGACCAAGCGGCCCTCCGACCCGGTCTTCGTCTCGGTGGGTATCGTCGAGAGAATTTGGGAAGGCAGAGGAACTCCAGGTCTAGAATTCTAGTTTAAAAAAAAATAATAATAAAAAAAGAATGACTCTAAACGCAAAGGTAATAAAAGTCTAAAACAAACTTTTTATTTTTAAAGGCGTCAACCACTAGAGTCATCATCGATAACCCATATATAATCCAATATATAAATAATACCAGCAGACAGAGCGACCACGCGTTGCTGTGGCTCAGTAGCTACAATGCGTTGAATTAATTATAACCTATTCTTTTTTATAGTCAAATCAAAATTCAATGATAAAGATAAAATCGTTTCAGCTAATCTAAAAACCAACGGGATTTAAAACAGTACCGTAAAATGAGGTGACATTGTGACTAATGGGGAGACTTTGTGACGAGCCTGTTTTTCTACAGTTTTTGAATTTCCCTCCTTAAAAAGAATAAGGTTAGGCAATTCAATGTACTTGCCAGTTGGTCAGTAATGTGCTGCAACCTACTGGCCACATATAAACTTGTTTTATTTCAATGTTTCAGCTAAATGAAAACAATCAAACATATGGGACGTTCTTTTACAAACCGAACAACTTTCTGACCGACATATTTTAGATTTAACTGAAACTTCTTTTACGGGTTCTATATCGAAAAAAAAGAGATACGTGTAAGAGGATTTTTTTTTTATTTTCGATATTTTGAAAAATAAACAAGATCGAAAATTTGCGAATTTGATGATTTATCGATAATAGCCTATTTTTAAAAAAAATTATAACTCCGGTTCTATTTAAGCTAAAAAATCTAATTTTTTTTTATTTTGAAGGTAAAAAGACAAGCTTTAAGAAAAAAATACTTTCAAAACAAATTGTCGAAAAATTCAAATTGTTATTAATAATTTCAATGTTTAAATCGGTTTTTAACAGTGGCGCCACCCATGAATCAACTTTTTACTATTTTTATCGTATTCTGCGTCAAATTTTCTATCGAAAACGCTTTTAAAAACGATGGAGAAGTTATTTTTACTGTAAGAAAAAAAATAATTAATTTAGCGCGGTACGTCACATCGACAGGTGGGTCACATTTTACGGCTCATATTCTTGTTTTACACCGTTTATCTCTTAAATACAAATAATTTTTTCATTGTTTTAATTAAAAAACATATTTTATTAGCCAAGAAGAAGGGAAAAATACATAAATAAAAATAAATAAAAAATATTGTTGAAAATGAAATTTTTTCATTAAGATTTCGATAATGCATTAGTTAATAAGAACAATTGAACAATTTGAAATATAATAATAAATGCAATATTTAAAAATAAGACAATGTTTACATTTTCTGTTTAAAAATTTTTACAATATCCTTTTTTTCGCAAGATGAAAACCGTTTTGCTTCCAATTGCTGTAAAGAAATCGGATTAATACAATGATATTTTAAAGTTCCTTATATTGTTATAGCTTTTTGGAAACGTTCGGACAATGGTTTTTCTTCTAATTTGTATTCATATGCTAAATTAATTAATTTTTTTTCTTACAGTAAAAATATTTTCTCCATCGTTTTTAAAAGCGATTTCGATAGAAAATTTGACGCAGAATACGATAAAAATAGTAAAAAGTTGATTCATGGGTGGCGCCACTGTTAAAAACCGATTTAAACATTGAAATTGTTAATAACAATTTGAATTTTTCGACAATTTGTTTTGAAAGTATTTTTTTCTTAAAGCTTGTCTTTTTACCTTCAAAATAAAAAAAAATTAGATTTTTTAGCTTAAACAGAACCGGAGTTATGAATTTTTGAAAAATAGGCTATTACCGATAAATCATCAAATTCGCGAATTTTCGATCTTGTTTATTTTTCAAAATATCGAAAATAAAAAAAAATCCTCTTACACGTATCTCTTTTTTTTCGATATAGAACCCGTAAAATAAGTTTCAGTTAAATCTAAAATGTGTCGGTCAATTTTTGTCCAAATCTGTTCGGTTTGTAAAAGAATGTCCCGTATATGAAATAAAGCACCGTGGTAAATGGAATGAAAGAAGTTATATGTGGCCAGTAGGTTGCAGCACATTACTGACCAACTGACAAGTACACTGAATTGCCTAACCTCATTCTTTTTAAGGAGGGATATTCAAAAACTGTAGAAAAATAGGCTTGTCACAAAGTCACCCCATTAGTCACAATGTCACCTCATTTTACGGTAATTGAGGCCAAATTTAAAATTGTTTGATGAATTATTTAAAAGGGTTAAAGTTTTTATTGTAAAATAGCAAAGGAACTAATAAAGGTCTGGCACATGTCCGCACCGGATCCGCACCGTAGCAATAATATAGGTTATGTTCATAATATTTTTAATTTAACTTACATATTACCTTTAGTTATGCCTAAAGTGGCCTGTGTCTGACATGTATGGCCTGAACTTTAGGCATAACTAAAGGTAATATGTAAGTTAAATTAAAAATATTCTGAGCATAACCTATACGAGTATTAGTGCTGAGGTGCGGATCAGGTGCGGACATGTGTGGCCAGACCCTAAGGAATATAATTGGAATAAGGCTTAATATAATCAAAATATGCAGCGAAAATATACAGAAATTACCTTTTCACATATTAATTGAGGGTCACCTGTAGTGTAGTGTTTAACATAGAAAGGTCGCGGGGTCGCGTCCGAGACGGCCCTAGGATTTTTTAATGGGAGTAAAAAATCCTTGTCCATGTCGACTATCGGATAGGACTTAGAATGGTGGCCCCGAGCCTGTACGATGTCAGGTACTCTTTAAAGATCCATATCCTAATTATACCTGGATTGACAAAATTTAGGACTCCCACAGTAGCATCGTCCTATTAGCCTTAGTGGCATAAAGTGACGTTAAAACAAACAAACAAACATATTAATTAAATTCAGAATATAACACATGGTAGGGAGCGGGGTAGCCCACTGGTAAGGCAGTGGACTGCTGTGCTTAAGGTCCCGAGTTCGAATCTGACATGGCTTATGATATCTTTATTATTCGCCACAGTTCGTCTCGTGGGCCGAGAGACCCTCCTGGGGCAAACCCAGCCTCTATTAAGTGGGTACTCTTAATTAAAAAATTAAGGGGAAAGAACCTGGCGGTTGAGCGTGATCACGGTCAAATCACCTCCTTGCACGACCGCTGACCAAGAAACAGTACTCTTCCTTACATAGTACTGCACCCAAGACCCTTTATGGGTTGTAGTGGTACAGGTTTTTATATAACACATGGTTCTACCTGAAACAGGTTATAAAATGTTTTCAAACCATGTAAAAAAAAAACATCTTCTTACAGTACCTACTACATATCAAAACAAAACATTTAATTCTATGAATGAGATAATTTATAACTCTTCATAATAATAATTTACATTATTTATGTTATTATAATTCCCAATTTATATTTATTATAGTCCTGATAGGTGAACAATGAATTTGGTTAACCACTGTCTTTCTAGAAAACTTTCTAGAATCTAGAAAACAAATAGATTCGATGTTTTCCCCACACGTGAAAAGGCGACACATAATTGCCCATGGGAAAAACACAGGCCGGAAAAAATAGATTTGGCTAGTGGATGCTTACGCATCCTACATGTGAGATGGGAATGAAGTATTGTCTCAATGAATCAACTTAAACCGCCATCTGTTGGAAATTTATAGAACTTAAATAATCACATTCAATTGAAGTATAATAAGTATTTAATTAGCAATAAAAGAAATATAGAGGCCAATAATCGAGATAAAAGCTATCCCATCATTTAAGTTGGACAAAACTACACACAATGACCCAAATTTTATAAAGATCGGTTAAGTATTTTCTGATTTTACCTCTGACAAACATCGGGACCCGAGATTTTTATAATTCCGTAAATTTTAGAAAGTCGTTTGGTATGTCTAAGATTGCTCTTCTATCTTCTTAGTCCCTGCATTCCGTCAAAATATGCTTTACTGTCAGCGGACACCCACCACAAGCCTGACTGTCGGTTAGGGTCTTCACGAGCCATTAGGTATCCATGTGCCAAGGGCGTTGGACCTATATGTACATGACGACCAAAGAAATTTAAGTAGCTGTTTTTTAAAGGTAGGCATAGCAGCCTAAAATACTAAATGTCGCGGGTTCGCACTCACAGTGGCCCTAGGATTTTTCAAAGGGAGTAAAACATCCTTGGTCATGCCTTCATTCACATGGAACGTGAAATGGAGGGCCTGAGCCTGTGCGATGTCAGTTACTCGTTAAAGTTCCCTACCCTAATTATAGCTAGATAGACAGAATTTAAGGGTTCCATTGCAGCATAGTCCGATTAGTATTAATTGCACGGAGGGATGTTGTGCAAACAACTAATAACTAGCTAACTAAAAACAAACAACTAATTGCAAATTATTTAGATATGCATTACTTATGAAATTTTCTTAAATTTGCTATCTGCTGACGTAATAAGCAAATATACTGACGTGACATCAAAAGTTAGGGCTCCCATCGTAGCATCGTCCAATTAGCCTTAGCGGTATGAAGTGACGTTAAATAAACATATTAATCACAAGTACATAGAAATGACAATTTTAGTACAAATAAACTGTGTATAAAGAATAAATAGTGACCTTCGGATAGGACGTAAAATGGAGGTCCCGAGCCTGTACGATGTCAGGTACTCTTTAAAGATCCCTCTTCTAATTATACAAGGTTAGGCAAAATTTAGGACTCCCACTGTAGCATCGTCCGATTAGCCTTAGTGGCATAAAGTGACGTTAAAATAAACTAACAAAATTATGCATCTTTTGATATATTCTATAAAATCCTTGTATTTCCCGGGTGAACTTTCAAACATTTATAGAAAGAAATAAGTGCTTTAATGACTGGTAATCATAATAAAATAGCAATAGAAATAAATGTTTAATTTTACATTTTTTTAAATTGAATTTTTTTTGTAGATAATGATTATTTATTTATCACAATTATATAATAATCGGTAGATGGTGCTGTACCCTCCTGGATTGAATGTAATCCCTGGCTGAATTGGTCCAATATAGAACCCATTCACTCCCATCCTAATCCCTGGATATTGAAGGTTCGATATCAATTCCTTGTATGTGGAAAATCCTCCCCTTTATAGCCAGTATATTAGAACGGCTCTATATATATATACACTTCCAACGGGATTCGAACCCACAGGGCAAAAGGGGATTGAATGTAGAGGCAATGACTTATTTATAAAGATTAATTTATAGCATATTTTTGACTATTTAATATCGTTGTTGTGGCCAACATGTAATATTTTATGCAAGTTTAAATTATATTTTAATTTAATATATATTACATATATATTTTATATATATATATATATATATTATAAAATATATATACATTATATTTATATATTTATATAAAATTATAATATATATTATATATTTTAAATATACTATATATTTAGTAATATAATATACATATATATATATATTTTTTTTTCCTGTGGGCGCATTAGGCCCAATGAGACCTTTGGCCGCCCAGTGTGGTCTTCTTACGGACATTTGTGTTGCTTGCGGGAGAACAGACAGCCTGGAGAGGGTAGCCCAAACCTTTCGTTGCTACAAGCCATGGTCATCATGGTGCAGCGGCAGACTGCCATAGCTCCATAACCAATCCCATTGGGACCAATTTGGCAGTGTCCTTCCCACCGATGGCGTCAGCTCTCTCGGGTTCAAGGAGAGTGACAAACTGGTCTAGGTCCAAGGATTATGGTAGCCCAGAGTCAGCAGGTCCCGAGGACCAATATTTCTTTCCCTATAGTATACCGTCCTTGTACCAAACCTCCAGGCGGTTACTGATATCCTGGAAAACCACACCACGAATCTCGATAGACACGGGGAAGGTTCATCGCTCCTGCCTCCAGTAGGCTGTCGGGCCTCACATACCCGGGGGTAGGGGGTAGGCACGGACTACGTGGGATTCATTGGGGGTGGTCACGTGAATGGAGCTGTCACCCAACCGTTCGATTTTGCTTAAATTTGATTACCTATTGGTAGCGCCTTTATCCACTCGGCCATCCTGTATATTAGTTTGTTTGTTTGTTTGTTTGTTTAACGTTCATTTTTATGCTACTAAGGCTAATCGGACGATGCTACAGTGGGAGTCCTAAATTTTGCCTATCCAGGTATAATTAGGATAGGGATCTTTAACGAGTACCTGACATCGTACAGGCTCGGGACCTCCATTTTACGTCCTATCCGAGGGACGGCATAGCTAAGGATTTTTTACTCCCATTGAAAAATCCTAGGGCCACCTCTGGAATCGAACCCGCGATTTTTAGTATTGTAGGTTGCCATGCTTACCACAACACCACAGGTGACCCCCCTGTATATTAGTTATAAAAATGTTTGGTCACGACGAGTTTTTTATTTTTTTTTATTTACGCTTTTAGTATTTGTTTATTTTAGGTTCGCTATCTGCCGATGGAATATGGAACTTACTAACAACTTAATAATTTTAAGTAGTGCATAGTAACAATTCATACCATAGAAACTGACAAAAAAGGATAAGTTAATATTAAATGCATCAATAAACAATAATAAAGTAAAAATTACAAAAAAAGTTATTTTTTATAATTTTAGGACTTTAAAAATCATGTATATACAATTGCTAAAGTTTAATGTTGTTATGTTTAATAGATTCTTTGTCCCCCTCCTCCTCATATTAAATTAGAGTATAATAAAGTTTCTCTGTCTAATTAACCATAGGTTCTATGCGGAAACCAGTGAAATGTATTTCACCTTTACCATAGAAACAGACAAACAAGGATAAATAGATATTACATGCATAAATAAACAATCATGAAAATAAAAATTATAAAAAGTTATTTTTTATATATTTTTTTATTAGAAGTTTTTTTTTTTACTCTGATACTTTGCCATCCATTTCTATTTGGCAGTAATTGCCTATCATGTTTAGGAAACACATCTCACTTAGCGCCCTCCATGCCTATTTATTGTACGCCCCACTTTAAGAACCACTGATTTAAAAATGCTTAAGTTGAAGTTATGCAAAGAATAGGACGCAATAAATGTATTTTTTTTTTCTGTTCAATAGATTTGTACTTCTCCCTCCTTAGCTTATAAATTAAAGTTTCTCTAATTAATCCACATGTTCAATGCGGTGATATATATATATATATATATATATATATATATATATATATATATATACTAGCATTCCCCGTCGCGGCTTCGCCCGCGAGCCTTTAAAATCAATTCTGTGACCATTATCTTGGTGTTGATCTAATACAATATGTTAACTGATGTTAAGGAGATTTAGTAGAATTTGAGCTTCCGGTAGGTGGAATGTTGGAGGGGGAAGCTGCCGGCTCGGTAGAAGAGACGGAGACGCGCAATGGAGAGAGTTCACTAAAACCGCCGAAACAAAAAATGACTTACTCGTCGTGAACGCTTCATTTTTCGGCTGTAAAACATGGTTTTCGACGCCCAATAGGGCCTTTCGAGTTAAACTCGTCGTATCAAATTCTTTAAAATGAGTCCTAATTAGATATATTTTCTCGAAGTTCGAAAATAGATGTCCGTTAGAGTTAAACGACAATTTCGCCATTTACATTTTAGATATTCTTAGGGGTTACATTTTTGATATTCCTTTCTAAGTGGTTACCTACATCGCTTTTAAAATCTAAATAACGAAGTTTCTAATCATAAGTAGTTTTTGCTCTGCGTTGATTCTGTCAGTCAGGACAAAGCCTCTTATATATATGGAGAAGTATATATATATGGAGAAATATATGGAAAAGAGATCGAAATAAACATGCACCATCCCCAATCATGGGAATCACAGTGTGCATAATTTGATTACCACTAATATTTAAATAATCAGTAGCCAGCCATATTTTATGTGAATGTCTATTTTAATACTATTGTAACGTTAAATCGATATTCAAATAAAAAACATATGGTTTAAAATCTCAACAATAGATTTCCGTTAGAGTTAAACGACAATTTCGCCATTTAAGCCCCTTAGGGGTTACATTTTTGATATTCCTTTCTTAGTGGTTACCTACATCGCGTTTAAAGTCTAAATTCCGAACTTCAAGTTTCTATCATTAGTAGTTTTTGCTCTGCGTTGATTCTGTCAGTCAGGACAAAGCCTCTTATATATATATATATATATATATATATATATATATATATATATATATATATATATATATATATATATTGATTAATTTAAGTATATATCATAATAAAGAATAAGTAAAACAATATACTTATTAACAAATACTTAAAATAATTACACTCAACTCAAACCTGCTTTGGAAATTGGAAAATGCCAAAGTATAAACATCACTACACAGATAAGGAAAGTAGGTTTTCGACATATGCATAATAGCAAACTACCTTGAATACCCAATTTCTTTGTATTTCTGACAGATGCAAAATAAAAATATAAGGCGAAACATTATTTAAAAATTCTCGGAATAAATTATAAGATACCTACATCATATATAAAATTTGAATAAGTCAATGACCATCAAAGTTCGCACCTGTTTCTATATACATTTATGTCACACCTGCCGATGAAACTGAGAAGTTACGAGTACGTTCGATTTGTTCCAACAAGTAGTCCTAGACTAACTGTCATGCCCGATACAATTTTGATTCGTTGGTTTTCCCATTCGATTTATTGAAGCATTATTTAGGATTGTTTCTACAACTGAGGAATGGTTCTTGTTCGAAAAGCAGCCATATTTCTGTCTATTCATCGATTGTATACTTTTTTTTTAAAAGATAGTTTTCAATGTTAAAACCCGATTTTATATTTTCAACATTCGAATTGAAAATGCTGCTCTCCTAGCTTTGAATGTTTAAATGATACATATACATTCAAACATAAAGCGCTAGGGTTGAAAAGGGGGATTTGTATGAATTTCCAGAAACAGGTTGGGTTGGGGGGATGAGATGGGGGTTCGGTTGAGCGGGAGTAAGAGGGGATCTGGCTTTGAAGTTAATATTTTATTAGGAAACCACAAGGAAGGGTTCTATTGCAGTAAAAGGCTGTTGGGAAGCCACAAAGCAGCCATTCTAACCAGAACAGCCAAACCCTGGTATACTTTACTGTAGTAAATTCTAGTAGAGATAGTGGTTGTAGGCCTCCGTGTATGTTGTAAAATATTTGTCAAACAGTAACAACCTACAACAAACCGACAATTAGTCAGGGTAAACAGTTAAAATAAATTCCTGTTCCTAAGTTCGCGTTCGCTTGCTAACCGTTAGAAATGTTTGTTCTACCTAATTTCGCTTGTTTGTGTTTGCCCTCAATTGGAATTAGTTCTCGTCGGATTAAGAGTATAATAATAATTATTTGTTTTGTTTTAAATGGGGTGAAAAGCCGATGGGAATGCGTAAGGTTGGCATTTATTATTACTTATTTATTTGTTATTTATATTTATTTGTTAAAGACAAAGTGTTGTATAAATTAATATAAAATATCGGGTTTAAAGACACTAAACTCTATAAGATAGCTTGTGTCTAACGCTCCAAAATAAACAGAAAAAAAAATTTAGTCAAATAAAAACGTATGAGTAAATATATAATACATATATTTATGTAAAATATACAAGTAAAAATATACTACAAATGCATTTGGGTTGAGTGAGAGAACTGCATCTTCTCAAAAAATTCATTAACTATTCATTTATTAATCAATATATATTATAAAGCAAAGTGTACAATGTGCGTGCCGAAAAGGCTCAAAAACGACTCAACGCACGTTTAAGAGAGTTATGTCAGCGTGTTGCTATAAAACCCATAACGGAGAAGAAGGTTTCTGTTTTTCTCTTAAGGGTGTAAAATTGAAGAGAAAAGGACTGGAATTTTAAGACTCTCGCACCATTTAATTAGCCTCTCTGAGATTGTGATACGAGGTTATGAATGAAAAATGTAGTTCGAGCTCCAGGCTACCAGGAAGCGCTAGGGTGCGTTTCACTCAATGTTTATTGTTCATGCATTCCGTTCAGTTTGTAAAGGTTAAATATTTTTTCAGCTGTTCTTTTTAAATTACTTTTAAAATTGTTTCACCATTTCTTTCTAAATAAAATAATGATTTAACATATCTGCAATCAACTAGAAAACCGACTGGATACCTTACAAAATTAATTTTCTCATAAGAAGGTTCAATTGATTTACACATTATATTTAATCAATATATAACATCTACTTAAGTAAATTTAATGAAATATGACTGAACATTTTTTAGTAGTACAGTGAGCGAAATAAACAGACATAAAGCAAAAAAGAAGAGCTGAATTGACTGATTATAAATCGAAAATAAAAAGTTTGAAGTGTTCTTATTGTATGCAATTATGAAAAATGGTTTTATTACGATGTATGATGAGCATTCCAGTTGATAAAATGACTAACTCCAATTACAGCATTTTTTCAATAAGATCACCCTCATAGTTCAGGATAAAAAGAAATATAGGAAATATAGAAATATAGGATTCAGAATCACAGAAACCATCAAAAACGATGCATGACTCGACAAAGTTGCAGCAAAATTAATTGTTTATTCGCCATTTTCAACCCCCTTTAAAGTATATAGGGTTCCTTATTTGGGCGGACTCTGCAGATCTCGAATTTTAATATTGATAATATGTTTAAAAGTTTCAAGAAACTGCTAATTTTGTTCTATATTTCCTTTAATTGTAAAGTCTTTCTGTTATTGAAACTACCACACAACTACCGGAGCGAAGCCGGGCACCCTAGCTAGTATATCAATAATTCTCACTGTGAAACGATGAAAATTTAATCCGGGATATCTTATTTTTTTCTAAGGTGTTGCAATCAAGTGTTGTGTGGCAACCTACTAATACTAAAGGTCGCGGGTTCGCGCCCTAGGATTTTTAATGGGAGTGGCTATGCCGTCCCTCGGATAGGACGTAAAATGGAGGTCCCGAGCCTAATGTAGGATGTCGGGTACTCGTTAAAGATCCCTATCCTAATTATACCTGGATAGGCAAACTTTAGGACTCTTACTGTAGCATCGTCCGATTAGCCTTAGAGGCATAAGCAAACAAACAGATCCATTAAAAACTAAAATACCCATATTAGAGTAGGACTACTTTTTTTTTTGTAGTACAAGCAGTATATGTTTGAGACTATAAAGGGTCAAAATAATTCATACGTTAACTCATATAAAAACAAATTTATAATTTTAATGCTTGGGCATTATTCACCAACACCTATATATCGCCTAATTTAATGTAATTAACCTAATTTAATTTATATAATTATTATTTTTTCACCAATATTAATTCTAGGAATACCAAGAAATAACAATTCTACTATTCTATTGTTATTTAAGTAAAAACTTATTTTTGGGGCCCGGTGTGGCTGTGCGGTAAAGCGCCGTACTCTCATGCCGGAGCTGCGGGTTCGAGTCCCGCCCTTGGGTGGAGCTTTTCTTTCGTTGGAGAAGTATCACCCAGAGCCATGGGTGTTAGTATGGGCAGTATAGAGCTTCAGTGGAAGCCTTGAAGTCCCAAAAAAAAAAAAAAAAAAAAAAAAAAAAAAAAAAAAAAAAAAAAAAAAAAAAAAAAAAAAAAAAAAAAAAAAAAAACCACTGCAATTTTTACAAATTACGATTTATAAAACAAGGGATGTAAAAAACAACATTTGAAGAGAGAATGGAAAGTTATTATTCTAGATAATTAGATATGTCATTTCCAGATTTGCTAAAATTCATCATTCATGATACATAAGATATTGAACTAATTTACACATTTGAAAATTGTGTGGAAGTAGAGAAATAGTAGTGAGAGATAATAGAGAAGAAATAAGAAGAATAAGAGGAAAAAAGAAGAAGAAGAAACAAGAAAATAGAACAAGATAATCAATTTTGCGCCCTTGCTCTGCAAATAACAATCCAGTAAAGTAGGGCAGAATTACTTCTTATTAAATAAAGTATTTCTTTTTTACTTCGGCATGCTTAAGTAAATTAAAAACGTTTATTCCCTTTTAACATAAATCATCTGGGCACCATTTCATAATAACGTACAACTTGAAAATATTAGTGTAGTAGGTAGGTTTCACTTGGTCCTATGGAAGATAGTGGAAAAAACTGTTTTATTTTCGTCTTCCGACTGTCCAACTGGTGAGGACCTAAAATTTGGGTCGAAACGTCGCACAGTGGTCCCGATTCAAGCATTATGGTGCGAAAAATCACAAAACCAACTTTTTTTTCTGGATCTAATAATTTTTCTTGGTTATTATATGAATGGTGCACCTTGAAAATATAGTTAAACAAAACATTTAACATTTCAAAAGTTGTACGTTTCTGGCATGTCCATCCCTTTTTGCATCCCAGGATGTGCCGATGAGATTATATTAGTTGTGTGAAATTGATAATAATTCTATTGCATCCACTGGTTAATGGAAAACCTCAGCTTGTTTTTCAAGAATTTTTATCTCAGTAACAATTTGTTTATGGGCCTAAATTTAAACTTAAAATGTCAATATCTATCTCCCTCACCTATCCCAAAGCTCAAGTTGCTTACTTTGATGGCCGAAAAAAGTTATATATTTTTTATTTATAACCTAGTTTTTTTTCCATAGTTGTTAGAAGGTCTTAATTATTTGGTTTTACTGTATATTGCTATTTTTGTATTATAGAAAAAAAGTTACTCCTGAAATCGGGCCTCAAAACTTTGGAAACCTTTATTTCATTATAATTCATTGCTGCCAACATTGTAACAGATTCCCATCTCCACAAGGATAAATTCTTTCACAGAAGTTCTGCTCTCGTTTCCTTGTGAGGGTGTTTTTAGTGGTTAAAACAGTGAGTATCGTTTCATCTCCTATCGCCCTGACCCACTGATATTTCCTAAAGGGTGAGTTTGATTCACGTTATATTTCAGTTAATATGTAGGTTTACAAGGGATTTCAATAGCCCATAAAGTTGTTCATAAGAAACAGACATGGAATGGTCTACTTTAATATAGCCTCAAAAACCTATTTCCCTCACTCGTGTGGAATGAGGGAGATAGGAGACTTTGAGTGAGGGAAATAGGAACAAGGTGATGTTTGAGTTTAGTAGAACCTGAACTCTAAACTTATTTAAATATTTAAGTAAAATTGATTTTCAGGTTTGCTTTGAGCACTTTTAAATAATATTTAGAGATTACAAAGACTTAATTAGTTGACACGTATTTGTTTTGTTTGTTTGTTTAACGTCCCTTTATGAAACTA
Source organism: Aelia acuminata (assembly GCA_911387785.2). Classification (NCBI taxonomy): domain Eukaryota; kingdom Metazoa; phylum Arthropoda; class Insecta; order Hemiptera; family Pentatomidae; genus Aelia; species Aelia acuminata. The sequence goes on from OU426984.1 coordinate 13,830,869, forward strand.
AGGCTAATCGGACGATGCTGCAGTGGGAGTCCTAAATTTTGCATATCCAGGTATAATTAGGATAGGGATCTTTAACGAGCACCGGACATCGCACAGGCTCGGGTCCTCTATTTTACGTCCTATCCGAGAGACACTTTTCGCTTACAACTCGCAAACGAAGGGATTAATCGAAAAAATGTATATGACCGAAAATGTTCTCCTTGAAATCCTGAAAAGATTGACACCATTTTTCTCGCAAAAACCGCGGTTTTGCCCTTATAACTTGCAATCGAAGGCGAAATGAGTGATTTGTATATTTTTCTGGTGTAGCGGTTAAGGAAAGCTTCAAAATGATGCCTCATTCATGAAATTTGATTGAAGTATTAAGGAAGTTATGGCGTACCGACCGATATGTTTCTATGAAGGCATTTTTTGTGAACACCATTAGCAGGCTACCTTCTAACAATTTGTGGAAAAAAAATATTGGAAAATGTAATTTTTTCGCATTGAAATTAGAACAATGAAATTTGAATGAAATGGGAGAATGACCCATATATGTTATTATAGTTACCATTAATTAATTGTTAATAGCACCCTTGAATGATCTGCCGCCATTGACCAAGACATGTTTTACAAACAAGCGCAGACATGCCATATCATTGAGCCGCATAAAGCACGGGGCGGACAATAGTGGCATGATCTAGATGGCAAAGTGACATTAGGGTATGTCACATAACTTATCCCCTCAATGGCCCCAAGGTAAGCCCCAAGATTTACGAGTAATATCACAACCGACATAAATTACAGCAATAATACTCAGCTGCTGAAATGATTACACAACGTAAACTGCGAGAGGCACTCTTCTGCTTCAACCCTACAATCAAAGTACCTAAGAAAGAAAATTATTCGAAGAAGAGGGTACAAATTTAAATAATAAAAAGAATTAAAGTTTTTTATTTTTAAGGATGGAATATAAATTGAATTAAACGAAATTATTTTATGTGTATATGGGTCATTATCTGAATGGGTACATTTTCAACAACTGCTATGAGAGCTAGTAACCAGAAAAAATTTGGGACTATTTCACTCCTTCTGTTGTTCTATGGAGGCTTTGTTTCAGCTCCAAACTAAATTTATAATTGGTTAAAAAAATTAAAAGTAATTGTTTTTTCATTCCCTCACCTTGTCCGACTCCCAGGCAAGCCATTTTAAAAATTCGTATTCTTTAAAAAATTGAGTGTTCGATTCAATTGATTAATCGGTTAAGTCAGTTATTACTTCTAGATTCCTTCAAAAAATAAGCGGTTATTATAACAACAATAATCTCTATATATATAAGAGGCTTTGTCCTGACTGACAGAAACAAAGCAGAGCAAAAACTTTTTTTTTTTTTTTTTATTGGTCCTCCCCTCCCTCGCCTTTTAGGCTATACGGGGGTTCCCAGGCCAGGGGAGAGGGTGGGGGATTGATGCCGAGTATTATTAAATTTACCCTGGCTCTGGGTTTTGAACTTGCCATCTTTCGGTTCACAATCATATGTTGCCATGGGCAACGCGTATTTTCTAACGCGTTTACCCACTCGGCCATCCCGCCACCCGCCACTAGTTCGGAATTTAGATTTTAAACGCGATGTAGGTAACCACTAAGAAAGGAATTTCAAAAATGTAACCCCTAAGGGGTTTAAATGGCTAAATTGTCGTTTAACTCTACCAGGACCCCTATTTTGGCACTTCGAGAAAAAATATCTAATTTGGACTCATTTTAAAGATCTTAATACGACGAGATTAACTCGAAAGCTCCTACGGGGCGTCGAAAACCATGTTTTAAAGCCGAAAAATGAAGCGTTTACGACGAGTAAGCAATTTTCGCCGGTTTTAGTGAACTCTCTCCATTGCGCGTCTCCTTCTCTTCTACCGAGCCGGCAGCTTTCCCCTCCAACATTCCACCTACCGGCTCGGATTCTACTAAATCTCCTTAACATCAGTTAACACATCATATTAAATCAATACCAAGATAATGATCACAGAATTGATTTTAAAGGCTCGCGGGCAAAGCCGCGACGGAGAATGCTAGTAATAGATATAATAACAATAAATTGAATAAAATCCTTCACTCCCTCACACGAAGTGTTGGATGGTCTGAGCGTTGAGGGGAAAATGGCTCAAAGCCCGGGATGGAAAGAATCGGTTGAGGGAAGACCCCAGGATCGTTTTGACTGCCAACCAGGGGCTGCGATCGCTTGCCTCCCTTCTCAGATTTAGGTTATTACGGAAAAGCTATGCTGTGGTCAATAGTTAATTCTCTCCCTTACATCAAAAAAACTAGGGGGTTTCACAGCAATTTTTTTAACTCAACTATTCGATGGAAAATGCTAACCGTTTTCGATTCTCCACCCTTTTTCATGTTTAACCTAATTACAGTGATTAAAAAATAATGAAAACTTTGGAAATTCCACTCCCTCCTTTTTCAATCCCTCACCTATTTTCAGTAACATTAACAACACCCTCCCCCAGGTTTCAAGCATTCACTTTCTTACTGATAGCTCTTCTAGCCAGTATAAAAACAAATCTATGTTTTATTTTTAATTCAACATTAGCTGATGGAGGAATTGCCACATTTGAACCTAAATTAAGATAAAACCCATTCCAAGAAGTTTTCTTTCCAGGTATGCTGGATGCTCTAAATTTGACGCATGTCAAGTCCCTAACTTTGAATATCATATTTTTGAATTTGAAGATTGTTTTTGTTGTATTTCTTTAAAACATACACGTTTTACTACTACCTCAACACATTTTTCACTCCCTCAGTTTAAAATATTTTTCATAATTTTGTAAAAGAACAATTAAAGGTTTTCCTGCTTGGCTACTATCTAAAAATTGTAAAATATGTCACTGAGACTTATGAATTTTTTCAGCCCGAAATTGTGAAATTTAAATAATGAGATTTTAGGAAGTGGAATCTACGCATCTTCAGATAATGACCCATAAAAGTTTTACCCAAACTTTGCGCAGTGAAAATTTTCGAACTAAATATTATAGGTATGTATAATATTTTTTTTCTATTTTTTCTTAGCATAATACAGTAACCCTGTACGAGAGCTCTATATATGATGATGTGTACATGCTCCATGCAATAGGCATAATACATGTTTATATAGGTACATTAAAGTTTACAATTTTATAAATTTAAATTTATGCAGAATTAATCAGGTATTTAAGGAAAAACAAAAACAAGATACTTAATACAAAATGTGGAGTACAAGTGATATTCTTAACATTAGATATAACTAAAAAACATAGCATAACACACGAAAAAATCTTATGAAATAAAAATAAATCATAAAAATAATAATAATTTAAAGTAAATGAGAATAAAGACAACATATCCGACTAAATAAGTTGAAAATCAATTTATTAATAAATGTTTTCAATTCCTTTTTATAATTCTTATAAATGTCTTTTTCCTTTAACGGCCAGCTGTCTCCATAGAGAAGGATCCTTCTTATTAGGCTGTAGGTATATTTTACTGTCAAAAATTTGGCAGTCATATTGAAAAAGATGAAGTGTTTGTGAAGTTTGTTCCTCAGAGTGGTAGGTGTCAGCTTGCGTCAGGTGAAATCGTTTTAGGTAAGAACTGCCTTGTACATGTTCAGTTAAAAATTATGTCAGTTCGCATTGCGAACTTATGATTTTTTCATAGTTAGTAAGTATGATTTCTGGAATAAATTTGTAGAGCGGTCTTCCTTTTGTTGTTTGTTACCATTGTATGTTCCAATGTTTGCAGCCAAAATATTTTTAATATAAGATAAGGGAATTTTGTCGTAGGTTATGGGGAGGAGACTATTACGTGAGGCAGATTTATTATATATAGGCATTTAATATATACGAAGATTTAATGTGTAATCTTATTACTTTATGAAACGTTATTGGGGCCAACGTAAATTTGACAAAAAGTTTCCCTGGTTGTAAATGTTTGTAAGCTCCAATAAAAAATTTGTCTTGCAACGTAAAATCTCTATTAAAGATAAACCATCCAAGCTGTGTAATTCAAAAAATACTTTCGATAATATTTTCAAGTTTAAATTTGATATATGGAACATCACAGATATATGGAACAGCTAAAAAGACACACTTAAATAAAATTCAAATATTTCAATCAAAACTTTTACGACTCATAACCAACGCACCCTGGAACGTGACCAACCACACCCTACATACAGACCTCCACCAGACAACAGTTGACCAGTACACAGCGACACTCTACAAACGTTTTCACACTAACCTACATGGACATAACAATCGCCTAATAATGGACATGGCAACAGCTGATATCCCAATAAATACGAGGAGGAGATTAAAAAGGCGTTGGATGAGAGATCTCCTTACCTAAACAGTTCTAGTAATAGAATCAAGCCAGGAAGGGGGTGCTGCTGAGCACTTTTCTTTCCCATGCCTGACATTTTCTCATCCGGCCACCACATTCGCTGATTGTCAGCTTTATGCAGACAGGTGCGAATAAAAAAAAATAAAAGCCAAAAAAAAAAAAAATTTGATAGCATGGAATAATCCAAATTTTTAATATCATTAGAAGAAGAATATCTAATAATTTTTAGTAAAGCTCTTTGAATATAAATTCCATTTTCAACGCTCTTTTTTGCTCGAATATTTTTTTCTGTAACTTTGTTTGGTAAAATATTTACGATTATTATTACCAATAGTTTCTTACTTTTGTTACTCTTATGTGGGTTAAACAATTTCTATTAAAATAAAATAATACTTTACTATGCCACAACAATTATTGAAACACTAATAATTAAACAGGTTACAAAAATTATGATATTGTAACACAAAAATAACCACATAAGTAGAGCTTCAGAACAAGACTAACTCTCAAGTCCATCGCTCCTTATATTTAGTCTGAAGAAGAACTGCCTGGAAGGTCCTAGGCCAGCTTAGATGGTCCTCGAACATCGTAGTCTCAAAGATTTACTGTAACAGATTGTTCCAACTTGTTGTCAGTGGGTTGCAACGAAAAATCTAGAACTATTCTAAACCATATGTTTTGTATTTTATTTCATTTTAAACTATTATTTTTTAAAGTGAGAATATAATCAAGATTCAAATTACTGCAACATCTCTTAAATAAACGATCGAAATTACCATTAACCGAAAAACTCAAGATTTATACGTATTTACTTAGACCAATCTGCACTTATTGAGCTCAAATGTACGGCTATGCCAAAAAAAGTTACATATTAAAAAGGTAATTACTAAGACTTATTACTGCCGCTCCGCCCTATATAAGCAACAAGAACTTACGCAAAGATTTAAAGACTCCATACGTACAATAATCTATTAAAACATTATATAAACGATCTCAAGACTTAAATCACTTATTTCAAGGACTATCAGCACTAGACTTACCGGACACCCGACGTTTACTTAGGAGCTTGAATAGGGATCTTTTAACCAACAAAATTTAATTATTTAAGGTTAATAAAAGCCGTAGGTCATCAAATATATCATATATTTATTTAAAGTATATAATCCTTGACGTTTCGGCCTCAATGTGCCATTCTCAAAAGACAAAACTAAACATATTAAATAAAAAATTAATTAAATTTAATAACAATTGATATTAACAAATTTTCTATACACATTTTTATTTTATAAATACCTTTATGCACATAGTCAACAATTTATCCTTCTAAAAGAATTAGTCTATATTTTAAAATACATATGTCAAGTATCTATCTGAATATCTGCCACGTCTAACATCGTCAACTAGCTAGGAACGATTGACAAAGAATAAGTACGACAGGGGTGGGGTAAATCTATTGCTCTATTGTATTATTATCCATAGTCTTTTTTTGAATATTAATTTTATGTATAATACTTGCGTAAAATGTGCTCAAATTTTCTACGTCTGTATGGTTGTTCACCGAATTCTAAATATTTTTTGAAATGTACATAGCTTCTATAACTTTTCTTTTATTAGGATTATTTTCTACGGCTTTTATTAACCTTAAATAATTAAATATGGCACCGAAATTAAATGAGAAGACTATTAACAAAATTTAGTTTCTTATATATCCTGATGACTATTTTTTTTATTATTATTATTATTATTATTACTATTTTCGCATGCAGTCATCACATTCACTGGTTAAAATAATCATTTTAAAATTAATTTAATTTATTAAATAAAGTAAAAAAAAAAAAAGTGAGAATATAAGACATAAATAGAAGGATTAAAATATATATATATTTTATCTTTCACTGCTAAGAACAACACATAAGACCCTTTCTAGAAGGTTTTTAGAATAACTGTGAAGTTCAAAAGGGAGAGAGGTGTGAAAAAAACAAAGAGAATTATTGCGGAGAGGTGGAAGCGGGGAGGGGGCGAGGAAATGGGTTTTCTGAAAGGAGTTGAGGGGGGGGTGGAGGCCCCCCTTTTATATAGAGCCGCCTCTGAAGGGGCTTCAATTACTGGCCCCCGAGGGCGGTTATAGTCGCTAGAGAGCCCTCTATATGCACCTACTCCATTTACATTAAAACCTCTGTTACAAGCCTGTTATACAGGACTTTATCAGAAAATTATATATATATATATTTCATTAAATATGCCTATCTTATAAATTAAAAATCTGGTGCGTGCGCGCTACACACAACTTTCACTTACAAACTTACTTAGATTAGAAATTAATACGTTTTGTTAATTGCCAATTCTCAAATGAACAGAACGGCTTTAATTATGAACAATGGTCTGTCATTAAAGGCGTACTCCGCATGCGCTCAACGAGTTTTATGAGTTGACAGAATATTTTTCTTTTTTTCTCCTCTTTATGTTTTCTTTATTTTTATCATATCTCATATTTAGCCATTTCTTTTTTTAGGCGTAACGAGAGACCATTAATCAAATCAAATCATGTAAACAAAAACAAAGGTACTTTATAAGAAAGAAACAAACAAACAAAAAAGGCCCCCCCCCCAAAAAAAAAGACCCCTCAGAACATTTTAATAATAATAAAGCTTATCTGATATTAAAGAAAACCTAATTTTCATTAAACATGACGAATTTGATAAAAATCGTTAAAGCCGTTTTTGAGATAATCGAAAAAAAGGTGAAAATTGGAAAAAAAGTCATGAAATAAAGTCCCCCCTCAGTTGGACCAATTTTGATGAAATGTTGGCTTTTACATATTTGGTATATACATACATCAAATACCCAGTTTCTTCAAAATCGTTAAAGCCGTTTTTGAGTAAATAAAAAATATGTACACGTGAAATTGGTACCAAATTTATTAAGTAAAGTCCCCCCTCCGGTTGATCAATTTTGATGAAATTTTTACAGGCTTATCTCGGGCATATACATAGTACAAAGTATTTATTTATTTATCTCATATTTAGCCATTTCTTATTTTTAGGCGTAACGAGAGACAGATAATTTCTCCATATTAACAAATACAAAGGTACTTTATAGCAGAACAAAAAAGGCCCCTTCTCCAGTTAAGACCCCTCAGAACATATTAATAATAATAAAGCTTACCTGATATAGAAGAACACCTAATTTTCATTAAACACGACGAATTTGATGAAAATCGTTAAAGCCGTTTTTGAGATAATCGAAAAAAGGTAAAAATTGTAAAAAAGTTAATAAGTAAAGTCCCCCCTCTGGTTGATCAATTTTGATGATATTTTTACAGTCATACCTCGGTTATATACATTCATCAAATACCTAGTTTGATCAAAATCTTTAATGCCGTTTTTGAGTAAATAAAAAAAAACACGTGAAAATGATACAAAATTTATTAAGTAAATTCCCCCCTCCGTTTGATCAATTTTGATGTAATGTTGGCTTTCGCATCTTTGGAATATACATACATCAAATACCCAGTTTGATCAAAATCGTTAAAACAGTTTTTGAGTAAATAAAAAAAAACACGTGAAAATTATACAAAAATTATTAATTTAAGTCCCCCCTCCTGTTGATCAATTTCGATGAAATTTTTACAGTCATATCTCGGGCATATAAATAGATTAAATACTCAGTTTAATCAAAATCGTTAGAGCCGTTTTTGAGAAAATCGAAACAAACTTAAAAAGTTATTAAATAAAGTACCCCCTCCCTTTGAGCAATTTTGATGAATTTTTTGTGTTCACATCGCGGGCATATACATACACTAAATACCCAATTTCAGGTTCGCACGGTTTATAGTTTTTGAGCTAGTCTGTTCACACACACAGACCATTTCGCGGGACTTGGTTAATTGGACTCAGGGGACCCCAAAACGTGTATTTCCGTTGAAAACCGGAAGTCGAATTTTTTCACGATCGCAATACTTCCACTTACTGTATATTTCATATAGGTAAGTGAAAGTAAAAAAGAATTTATGACTGATGAGGCCTTATGTTTCTCCAAACCCTGGAGAAGAGGGAGATGGAAGCCCTGACACCTGGAGAACCCTTTCCAGAAGTTGAGAGGGTGAAAAACTGGCAGCGATTTGTCTGCCCTTTTATCTTAGCCCCTCCAGGTCTTTGCCCTGCTCGGTCCAAAATCTTCTCTCCAATATTTCTTCTTTCATTTTTTTTTTCTTCCTTTCCCTAATCGCCGGAAATGATTGATTGCATGATATCGCGGAACAATGTAAGCGGTTTTGTAATTGCATAAATCATTTTGAAAAAGTGCGGTATTACAAACAACATTAACAAGTAACAGTGATAATTTTTTTTCAGAAAAGAATCAGATCATTATTCATATCATATCAATATTCCTAATTACTAATTTGTTTACAAAGTACTAATTAAACCACTTCGGACTTACTGTATTGAGCTATGGGGAACAGCCAAAAACTCAAATAAACTATGTATCCAATAGGTTCTTCCAATCAAATGTACAGAAAATCGTAGATGCCTAATGAGACCTTACACACTGGCCTTGACATTCCTTACGTCGAAGTAACAGTTTTCATCTTTAACGAGAGTTTCATGAAAAATCATAAATTCCAACCCACTAAGTCAAGTTCTAAAAACTCCCACAAACCCTTACAATCCACCAAGAAGACTGTTAGTGCGCTTTGCAGTCGGTGCGAGATTTTCTTTAGTAAACAGTGATGCATACAGTTTTTCTTTTACATTTAGGCTTTCACTTGTTTTTTAAATATCCGATTTTTTTGTTGATTTGTTTGCTTTGTGTGTGTTTTTTCATAGCAATCCTGTCAGCATATTTCCTTATTAAGATAATAAAACGTATACTATTGTGTTGTAAAAAAAGTTCGTAGCGTTTTTCATTATTTTAATTTAATCCTTTCTGTGTTTGTTAATCCTGTTTACATGGTCAATAATGATTACATATCCTAAAAAGCGATTAGATAACGTTCTTATATGCATCAGTTTCAACCGGTATCTTCTATTGTTCAAGTGTATTGTGTTAGTCCAAAATGCAGGAGGAAAAAATTCATTTTCGCCATTTAATGCTATTTATTTCCGAAAAGGTTAATCCGCTGCACAGACGGTCAACAAAATTTGCAGCGTGTATGGAGATGACGCCGTAGGGGAAAGCACCGTCCGTAAGTGGTTTGCTCGGTTCAGAACCGGAAATTTTGAGTTGGAAGACGCCATGCGCTCTGGTCGTCCTTCAACTGTTGATGACGAACAAATTCAACATTTAGTGACCGATAACCCTCACTATACGACCCGGGATATCGCAAAAACACTTGGAATATCACATACAAGTGTTTCAAATCATTTGGGAGCTGTGGGATATGTTTCTCGAAGCGATGTATGGGTTCCTCACATTTTGGCGGAAAAGAATTTATTGGACCGCATTTCCATCAGCGATTCCCTCCTTAAACGCAATGTTAATGATCCATTTTTAAAGAGGTTGATTACTGGGGATGAAAAATGGGTCCTGTACAATAATGCTGTTAGAAAAAAATCCTGGGGAAAACGAAATTACCCGCCGTTAACGACTCCAAAAGCCGGATTGCATCCAAAAAAAGTTATGCTGTTATACTGAACAGTTCTGGGAGGGCGGAATTACAAAATTACCTGAAAGATGGAAACAAGTTATAGATCAAAATGGATCATATATCATTGATCAAAAATATTTACATGTATCTGAAATTTTTAATTAAAAAAAACTGGTCTAGGTCCAAGGATTATAGTAGCCCACAGTCAGCAGGCCCCGAGGACCTATATTTTTTTCCCTGAAGCATACCGTCCTTGTACCAAAACTCCGGGCAGTTACTCATATCCTGGAGAACCTCACCACGATTTTCGAAGGGTTACGAAGGGAAGATACATCACTCCTACGCCCGGTCGGTGTGTAACGCCTCCAGTAGTCTGACGGGCCTCACATACCTGTGGGCGGGGGTTGGCTTGGACTAGCCATACGCATATATATTACATATACATATATTGCAAGCGCCTTTGTCCACTCGGCCATCCCGGCCCTTAATATTACCTGTTAATATAGGTATATTAATACATACTATAATACCAGTTTCAGTGACCTCATGTCCAGAATACGAAATAAATTAACGCACAATATTTAGTAAGAATAGTGATCATGAACTGACAAAAAAGGGACCTCATATAATGAACAAATTGTCCACTCCCCCGTTTCATTTCCAAAAATTACGAGATCGGTGGGAGAGAAGTCAGTAAAAGGAAGGGAATGCCTTGTATTCATTATTTACTGTATATATATATATATATATATATATATATATATACAGTAAATAATGAATATTTTCTGCAGAATTCTGATATTCATCTGACCATGGAAACCACTATAGAATAGCTTAATGAAATCGTTTGTGGCAAATGCGTTGTAATTCCCTATGTGTAATATTCTCGGGAAATAACGTTACCGAATTTCCTTTGTGCTTCATATAATGAAGTTTCGATTGTTCGTACTTAAAAAAAGTACGACTCGCACAAGGGATAGGAATAAACTTTAAGAATTTTTGGTGATTTTTTTTTTATTCTTTTTATTTTTGTGAATTTTATCTAAAAATTATTCTCTAATAATGTTCTAATAGTTAGACTTTAGGTTTAATAGCGTTTGCAGTTATAGTGAATAAAGCCCTTCATTTACAGTATACTGTTAATTTAATTGATCTTAAACTTCATCTATCCCGAGCCTGTACGATGTCAGGTATGGCACATTTTCCGTAACATTATAAAGGATTAAGTACAGGCTATTAATGTAATGTTCCAATAGCGGACCAAGCCCAAGCCATTTTGTTTGCCTATATGAGCCAATGAAGGTTTGCATCGAATGTCCTTTTCCAGCCTAATTGTAGCCTAAAATGTCATTTGCATTAACTACCTCCAATTCAGTCTGTGTTCAGGTGTAAAAGGACTTTTTTATAAAACTTTATTACCATATCACTGCATTTGGTTTTGAAATCTCATTGCTGGATCAATTTTTGAATGATTCAATACCAACTAACACCAGGCTTGAGAAGTGAGATTAAAGAGTTGAGCCGGCGCACAGTGGGACGAGTCCACACTTCCGTTGGACATCGGCTATAACTCTCAAAGAAATTTCGCGGGACTTCTCAAATTTTGTCAGTTTATGTTTTTGAGAATGCAGAATCTTAATTATTGTCATTTTATTTATAATCATTACATTCATATATATCGTACGTACATTATAATTATAAAATATATTAGTATAAATTCAAAATGCATTTACGATTTTATATTAAAATTTATAGCAATTAAGTTTACAGTAGTATGTTAATAAATAGATAACAATAATAATAAAAACAATAATAATAGATAATTACCACGATTTAAAATGTAATTAAATTATAACAAATTTAATGTAATATACCTTTTTTAAAATTATGAAATTACTCATTAGCTTCACATTCTACCTTACGAGCAAGCTCCTTGCTTCCTGAGACATTTTACTTTTCACAACACTATGATGTTAGCTGCACAAAAGTCGTATAAGAACTATTTTTGATTTTGTTTGACATGACTTAAAAAAAAAGGATAACAAAATTATAACTTTAGTCTATTCCAAACTCCCTACTTTAACCAAGCAACTACTGTCTATTTATAATTTTATGTAAATTAAAGACACTGAAATATTTTCATTAACAATATTTCATTTTTACGACAGTGTACTCTTTTAACTTACTAATTATTATAGTGCAGTACAAACATAAAATATTAAAAAAAATTAGCAATTTTATTAAACGTTCAAAGCCTATTGGAAATCGTAATTTGGTGAATAAATTGTTGCAGTTGATTAGGAATATATTAATTTAAGGATTATGAGTTGATGAAAACCCAAATATGCTAAGAAGATGCTCTAATAACCAAATTCACTCTTGAATTCAGTGTTCACGCGTGGAAAAATCTCATTTAAATGAGAATAGGCAGATTATGGCAAGATCAGAAAACTGTTTATAAAAGTTCAAACCTTTGCTAATAATAGGGTATATGTAGTTTTCCGGGCAATTTCCGGCGTTTTACTATATTATACCAAATAGTTTACATTTGTTTGAACCGTCCTAACTGTTGCATATGTTTTTCCAAAACTATAATTCTAGTGTATTACAATTTATTATTAATGCTTGATCATACTGTAAATATTACATTAGGTTTAGCCAAAAAATATAGGCACACTAACATTAAATATAAAAAAGATGAATGTCTTAGTGTCGTGTTTCAACTCGTATTGTATCATTATTAAGGCAAAGATTGAGTTAAAAATTAGTGCACATGACGGGAAAAGGATTCTAGTTTATTAATATTACAATGAAATCTCTAAATTTTAACTTTCATGTTTTGGCCCAATGTCCGGCCGGACAGTGGACTCGCCCCACTGTGCGACGGTCACCTGTGATGTAGTGGTTAGCATAGCAACCTACAATATTAAAGGTAACGGGTTCGCGTCCCACGGTGGCCCTAGGACTTTTTAAAGGGAGTAAAAATCACTGGCTAAGCCGTCCCTCGGATAGGACTTAAAATGGAGGTCCCGAGCCTTTACGATGTCAGGTAATCGTTAAAGATTCCTATCCTAATTATACCTGGACTCCCGCTATAGCATCGTCGGATCAGCCTTAGTGGCATAAAATGACGTTAAACAAGCAAACAAACAAATTTCATTTTTTAATTAAACATGGTAGACTAGGTTAAATATAGTTTTAAGCATATGAGGCTTATACTAGGTTGTTACAAAAGTCCTTGTTCACAAAATTAATTTTATTCAAATGTGAGTACAAAATTTACAAATCAAATTTATTCTTCAAAATACAGGCCATCATTTTCATCTACTTTAACCCATCTTTCAGCCAAAAGTTGTATTTGATGTTGATACCACTCTGCAGTTTTCGAGGCAAAGAACTCCTCGCATCCAGATTTGACATCATCGAAGTTTTCGAAGCGCCGACCTTTCAAAAAATGCGCCATTGACCTGAAAAGTCCATAGTCAGACGGTGCGACGTCTGGGCTGTAAGGAGGGTGGGGCAAGACGCTAATCCCGTTCATTTCTGAAAATTTTTCTTTAACTAATCGTGAGCGATGAGCAGGGGCGTTGTCTTGCTGAAATAACGCTTGCTTCCTATTAATCAAAGCGGGGTATTTCACTTTTAAAACTTCATATACCCTATCGAGCTGTTCACAGTATAGCTCAGCGTTGATAGCCCGGCCCTCTGGAACCAGCTCGAAGTGTAAAATTCCGACTGAAGGACGACCTGATCTAGGTTCATCTTCAAGGCTTGTATTCCCAGAATTAAACCGCCTGAACCAAAATGCGGCCGTGTTTCGATGCACCACACTGTCCCCTTCCACTGCACAAATTTCCTCGGCTGAGGCCTTTGCACTAAAATCTTTTTTCCAATGATGCCTAAGAAGGCCGCGGATTACAAATTTTTCTTCCGACATTTCTAGTGAAATTTAATAAACTGAATGAAAGGCAGGGACAGTTGGCGTACATAGATAATTAGAGGATTAGTTAATGTAAACATTGACATAAGAATTGTATTCGTCAGAGATTAAATAAGGATTAAATTAGAGACCTCAATGTAAACAACTTGATATGCACAAGGAATTTTGTAACAACCTAGTATTGAATTCGTTAGTGATTGTAATTAACTATGTATAGCTCGACAACATAAAAAATGTTTCTGGGTATCGCATGTTGCGGACTCTGACATCAATTTAGTGGCCAATTAAAAGGCTCTACATATAACAGTTGACGTACCTACCTTTGTTGAGAGTTTATGCTTTGTTTTGATTTCATTGTGTTTGTTGTAAATACAAGAATTTTTCGTGTTTGTTAGTTTTACAATTATGGTTGTGTGACCTAAACAGCAGAGAATGTCAACACGAAACTCCTAAGAAAATTAAGTGCCAGGAAAATCAACTAAAGTGATCAAGGGCAAGATCTATAATTCACAGAAATAGAGACTTTTACTGGATTACAATGTTTTAGATGTTGTGAAATATCGCAGAATTTCCATTCATTTCATTTCCAGAAAGAAAAGTTTTTTTTTTTTTACATATGCACATAAATATACAGTTATTAGCACCCTTAAGACTAAATTTCAGTGGTGACATTAGTCACCACATTCACATAGTTCATACTTCTTATGAAGGGATCTAATTGAAACTTCCAATAACTCCTCTTTATCTATCCTTGTAAAGACTCAAGAGGTTTCTTTGGGTCAAAAGTTCAATAGTTTTACAATATGGTAATATTTAATGTTAAAAGTGCCAAATCTAGTTATTGGCACCCTGTGGATTTAATTGTGAAATCGTTTGTTAAGGTCTTAATTCATAGATGACTTAGAGGACCCTTCAAACATTAGACTTACGTATATCTTGTAATAAAATTAGGACTTGTTTACCTATTTCTTTAAGTTGGGGTGTCAATAAATGTATGGTTTATCCTACATACATGTAAAGTGTGGAAAATTATCGGATCCGAACCCGATCGTTTTAAGTAGCAAGAAGTATATAATTTTTATATTTTTCACAATTTTTAAACAGACGCTATTTTTCCCTTTTCAGCCCGAGTTACCAAGCACGAGACTGGTGTAATTCCACCATCGAATGAAGTATCCACTGTTACATGTGAGCGAAGAGCCGTTACAGCCCCGCTGTTTGGAGCCAGATGTAACCGACAGATGGACTGCCTCAGCATAACCACCTGTGGCACTATACTATGCTAATTGCGTATGAGTATAAGTAGTCAACGTACAACAGTCATTGAGCAGACTACCTTCTCTACCTAAACTATAACTCCTAAAACTAAAATATAAAAAAAAAAAAAAAATTAATTTAGAGAGAGGGATCAGGGAAGAGGAGGGATTGGCTCGGCTTGGAAGCGAGCTCGGGGGCGCACTGGATAGCGTACCGCGCATGTCACGCGGGAGACCAGGGTTCAATCCCGGGCCGAGACCAATCTTTTCTCTTTAAAATAAAATATTTAGAAATAATATAAATATATAAACCAATAACATTCCAACGTGGATAAGACATTTTTCAAGATCTTAGTTACATTGATGGTTGAGGAATTTGAATAGAAAATAATCATAAAATTCTAAGATGTATAAATTATACACCTTAGAAGGCATCAGGTAACAACTCAGAATTACATGAGAAGCAGATATTAACAGAAGGCGCTTTGAAGGAAAATTTGAGTATTTTTCACATTAAGGCTGCCAGTTACATTGTATTACCAAACGATTACAATAAAAAGTTTAATTTAATTATTATTTTTGGGGTGTAGTGGTTAGCATGGAAACCTACAATACTAAAGGACGCGGGTTCGCGTCCCACTAGGCCCTAGGGTTTTTTAATGGGAGTGAAAAATCCTTGGCTATGCTCTCCCTCGGATAGGACGTAGAATGGAGGTTCCGAGCCTGTACGATGTCTGTTACTGCTTAAAGATCCCTATTCTAATTATAACAGGATAGTCAAACTTTAGCACTCCCACTATAGCATCGTCCGATTAGTCTTACAATTAGTTGCATAAATGGAGGTTAAACTAACCAACAACGAATGTCGATGTTAAACATCTATCGGTGCGTCTCGGATGAAATTATAGTTATTAAATTATTTTTCTAATTAAGTAAGTTAATTTATTTTCTCACCTAAATTTCAGAAAAATTATTACTTTTTTTTTTTAATTTACGAAGTTTATTCAAGTTTTAATCCACCAGATACTTTTTAAAAGTTATTCTTTTAACAGTATTTCCTCTTGGGGCTTGGTGAAAATTTTCCTATAATATATTATAATCCTATAATATATTGATATTTTGTTAATATGATTACTTTATAAAAACTGTAGGGAACAAAAAGTCTTTAGTTATTGTAAAATCTATTTAATAAATTATTTTACATATTATTGTTTTTCGCTTTAATTTACTGATAATATCATTCTTTACGATATTCTCTCTTCCTAAGCAACACCTAAATTCTTATAGCGATATTACCTTCTTTATTGTTTTCTGTCACCCATTATTTTTATTTCACTATTGTTTTTTTTTTTTTTTTTTTTTTTTTTACTCTTCTATATTTGTTATACTTTTGCAAATGTTCTATTCAATCCCAAGTGGTTGAAGAGCCCATTTTGTTACAAATGAATAATAAATTGTTTGTGAATTTGAAATACGTATTTAGTATATCCATTCTTTTTAAACTAACTAAACCACATCAAATGTGCAGTTTAACTCCCTCGTGGCTGCACTCAAAGCATTCAAACACGATAATGGATGACGATGAAGAATTTTATTCCTATGAGTAGAGGCGTTTAGGTTACTCCATGGCTCAAGATAGATGGGTCCAGACCTGTAATTTTTCTGGCACTCTGAGTGGATCCTCTACTTCGGCCATTTTCGATAGTTTTAGTTTTTAGAAGCAAGAGTTTTTCCTGGATAAAGGAATTTGTGAACCCTCTTTACGGCAACCTACTCGGGCTTCATTACATGATTTAATTAAAATGCTGTCAAAGATTCGGAGAGGTCGTCCAAACAATCGTCTCAGTCTCTACTTGTTTCGATCAATTTTTTAAAAATTGTTTTTCTGAGGGAGGGTAGGAAAGTCAGTTTATATCACATCGTAAAATGGATTGGTCTGGGATCTGAAATATCACATTTGAGTTTTATATTATTCTGAAAGTATTCCAAGGTTACGATTACAATCGTCTTTCCTAGTTTAGTAAAACCATTCTATTTTATTGTCATCTCTAGACTCTACCGCCTGAGTTTAAGTTTTGCTGACTTCAATTTAATGTTTCATATTTTGATTCGAGTTCGGCAGTATACTAGACTAGTAAATGAAGATATTTTAAAATGGTAATTCACCCAAAAGTTTCATTTCTTATAAATATATTAAATATAATTTTGCGAAATTTTGCAATATGCAGATTTGAGCTACATCTATCCCTAGTTGTGTTATTCTACTTTTCCCCCGTATTAAACTTTCTCCCTGCACACATCCATCCACCGACCGGCATTCAGACCCAACTTCGACAGATTTGCCTTCACACAATTCTCCCACCTCCGTCTCGGCCTTGGACGTTACCCTGTCGTCCACCTGCTTACAGTAAACCCTCATTATTACGATCTCGGATATAACGAACACCTCGATATAGTGAACCAAAATACTATCCCCCAAAATTACTATTATATTTCTGCTGAACCCCTCGTTATAGCGAAATCCCTCGGTTAGTGCGAACTACGAACTAAATTTGATGCCTGAGAATTATTATATTCTGTTACAACGAACTGATAGAATTTTTATTATTTTTTTATTTTTTACTGTATTACGTAGAACAAGCGCGGGAAGACAAAGTAGCACCAGTTTCTAGAATTGAGGTGTTTTTTTACTCTTAACTAATCCGATTTCCTTATGTTCTCTATCTGTGTCCATTGACTTTTTTCACAAAACTAGCTCAGTTCTGTTTCGAGTTCTGTATTATTCGAATCAGTGTTCTATAGTCGTTTATACTGTGTATTTTTTTAATACACAATGAGTTCGTTGGTAAACGTGTGTCACAAACGTAAATCCTTATCAATCGAGGAAAAATTAAAAATTCTTCAGGATATTGAATCGGGAATTCTAAGTAAGAAAGCCATCGCAAAAAAATATGGAATTCACAAATCAACATTGTCAACCATTATAAAAAACAAAGATAAAATAGATTCAACCGGAGCCCAAGGATTAACTCCAGCATCAAATATACTACTGCGCTCTGCGACTCATGAATATTTGGAAAAAATTGATAAATTGCTTTAAACAAATGAAATCTCAAATATCAATCTCAGACCCTCTTTATTAAAGCTAAGGCTAAAGAACTCTCAAGTGAACTTGGCAGGTAAATTGATGAATCTCATTGTTTAATTAATGTGAAGTTTAACTTAAAATAAATTACATACATGCGTTTTAATTTAATTAGTTTTAATGAATGAATTTCCTTCTAAATATGATCAAATTAGTGCGGCCATTGGCTAAAAAAAAAAGATAAAAAAAAAGAATCCTCGGTTATAACGAATCTCGTTATAGCGAACTATGAATATCAAACCCCCTACCAGTTCGCTATATCGAGGGTTTACTGTATTAAACTTTTAGGGATTCGCTCACAACCTAGTTTCGAAATTGTACCTACCCATTTTATTCGCGGCGCTGCAATCACCTCTATTACATTTACCGGATACAGTTTACTCGGTTTCGGGTATGGACGAGTGGGCAAACGCGTTAGGAAATACGTGTTGCTCCTGAGAGCAGACATACGCTTGGGAACGGGAAGATAGGAAATTCAAAACTCGGCATTAATCCCCCACCCTCTCTCCTTGAATGGGAAACCCCCTATTTCTTAAAAGGTAAAGAAGGGGAGGAACCAAAACAATAAATGATTCACTAAGTTCGGCGTTGTGTAAACGTCTACATTGTACGGATGATGCGTCCCTCTTAGGTTGAAATATTCTATGCAATACCTTATTTTCAAAAACCCTCAGGCTTTCCTCATCCCTCAATGTTAGCGACCACGTTTCGCATACATATAGGACCGTGGGAAGAACAATACCAGACTAAAAAAAAAAAAAGCGATATATAATAGTTTATTAGTCTTAGAGAGAGATTTTAGCCATATAGAAATGTACATATCACACTGGGTTGAATTAAATTTATTTGATTTAAATGGTAATAAAACACTTCCAACTCAAAAGCCCACCTATATCATTATATCATTTAAAAGGAAATTAGATGCCCTTTTCAATAATATATCTTTGTATGAGGATATTTTAGAGATATTTCAACTGTATTAATTTGTATGCGCCACTTTTAAATTAAATTTTACTATATTTGATTCAAATCGACATAAAATCCTTGTAAGTCAAAGAGCCACTCATATTATTTCATCATTAGATAGAGAATTTCATCTTCTTTCTATTGATATATAGTTTGTTAGGCTGGTTGGAGAGAGATTTTTGCCCATGGCATTTTTTGATGACTGTTTTACAACTTGGGAAAAATCTAAATTTTTATGTTCAAGAATTTTTTTTTCCATGATGGAAAATGATCTCTCTAATATTTATGGTATCAACCGATTCTGTATGAAATGCAGAATTGATGAGTAAATTTTGAAAGCTCCAGTTCAATTAATGCCCATTCTACAGATGATAGTATTAACACCTACAAGTTGGTTTTGAGCTCAAGTCGTCAACGGAACTTCAAATATCTCAAAAGTTCAAATGACCATAATTCTGAAACTACTTGTTGGAATTGGGTAAAATTTGGCATTTTTTCTTATTTCTGTATGTACTTAATACCTATAATTTTTTATCAAAATCTGAGGGGGGAGGTAAAATTTTGAACTTTGGCTGGATAATTTGACGTGGAATGGCCCATAGCTAATTTTGTTTTATAAATAGTCCTCTTAGTTAACGTACCTAGACAATACCGTCATCAATAATTCGCAACCTAGGATCCAGAAGTTAGAATCAAGCAATAAATAGGCTAAAAGGTTGAACTGACAATCTCCTAAGGGGGGCTTACATGTATTTTTTTTTTTTGGGGGGGGGGGATAAACTTTTTAGAGATATCTGCTAGCTCTCAATCTCAATTCGTTACTTACCCTCGTTCCAACGAGATACGTCTTCTAAATCCGGGCTTGATATATTGTAGTCCTGCTGTTGGATTTCTTCCAACCTTCTTTTAGGTTAAATATTATATAACAAAGATTATTATTTATTAAAAAAAAAAACCATGTTGATAAGTGGGTTTGTGAAAAGTTGTATTGTTCCATAAAAAAATATTCTTTATTACTAAATTTCCCATGCAAATAACATAACATATTGGCCTATGAACGTATAGACTTCATTTGGGACTTCGTAAACACATCTCATTAACAGGAAGTGGATTTTTCGCAAAGTAAACTAAAACAGAATTCAAAGGACTTCGTAATTAACCCTCCAAAGGCACACTAACATTTTTTTTCATACATACCACACTGGGGTCCTACAGACCCCCAAAAGTTAATCCTTTATATAAATTATAGTTTTAAAATTTTTAGAAGCTTTTATTAAGACAATTAAAAAAAACGTACAAGATCAAGAAAACAATAAATTGGATTAAAAATATTTATTTTAATTTACGTTATATAAAAAAAAACATGTAAAAAGCACATTTTTCAAGTAGTTTTTACAGTCTGGAAAAAACGTATTTAGAAATTTCAAATTTTATACAATTCAAGATTCATTATTTTTCTATTGCTACTTAGAATATTCTAAATATAAAAAATATATTTTACAAAATTTATTGCCGACCACATATAAACTGTCATAGGGCCTTTGGACCAGTGCCATTGACTCCTAATTCCTTAATTAATATTTTTATTGACCTTCTCACTTAAGGCCTAAGCCAATCTGAAAAAATTCACATTTATCAGAAAGTTAAGCAATAAATAAAAAATAAAACATAACCCACAAAAAGAAATATAAACCAAACAATAAAACTTTTTGAAAGAAATATTTGTTACTCTTACCTCACTTACAAAGAAAATTGTAATAAAAGTGTAATAACAAAAATAAGAACTTAGATGCCACACTGGGGTCTACAGGACCCCAACACAAGTTTTTAATTTTCTATAAAAACAACAGGATGAACTACAACTTTTCCAACATAGGCGCTAAGGCGGTAAGTGTACCAACTTCGAATACATAGAAGTCACAGTCATTAGAATAATTTTATCAATTAGATATTCGCACATAATATGTTCTTGGGGTCTGTCAGACCCCAGTGTGCCTTGCGAGGGTTAATATTACGATTTTTCCTCTTGTTCACCGGGAAAGCAAGAATTAAACATCTGTAACATATAGAAGATGATCTTTATAGTGCGCCACATCACCTTTTTACAAGTCATTTTAGTTTAATATTGAATAGGAACATTATTTTCATCGAGAAAACTTATATATAATTGATCTCTTGATGTGCAACAAATTTATAAAATCGATTTTTGTTGAAAACCAATTTTTGTTTTCCGGTGACGTTTGATGTGTTCTCACTTTATATAACAGCAATCAGAAGCCTGAAACCAATAAATAGAAAGTCCAAAGAACCTTGAATTTACATGTACTGTGTAATAGTTAAGAAGCTCTGTAGTAACAAAAAAGGAAACGGATTAGAGCTCTTAAATAGCACTTATATAAAATAACTTTGGGGTCACCTGTGGTGTAGTGGTTAGCATAGCAACCTACAATACTAAAGGTAGCCAGTTGTGATCCCGCGGTGGCCCTAGGATTTTTTAAAGGGAGTAAAAAATTCTTAGCTATTCCGTCCTTCGGATGGGGCGTAAAATGGAGTCCCCATTATTTAAGACATTATGGAAGACAGTAAAGAGCGAGCTTTCACTCTATTCCAATTCTTAAATGCATGGAATATTATAAAAGGATATAAACTATTTTATTTTATTATATAAAGAATTAATGCATCCTGCCACAATCAAGGACATTAATATCAGAGTTTTAAGAACTCAATAACCCAAAAGTAGACGCCAATGGTCCTTAGGCGACATAACAATTTAAAAAACTAAATAAAAAAAACATTGATTAAATTAAGGGCTTATTCACACTAACGGTTTCGCTCCCGCTCCACTCTCGCTCCGCTCCCGGTCCGCTCTCGCTCTACCCCATTCACACTATCGCTCCGCTCCCGCTCCACTCCCGGTCCGCTCTCCTAATGTCTTACCATATTCACATTATATAATTTCACACCGTTCACTTTTGAAAGGTATAGCTTAAACCTATTAAAGCCATTAATAATCGAAGTTGTCTGTATTCGGATTTTAATTAATGATTCACTTTCAGTTATTAAAGTATTCATTTATTCATCAATTTTACGGCCAAAAAAAAGTTCAATTTTTCGTTTGTAGAAATAGCTGTTAAGTGTACTTTTCTTGATGAAGAAGATAATATTATCAAAACATATAATAAGAAGAATATATTGCAACACAATGATAATTAATAATAATAATTATAAATAAATTTAATTAATGGTGAAGAAATAATTTAAATTTTTTCCGAATGTATTCGAATACGCTTGAAATCGGTAAATGCTGCAATTTACCGATTGTATTCTCTTCTTTTCCTGATTCATATTTTAATTATTTTTTACTTCAATATATTTTTTGTTAATGATTGAACGTCAAATTAAACGTTATTTTATAATAGCAATGAGTATGTAGTCAATAAATAAATCGGTGACCGTTTTTTACGAGTACATTAATTCATTGCAAAATATATCTCAAACATAACATGAATTTTTCTTGTGGAAAAACCACGCATATTGTTGGTGATTTTTTTTTTTTAATAATTTTAAGCGTATTCGGAATACATTCGGAAAAAAAATTAAATTATTTCATCACTATTAATTAGATTAATTTATAATTATCATATGTATATATATATATATATATATACATATATATATATATATATATATATTTCTAGAGTTGGACTTTTTTTGGCCGTCAAATTAATGAATAAATAAATAGTCAATAACTGAAAGCTAATTATTAATTAAAATCCAAATACAGACAACTTCGATTATTAATGGCTTCAATCGTGAACGGTGTAAAATTTTATAATGCGAATATGAAAAGACTTTAGGAGAGCGGACCGGGAGTGGAGCGGGAGTGGAGCGAGAGTGGAACGGGAGCGGAGCGAGGCCGGACCTGTACCAATATTGTGATTACCCTCTTTCTATTCCTCTTTAGAATATTTTGCCAGTGAGACCGGACCGGGAGCGGAACGGGAGCGGAGCGATAGTGTGAATGGGGTAGAGCGAGAGCGGACCGGGAGTGGAGCGGGAGTGGAGCGAGACCGGAGCGGTACCGATAGTGGAATTCTCTGTCTATTTCTCTTTAAAATATTTTAGCATACCGAGAGCTGACCGGGAGTGGAGTGGGAGCGGAGCGATAGTGTGAATCCGCCTTAAGGGTCATCTTTGATGTAGTGGCTAGCATAGTAGCTTACAATACTTAAGGTTGCCTGTTCGTGCCAGGTAGCCCTAGGATTTTTTAAAGAGAGGAGAAAAATCCTTGGCTGATCCCTATCCTAATTATAACTAGATAACTTTAGGACTGTACCATCGTCCGATGAGACATAGATGCCTAAAGTGGTTTTAAATAAATAAACAAAAAGATATTGATATTGTTGGGTAGGTTCTTTACTTTGAAGATAAACTTTTTAATACATTATCTGGCAGATAGATAGAAATTGTTTTTGCTATCTCATTAGAGTAAAAGCATAAATAAAAAATAACCGCTTTGAATATGCCAATGACCAATTTCAATGCCGATTTCGCACCTGCTTTCTTGTTTTCCAACTTCTTTAATATGATATTTTAATTCCTCTCACCTGCCGAGAGGTCTTCGAGTTCAAGATGTTTTTTTGTAAACTTTCGAATATTGAATAAGACAGTTATGCTCAATTTTTCAATGCGCTTTCATATAACAACAACAAAAATAAATAATAATATTAAAATAACAAAATAAATATTATTGAATTAATGACGTTTGAGATTAATAAACTATCTGGACTATACATAAGGAATAAATTAAAAATAATAATAATTACAATAGACTCCCGCTTAACCGGCTCTCCGGATTAACGGGTGGAAGAAAGAAGTATCGGTAATTAACTGGTATCGGAAAGTCCATATGAGAAACTAAATTCTTGCAATAGCAATTTTTGTCATTTTCGAGACGTTATCTATTGCACAAGATCAATTTTGCCCAACTCTGATTCTATCTAAAACCGAAATCTACAGGCCGTAGAACGAAGCTGCTACTAGCAGAGCAGTAATTAAATATAAGACTGGATTATGAAGATATAAGACACGCAAAGTGTCGGAACCTTCTCGTGTCGCGTGCGGGCAACGAACTGTGACAGTCAATGGTCCGTGGAGGTGACGATTTAGCCCCACTGCCACCCTAACCTCCTTACCTCAGTTCTGCATTATCCTAAGGGGACCTCGTTTTTGTTAAAAATAATATTCATGTTTAATTTTTTATATTATTTATACTTTTGTAATAACAAAACCTTTTACTGGAGTAAGGCTTTAATTAGCTAAAGAAATTCACATCTTTTACAATGATAGAAAAGTAAATAATTGAACATTTTAAACACATGTTAAAATACAGAACACTGAATATTTAAATTGAATCGGTGATTGCAGAAACCTCTTCAGTCACAAATTTCAAATTTTTCAGGAGAGAGAAAAAACGTCACAACTCCTCCAAATTTCAAATATTTTAACTTTTTTTTCCTGTGTCATAGCATGCATATTTTTATGTTGCTTTCATGTAAAAATTACCCAATTTTGACATAAATTAGGCTCAGGAAAATTTAAAATTTGATTCGGACATGTGCTGTTTCTGCACTCAATTGGTTTTTACAGACAGGTGAAAACTTGGAAAAAGGTAACCATTCATTAAAAGTTTATATTTTTTAATTAAAAATTTATTTTACATCAATTTTTAGTCATTTTTTACAATTTAATTTATTTTATACTATTCATTTTAATTTTATTTATTTTACATCAATTTTAAAACTTTATATTTTTTCATATAACATCAAAAATGAAGTTCGATATTGCAGTCATCATAAAACACGAATATAACAAAGTGAAACGCTCTTAAAAATTTATATTTTTTTATACAATATAAAAAATGAAGTTCAATATTGCAAAACCATCATAAAATACGAATATAACAAAGTGAAACTCTCTTAAAAATTTATATTTTTTTCATACTATATCAAAAATCAAGTTCAATATTGCAAAGTCATAAAAAAAAAAAAACTGGAATATAACAATGTAATACGCTCTTAAAATAAATCATTCTCGACGATTGTATCATTGTCACATGCAGTGGTTAGCCAGGTAAATAATCCATCATAAAAAAACTTTGAAGTTTTTAGCACTCAACATGTATCTTGCCTTTGTAAGCTTGTTTTCATCAAAAACGATTTTTTTGACTGAAGTTGTTTCTGCTATCACCGATTCAATTATATTATGAGATTCTTCCCCCCTTTATTCTAAAACATAATCCTTCACGTATGAAGGCAGCCGCTTGGTCCTTGTCGACTTTCGTAGAGATGAGATGTCTTCTCTTGACGTGATATTATCTGCAGATTCTAGAGTATTTGTTTGAATTAGAGGATCTTCAGAATAATTCTGCTCAGGTTGGTCTGTCGATGTCGGTCCCTTTTCAGGTTCCTGTGTTTGATTTAGGGCCGAATCTCATTCCGTTCCAACATGTTTTCCAGCTGGGGCTAAATGCCAAACTTGTTTCCCTGCCATCAGGAAGTTGAACTAAGGCATAGTCAGGATTGGCATCCAGCAAAGTAACTTCTTCAACAAGAGGTTCATACTTGCTCTGTCGTAGATGTTTTTTCATCAGCACCTTCCCAGGAGGAGTAGAGATACACCATATTCCAATCTTCTTTTGAAATTAAACATTTTCTCATGCGGCGTAGTGTTCGTTGCAGTACAGAGAAGCGAGCGCAGAGAGTTCAAAGCATCAGGTAGTACTCTTTCCCATTGAGAAATCCCTAACCCTTTTGTCCGAAGGGCCAAAGTTATAGTCTTCCAGATGATACCATTATAACGCTCGACCTGTCCGTTTCTACAAGGATTATATGCTGTCGTTCTACTCGTAGCAATTCCTTTTGAGTGAAGATAAGACTGTAGTTCCTCAGACATAAACGATGAGCCTCGGTCCGTATGAATATAAGAGGGGCATCCGAACATTCTGAAAACATGGTTTAATGCTTGAATAACGGAACCAGAAGATATATTAGAACAAGGGATAGCAAATGGATATCTAGAGTATTCATCCACAACAGTCAGGATATATTTGTTTCGAGATTCTGGCGGAAATGGTCCTTTAAAATCCAAACTAAGTCTTTCAAA
This sequence comes from Aelia acuminata, assembly GCA_911387785.2. Classification (NCBI taxonomy): domain Eukaryota; kingdom Metazoa; phylum Arthropoda; class Insecta; order Hemiptera; family Pentatomidae; genus Aelia; species Aelia acuminata. The sequence continues at coordinate 13,857,289 of OU426984.1, forward strand.
TGGTGATGTAGCCTTAATGAGATTACTTTGAGATTTATGAAATCGAGGTTTAATTTCAGCACATACTCTGCATGCTTGGGTTAATTTTAATGTTAATTTTAATTTTTAATGTTAATTTAATTGGGTTAATTTTAATTAATTGGGTTAATGCATAACTTCTTCAATTGAATAAGGAAGGTTCTGACTTTTAATCCAGTGCGCTTTCTTGTAATTCCAGGGTGACACAAATTATTGTGGAGCGTAACCAGTTTGTCGATAGAATGGATTAAACTGCATACCCGCGAAAGTGTATCGGCGGCCACGTTTTCTTTTCCCGGTCTGTAGATGATGTCGTAATTATAAGCGGAAAGTTCCAACCTCCACCGGACTAACTTCTCATTTTTTATCTTGCCGGCGTGTCTGGTGTTGAAAACCAATGCGACTGATTTTTGATCCGTAAGCAAAGTGAACCTTTTTCGTAATAAAAAATGCCGCCATTTTCGCAAGGCTTCGACAATAGCGCAGGCTTCCTTCTCAACTGATGACTGATGCTGTTCAGATTTGGACAGGGTTCTGGAAAAAAATGCGACGGGTCTTTTATTTTGCGTGAGAATGGCTGCAATCGGATAATCAGATGCGTCAGTTTCGACGCTAAATGGCATATCTTCTTCTACGTTCACATCAAATGCGCTAGCAACACACGTCTTTAATTTTTCGAAGTCTTCGATTAATTCAGGACCGAGAGGGAATATCTTGCAAGAGTTCAACTGATGTATCTTTTCAGAGAAACTAGGAATCCATCTTGAATAATAAGAGAACATTCCAATTGCACGTTTTAAGGATTTATTTGTATCTGGAATGGGTAAATTCATTAACGGTTTTAATCTATCAGGATCTGGTTTCAGTGTATTGTTTTCGTTACAATAACCTAACAATTTTATGGACTTCTGACGAAATTTTGATTTTTCTTCATTTATAGAGAGATTGTATAACTTAGCAACTTCCATGAACCTTTCTGAATTTTTATCGTGCTTCTCTTCATTCTCTCCCCCAACGGTCACATCGTCCAGATATGCTTTTGTTCCCCGCAACTTGTGCTTATCAATAATCTCATCCATTTTTCGCTGAAAACAAGCTACACCATTTGTCACACCGAAGGGTATTCTACAGAATTGATAAAGTCTACCGGCTGCCTCAAACGCGGTATATTGTTTATCTTCTTTTCGAATCGGGATTTGGTGATAGGCACTTCGAAGATCAATAGTACTGAACACCTTCTACTTTCTACTATATTTTTTACTGCCATCAAAAAAATCCTAGGGCCACCTCGGAACCCCATTTTACGTCCTATCCGAGGGACGGCACAGATAAGGATTTTTTCTCCTTTTAGAAAGTTTCTACCCTAACCACTACACCACAGGAGACCCCGCAAGAAGTATTAAAAAAAATTCAAAAAATGGTAATTTGTATAAAAGAAATTAAGTGAAAAAGGGCACCATGGTAATGAAAATGTATACGATTTTGACTGTATAAGTCAATACAAAGAAATTTTTGAGACCCTTTCAGTTTTAATTTGGAACCTTCCTTCATTCTTTTAGTGGTCTTATTTAGCCCTCTTCTATTTTTGAAGAAAAATATTAAGTAAAATCTAATCCACAATTCCTTTCACAGTTGTAAAAATTTAAGGTATTTTACTCGGCATATTTTTGCCCCGTCTGCATTAAAATGTCTATGTAATACCTGTCTATTCTTCGTCGAATATATATAACTAGCATTCCCCGTCGCGGCTTTGCCCGCGAGCCTTTAAAATCAATTCTGTGATCATTATCTTGGTATTGATTTAATATGATATGTTTACTGGTGCTAAGGAGATTTAGTAGAATCAGAACTTCCGGAATGTTGGAGGGGGAAGCTGCCGGCTCGATAGAAGAGAGGAAGACGCGAAATGGAGAGAGTTCACTAAAAACGCCGAAACAAACAATGCTTACTCGTCATTAACGCTTCATTTTTCCCGTAGGGGCTTTCGAGTTAAACTTGTCGTATCAAGATCTTTAAAATGAGTCCAAATTAAATATTTTTTCTCGAAGTGCAAAAATGGTGTTCATTAGAGTTAAACGAATATTTCGCCATTTAAAAGCCTTAGGGGTTACATTTTTGAAATTCCTTTCTTAGTGGTTACCTACATCATTAGTTATTAGTTACCTACCTATCATTAGTAGTTCTTACTCTGCGTTGATTCTGTCAGTCAGGACAAAGCCTCTTATATATATAGAGATGATGGAGATCGAAATAAACACGCACCATCCACAATCATGGGAATCACAGTGTGCATAATTTGATTACCACTAATATTTAAATAATCAGTAGCCTTATTCTATGTGAATCTCTATTTTAATAATATTTTCTATTTAATACATCAAATAAAAAGCATATGGTTTAAAATCTCAACAATAGGTTTCCGTTAGAGTTACACGGCAATTTCGCTATTTAAGCCCCTTAGGGGTTACATTTTTGAAATTCCTTTCTAAGTGGTTACCTACATCGCGTTTAAAGTCTAAATTCCGAACTTCAAGTTTCTATCATTAGTAGTTTTTACTCTGCGTTGATTCTGTCAGTCAGGACAAAGCCTATTATATATATAGAGATTTAAAAAACAAAACAAGAATGAAAGTATAATAATATTGATAACAATAATATAATATAGCTATCCATACAATGTCGCCATCCCTAACCATCCCACAATACTTATGGCTGTATTCCTTTTCCAATTATTATGTACTTCATCCATGAAATTTATGAACAAAAGGTTACTTAAACCTATTCATTCAATAGTTAATTGTTTGGAAAAATTATCGAAAGACCTTCCAGCTTGGAATCATTCAGTCATAAAAATTAGACCATTATTAACCAAGTTGCAGCTTTTTTTTAATTTCTTCTGTTTTTTCCCTTTATATAAACAAAGTATATTATTAATAAATCGAGTATAGCCGGAGAGACATTTGTGATTTTCCGTTGGATTCTTTTATAACCCAAAGAGCTGAATAAGTGAAAAAAAAAAAAAAAACTCCTAAGAACGTTACAAAAAACCGCACATTTTTTTTTTTTTAATTCATAGATGAAATAAAACAATGCAACAGCAATATATTCATTCAACTGTAAATTAGAACGAAGCACGTGGCAAAATTAAACAGAGAATATCTAAATTGATAATTGAACTCTTGTTCCGAGCATTATTAAATACCATCAAGAGATGAGAGCATTTTCTCTAAGATTCCATTCAAATGAATCAGAAATTAAAATTCATTTAAGGAGTGTCAACTAGAATAAAGAGTCAAAATGTCAATATTTATATTCATACCATAATACTTAAAGAGCTTTTTTTTAATCGAATTATGTATAATATTCCAGAGATATTAAGCAGAAATGTATAAATACATTTTTATATAATTATACATCTTCTGAACTTCTAATGGTTATATACATTAGTTTATCACATAAGAGGTGTATTGCTCAGCTGACAATGTCCAGAAAATTCCAAATAAAACTCTCACCTAAGGGTGACTGTCACATAACTAATTAAAGGATACACTATATATAAAAGATACATATAATATTTGAATGCCCAATATATAGCTCATTAAGAAATTCTTTTCTTTCAGCAATAAATATGCAACCACTATATCAAAAATTAAATCCAACCAATTTAAGGGAAGTCAAAACACTCTTTTCCTATATAACAATGATAATAGGGTATAACAATGATAATAGGGTATATCTAGCCAACTAAAATCGATTAAATAGGTTTCATGCTAGGTTAACTAGGTAAAGTAGATGTTCATTTTATTATATATATTTTTCTAATCTATTTGAATTATATAATGTATATATTTACTTTTATATTTAAAATTAATTATACTTACTATGTGGTAGTAATAGTTGTATTTATTTAAAAAAAATTGAATTAAAACTTTGATAAAATAAGTTTTTCTGCGTATTTCCTGGGCTAAAAGCCGTATTGCAACACATTATTTTTTAAATAATGAGTTATATGTATAATTAATTTTTTTTTTATTTCATTAAATCTCGCCTATTAGATCGTTCCTTTTTACAAACTTTCAAATAGTAAATCACAGTTTAAAAAAAGATTAGTTCTTAAAAATGAAAATGGAAGACGAAACAAATACCTATTGATATTAAAATTTCAGACAGAATTCCTTAAATTTGTTTAAATTACTGTACATATTGACTTTGACAAAATAGTGCGAGGGGCAGCGTAGGTAAATCTTTTTTTTTTTTTAGATTTATTTTTTTAAGCAATATTTCCTCATATCTTATTGTGTTTAATTTTTTTTTAGTAATTCTAATATATATTTTAACCATACTATTGTTCAAATAATTTTTTTTTTAATTTGTCAATAGATGAGAACATGTAAAAATATATCTTTTAATGTTATATAGTATGCTGTGACTTCATTCAAATAAACGATCCTTACGTAGGGTTACGTACGTTAGGACAAATAATAAAAAAAATAAAAAATGACAATTTTTTTCTAATATTCATTTTTTCAGACAAATATCAATCAAAGCCTATATATATATATATATATCAAAATTAATGGGGAAGAAAGTACATGCTGAGGAATACTATCGTATATTACACTACGTGACTCATTAATCACCCAAGTCATTAGTTACTAAACAAGTATCCGAACATTCCGAACCAAGTTAACTACAGCCTTAGAGTATTTAAAAATAATTAACCGAAGACTGGTTTCTAACGTAAACCCATTAGCACAAACACTGAGATACACAAAAAATCCACCACATTCCACGATGCCTTTTTAGGCAGAGGCGTCGAGACTAACACTAACAACAATAATTTAACTGCATTTTGAGCAGTTTTAATGTATGTTACAACTATATAATTGAGACTTAAAAAAAAAAAAATCTGTTGCGATGCGCGCAACACACAACTTTCACTTACCAACTTACTTAGATTAGAAATTGACGTGTTTTTTTAAATGCCATTCCTCAAAGTCAGACATTTTTCCACATTTATATGCTTATATTTGTATATTTCCCTAAGTTATACAGTACTAGCTACCAGTTTCACCCGTGGAATTTTCTTTTTTAAATCTATAAAATGAGACTTTTTCGACTCAAACGGTTGATTTCATTAAAAACCAATGTAAAGTGAGATCACAACGATTTTTATAACAATAAAGAATATACCCAGATACTGGCTGAAGTTATGCAATTTTAATATGGACAGGTGTCCGCACCTGGTATGAAACCACTGAGCGAAATTTAGAGAATATAGGACAAACGGTATGGATTTCTATAAAGAACAAACAAATTGAATTTCATCTTTATATATATAGATTTGTATTGCAAAACTTGAAAGTTCTTAGTACTTTAAGATTATCATTATTTCTTATTTCCTTTTTTAAGGGACCTAATTTCATCAACAGTCTAGTGTTATTTACTCTTTTTTTTGTAAATATATCGCGAAGGCGAATCGATAGAAGTTGCTTTTACGTATCGTAGTAAAGTTTTGTCTTTGTTTGTCTTTTTTTTGCTGTTTGTGTTTTTTATAGTTTTTTTATTGCTTGTCTTTTATGCGTTTCTGGAAACCAAGGACGATTACTGTTCCTCTAAAATCCCTTTAAATTGCATTCAGAAATCTCTTATGGAACTTAATATTGATTGTAATAGAAAATTAAAACAGTTTCCTTAGAGACATATCTACAAATTATCCAAGTTCTTCTGTTTCTCCTGATATATTTAACTAAGATAATACTTACAAAAAATGTGTTGTCTATGTTGGTAATATTATTAGTACCTGATGTCAGGGATTTAGTAATATTAAATGAAGATACAGAAACTATAAAAATTAGTAAGACAACATTGATGACATCCGGTTTAGAACTTGGTTTGGAAAACAAAAAAAGAGGAAATATATAGCTTAAAAGTTAAAATAATAAAGCGAAAACCGGGACGATTTATGTAATATTGGTGTTATGATAAATATAGGTTTTAATAAGATACTAAGGGGCTATGATAGCTAGAAAAAAAAATCTGGTGCGATTGGTGCAACACACACAATTTCACTTACCAACTTACTTTGATTAGATATCGACGTGTTTTGTTAAATGCCGTTTCTCAAATTCACACATATTTCCACATTAAATTTGTTTATTTTTGTTTGTATTTGCTCTTTAAAGTACACTAAATATTTGTATTATTAAATAAAAGTTTTTAGTTTTGATAATTCGTCAATGCAAGCATAATACACCAAGTCGTCTGATTTTATAATACTCTAATTGTTGAAAACGTCCAGTTACCATGAGACAAATAATTTCCATTAAATGAACACAACATCTTTAATTATAAACAATCATTTATCTATAAAGGCGTACTGCTCATGGATGGGTTCAACGTGTTTTTTATATTTTAAAAATATTTTTCTTTTCCTCTCCCGTATATATTTACTTGACTTATTTCATATTTCATATTTAGCCATTTCTTATGTTTTGGCGAAACGAGAGACAGATAATTTATCTCCATGGACAAAAACAATGGTACTTTACAGGAAAACAAAAAAGGCCCCTTCACCATTTAAGCCCCATCAGAACATTTTAATAATAATATAGCTTACCTGATATTAAAGGATACTTGATTCTCATTAATCATGAAGAGTTTTTGAGAAAATCGATAAAAACGTAAAAATGGGAAACAAAGTTATGAAATAAAGTACCCCCTCCGACTGATTAATTTTGATGAAATTTTTGCTGTCATTATGCGGGCATGTACATATAGGCGTGCGCAAGCGAGGGTGCTGCCTCTTTTTAGGAACTAGAGAAACGGGGATAGAAGCCGTGCGATTACCTGGGATTCATAGGGTTTTTTGGCGTTTTTAATTTATTTTTCCATAATTAAAACCCGATTGAGCAAAAAATCATTTGAAAAATGTCTATTAGGTATTGCTCGGTCCCTCAGTGTTCAATTAAAAAATCAAAAGACGTGTCATTCCATTTATTTTCAAAAAATAAAAAGCTTCTTAAAGAGTGTATTGTAAAATTAAGAATAGATAAGCCTGTTTCGAAACATATGACGATATGTAGTCTTTATTTTAAAGAAAGTGACTATATTTATCCAGGTAAATATTAGCATTTGACATTTTATTATTCCAAAATGTTAGTTTTATGCAAATAACATTTGAACCATAGTGTCATATTTGTTTTTCTTTTTTAATTTTCCCCATTTTTGTCTTACATCCGTTGTGCTTAATTGTTCCAAGTTTTCAATGCGAAGGCTGAAAGTTTTGACAAATAAACAAATAATATGACAAAGAATCTAAGCTGTCATAATAATGATTCTATGAATAGGTAATTAATGTTATTACTAACCTAAAAACGTAGATTAAAGGTACAATGATGTGTTTGCATTTACCAGAACTACCAGCTTTACACGTACAATGACAAGAAAATTGTTTATTATAATTAATAAATTTGATTTCCACTTTTATTTAATGGGGCAGTCCTTTATGATTGCTAGTTAGAAGGCACAAGGCTTGTAAAATAACTGTTTTTTTACTTCTAGATATTATTCCACATGTAATTATGTGGTTTGCATCAAGGATAGCCTGCCCTTCAATTAATGGTCTTTTAAAATTACCAATTATCTCTATCACATAAACTATGTCTATCCACGTTCTTTCCGACATTTTGCAAAACTACTAGCGCACCCTATAGTCGATTGCGCCCGCCTATACCAAATACCCAACTTCAGGTTTGTACGGTTAATAGTTTTTGAGCTAGTGAGTTCACACACACACACACACACACACACACACACACACACACACACACACACACACACAGAAATACACAATTTTGCGGGACTTGCTTGCCCCCTCCGTTTGAACAATTTTGATGAAATTTTTGCTTATTACATAAATAGGTAAGTGACAGTAAAAAAAACATGCATACACACACCACACATATATATATATATATATATATATAGAGGAAGTTTTAATGAAATGGAATGAGCCGTTGTGTGTATATGACAGGGGCATTTCCAACTTCATGAAAAGCTCTCACCTCCACTACTCACTCTTTACCGTCCTTTATATTAAATACATTTTCCAAGATTTATGGTTTTTTTTTTTTTCTTTAATTTACATACTACATTCACCAATCATTTCAAGACGAATATATATTTTTTCATCTCATAAATGATATTCTGAAAGGGTTTTTATATGAGATTCGTAGAATGTTGTTGCACGAACATGCGGAGTAATTTTCTCATATAGAATTTTTCTGAATTTCATACAGTAAGATGGTGAGTGTAAAGGGAGTTTTTTTTTTTCATTTATTATAAAGTGGGAAATGTATAAATCATTTTTTTTTTTGGGCTTTTATTATTTATTCGCACCTGTCTGCATAAAGCTGACAATCAGCGAATGTGGTGGCCGGATGAGAAAACAATGACATGTCAGGCATGGGAAAGAAAAGTACTCAGCAGCACCCCCTTTCAATCACTATTTAAGTAAGGAGATCTCTCATCCAATGCCTTTTTCATCTCCTCCTCGTATTTATTGGGATATCAGCTGTTGCCATGTCCATTATTAGCCGATTGTTATGTCCATGTAGGTTGGTGTGAAAACGTCTGTAGAGTGTTGCTGTGTACTGGTCAACTGTTGTATGGTGGAGGTCCAACAGAGTACAATAGTACAGAGGCAAGTATAAATAATATTAAATTAATAATAATAATTTAAACACTAACAATAATGTTGGTTTAAATCATTTAAAATACGTAAAATGATTATAAAAATTACCAAACAAATAATTAAAACTGAAATAAGGAATAAGGTAACAAAGTGTAGCTTGTACCTAGTGACTTAACAGTGACCCAAACGTTTGGATGTTACTCCTCCCCTTCTGATATTTCGTCTGAAATGTGCCAAATAATATTGGCAATGTTGTCAATGTTGTCTTACTAACTTTCATAGTTTTACTATCTTCACATAATATTACTGAATATCTGACATCAAGTACTAAAAATATTTCCAACAGGGATCACACATTATGTTAGTTAAATACAACATGTGGATGAGAATCGCTGGATTATTTTTGGTAACTATAAGAAGTTTTCAACAACTAGAGAATCATAAAATCAGACGACTTGGAATATTATGCTTGCATTGCCGAATCGTCACAACCAAAATTTTTTATTTAATAATACAAATATTTAGTGTACTTTAAAGATCAAACACAAACAAAAATAAGCAAATTAATGTGGAAATATGTGTGAATTTGAGAAACGGCATTTAACAAAACACGTCGATATCTAATGAAAGTAAGTTGGTAAGTGAAATATGTGTTTTACACCAATCGGACCAGATTTTTTTTTTCTAGCTATCATAGTCCCTTAGTATCTTATTAAAACCTATATTTATCATAACACCAATATTACATAAATCGTCACGGTTTTCGCTGTATTATTTTAACTTTTAAGCTGTCTATTTCCTCTTTTTTTGTTTTCCAGACCAAGTTCTGAACCGGATGTCATCAATGTTGTCTTACTAATTTTTATAGTTCCTGTATCTTCATTTAATATTACTAAATCCCTGACATCAAGTACTAATAATATTACCAACATAGACCACACATTTTTTGAAAGTATTATCTTAGTTAAATATATCAGGAGAAAAAAAAAGAGCTTGGATAATTTGTAGATATGTCTCTAAGTAAGGGTCTGGCCACACATGTCCGCACCGGATCCGCACCGTTGCAATAATACAGGTTATGTTCAGAATATTTATAATTTAACTTACATATTACCTTTAGTTATGCCTAAAGTGGCCTGTGTCTGACATGTGTGGCTTGAACTTTAGGCATAACCTAAGGTAATATGTAAGTTAAATTAAAAATATTCTGAACATAACCTGTATTATTGCTATGGTGCGGATCCGGTGCGGACATGTGTGGCCAGACCTTAAACTGTTTTAATATCCATTACAATCAATATTAATTTCTTTCTGATAAAATTACAAATCATTTATTTTTCAAATGTTGGTGTATTGTTGCCAGTTTTATTTAAAAAAAAAAGAAACACTGTTATAAGTTCTATACATTATCATAGATACAAATTTTAAAATATTCAAATCGAAAAGCTAGTGAGAATATGAAAGTCTGTTTGAAACAAATCTAAATAACAGATGAGGAAATATGATACATTTCGGAAAATGGAGAGGGAGGTAATTTATTTATGAGAATACAGGAATAGGGAATGCTTGTCTAGTTGTCAGTTGCACTTTGCTGGAAATTGGACCAGCATTTCAAGGAACGACCTACTAAAATATTACTACGAAAATAAAAGAGAGAGAGTGAGAGAGAGAGAGAGAGAGAGAGAGAGTGAGAGAGAGAGAGAGGGAGAGTGAGTGAGAGAGAGAGAGAGAGAGAGAGAGAGAGAGAGAGAGAGAGAGAGAGCGAGAGAGAAAGAGTGAGGGAGATACAAGCCCATAATAATAAAAATGGATTAAGTCGAAATAAAATAAAAATTAGTTCATTAGATTATTTGTTTGTTTAACGTAACTTTATGCCACTTAGGCTAATCGGACGATGCTACAGTTATATTTTGCCTATCGAGTTATAATTAGGATAGGGATCTTTAACTAGTACCTGACATCGTACAGGCTCGGGACCTCCATTTTACGTCCTATCCGAGGGAAGGCATGGCTGAGGATTTTTTACACCCCATTAAAAAATCCTAGGGCCACCGCTGGGCGCGAACCCGCGACCTTTAGTAATGTAGGTTGCCATGCTAACCACTACACCAAAGGTGACTCCAAGAGTTCATTAGTAATTTTACACTACTAATTACACAGTAATTACTTTTTTTTTTTTTTTTTGCTTCAAGAATCGCCTATGCAAATCATGTTAATGCTGATATTACAACCACTATCTAAGGGATCGTTTTTAAAAATGTCTTTAAAATTAAATTGGATTAATTTTATCCAAAGTAATGTGGGGTAAAATCACTAATAAACTATATTTTAGTTTAGAAATAAAGTTTAGTTCCATAAGAGATTTCTGAATGCAATTTAAAGTGATTTTAGAGGAACCTTAATCGTTCTTGGTTTCCAGAAACGCATAGAAGACAAACTTTGCTACGAGACGAAAATACAACTTCTATCGATTCGCCTTCGCGATATATTTACAATAAACAACTCACAGTAAAAAAACTAGTAAGCAGTAAAAAACACTAGATTGTTGATGAAATTAGGACATTCAAAAAGAAAATAAGCAATTATGATAATCTAAAAGTACTAATAATCTAAAAATCTAACTTTCAAGTTTTGCATTACAAATCTATATGAAATTCTGTTTGTTTGTTCTTTATAGAAATCCATACCGTTTGTCTAATATCCTCCAAATTTGGCTCAGTGGTTCCTTCATACCAGGTGCGAACACCTGTTCATATTAAAATTGCATAACTTCAGCCAATATCTGGGTATATTCTTTATTGTTATAAAAATCTCGCTTTACATTCGTTTTTAACGAAATCGACCGTTTGAGTCGAAAAAGTCCCATTTTATAAATATAAAAAATGAAATTCCCCAGGTAAAACCGGTATGTACAGCTAGTATAACTTAGGGAGATATACAAATATAAGCATAAAGATGTGTAAAGTTGAGGAATGGCGTTTACGTATTATCGAAACACGTCGATTTCTAATCCTTACTCAGATTAGAAGTGAAAGTTGTGTGTTGCGCGCATCGTACCCGATTTTTTAATTTATGACATGCGCATCGGTATTTTTCTTGTAGTTCTAATTCTTCTTCAAGCTCATACGTAAACCCTCCAGTTCCTATAACGTAGAAGAAAACCTTTTTTTTTTTATTTCCGAAACCTACGTTAATATCAGGAAAAATGATATTTATTATTTTTTATTTGTAAATCTTAAATTACCGCACCTTATAGCGTTTAGCTAGGCAGTAAGATACTATAAATTAAAACTGACACATTAGGAAGTAAAGAGAAAGAAAATTAATTTTTTCACTCAAGAGCTTCATTAAAAGTTCCCAGTTTCCACAAAGACCCCAAGAAGGGCTTAAGCTCTTAGTGTGGCATTATTGGATTTTTCAGTCTTATAACGAGTTCCCAGGAACTCGTTGATTAATATTGTGGTATGAAGCAAAAAAAATCTGGTGCGTGCTCGCAACACACAACTTTCACTTACCAACTTACTTAGATTAGAAATTAATGCGTTTTGTTTATTGCCACTTCTCAAATGAACGGAACGGCTTTAATTATGAACAATGGTCTGTCATTAAAGGCGTACTCCGCATGCGTGGGCTCAACGAGTTTTATGAGTTGACTGAATATTTTTCTTCTCTTTATGTTTTCTTTATTTTTATCATATCTCATATTTAACCATTTCTTATTTTTAGGCGTAACGAGAGACAGTTAATTTCTCCATGTAAACAAAAACAAAGGTACTTTATAAGAAAGAAACAAACAAACAAAAAAGGCCCCCACACAAAAAAAAAGCCCCCTCAGAACATTTTAATAATGATAAAGCTTACCTGATATTAAAGAAAACCTAATTTCCATTAAACATGACGAATTTGATAAAAATCGTTAAAGCCGTTTTTGAGATAATCGAAAAAAAGGTAAAAATTGGAAAAAAGTCATGAAATAAAGTGCCCCCTCAGTTGGACCAATTTCGATGAAATGTTGGCTTTTACATATTTGGTATATACATACATCAAATACCCAGTTTTTTCAAAATCGTTAACGACGTTTTTGAGTAAATAAAAAAAACACGTGAAAATGATACAAAATTTATTAAGTAAAGTCCTCCCTCCGGGTGATCAATGTTGATGAAATTTTTACCGTCACATTGCGGGCACATACATACACCAAATACCAAGTTTGATCAAAATCGTTCGAGCCGTTTTTGAGAAAATCGAAAAAAACGTAAAAAGTTATTAAATAAAGTCCCCCTTTGCGCAATTTTGATGAAATTTTTGCTGTCACATCGCGGGCATATACCTACACTAAATACCCAATGTCAGGTTCCCACGGTTTATAGTTTTTGAGCTAGTCTGTTCACACACACACACACACACACACCGACCATTTCGCGGGACTTGGTTATTTCGACTCAGGGGGTCCCAAAACGTGTATTTTCGTTGAAAACTGGAAGTCGAAATTTTTCACGATCGCAATACTTCCACTTACTATATATTTCATATATAGGTAAGTGAAAGTAAAAACGGATGATTATTTCTGTTATATTGGTGGAACCGTTAAAATCATGTATTCTAATACTACTACGTACTAACGTAGTCACATGATGGGATGATCCAGACCTTTCTGAATTGTTCTATTTGAGACTAAATATAAGAAGCTATGGACTAGGGAGGTTTAGTCTTGCCTGGAACATCATAAAGCATAACGTTACTTTTGAATCACTGTCACTGGTAGTTATTTTTTTGTAACCTTGTTACTATTTTAATCTTTTATTGTTTGTGTAGATTATTAGATTTTTCTATTCGCTAAAACTGGCGCATTATATCGGTACCTTGGCCTCCTCAACAAGTTTTCTCCATTTCTCTCTATTCATCGTCACCGTTCTCCATCTCCACGAACACTCATCCGACGAAGGTGTTACATAAGGTAATTTATTTCTCTTAAGGTGTTACATACATACATATATAAAAGTTCATACCAATAGTAATATATACCAGCAGTAATATTTTTTTATTATTATTATCATTATTTTTTTATTTTTAAAATGTTCTTCCTTTTCCTCATTTTCTCCTTCCCTTGATTGCTCTTTTAAATTAAAAAAAAATGTAGTACTATTACATCCATACGGCGATTGCTGAACATAAAAAAAAAATTATCAACAATAGCATTACAGTAAACCCTCATTATTACGAACTCGGATATAACGAACACCTCGATATAGCGAACCAAAATGCTATCCCCCTAAAATTACCATTGTATTTCTGCTGAACCCCTCGTTATAGCGAAATCCCTCGGTTAGTGCGAACTACGAACTAAATTTGATGCCTGAGAATTATTATATTCTGTTATAACGAACTGCAAGAATTATTATTATTTTTTTTTATTTTTTTTTACTGTATTATGTAGAATGAGCGCGGGAAGACGAAGTAGCACCAGTTTCTAGAATTGAGGTGTTTTTTTACTCTTAACTAATCCGATTTCCTTTTGCTCCCTCTCTTTGATTCCATTGATTTTTTTCTCAAAACTAGCTCAGTTCCGTTTGGAGTTCTTTATTATTCGAATCAGCGTTCTGTAGTCGTTTATACTGTTTTTTATTACTTTTTTTTAATACACAATGAGTTCGTGTGTCACAAACGTAAATCCTTATTAATCGAGGAAAAATAAAAAATTCTCCTGGATATTAAATCGGGAATTCTAAGTAAGAAAACCATATACAGAAAAATATGGAATTCACAAATCAACATTGTCAACTATTATAAAAAACAAAGATAAAATAGATTCAACCACAGCCCAAGGATTAACTTCAGCATTAAATAAACGACTGCGCTCTACGGCTCATGAATATTTGGAAAAAAATTGATAAATTGTTTTAAACAAATGAGATCTCAAATACCAATCTCAGACCCTCTTATTAACCATTCTGTATTATTCGAATAATAAGTTAATGCTAAAGAACTCTCAAGTGAACTTGGTAGGTAAATTAATGAATCTCATTGTTTATTTAATATGTAGTTTAGCTAAAAATAAATTACATAAATGCGTTTTAATGTAACTAGTTCTTATGAATGAATTTCATTCTAAATATGATAAAATTAGTGCGGGCATTGGCTAAAAAAAGATAAAAAAAAAGAATCCTCGGTTATAACAAACCTCCATATAGCGAACTCTGAATATCAAACCCCCTACCAGTTCGCTATATCGAGGGTTTACTGTAGATTCATGATAAAATATATCAATTACCATGCAACAACAACAAAAAAAAAAAACCCATTCAATACGCATATAAAATCAGAAATAAATACTATTAAAATTTAGCTAACAATTCCATAAATAAAAAGCATAACACATAAAATAAATAATAATAGATGTCTCCTCAACAGTCTTCAGTCTAGCTACTATCATATATGTGGTGATGTATTATTCCCAGGGATTTCAGGCTATATTTTCTGCCAACCTCGCTACGTCCTTTATGTCGACACAAGATCCTCCATGAAGCTCCTTGTTGAACATGGCATAGTTCCGCGGGCTCCGAACCAAAGGTCTCTCACGTAGAACTTCTCTCTCGCCGAAGCTCATAAAAAAAAAGGTATGCACTTTTCATATATTTTCTTCTTTTCCTCCTCGAGGTCATTAGTTTAATATCCAGCAGTGGGGTCCAGAATATCGGTATATCCCGTGGGTCCATCCTTATCGACACAATATACTTCTTCGAAGCAGGCGAAGTCTTTTTCTCTCCAGGAGCTTCATCAATCCATGCTTGACTCCGAGGTGGTGGCGGGTTATCGAGAGCAAGTTGTTAGTGCATTATTTAAAAAAGGAAAGAGAATTGTGTTTACAAGATATGTAACTAAAGATAAAAGCACTAACAAACAAGCAAAGAAAAATAAAACAATTCTCCCAAGCAACTAAATAAAGAAATAAATCTAGGACCTGGTGGAGACAGGTGGTGCCGACAGATGGCTCTCAACCTCTTGCAGCTGATGTTATCTCATAGCAATCCACTTTCTCAAACATTGCTACCGCTAACCTCCTGCCCTCAGATGGCGTCCATCTATTTTTCTCTCGTCCTCGTTTCCGAGGAAACAACCACTTCTTGAAGGAAAGAAATATCTCCTTCAATTTCAAGAACTATTGAAAAGATCTGGGTTGATTGCTAAACAAAATATCGATATTTTCGGAAATAAACGATATCTAAATCAAGTAATAAAAATCTGGTGAAATGCGCACAACACACAACTTTCACTTACCAACCTAATTGGAATAGAAACCGACGCACACTGGGAAAATTTTGTCATTTAGCGGACAACAATCTATAACTCCTGACCGAATGACTTGAGAACTTCTTATAGAGAAGATTTAGAAACCATTAAATGATAAATGACCGAACATTATGATCAGATCAGAAGTAAAATGTGGATGTATCGGGAACTAAAGAAAATAAAATAGAGATTAAAGAAAAAATAATGTTGTAGAACCAAGCAATAAACCACCCCAATTGCCGTGAAACTCTTTACAAGTCACCAACCCCTGATGATGATCCACACGGTTGGTTCGAAACTTAGGGTAGTTTAATTAAAAATAAACATTCAACTGAAACTGTTGACTATTTATCATCCCAGATCAAACAGTACTTATTCTTTGATATAAACCATTTAACGTGCTAGAAGCTACACCCGGAAATTTCGAAGCTTAAGGCATGTGTTGGTCCACCTGCTCGGGCACGCTCTCGGGTAATGGAGCACAAAGTATGGTAATTGCTTCAACATGTTTAAATTATCCCCACACTTAACCAGATAAAGATCAAAAAGGAAAATAAATGGTAATAAAGAAGAAGAAGAAAAAAAAAAAGCATTTATAGTTAACATGAATGTAAAATCAACTCCAAAGAAAAAACATAAATACACTATTATCTTTTCCATATTTTTTTCCATTTATTTTTAACTAGCATTCCCCTTCGTGGCTTTGCCCGCGAGGCTTTATCATTATCTTGGTATTGATTAAATATAATATGCTAACTGATGTTAAGGGGATTTAGTAGAGTCTGAGCTTCCGGTAGGTGGAATGTTGGAGGGGGAAGCTGCCGGCTCAGTAGAAGAGAGGGAGGCGCAATGGAGAGAGTTCACAAAAACCGCAGAACCAAAAAATTGCTTACTCGTCGTGAACGCTTCATTTTTACTTTCACTTACCTATATATGAAATATATAGTAAGTGGAAGTATTGCGATCGTGAAAAATTTCGACTTCCGGTTTTCAACGGAAATACACGTTTTGGGACCCCCTGAGTCGAAATAACCAAGTCCCGCGAAATGGTCTGTGTGTGTGTGTGTGTGTGTGTGTGTGTGTGTGTGTGTGTGTGTGTATGTGAACAGACTAGCTCAAAAACTATAAACCGTGGGAACCTGAAATTAGGTATTTAGTGTAGGTATATGCCCGCGATGTGACAGCGAAAATTTCATCACAATTGCTCAAAGGGAGGGGGTACTTTATTTAATAACTTTTTAAGTTTTTTTCGATTTTCTCAAAAACGGCTCTAACGATTTTGAATAAACTGAGTATTTGATCTATTTATATGCCCGAGATATGACTGTAAAAATTTCATCAAAATTGATTAACCGGAGGGGGGACTTGACTTAATAAATTTTGTATCATTTTCACGTGTTTTTTTTTATTTACTCAAAAACGGCTTTAACGATTTTGATCAAACTGGGTATATGATGTATGTATATACCCGAGATACGACTGTAAAAATTTCATCAAAATTGATCAACCGGGGGTGGGACTTTACTTAATAAATTTTGTATCATTTTCACGGTTTTTTTTTATTTACTCAAAAACGGCTTTAACGATTAACAAAAATAAGATATGAATGTAGAAAAATGTGTGACTTTGGGAAATGATATTTAGCAAAACACGTCAATTTCTAATCTAAGTAAGTTGGTAAGTGAAAGTTGTGTGTTGCGCGCTCGCACCAGATTTTTCGATTTAAAAACATGGTTTTCGACGCCCCGAAGGGGTTTTGAGTTAAACTCGTCGTATCAAGATCTTTAAAATGAGTCCAAATTAGATATTTTTTTTTTGAAGTGCAAAAATAGGTGTCCGTTAGAGCTAAACGACAATTTCGCCATTTAAACCCCATAGGGGTTACATTTTTGAAATTACCTTAGTGGTTACCTACATCGCGTCTAAAATCTAATCTATCATTAGTAGTTTTTGCTCTCCGTTGATTTTGTCAGTCAGGACAAAGCCTCTTATATACATATAATGAGATGATAGAGATCGAAATAAACACGCACCATCTTCAATCATGGGAATCACAGTGTGCATAATTTGATTACCACTAATATTTAAATAATCAGTAGCCATATTCTATGTGAATGTCAATTTTAATAATATTGTCTATTTAATACATCAAATAAAAAACATATGGTTTAAAATCTCAAAAATAGGTGTCCGTTAGAGTTAAACGACAATTCGCCATATAAACCCCTTAGGGGTTACATTTTTGAAATTACCTTAGTGGTTACCTACATCGCGTCTAAAATCTAATCTATCATTAGTAGTTTTTGCTCTCCGTTGATTTTGTCAGTCAGGACAAAGCCTCTTATATACATATAATGAGATGATAGAGATCGAAATAAACACGCACCATCCCCAATCATAGGAATCACAGTGTGCACAATTTCATTACCACTAATATTTAAATAATCAGTAGCCATATTTTATGTGAATGTCTATTTTAATAATATTGTAATGTTAAATCGATATTCAAATAAAAACATATGGTTTAAAATCTCAAAAATAGATTTCCGTTAGAGTTAAACGACCATTTCGCCATTTAAGCCCCTTAGGGGTTACATTTTTGAAATTCCTTTCTTAGTGGTTATCTACATCGCGTTTAAAATCTAAATTCCGAACTTCAAGTTTCTATCATTAGTAGTTTTTGCTCTGCGTTGATTCTGTCAGTCAGGATAAAGCCTCTAATATATATATATATAGAGATTTACTGCATCTCTTATCTCATTGCAGTTTGAAAATTTCACATACTGCTCTTTACTAAACAACGGTTAATTAACACGCAAACGCATGAATTATACATGAGATAAATTGCATGGCATCACTCCAAGCAGTCTCACAAGATGAGAAAAAATCTTCAGCATATAAAAAAGAAAATTCATATAACTAAATGATTAAACTTAATCGACAAATTTTTACCAACTCGTCCTTTCCTTAGACTGGTTCAAGGTAAAATATTATTTAAATGTTCAATATACTAAAAAAAATATAGAGTAACATGAAACATAAAAATCTGGTGCGTGCGCGCAACACACAACTTTCACTTACCAACTTACTTAGATTAGAAATTGACATGTCTTGCTAAAATTCACACATTTTTCTACATTCATATCTTATTTTTGTTAATCGTTAAAGCCGTTTTTGCGTAAATAAAAAAAACCCGTGAAAATTATACAAATTTTTACTAAGTAAAGTCCCCCCTCCCGTACATCAATTTTGATGAAATTTTTACAGTCATATCTCGGGCATATAAATACATCAAATACCAAGTTTGATCAAAATCGTTAAAACCGTTTCTGAGTAAATAAAAAAAATCGTGAAAATGATTCAAAATTTAATAAGTAAAGTCCCCCCTCCGGTTGATCAATTGTGATGAAATGTGGGTTATCACATCTTTGGCATATAAATACATAAAATCCGAGGTTTGATCAAAATCGTTAAAACCGTTTCTGAGTAAATAAAAAAAATCGTGAAAATGATTCAAAATTTATTAAGTAAAGTCCCCCCTCCGGTTGATCAATTGTGATGAAATTTTTACAGTCATATCTCGGGCATATAAATAGATCAAATACTCAGTTTAATCAAAATCGTTAGAGCCGTTTTTGAGAAAATCGAAAAAAACTTAAAAAGTTATTAAATAAAGTACCCCCTCCCTTTGAGCAAATTTGATAAAATTTGTGCTGTCACATCGCGGGCATATACCTACACTAAATACCAAATTTCAGGTTCGCACGGTTTATAGTTTTTGAATTAGTCTGTTCACACACACACACACAGACCATTTCGCGGGACTTGGTTATTTTGACTCAGGGGACCTCAAAACGTGTATTTCCGTTGAAAACCGGAAGTCGAAATTTTTCACGATCGCAATACTTCCACTTACTATATATTTCATATATAGGTAAGTGAAAGTAAAAATATAGAGTAACATGAAACATAAAAACAATCAAACAAGCATATGATTGAAAAGGGTTCTAGACTATTTATGGAACAGTTGGAACAAACTGTTCTAGAACATGTTAGTGACTGTTCGAGTATCGTCTACGTTTGTTCTAATTCAGAATAAACATAAGGAGCAACGGACTAGAGAGTCTTGTTCACAAGCTGGATTAATATGGTCATCTTTGTGTTATTGTATCTTTACAATTTAATCATTTTTGTAACATTGTTAATTATTTGTGTTTTTATATTTGTCTGGCATTGTGAATTAATATTTTTGTTTTTTATACGTTTATTGTTACACATAAGTGTAACAATATGTATATACAAATTTATTTATTTACGTAGAGAAACACAAAGAGAAAAAATGCTTACTTTACTTTTTGAGAAGAAATGCTGTCATATTGTCTAAACACCCACTACATTTTTTACAGGTCTATTTGTTAAATTTTTATTACATTGATAGTATTATTACAATTCAATAAGTCGATAATTAAAAACACGTAGTTGTATTGTACGTGATGATATTTGGAGCACTGCATCTATGATTCGGTCTCTTAATTGCTCTCTTGAGTTGATTGACACCGAATAAACTTCCTGTTTCAAGAAGAAATCCCCATACGAAGAAATCCATGGGTATCATATCAGGTGATCTGGGTGGCCAAGGTACTACTCCCCCACGTCCAATCCATCGTTGTGGATAATTTATATCCAGCCAAGCTCGAGCAGCTCTGCTATAATGAGCTGGACATCCATCGAGGTGGAACCGCATTTCAATCCGATGTTGTAAGGGAATGTCATCTAAATAATTAGAAAAGTCGTTCACCAAAAAATGTGTAAATGTGATTCCATTCAATCTTTCAGGTAAAAAATATGGTCCCACCAGTAATCCGTTCCAAATTCCAAGCCAAACCTTAAATTCATGCTGAAACCTATTTTTTCTAATAGCTCTTGGATTTTCAAGAGCCCATACATGATAATTTCTTTGATTAACAATTCCTCCTCTTGTAAAGGTAGCTTCATCGGTCCATATAATTTTTTATGGAAATAAATTATCATCGCGAATTTTTTAAAAAAACCAGTCAAAAATTCAATCTCTTGACATAATCTTGAGGTAATAAATTCTGAAATTTTTGAAGACGGTATGGCTAGCGATTATCACCTTTCAAAGTTCGCCATATTGCTTGCCGCGATATTCCTAATTGTTATCGAAGTGGCGTTGGATACAATTTCTTCTCCGATAATCTGCTCTTATTGCTGCCTGGAATTGGTCGCCTTCATTACGTATTAAGAATGACCCAGTCTCTCGTAGTCTATTAAAAGTTAACAAAAAGACTTGTCGATTAGGCACTCTTCTATTTGGAAATCGGCGCGCATACTCCCGCACCGCTTCTAAAGCATTACCGTTACAGAAACCATACACAAAAATCATATCAGCGTATTCAACTTTAGCATATGTACGCGGCGTTGTGGCTGATGCTATTCACACAAAAAATTCTTAGTAACTGACTCAAGACTGATTTAGGAATTATATTCCTAGAAGGAAGCCAAAATGTAAACAAATAAAAGAATGTAAAGGATAACATTGAGTGTTTACATATCTCACTGCCTAGCTTGACGAACTTTGAAAGGTGATAATCGCTACCTATTAAATTTTTGTTTTGTTTCTTATTTTTGCGATTTTCTCCAAAACTAAGCAAAAACGAGCAAACCTCTAAAGGACTTTTTGTCTTAGATTTTCGATCCCCTATAAGTTCCAGAAGTTTTGCCATTTAAATTCGGGCCACCTTGTATAAGACCTATAATACTTATTTTTTATTTTTTTTTGGATAATCAGAGATGAAGGTTAAATTGCATTCTCAATTTTACTGTGTACCAACAAACAGCAGCTTTGGAAAATAGTCTTTGATATCCACAAAACTAAAGGAGAGAACTCGTGATGAATACAAAACCTTATAAATACCTGCGAATAGACTGCAACTATTCTTTACATTTCTTACTTGCCGTTGGAAAGATGATACAGCTTTTACTCGTTATCTACAAAAATAAACTAGGGAAAATACTCCACCATCGGAGCAGTTAGTATCGCTGCTACTAAACGTAAATACAAAGTAGCCCTCTACCTAGGTTAATACGACCATCCCCTCAATAAAAGAACGGTAAATTGTGACTTACGCGAACGGAACTATTAACCCTGAAATGAATACTGGGGTAATCGGTTACCCCAGACAATATTAATTTCGCCAAAAACTTGTAGTTAATAAATTGGTAGTGCTAGGGGGGCTACGTATTCTTCCAAGAGGTTATAAGCTTACAAATTAACAAACAGACAGTCTCATTTTTCCAGTTTGAAGGCATGAAAAAGATACTTTGGGGTAATCAAATATGAACATGTATGATTGTAAAATAAATTTAGTATATTATTTGAAGAGTCCACGGAAGAAAGGGGGAGAGTCAATTTTTTCCGAATTTTAGTTATATACATATAATTGTTCGTCTAGATGAGTAGAATATGTTGGTGAAAAGAAATGATCAGTAAAAATGACAGTAGGCTGGTTACAAGCGATGGAAAGAACCACGTACTCGGAAGAAAGGGGGAATGTCCACGCGGAAAAACCTAGAATGGGGGAGAGTCATGTTACAAGTTATATGGGTTGAGTATTAATATCACCATTTCATCAATAAAACAGGGAAGAAAGGGGGAGCGTCCATGACTATCCCCGTTTCTGTTATGTTTAAATTGTTTTTTTTTTTACTAAAACATCTTTTTTTAGAGCGTGATATGTCTGTTTAGGGCAAATTTGTTATTTTGACACGCAAAACAAAACTTTGAAAATACCATTAACAAAAAGATTGAATGTAACTTTTAATAACAATTTTTCATGATCGTGGACTATTTCATTGTCGCTCATCTTTATCTTTATCTTTATCTTTATATATATATATATATATATATATATATATATATATATATATATATATATATCGTGTCCCGATGTTTTTCCGAGGTAAAATCAGAAACTACTCAACCGATTTTGATGAAATTTGTCACATTGTGTGTAATTTTGTCCAACTTAAAAGAAATGGTAGTTTTTATCTCGATTGATGGCCTCAATATTTCTTTTTTTGCAAATTAAATGCTAATTATACAATTGAGTATCATTATTTGTAATTTCTATAAATTTCCAACAGATGACGGTGTGAATTGATTTATTGACAGAACACTTCCTTCACGATCTTTTGATATTTATGGAGGGTAAGCATCCAGTAGCCAAATCTATTACTTCCTGTCCTTCGTGACCTCTTCCTACATGACCGGCCACACTTTCCTCTACTTTATTTATCCACAGTATACGTGGTCTTTCCCTCTTTCTCCTTCCATTCCAATATAATTCTTGGTATTCGACTAGAGCCCATTCTTTTCACTTGGCCTTATAATTTTAGTCTTCTTTTTCTATTACTTCCAGTATATTTCCTTTAGCATTCATTATACTCTCATCTGGTGGCGCTGATGTCAAAAACCATCCCGGCACTTTCAGGTACTCTTGAGGAATTCGAAAGGGCTGCAGCAGCGCGGGGCCTTAAAATTAACGAGCGCAAGTCGGCATACATGCTTTCCTCTACCGCTAAAAAAGAGCAGCAAACGAAAGAACTCAGATTGGGAGAGCATGCCTTTCCGGTATGTCACGACTTCAAGTATCTAGGATCCATACTGACACAGGACAATGGCATGCTCACAGAAATCAAAGCGAGGATAGCAGCTGGAAACAGGCAATATTATGCAGCCCAAAAGGCACTGCGGTTCAAGATACTGTCTAGAAGGGCCCGAGAGTTAATTTACAAAACTATGATAAGGCCAATCGTTACGTATGGCAGCGAAACATGGGTGTTATCCCGAGAAAATGAAAGGATGCTTGCTATATGGGAAAGGAAAATCCTCCGGAAGATCTACGGCCCAGTATACCAGAATGGACAATGGAGGATAAGGACGAATGCAGAACTTAAACAGCTCTACAACTCTCCAGACCTGGTAGCAGTAATCAAAAGTGGGCGCATCAGATGGTTAGGACACGTCGAGAGAATGCCTCAAGAGCGTTTGCCTCGAAACCTAATGTATGGTCGACCAGGTGGAGCTAGAAGAAGAGGCAGACCACGACTGAGATGGCTGGACGACGTGGAGGACGACCTGCGGCGGCTTGGGGTGAGGCGATGGAGGAATATCGCCCAGGACCGTAGCGCCGAGGAAAAAAAAAAATAAAAAAAAATAAAATACTCTCATCTAGCTGTTTTTATTTGTTCTATCCTTGAAATCCTGACTGACCTCCACCAAAAATCCATTTCTACCGTCAAAAGTCTTTTTTCCTTTGCTCTTTGTCAAGAGTCCACGTCTCAGAGCCATAAAGCATTATACTCAGGAACAGAGCACTACATATTACTTTTTTGATTATGTTATGATTAATCATACATGTTTATGTAATTGAATAATATATAAACATGTATTCATTACTTCCATTTACTAGTATGAGTAGGATGGGTGAGCCTTAACACCATATGTAGCCTTAACACTATATGTTTTTGAGTCAAATAATACTATGGGTTATTTAGAAGAAAAAAATAGTTTAAATTCAATCTAAAAAAGAAATAAGACAAACGAGCTTAGAAGGCTACAGAAAAAGAAAAAAGAAATCTCTAACGCTGGCAGCTGATTTACCTTTAACGTTTCATTATTGATCGCCTTAGCCTCCTCCGACCCTGAAGATGTTACAGGTGCAAGGAGAAGACAATGTAAGGAGTTCATTGCCACGCTGTCACCTGCCTCCGATCCTCAAGTAATTGCAGCATATGTGGGGCCATGTGCTAGGGGCTATGCCCCACTGGCCTTGTGGACTTCCAAGGGCACACCCGGCCTCCTTAACGGCGGTCTAACAGGATATCCGGAGCTCAACAGCCTCTGCCTCCGGCTGCCATCATCGGGAATTCCTTAACCCTCCACTTGTGACACCAGTCATTTATAGTTTACCTGTGACCATAAATCAATAAAAAATTACTGTATTTTTAAGAATAGCAATTACAGGGGTCTGGTGACCCAGGAATATAAATAAAAATAAGACAATAATAATAAAAAAAACATTGGTTTATTGGGCTTTATTGGGTTCTTAGAAACTGACAGGCAGAGCACTCGAAGATAAGGTGAGTCAATCGTGCAACCCTCCTGTCTTTGCACACACACTACAGATGACCTGGGTATCCAGCTTGTAAACTGTACCGTTCAAGTATAGTCGAATCTCACTGGAGGACGTCAGTCTAAGCTGGATAAGAGCTCTCTTCTTTTCTATAACCATATCGGAGCGGAGGTACTCCTCACCAAGACCAACGGAACTCAGCCGCCGGAATAGAGGGTTGTACTCAGAGTTCAAGGCTCTCTCGATATCTACCGAGAGAAGGTGATTCTTCCAGGTGAGAGTGGACTACCAAAACACTTTCGTCATTCCCAATGTGCTCAGGATATGGTGGAACGGCGAAAACCAGGCATCTTTCAGGGTCTCTGGGTGGAAGTTAGTTTTCATGATAATCATCTCGTAGAAAGGGCTAATTTTGGGAGTTATTAAAAATTACTTTCTAGCTCATTCTTATGTTTTTTCGAGTTGAGTCTACAGAAGTATTATAGACTTCAATATCTTGATCACAAAGAACATTCCAACTCTCGGCAGGCTTTGGATTATAGCCTAGCCTTAATTTCCTCTTCAATTTCCTTTTTTTTTTCTAGTTATTTTAGATCTTTAATATCTAAAAATCTTCCATGGCTTTAAACATTTCCTCTTATACTTTAAAACGGCACCGTTTCTGCAGCTAACCATATATTTTGTTTTCTCCGTATTTATTTCTAGCCCTACTTTTTTACCGGCTTTCACAATGTTTTTTATTTAGTCTATCGTTTTCATATCATCGCCAAGAAAAATCAAATCATCACTATAACGGACTACGGATATATTTCCAACCGGATTCAAACCCTTTCCCACCACCCTGATGGCATGTTTTAGTGCTGAATTAAATAAAACAGGAGATAGCGAATCACCTTGTTTTAAACCGTAGCGAACCTCAAATAATGGGTCTTTTTGACTTTAACCAGACCAGTTGCTTATTTCTAAGGGGATCACCGGTAGTGTAGTGGTTAGCATGGCAACCTACAATACTAAAGGTCGCGGGTTCGCGCCTCACGGTGGCCCTTGGATTATTTAAAGTGAGTAAAAAATCCCTGGCTATGCCGTCCCTCGGATGGAGGTACCGAGCCTGTACGATGCCAGGTACTCGTTGAAGATCCCTATCCTAAGGTATAGGTATAGGCAAAATTTAGGACTCCCACTGTAGCATCATCCGATTAGCCTTAGTAGCATAAAGAGACGTTGATTAAAGACGACAGATGATTAAAGGAATGTATTTAAAAATATTAAAATGTAAACAAAAATGATAGTTTAATATACTTCATATGCAACTCCTCAAACTGCATTTAAATGCTGGAGACCATCTTTGGTGAAAAGCAAGCTTCATAAAGTATCATCCTCTTCTGCATTTCCGTGTTTTATGCAATATTCCCAACCTAGAAATGTCTTAAATGCCTCTTCTTCCGATTTAAGAAGACGACTCAGTTGTACCAGATTCATTATTAACAAAAACAACTTCAACGTTTCTTAAAACGTAAGAGGTATTAGGTAGGTAACCTACTTCATATATATTTTTTTTTCTTAATGTAGACATATGTTATTAAATAACGATATGACGTATGTTATTAAATAACGTTGAATAAATCCCTAATAATATCGAAAATTAACTGGATTGGGTAAAGTAAAAAAGACCCAAAATAATTACCGACTCTAACGTTATTGAAAGTTTCGGTCATGCACATCCTAACTAGATTTAATAACTTTTTCGGTAATCCTAGTTCTGTCAGAATGTTCTAATGCTTATTGTGGTCTTTAAAATGAAATTATGTAAATTAAAATTTACAATTATTTATATTTTATTTTTTTATTTTTTTTTTTGTTACACGAAACAGCCACTTTAAGGACCACGCGGTATCACTGAAGAATCTTCCTTCTTCCTCCTTCTCAGTTCCCAGCGCAGCTTCATCATTCTCGACTGCTCCTCTCTTCTCTCCTTTGACCACCCAATACCCTTTACTCTCTTCTTAAATCTAACTTCCGTTGTTAGATTTATAACATTGTTAATTATTTTCTTGAAAATATCCATGTCATGACTTGAAAAGTTTCCAATTCTTCTTTAATTTGCCTAGGATATCCCCCTAAATATTTGTACCTTAAAATTTTACTGAAAGTTTCTTTACATTTTTTTTTCACTCATTCTCTCCATGTGCCCAAAGAACCTTAACCTCCTAATTCTCATATCAGTTTTTAAATCATTAATTTGCCTGTAAATTTCCTCATTAGACCTCCTCCTTAATTCTTCTGATGTTTTCTTTGGTCCACAAATCTTCCTCAAAATTTTCCTCTCTATTTTTTTCAACTTATCTAAACTGGGAAAGCAAGCCGTTTCTACTCCATAAAGAATCACAGGTTTTACCATAGTATTAGAATGCCTTAATTTTGCCTTTATCGAAAAAAATTTCTTATTGTAAATTTTTCCCACTTGAAAGCACAAATCCTCTAATTTTTTAATTTTCCCCTTGAATTTTCCGATCCATTGCAGCATAAAACTCCACCCAAATACTTGAATTTCTTAACAACAGAAATCTTCCTATTAAATTCCTATTTTTATTTTTATTTAATAAAAGCTATTTTTTTTTTCTAAGCCAAATCATTTAATCTGAAAATCGGCATTGGGAATTCAAAACCAACAGCTCTTGAAGTTCCCAAAGCTCCCGACCCCGGCGCAGATTAAAGTTAGTCCACTTGATATTCAGGACACACCCTCCCTCGTAAAGAGATGTCATGCCCAGGAGTCTTCCTTCAAAAAGAAGATATCCTGGATTTATCATCATCTGCTCTATAACTCCTGAATTCATGGTTCCAACTCCTCGCGTTTATGTAGTGTTAGTGTGTGAGTTTGTGCGGTTAATGTTATACTCGTCAGGTAGGTGGAACTTCAGGGGGAAGTTGGCGTAACTTATATCCCTATATAACGAGGAATGCTTCGTATATCATGAGCCATATACGATGAATTTACCAGCAACCACTGCTGGTATGCTCCTCTGCTTGAATACTAGCCATAAAATAATTTTGAAATGTCAAAAATACTTTCTATATTTTTTAAAACTTCAAATCAATAATTTCTTATTTGGATAATCTTACATATACCACATAGTCTGCAATAGCAGGCATTCCTGATCTTGCCAATTTACACATCAAAGTGATATATTTTGTTATGTCTCTGAGGTCATGTAGCATTATCCATCAACAACATTCTAAGTACATTCAAACACCTCTATGTTTTGAATAATATATATGTTCAGGCAAGTTAGGTTTTAATAATAAAAACTTTTCTCTTCCCTGATGATGAAAGTATGGCCGGGGGCTTAATACTCCTAGTTTTGTTGATTAATGTAATAAAAACGTATAAATAATAAAAGAATAGCATAAAATGTATTTTACATAAAGTTTACCTTTGAAGTTAATAAAAATATTAGCATAATTAATAAGATGAACAAAATAACATAAATGAGAGGAAATAAATAAAGAAAATTCTATGATATTATAGAGCTTAAACAATAATTTATTAAATACAAATAAATTATTAAATAAGAATGAAACTTAAATGATTGAATGAAAATGAAATGCAATTATAAACTATTATAGACAAAAATATGCTTTAATCGAATGGCCACTGATGAACTATAGAGTAAAGTAATAAACATAGATAGATATAATAACTGAATTCAGCAATTTGATTTAATGTTAAACGGTAAAGTTCAATATTAGAGAATGTTATTTAAATTTGAAGATTTAACACAATGTAATATTCATACATTACTTAAAAAAAATAATAATGGAATTATTTTACTTTAAATGTCCATCCAGCTGGGAACTTAATCTTCCTCTTCGCTCCGTCTTCTAAAATAATGTCTGCAAATTTGCACAATATACAACTGAACACCCTGGGTGTACGAGAATGTCATAAGATGTTTTTAATGAATGTTTAAGCGTGAGGAGTAAGGGTCTGGCCACACATGTCCGCACCGGATCCGCACCGCAGCACTAATATAAGTTATGTTCAGAATATTTTTAATTTAACATACATATTACCACTAGTTATGCCTAAAGGTCAGGCCACACATGTCAGACACAGGCCACTTTAGGCATAACTAAAGGTAATATGTAAGTTAAATTAAAAATATTCTGAACATAACCTACATATATTAGTGCTGCGGTGCGGATCCGGTGCGGACATGTGTGGCCTGACCT
Organism: Aelia acuminata; assembly: GCA_911387785.2. Taxonomy (NCBI): domain Eukaryota; kingdom Metazoa; phylum Arthropoda; class Insecta; order Hemiptera; family Pentatomidae; genus Aelia; species Aelia acuminata. The sequence continues at coordinate 13,886,680 of OU426984.1, forward strand.
TAATGCGTACTCGGCTGGCGAGAGTCAACAGCTGACTTACTTGAAGCGTCTTTTGTTTGTCTCAGAGCGTCTTCGACCAATCAAAAACGCCCACGCACACAGCACTAAATGAATGTTTATTGGCTACTTGATGTCGATTGATATAAAATTCAATTTTAATAAACTTGATGAATTAATTAATTATACTAGTTTGTTACAAAAGTCCTTGTGCATATCAAGTTGTTTACATTGAGGTCTCTAATTTAATCCTTATTTAATCTCTGACGAATACAATTCTTATGTCAATGTTTACATTAACTAATCCTCTAATTATCCATGTACGCCAACTGTCCCTGCCTTTCATTCAGTTTATGGAATTTCTTGACTAGAAATGTCCGAAGAAAAATTTGTCATCCGCGGCCTTCTTAGGCATTATTGGAAAAAAGGTTTTAGTGCAAAGGCCTCAGCCGAGGAAATTTGTGCAGTGGAAGGGGAAAGTGTGGTGCATTGAAACACGGCCGCATTTTGGTTTATTTATTTTAGTTTATTTTGGTTGTTTAATTCTGGGAATACAAGCCTTGAAGATGAACCTAGATCAGGTCGTCCTAGATCACTTCGAGCTGGTTCCAGAGGGCAGGGCTATCAACGCTGAGCTATACTGTAAACAGCTCGATAGGGTATATGAAGTTTTAAAAGTGAAATACCCCGCTTTGATTAATAGGAAGCAAGCGTTATTTCAGCAAGACAACGCCCCTGCTCATCGCTCACGGTTAGTTAAAGAAACATTTTCAGAAATGAACGGGATTAGCGTCTTGCCCCACCCTCCTTACAGCCCAGACGTCGCACCGTCTGACTATGGACTTTTCAGGTCAATGGCGCATTTCTTGAAAGGTCGGCGCTTCGAAAACTTCGATGATGTCAAATCTGGATGCGAGGAGTTCTTTGCCTCGAAAACTGCAGAGTGGTATCAACATCAAATACAACTTTTGGCTGAAAGATGGGTTAAAGTAGTTGAAAATGATGGCCTGTATTTTGAAGAATAAATTTGATTTGTAAATTTTTTACTCACATTTGAATAAAATTAATTTTGTGAACAAGGACTTTTGTAACAACCTAGTACATTAGGATGAATTACATATTAACAAAAATATATTAATTACTAAATTTACAACTTATTAATTATTGAATTTAGAATTAATTTAAAAATGCTGAACTAAAAATTAAACTAAAGAATTATATAAAGTGACAAATGGGTTCCCTGAACATCAGATCATTGCAGTTTGGTCAAAAGGGGTTAAGTAATCGAATGTGAAGCTTAAACAACGATTTACCAAGCTATCGAAAATCGTTAGAAATGCTTTATGATTCTATTTCTTTATTTAATAAATTAAACTGTATTCTTTCAACAGAGACTGTAATAAATTATGAATAACGAATAAATTATAGTCAATTATGAATTTTAAGAAGACAAGACAAAAAACGTTTTTTATGACTTACGGTCCCCGGGGATCCGATGCCTTACATTCCCTTCTTAAAAGCCGATTTTCACATGAAAATGTCCGAAAGGCCGAACACTTCAAATATTCAATTTAGTCGATTTTTAATGATATTTAGTGCAAAAAATGTTGCTAACAGCTGAAATTTTGTTGTTTTTTAGAATTGGACTCCGAGGCCCAATTTTCGACAAAGAATGGCGTAAATCCGGTAACGGCCTGTCCTGCGCCTATTATGTCTAGTTCCAATCCTTACCAAGAGATAATGCCCTTGAGACGCTCATTTAATTCCCTTGTAATCAAAAGATAACGCTTTCGTCAAAGTATTCCCATCGGACCCCGACGCCCGATATCGTCTGCGGCTCATGCTAGAAGTCGGACCCCGGGGTCGCACCTAACGTGTTAAGCCCTTTTGTCCAAACACGAATGATATAGTTATGTATACCAAATCTATGTATTTTATATACTTTTATGATTGTTAATAAGAGAGAGAAATACTTCATTGATAAGTAATGCTTCCCTACTTTATAGAGTTGAGAGTAACAGAGCATACTAATCAATCCATGTGGACATAAAATTGTTTTTTTGTTTGCTTTTAATCAACCGTCTTCTTTTCCAGTTCGAACATTCTAGAATTGTGTCGACCATTCTCGAAAGATCCAGAACAGAATTTTAAAACAGTTTGTAACTGTTCCAACGAAAAAGTCTAGAGCTATTTTCAATGTAACAGACTAAATCATATGATTTTATTTCACGTTAGACTATCATTGTTAACTTTAAGCTTAACAAATTTTACCTGTTCAACTCATATAATTTTATTCAAATCTCTTTGTTCATTGTAGGGTATGAATGAGAGAATAATATTGTCTCGCAACGTCGCCATAATAAGTAACAGTCAAAAAAAAAAAGAAAAACAAATACATACAAACTTTAATTATAAATAAAATAATTAATGTATATGATGCGATGATATTAAATGAGTACCTATTCAACGGACGTATTCTAATGACAATTTAATATTATTGATGCGATTCGTGTCCGCTAACATTGAGGGATGAGCGAAGACTGAGGGTTTTTGAAAATAAGACCTTGCCTAGAATATTTGGACCGAAGAAGGACGAATCAACCGGAGACTTTAGATGATTACACAACGCCGAACTGAGTTAACTGTATTCGGTAAATATAATAGAGGTAATTGCAGCGCGGTGAATAAAATGGGCATGTAAAATTGCTAAACTCAGCTTGAGCGAATGCCTACAACCTTAATAAGCACAGAGCCGACTAGGAAACATCCGAGTGTTTGGCCTTTGCGTGAAGGCAGATCTGTCGAAGTTGGTGGATGGTGTGCAGCGAGCGTGTGGTGTCGGCATCGAACCTTCGGGTTCCTTAAGCCTTCATTATTATTTAATTTAATATTAAATTTATTAGGTAATTATATTTGATTACCAGCTTAATTAAATATTGTAGAAACCTTTAAAAATATCAAATAAATAAATAATAAAATAAGGAAAATAAAATAGCTAATTGAGAAATTTTAAATAATAATGAAAATGGCCGGTCATTAATATTTTATATGAAGTTGATTTAGCAGTCCATTAGGACCATCTTTTAGGAGTCTCCCTTTTGCTCTCTCTCTCTTTAACTTTTCTCTTTTCTTGTTGAAAGAACGTTTTTAAAGCTTTCTAAAGTTAAGGATTCTTTTTATTAGTCATTAAAATTAATCCTATATGTCCTTTGAACTTTTCGAAGAAGAGATAATATTAATATTTAAAAAAAAAATTATAATAAGTTCTGTCATATTTCAAAAATATTACAAGATTCTCGCTTTCTCTCTCTCTCTCTCTCTCTCTCTCTCTCTCTATATATATATATATATATATATATATATATATATATATATATATTAATATGAAATATAAGGGATGGGGCGCTAGAGCCGGCAACCCCGACTATCGAGCGAGGCCGTTCACCTTGAACAATCCGTCAACTCTGTCTCATTCTTTTCCACTGTCCGACATATCCTAGACTTGTCATCTCTAAAACTTTCTATCTTCGCTATCCTTGCATTTCGTTATTATATAAAACTTTAAAATTATTTACTATAAAAACATTTGAATTTAAAACAAATACTTCAACTTTTCATCTTTATATAGTGTAAAAAAAATGGGTAATACTGCATGCTAAACGGGGTAAAATGGCGCAGAAAAAATTTTCTATCTCAATCTGTTGAGGAGATAAAATATTTTTTTTTTTTTTTTTTGTATCTATTTTTAAAATCTTACCTATTTCTGAAAAATGGCAGTTTTCTCTACTTTGCATTAACGTAGAAACAAAAACGATGATATTTTCTTAATCAGCATTAAATTTTCTAAAAGATGAAAGAAGTCTAGTTATTAGTTAAATAATACTTTTATTCAATCTAGTAGTTTTTTCTAATAAGTACAAGAAGCAATCAATTATTTATTTTCTAGCGTGTTACGCATAAGAAAAACTTCTTTTAGACACAACAGGTGAAGTGCAACTGTATCATGGGTTAGACCACTAAAAAGTTAACTTAATTCCGCATTTTTTAGGAAATTTGACGGCTTCTAGGGTGCTTCAGTGGGGAGTGAGATATTTTCAAAAACTATTAAAAATTAAAGTTTTAATAAATGTTTTGTGTTATGCGCGTTAAATGGCTCACTGACAGTGGTTTTAAAATAAAAAGACCTATTTCATATTTTAGAAAATTTAATACTGATAAAGAAAATATCATCGTTTTTGTTTCTACGCTAAACCAAAGAAAAAAAACTGCCATTTTTTTCAGAAAAAAGTAAGATTTTAAAAATAAAAACAAAAAATCTATCTCCTAAACAGATTGAGATAGGAAACTCTTTTCTGCGCCATTCTGGCCCGTTTAGCATGCATTATTACCCAATTTTTTGTTTTACGCTATTTATGGGACACCCTGTATATAAAAATCTCGTGTCCCAATGTTTTTCTCGAGTAAAATCAGAAACTACTCAACCAATTAGATAAAATTTGGCTCATTGTGTTAAGTTTTGTCCAACTTAAAAGATATGGCAGTTTTTATCTCGATTATTGGCCTCAATATTTCTTTTTTTCCAAATTAAATGCTTATTATATTACAATTGAGTGTTATTATTTGTAAGTTCTATAAATTTCCAACAGATGGCGGTGTAAGTTGATTTATTGACACCACACTTCATTTTCTTTCGATATTTAGCGAGAGTAAGCATCCACTAGCCAAATATATGTATTTCTTCTAGCTTGGACTAGGAAAATCCGTGTTTTTCCCATGAAAAATTATGTCTTGCCTTTTCAGGTGTGGGGAAAAGATTGTATGGAATATTTTTTTTTTTCACAAAATCATTGTGAACTTATTAGCACTAGAATAATAAGAAATTATTAATTCTAATAATAAGAAAAATGTAAATCATTATTATAAAAAGTAATAAATTAACCTCATCTATCTCATTGATAAAATTAAATTTTTATGTTTTGATAAGTAGTACCGTAAGAACATGCAGCTCCGTGCTCGCTTTTCATAACCTGTTTCAGTTAGAACCTACTGATACGATATCCCATATCACCATGTGTTATACTCTGAATTTTAATTATAAAATATGTATTATGCCAAAAGATTAACTTGGTACATTTTTGCTAACTGTATATTGTGATTTTGATTACTTTACATGTGTGGTATTTATATCTAATCTTGCTTCTACTGAAATAATCCAGTAAGTGCTGAAAGAGTAGATAATTATTAATTATTAAAGTCAAATATGAGATGTAAATCAACAGAACCCCTAAATTTCTTTCGCATTTTTTGATGACACAAAGGATTTGTTTGTTGAAGTTATTCTATTTCTTTCGTTTTCTTTCTTTTTGCATGCATTTGCATTTTTTCAGAGAAGTGAAATGATGTATTTAAACTAAAATTTAGAATTTAGATAGGTCGACTCTGGGGACTGACGGTCTAATATGAGATGTAAAAAATAAAAACTTTAACCCTTCTAAATTCTTTACCAAACAATTTCAAATTTGGCGTAAGGTTCTATTTTAAATCCAGTTGGTTTTTATATTACCTCAAACGTTTTTTTTTTCTCTTTTTCATAGAATTTCGATTTGACTGTATCTAAAAGTATACGGTATAAATAATTCAGGCATTATAGCTGCTTTTATTTTATAAATTTATTTGATACAGGCATCGTTTCGACATTATTATCTCGAATTCATCAGTGCTTGTCCTAATTGCCCTGATGACGTACCTACCCTCACACTTAGAAGACTAATCGACCGACGACTCCTCGAGGCAGGTAGGTCTCGAGGTCAAGACCAGACTCAGGTGTTGCGGCAGGTGGAAGCCTGGCCTTGCTGTCATGCGGGCACCTGCCGCTCCTCACTTAGAGGTGAACGTCTCACAATTAACTACAATATTTACTTATAAACATCTTTCATAGCATGTTAGTAATACTGCAACGTGAAGGAAAAAAATATGATTGAAAAGAGTCCTAGACTTGTTGGAACAAACTGTTCTAGTACGTGTTCGTGAATAATCTACGCCTGTCTGGAACCTTCTATAATGTTCTAATTCGGACTAAATATAAGGAGCGATGGACTGGAAAGTTAGTCTTGCTCTGATGGTTACTAGAGTTGTTACTTTGTCGTTACAAGTTGATACTTTCGGTATTTTTCACATTGAGGCTTCCAGTTACTTTTTATCATCAAATGGTTACTTTAAACAGTTAATCATTACTTTTTTTAAAAATTGTTTTGTGAATGAAATTTAAAAGAATTTAGATGGCCTACGGTTTTTATTTTTTACATCTCATATTTGATTATAATAAGTATTAATGTTCCACTCATTTAGAACTTATGGATTATTTCATGGAGATCAAATATAAATAACACACATGTAAAAGGAACTAATAAAGAATATAATTGAAATAGGGTTTAGTACAATCACAAACACAATACACAGTTAGCAAAAATGTACCAAATTAATTTCTTGCCTTAATACATACAAAATTAAATTTAGAATATAACACATGATGATTGGATATAAGAAATTCTAACAGAAACAGGTAATGAAAAGCGAGCACGGAGCTGCATATTCTTACAGTATTACTTATCAAAACATAAAAATTTATTTTCTATTATGTGTATTTTTTTCAGGAAAATTTTATACATCCAACACATTTCCATTCTAATTGTCATCTTTATTTTTCTTACATTTGTACAACGTTTCGGACTTGTTTGTCTATTTTCTAGTACATTTTTTTTTCTATTTCTATAATTGCTGTTGAGTTGATTTGATTATATAAATTTAATGTATGATGATGAATCATTATGTCCTCATGTGCACTGGTTTTTAAATTTTAACAAAGAAGGAGTAATTAGCATTTGAAATAAAAATATTCGTTTGCATAATTTTGACTGTGAGCCACTGTACTTCACAACCTCACACACCCTACCTGCGTCAAATGTGGTGCCCTGAACACGGTATCCCATATACTAGTGGACTGCGAACACTATCAGCCTACAAGGACAAAATTGGGAATGAACACATCATTGAAAGAAGCACTTAGGTGTACCTAACATAGTTTTTTGAAAAACTCATTTTCAATTTTTTTAAGCTTACCAGATTTTACAATAGAATTAAAAAAAAAAACCAATGCCCCCTTCTGGTAGAGGCAAATCAAACCAAATAAATAAAATAAATTCATTTTATTGCAAATAAAGTGCTAGGAAAATCCATGTTTTTGCCATGGACAATTACGTTTCCCCTCTTCACGTCTGCAGAAAAGATCAAATCTATTTGTTTTGGCAAAAGACAGGTTAACCAAAATCATTGTGCACCTATCAGCACTAGAACAAATAGAAATTATGAATTCTAATAATAAGAAAAATGTAAATCATTTATATAAAAAATTATAAATTAAACTTATCTATTTCATTGATAAAATTAAATTTTTATCCATTTTTCCTTTTTCTTCTTCTTTTTTCCTCTTCTTATTTCTTTGGATGTTCTATATTTTTTCTATTATGTGTATTTTTTCAGGAAAATTTTATTCATCCAACATATTTCCATTCTAATTGTCATCTTTATTTTTCTTACATTTGTACAACGTTTCGGACTTGTTTGTCTATTTTCTAGTACATATCTAAAAACATTTTTCATTCCATTAAAACACAGTATATAAACATTATATTACACTCTAAAACAATTTTACCACATACAGAACTTTTTATTTTTAAATTTAACTTTTAAAAACCTTCATTCAGTGTTAAAAATCATTCTAAAAATATTTTATAAATAATTAGCCGATATCACAAATAAGAGTTATAAAATGGACATACCTTAACTCCCTACTATATTAACACTTTGAAATGTCTCGTCATTATTTTTTAAAAACTACGAGTATCTCCTCACTATTCACCCGCTCATCGTTTTATTGTTTACCAGTCCCCACATAGTAGAAAGTTAAGGTATGTCCATTTTATAACTCTTATTTGTGATATTGGCTAATTATTTATAAAATATTTTTAGAATGATTTTTAACACTGAATGAAGGTTTTTAAAAGTTAAATTTAAAAATAAAAAGTTCTGTATGTGGTGGCTCACAGTCAAAATTATGCAAACGAATATTTTTATTTCAAATGCTAATTACTCCTTCTTTGTTAAAATTTAAAAACCAGTGCACATGAGGACATAATGATTCATCATCATACATTAAATTTATATAATCAAATCAACTCAACAGCAATTATAGAAATAGAAAAAAAAAATTTAATTAAAACTCGTAGGTATTGAAGGTCACAGTGAAAAAGATGCAATGTTTACTTCCGTTTAGAAAAAAGTGAAAGTAAGAAGTATTCTTAAATTATCGGCTAAATGAGTTTATTAACCTTTTAGTTCCTTTTCATTCTTTCATTGAAAACAAAAATAAACAATAAGAATACTAGTAATCAGTCTGGTTCGGGCATTTGCTTAGATTAGGTGAGCACACAATTATTCGTGAACGAGAAATAGCGATTAACAATTTTTAAATGGGCAAAATGCAACGAAAAATCGCCTCTACTATTAATAGGAGTCATTCCACCGTCCAAGATATTATTGAAAGTTTTAAAAGCGAAAATAGAACAATAAGAAAAGCCAGTGTTAGTGCAAAACATTTCTTTACTGGTAATGATGAACTTTGGATTTTGCGCCAAATAACAAATAATCCAAAATTAGGTGCTCAAAATTGACCACATTAGTTAAAAAAACATTTAAATAAAATGTTATTTGCTGAAACCATTCGAAGCGTACTAGTAATCAGTCTGGTTCGGGCATTTGCTTAGATTAGGTGAGCACACAATTATTCGTGAACGAATAATTGTGTGCGATGCATTCGAAGGGTCTTAGGAAAAAACCAATACAACGGTAGAGTTGCATGGCAAAAACCTTATAATAGTGACAAAAATAAAAAGCTTCGAATCAATTTTTCTAAGGATTGTTAAACAGAAGACGTTGACTTCTGGAAAAGTTTTCTGTATTCAGATGGGTCAAAATTTAATTTGTTTGGCTCTGATGGAAGAGGTTTAAGTCTGGAAAAAGTCGAATGAAGAGCGCATGAAAAAAATCTTCGCCTTTCCATCAAACTTGAAGGTGGTCATGCCATGGTTTGGGGGTGTATTGCTGCCTCAGGGGTAGGAAATCTTCATTTTATTGAAGGAACAACGGATAGACATTTATATTGTGACGTACTGAAAGAAAAATTTTAAAGCCAGTGCAACCGAGCTTGGAATAATAAATAATTTTGCTTTTTATAGTAATAACGATCCCAAGCATTCTTCTTATCTTGCAAGAGAATGGTGTTTATATAATTGCCTCAAAACTATAAAAACACCTCCCCAATCACGAGACATAAACGTCTTCCAGAATTCATGGAGTAAATTAGAAACAGCATTGAGGAAACATGAGATATCAAATAGAGAAGATCTCAAAATGGTGCTTCAAGAAAAATGGGACAAGATAAGCCCAACTTAAACAGAAAAGCTTCTCCAATCCAAGCCCAATTGTTTTAAAGAGGTTACAAAAAATAAAAGCTTATCTACAAAGTACTCAAATTCAAAATATTTTTGATTTTTTGAATGATTTTAATTTTGCATCATTTTCACTGTGACCTTAGAAGTGTATATTTTTTCATGAAGTTTTAGTTTAATTTTAGGATATTATCTCAAATAAACTTCTAAGTATGGTCAATTCTAGCCTAAACAAAAATTTTTGAAAATAAATATTGGCTTGGTATAAAATATTTTTTTTCAAAGTAAATTCCTTGCATCATTTTGACTGTGAGCCACTGTAGGTATGCATGGGAGAATTCGCAGTGACCTATTCTAAGCCGGCAGAAGATTATTTCCTCTCTCCTAAATTTTCTGTTGCTTGTTGTCCATTTTTTTAAATCTTACTTGTAGCAGTTTGGAGGGGTTCCTTTTCCAGGCTTTATTCCATCGTGTCATTAATTTTGATTTCACGTGCTTTACCCGGCATAAAAAAATTAAATGACATATGTTAACATAGGTTTAAAATAAATTAAAACATATGAAACCTACCAACATTATTAAGAAGCTTATTCCCTGTGTGTATAATAGATACAGAGATGAATTTTATTGATTTAATTTTGTTTTGTAATAAAGAAGAAAATGTCTTACTTTTTTTTACAAGATAAAGGCGCCTTACCTAAATTTAAAAAGTGTGATAATGGAAAAAATATGAAATTGAAATATACAAAAAAAGTGAGTTAGCTATGTGTGAAATTTCGGTACTTCTAAGGGTTTATTATCATATGCGTGGTTCGAATAATAGCGAAGAAAAGGTCTCCATTCATATTTAGTTCCTTTTTTGGTCATTGTCTTTGTATTATTTTTAAATAAAAATTTCATTAACCTGTACTCTTGTTTACCTTATCGTATGCCAATTATAGCGGTTACTTTTAAAGTAATAATTTGGTGATAAAAATTAACTGTTTAAATTAATCATTTGGTGATTAAAAATAACTGGCAGCTTTAGTCTAAAAAATTTCCTAATACTTTTTGCAACCTTCTTAATAATTTGAGTCGCAGCCACTCCTCATACTCGCACCCAATCCTTACACTCCAAAATATTTAATGCTTCTTAATGCAGTACTAGTAAAATGATTTAAATGCCACAAAGACTGAAATGCTCCATGTCGCCGATATAGCCAGATTCCTCCTCTATTCCTTACAATCCTCTAAGGCCTCTGAAAATAAGATGGCCTAGAGATCTAATAAATTAAAACAATATTCGACCGCTATCAATGGGTAATTTCTCTTCATGTTTGTTTCTGACATATACTTTTCTTATTAGTATCACATTTATTAGGTGTACCAGGTGAGTAAATATGAAACCGGAATTTTTCAAATAGAAAATAAGAGTTGATTGTGTAAAAATGATACTTTTTTATTCGAAGTACTGTCCTTCGCTATCTATGCATTTTTCCCATCATTCAGGCAATTTGTGGATTTCCCGCCAAAATAATGCTTCCTCTTCTGAGTCAAACCAATCACTTAACCAATTTCGTACATTCTCTTAAGAAGTGAAGCGCTGCTCAGCTAGTGCGTGTCCCATCGATGCAAATAGGTGGTAATCGGATGGGGCCAAATCTGGTGAATAAGCCGCATGCGGAAGAATTTACCAACCAAACACTTGGATCGTTTCCTTGGTCCGTTTAGCCGAATGTGATGGGGCATTGTCATGGAGAAAGATCACTTTGTGTGTCCTTTCTTGATATTTGGGACTTTTTGGCGCAAACCTTTATTCAAATTTATCATCTGTTGTAGGTAGCGTTCCGTAATAACAGTTTCCCCAGGTTTCAGCAGCTCATAGTAGGTAACACCCATCTGATCATACCAGACACAGAGCATGTTCTTCCTTCCCAAGCGATGCCGATGGTTCACCAGGAGTTACCCAGGATTTTTTACGCTTAGGATTCTCGAAGTAAATCCACTTTTCATCACCAGTCACAATTTGATGAAGAAATGACTTTTTTTCTGTACCTGGCGAGCAGCATTTGCCATGAGGTTTTTCGAGCTTCCTGCTGCCTGTCATTCAGTTGGTGAGGTACCCATTTTCCGACCTTCTGGATCTTTTCCATGCCTTTCAAACAAATGGAGACGGTGTCACATGGAATAATTGTCCAACAAACGCTACCGAATCAGCGTTTTCAAAGATTTATTTTGTGGTTTTCCTCGGTCTTTGTTTCTTTTATCGAAATCCATCTTTAAATTTTTTGAACCAATCGAAACATTGAGATTTGCCAAAGCATGCCCCGTAAGCTTCAACAAGCATCCTATGTGGTAATGCTCCAATTTTTTTCAGAAGGAAACGGAAAATAAATGCTGTCCGCAAATCTTGATTTGTTGGCCAAAAGTCGACATGTTCAAAGCCACTAAAAACACGGTTATAGAATGAAACTGATGCTGGTATCAATTGGATCTCTTCATTACATGTAGGCAAAAGCAGATAACACCACTGACGGATTAGTTAGAAGATAATATTGACTGCTAACTCCTATCATTGGCGAATTCCGGTTTCATATTTAAACACCTGGTATTTGTTGTAAATTATAATAAAAATTTTTTGTATTAGAATAAATCCTAACAATTCTCTCACAATGCGAATCTGATAAAATTTGGGAGTGGGGAACACAAATGACAACAGTTAATCCCAGGAGCTCACAAATTCCGCTGCTAACCGGAGACTGCTGATATACTGTTTCACCTGACCCGTGAATTCTGGACAATAAAAATCAAACCTTTGTATTCAACTCGATGGACCCTCCCCCCCCCCCCTTCCCAACTCGTCTTTGTTTGCTTTTTTCCGTATTCCTGGTCAATATTTTTTGTTCTCTTCGGGACATCCATTTTGTCGGTTCATTGTAGCAGATTTTATCAGTGGATAGTTTCTCTTCATGCTTATTTAAGACAATGTTTTTCGTTTGTCACATTTGCATTATTTATTATTTGTAACAACAGTTGTAAATTTCAACAAATATATTCTACTTGGTTGTAACTTTCAGCTTTATTAGGAACAGTTTGGTTTGCATAAGGTTTTTCTTTAAATGGTGGAATCTCTTCCAATAGGTTATCACGTATTTTATTCTCCCAACATTTTGGGATGTTAGCCCGTCTTTTGTGGTTATTTATTATTTATTTGTATGATTTCAGGCAATCCACAACCAGGGTGATGTTTGCCGACTAAATGTTATTTTTTTTTTATATATATTACTAATAACAGCTTAGTATTGTTCCTGATGATTTAAATATGGTAGAGTGAGAAAAAAAAAAAAGGAATATATAAAAATAATGATAAAGAAAATGAAAAGATAGAAAATAAGATTAAAAAAAAAAGTAAATCAATGCGTAATTAAATAAATCATTTATAAAGTGAAGTGTTTTTAGATCTGTTTGTATATTTGTATGTTTTTTAAGTAATTAAATATCTCTGAAATATGGTTGCTTTTGTCATTTAGCAGGGTCGCTAAATGGTATGGAAGATCCGTACCTAGCAACTGTCTGGAGTCAGTCAGTAAGTGTTTAACTGTCAAGGGTACGTTACACTGTATACAATTTGGTCTTGGTTTTCCAGTCAGCAAATTATGATGTGTGAGTAGTGTATGTCCAATTCGTAATCTTGTTAATATAATTTCTTCTCGTCTGTTGTTCCGAATTGATGATGTCCATGGTCGTATTGAATGTTTGATTTCTCGTAGTTTATTTTCCCTAGTCTTTGTCCAGTTTATTTGCCATCTGTCTGCTATTTTTACTTTCACTTACCTATATATGAAATATATAGTAAGTGGAAGTATTGCGATCGTGAAAAATTTCGACTTCCGGTTTTCAACGGAAATACACGTTTTGGGGTCCCCTGAGTCGAAATGACCAAGTCCCGCGAAATGATCTGTGTGTGTGTTTGTGTATGTGTGTGTGTGTGTGTGAACAGACTTTACTTAATAATTTTGTAACATTTTTACGTGTTTTTTTTATTTACTCTAAATCGGTCTTAAAGATTTTTATCAAACTGGGTATTTGATGTATGTAAATGCCAAATATGTGATAGCCAACATTTCATCAAAATTGATCAACCGGAGGGGAGACTTTTCTTAATAAATTTTGTATCATTTTCACGGGGTTTTTTATTTACTCAAAAACGGCTTTAACGATTAACAAAAATAAGATATGAATGTAGAAAAATGTGTGACTTTGGGAAATGATATTTAGCAAAACACGTCAATTTCTAATCTAAGTAAGTTGGTAAGTGAAAGTTGTGTGTTGCGCGCACGCACCAGATTTTTGATGCTATTATTGGGTATATGTCAGTATGGGGATTCTCAAGACAGTCAGACGGTGGAATTAATGATGCTTCCTTTGCCGCTTTATCGGCTTTACAGTTACCAGATATGCCATTGTGACCTGGGATCTACACGAAAAGAACGTTCCTTTTATTTGTTTTTAGCTTATAAAGCAGAGCAAATATAAGAACTATTATAGGGTGAGTGGAGTATACATTTTTTATTGATTCTAAGGAGCTTAGAGAGTCAGTAAAAAGAACTATGTTTTTGCTTTCTCTGTAGTAAGTCTCTCTCAACCCCAGGTATATTGCTGTCAATTCTGCGGTATATGAACTACTGGTAGATTCAGGAGGGAGACTAGTTTGAACAATGTTACCACTGACTATTGCAGCTGCTCCAACACCAGTGTCACTTTTAGATCCGTCGGTGAATATCACTGTATGGTCTACATATTTGTGTAGGAACTCATTGAAGTACTGGTGAGTGATTCTATTTTGCCTCGAATGGTAGAGAAATTTGTTATTGATGTTTATTGTGGGAATGTGCCAAGGTGGGATCGTTAAGTATGATAGTTTGTAAATAGGAGGGATAGCGTAATTTAGATCAGTTGTTATGAGTTTTATGCGAACGTTGAAAGGTTTTGGAAATCGTTTGTTTGTTGAATATTTGAGATAGAGAGGGTTTTCATCCGATAAACGCGAGCATTCTGATCCGGGTAATCTTTTGCGGTTATAAATTGTAAATTTTCAAAATTCCATCAAACATTCGTCTGTACATACTATCTTTACATATATAAAAATCTCGTGTCTTTATGTTTGTCAGAGGTTTGAGGAAACTATTCAACCTATTTTGATGAAATTTGTCTCATTGTGTGTAGTTTTGTCAAACTTAAAAGGTAAGATAGTTTTTATTTCGATTATTGGTCTCAATATTTCTTTTATAGCAAATTTAATGCAAAATTATTATACTGCAATTGAGTGTTATTATTTTTAAGTTCTATGAATTTCCAACAGATTACGGCGTAAATTGATTTGTTGACACAACACTTTATTTTCTTTCCATATTTAGGCTTTCATTCCGTCCAGTAGCCAAATCTATTTTTTCCGGCTTGGACGAGGAAAATCCGTGTTTTTTCCATGGAAATAAATCGTGTGGGGAAAACATCGAAACTATTTGTTTCAGCAAAAGACAGGTTAACCAAAATTATTGTTCACAAATTAGTATAGCTTCCTGATACGATATCTCGTGTCATCATGTGTTATATTCTGAATTTAATAATATGTATTATGGCAAAAGATTAATTATATACATTTTTGCTAACTATCTATTTTGATTGTACTGAACCCTGTTCCAATTATATTCTTATCAGTTCCTTTTACATGCGTCATTCATTACAGTGTAAATGAATATGGGCCTTCAATTCGATTTATTTATGACCATTATAAATGCTCTCTCTGTCTCTCTCTGTCTCTCTCTCTCTCTCTCTCTCTCTCTCTCTCTCTCTCTCTCTCACTCTCTCTTTAAGGTGTAATACTGAACTGAATTAGCTCCAACATGAAAGAGCTTCGCTATGGATGGAACGGTTCCATAATTAATTACAGCGGGAATAGCAGTAATTAATTAGCAAATAGGAAGCAATTAATTAAACTAATGCATTGCATTGAAACGGGTTACAAAGGAACGGCTAAATTCCTCCAGGCAATCGAAACCCTTTTTGAAGGTTTTCGCAGGAAATCATTGTCATCAATACGTTTGTATACAAAGATTGTAAAAACAAAAAAATTACATAAAAAATTCATCAGAGATTTTTTTTAAATAGTAAAAATTAAAAAAATTAAATACAAATATAAAGGAAATTCATATATCACACTGGGCCCAAAAAAAGTGTGGTACCTGAAATGGAGTGATTAGCATAGTAACCTACAACACTAAAGGTCACGAGTTCCTGTCCCGCGGGGACAGCCATAATGGCAGGTTAGCCTTAATGGCATAAAGAGACGTAAAAATAACAAACAACAAAAATTCTTATAATCAGTCATATTACTTATCACAAATGCAGGAGGCTTCTTTTTTTTAATTAGAACGTCGATTTTACGAACGTCAATTAACCGGAACGTGAATTGTCCGGAATGTTATTGGTAAATATTTTCCCTACATAACAAAGATACCTTTCTGCTTAGTTTGTTTAGAATAATTACAAAATTCACATAAATTTATATCACACAATACCCGCTCTAGGTCTTCTGATCTGTATACACCGGCCTGCCGAACGTCAGCTTTTAATAGATCTTCCATTATCAGGTCCTCAACGCTAAGGAATTCCAATCCGACTTTTATCGGTAATGTCAATACCTTTTCCAACTATACATCCCGCCTGTATCACCACTTTATTGCCATTCAGTGTACTTAAAAAAAAATAAAAATTAAATTGACACTTCCTATTATACAATATTTTAAACCACTGGAAGCTCTATTTTTACTTTCACTTACGTATATATGAAATATAGAGTAAGGAAAGTATTGCGATCGTGAAAAATTTCGACTTCCGGTTTTCAACGGAAATACACTTTTTGGGGTCCCCTGAGTACAAATAACCAAGTCCCACGAAATGGTCTGTGTGTGTGTGTGTGGCTTTCACGATTGTGATCAAACTGGGTATTTGATGTATGTATATGCCAAAGATGTGACAGCCAACATTTCATCAAAATTGGTCAAACAGATGGGCACTTTATTTCATAACTTTTTTTCCAATTTATAGCATTCTTTAAATTATCTCAAAAACGGCTTTAATGATTTTGATCAAATTCGCCATGTTTAATGAAAATAAGGTGTTCTTTAATATCAGGTAAGCTTTATCGTAATTAATTTTTTCTGAGGGGGCTTAAATGGGGAAAGGGTCTTTTTTATTTTCCTGTAAAGTACCCTTGTTTTTGTTTATATGGAAAAATTATCTGTCTCTCATTACACCTAAAAATAAGAAATGGTTAAATATGAAATATGAAAAAAATCAAGTAAACATATTGAGGAGAAAAAAAGAAAAATATTCCGTCAACTCATAAAACACGTAGAGCCCACGCATTCTAAGCCTTCAATGACTGACCATTGTTTATAATTAAAGCCGTTCTGTTCATTTAATGGAAATTATTTGTTTCATGGTAAATGAAGTTTTCAACAACTACATAGAGAATTATAAAATCAGACCACGTGGAGTATTGTACTTGCATTGCCGAATTACCACAAGTAAAAACTTTTATTTAATAATAAAAAAAATAGTGTTTTTTATAGAGCAAATAAAAACAAAAATAAGAAATGAATGTGGAAAAATGTGTCTTTGAGAAGTGGCAATTAACAAAACACATGAATTGCTAATTTAAGTAAGTTGGTAAGTGAAAGTTGTGTTTTGCGCGCACGCACCATTTTTTTTTATTATGACTTTTTTTTTTTTTTTTTAGGAAATATAAATACTTCTTATCTTACCAGTAAATAAGTGAGTAAATATGTATATATTATTAGATCTGTAATACTAGTCTCTTTTCACTTAATTGAATATCTTTAATTTGTATTTATACTATAGGTTCCCTAAGTATTTATAATTATTTGTTTCATTACTATTTGTTTATTAAAGCTTTACTCTTAGGCTCTAAAGCCCACTTTGTATATTATTTAATTTTGTCCTTATGGGACAAGTCCCAGAACAAATAAATAAATTATTAATTATTAATTACAACAAATAACCAAAATTATAGTGTCCAGAAGAAGTCCATTGACTTAAATCTTTTCAATTTTAAATATTCATGCAACGTACTCTCAGGGCGACACATCTATTTTCGTCTGAATCGATTGCTTCCAAGGTTAGTGGGGTAACTGAATCGTATATCAACTCCACTTTTATGGACAACTTATTTAAATTTTATATTGAATTTATGGTTTTAATAATAAGATATCGTGTTAGAATATTTTTATGGTTAACTAAATCCTTTTTGTTACTCAGTTATGGTAGATTATTGGAGCAATGTAGTCTGAACAAATGCTCTTAAAATTTAGCAAGTATCATGCGCTTTAGCAGCTTTACGAATATTCCAATTTCTTCCGAAATCTTCTATTTTTTCTTAACCATCATCAATGGTATGACCATCTTCCGTAGTTGAGGGACACAGTGCATCTCTTACCGTTCTTCGGAACTAATAATTTTGTCACCCATTCGTATCACAATTTCTTTTTATTTTTTTTACTTTTACTTACTTATATATAAAATATATAGTAAGGGAAAGTATTGCGATCGTGAAAAATTCCGACTTCTAGTTTTCAACGGAAATACACATTTTAGAGTCCCCTGAGTCCTAATAACCAAGTCCCGTGAAATGGTTTTTAGTGTGTGTGTGTGTGTTTGAACAGACTAGCTCAAAAACTATAAACCGTACGAACCTGAAATTGGGGATCTGGTGTACGTATATGCCCGCGATGTGACAGCAAAAATTTAATCAAAATTGGTCCAACGGAGGGTGGCACTTTATTTAATAACTATTGTCTCATTTTCACGTGGTTTTTTTATTTACTCAAAAACGGCTGTAACTATTTTGATCAAACAGAATATTTGATGTATGTATGTATATGCCCGCGATTTGATAGCCATAATTTCATATCCCGTATTATCACTAATGAATTTGGTCCCTTAAAAAAAGAAATAAGCAATTATGAATCGAAAAATACTGAGAACTTTTAAGTTTTGCAATACGAATACTCCATAACTTATGGAGCTATACAAATATAAGCATAAAAATGTGTGAAATTGAGGAATAGCGTTTATATATTATCGAAATACGTTAATTTCTATTCTAAGTAAGTTCGTATGTGAAAGATGTGTGTTGCACGAATCGCACCAGAGTTTTTTCAGATCAGTTGAGAAACGGTTGAGTGAATTGATGTAAAGTAAACAACCTTTTTTTTTTTTATTTCATATAACGTTGAAATTGAAATGTACGCTGTTACCGAAATTTTAATTGGTACTGTTCCAAGAAATATTTGCATTCTAAACGATCCGTTTACTTTAGCCAATGTTCGTTGTAAGTCACACGTGCGCTTTTTTTCGATATTTTATTTTATGGTGCTGACTTTTTTCGTTTGTTATATCCAATTGTTCGTCATGTACGGTGTCGTTATTGTTATTTATCACTTGAAAAATGAAAACAAATCTTGGAAATCATACATAACACTTAACTTTTACTCTCAGACGAGAATGGTGTCTACCAGTTTATTTCAAAAACCTCTCAAACGGACAAAGTACGATACCTGCGATTTGGTTTTGGAAAAATGATGGCCATGGTGGCCTCATAATTAAAAGAAAATACAGACCCTAAACAAATCAACGAACATACTGAACTCGCTTTTTTTCAGATCGTCAAAATAGAAAATCAGACCGAAAATAAATGTATACCGAAACACATATGGACGTAATCCTCACAAAATTATGGAATATATATTTATTATGAAATATTATATATTGTAGACAAATATATATATATATATATATATATATATATATATATATATATATATATATATGTTGCATTTCACAGTAGGGTGATGGGACCCTCATATCGAAATGAAAAGAAAAAAAAAATAATAATAATGTAATATACAAAATAAAGACAAGAAAAAAATATAAATTGATTTTATTCTTGATAAATAATTTTACTTGATAGCTCCGTAGTTGCATTGGAAAGAACTCTCGGAAATGGGTAGATTATCTTTCGACCTAGATTTACCTGCGACGCGCTCCACTGTTTGGAAAGCCAAAAAGAATCAGATTTTATTTCATCATGTTAACCAGCTACTTATTCAAATATTCATGCATAATTTTACTATATTTTATATAATAATCAGATTTCTAAAATACCCAAGTAATGTAAACATACAATCACCTGAATTTATTTTACATTATTTCGTTATTTCCTATTGTTACTATCTATAAATAATAATTACACGATAAAAAATTATCTTCTAGCACGAAAAAACTAATATCTTCTAACACCTATACTTGTCTTCGTTTTAGCCCCTGATGAACATCCTCAAGTTTGGATAGAAACGTTGGCATCCCAAATAAAAAGTTTTTCGACTAAACATCGTGTCAATTCCTTTCGTAAAGAAAACAGTTGACCATTACTCACCTATAAAGAAATATACAGTAAACCCTCATTATTACAAACTCGGATATAACGAACACCTCGTTATAGCGAACCAAAATACTATCCCCCCAAAATTCCCATTGTTTTACTGCTTAACCCCTCGCTATAGCGAAATACCTCGGTTATAGCGAACTACGAACTAAATTTGATGCCTATGAATTATTATATCCTGTTATAACGAACTGCTAGAATTTTTATTAATTTTTTTTAGTGTATTACGTAGAATGAGCGCGGGAAGAAGTAGCTTCAGTTTCTAGAATTGAGGTATTTTTTTTACTCTTAACTAATCCGATTTCCTTTTGCTCTCTCTCTCTGATTCCATTGACTTTTTTATCAAAACTAGCTCAGTTCTGTTTTGGCCTCGGTATTATTCGAATCAGAGTTCTGTAGTGGCTTATACTGTCTTTTTTATAATACACAATGAGTTCGTTGGTAAACGTGGGTCACAAACGTAAATCCTTATCAATCGAGGAAAAATTGAAAATTCTAAAATCAACATTGTCAACCAATATAAAAACAAAGATAAAATACCACATAATTCAACCGTAGCCCAAGGATTAACTTCAGCATCAAATAAACGACTGCGACTCAAGAATATTTGGAAAAAAAAATTATAAATAGCTTTAAACAAATGAGATCACAAATATCAATTACAGACCCTCTTATTAAAGCTAAGGCTAAAGAAATCTCAAGTGAACTTGGCAGGTAAATTAATGAATCTCATTGTTTAATTAATATGTAGTTTGTCGAATTTACTTCTAAATATGATCAAATTAGTGCGGCCTTTAGCTAAAAAAAAGATAAAAAAAAGGAACCCTCGGTTATAACGAATCTCGTTATAGCGAACTATAAATATCAAACCCCTTACCAGTTCGCTATATCGAGGGTTTACTGTATTAGTATATAAGAGACTAGCATTCCCTGTCGCGGCTTTGCCCGCGAGTCTTTAAAATCAATTCTGTGATCATTATCTTGGTATTGATTTAATATAATATGTTAAGGAGAAGGAATTGATGTTCAGGAGATTTAGTAGAATCGGAGCTTCCGGTAGGTGGAATGTTGGAGGGGGAAGCTGCCGGCTCGGCAGAAGAGAGGGAGACGCGCAATAGAGAGAGTTCATTAAATCCGCCGAAAGTAAAAATTGCTTACTCGTCGTGAACGCTTCATTTTTCGGCTTTAAAACATGGTTTTCGACGCCCCATAGGTGCTTTAGAGTTAAACTCGTCGTATCAAGATCTTTAAAATGAGTCCAAATTAGACATTTTTTCTCGAAGTGCAAAAATAGGTGTCCGTTAGAGTTAAACGACAATGTCTGCATTTAAACCCCTTAGGGGTCACATTTTTTAAATTCCTTTCTTAGTGGTTACCTACATCGCGATTAATATCTAAATTACTAAAGTTTCTATCATAAGTAGTTTTTGCTCTGCGTTGATTCTGTCAGTCAGGACAAAGCCTCTTATATATACGAGGAAGAGATCGAAATAAACACGCACCATCCCCAATCATGGGAATCACAGTGTGCATAATTTGATTAGCACTAATATTTAAATAATCAGTAGCCATATTTTATGTGAATGTCTATTTTAATAATATTGTAACGTTAATTCGATATTCAAATAAAAAACATATGGTTTAAAATCTCAAAAACAGATTTCCGTTAGAGTTAAACGACAATTTCGCCATTTAAGCCCCTTAGGGGTTACATTTTTGAAATTCCTTTCTTAGTGGTTACCTACATCGCGTTTAAAATCTAAATTCCGAACTTCAAGTTTCTATCATTAGTAGTTTTTGCTCTGCGTTGATTCTGTCAGTCAGGACAAAGCCTCTTATATATATAGAGATTATTATTTTAAATAAGAAAAACCTTTACCTATATGTAAAATTTTCAAACAATAATAAGTTAAATAAAAATTAACTTAGCTGTTAAATAGCGATTGGTAGTAATATTATGTTGAACAGCCTAATACCCCTATTAACGCTTCAGCTTGGCATGCCTCAACCTAGGACAACATAGACAACACCTAGTAAAGCCACCTATACATTGCCCTTTATTGAATATATTAGTGAGCCAACATCGTTAATATATCCATCATCGTTAGTATATCTTATGAAGGTCACTGAATATTATTAATCCATTCTTCTTGATATTTCATATTTGTCATTAAATATTTTAACGTGAAACCAAAAAATTTGGTTTAGAATAGTTCTAGACTTGTTGGAACCAACTAACAACAGTTGGAAAAAACTGTTTTAGTACGTGTTTGTGAAGAACCTTCTAGGCTGTTCTTCTTTACGACTTAATATAAGGAGCGATGGATTGGAGAGTTAGTTTTTAGTCTTTCTTCTGAAGCTCATGTGTGGTATTTAGTCCGGAACGAAGGTAGTATGAGATAGAACATTCTCATAACATCCAGAACATGTTCTCGAACAGTTTTATCACTGTTCCAACAAAAATTTTGAATTCTTTTCAATGTAACTAACAAAGTCATATGATTCATGTTTCACGTTATAGTATCGTTATCAACTTAAGACTGCTCTGGATGCATTACATTGTTTACTGTTAGCTAACAAATAATACATACATTCACTTTAAAATATAAAGTACTTTACATAAACCACACTAGGAAATGAAACTGCCCCCTATAGCCTTAAAGACTGAAGCGTATCGCAGCTGGAAATCTCAATTTAACTTTCCCCAGATACGAGTGACATTCATTACGTTTTCCATTCAGTGTTTTACGTCCCGGGACAACACGCATGAATTCCCATCATTCTCCCCCGATGGATTTTGTATGAAAAAGACCGAAGGGAAGATATTTTAAAACATCTGTGAGGGCTTTTTGAAAGCATTAGTGGAAAGGATATCAGAAAAAAAAATCAATGCATACAAAAAAAAAAAAAAAAAAAAATGCTATCGTGACTAATGTAAAGCCAGAAGGATGCATTTATAAAAACTTTAACCTCATGTCTCTGATATTATTTTTAAAAAAAATAATATCAGAGACATGAGCATAGATATTGCTTAAAATAAATTTTATTTTTTTCCTATTGAGCCTTACATTTTATATTATTGCACCAAACATATTATATAAATAAGAAGAATGGCTCTAAAATTATTGGATAAAAATGCGTTTTAATTTCATCCACGTTGACTATGAAATTTATGTAAAAAAAGTATCTAAATTGATATAACTTCTATTATTGGCAATAGTTGGTTCTGATTTTTTCCATACTGGTAGAGGGTGAAGGGTGCTAAAATACCATAATAGAATTCGATCGATCAAATGCGATCGATCGACGATATATCGATTTTAAGATTTAAACCCCTACATTTGAGCTTTCAATATATTTTCGGCCTCGAATTAGACTAAATCATAAAACATACTTATCGTTGAATTATACGACAATATTTTTACGGTTAAAATTCCTAAAAAATAGGGTATTTTTAATTTAATTTTTTGGATTTTCTCTTTATCAGACAATAATTATTTAAACTCCTTTCAAATAGAGCAAGTGCCTGAAAACTACATGTATATGAGCAGAAAGCTCAATAGATAATAATCCTGACTCATTTCATTCTCCATGTATAACCCTGTACTTTATAAACTATTTTATTTAAATTTAAGTGAAAGGATTCATTTAAAAATTAATTTGAAATACTTAGAGTGATGGTATTTTTATTTTTTTTTATTCTCACTGATAAAGAAAATCCTCTGCTCTTTAATGAAAAAAGAATTATTCCATTATCGTCATTTTGTCAGGAGTTACAGATTTTTGGCCGCTAAATCACAAAATTTTACCACTGATCGACGTTTCGGCCCGAGATTCTGCTTCATCAGGGCTAAGTATAAAAAAAGATAACAACCAATGCAAATATATTTCTTCATGTTTTTTTTCATGTATTTTTTTAGAGAAAAAAACATGACAGTTTAGTGTTGTTGTATACGACCGCACCCTCAACCATTTCCATGGTCAACCATCTACTTTTATTACAAAAGCATAACGATTCGTTGCTACCTAAATCCTACATATAATATACTTTCACTCTTTATGTCCGTCCTTAGAAATTATATAAACACATTTCAGTGTTTTATTTTTATTAAATACACGATATCTATCTATACACAATATATATATATATATATATATATATATATATATATATATATATATATATATATATATATATATATATGACGTTTCACAGCCACAAAGAGTTTTTCCGAGAGAGGAGCAGCTGACCCCTCCGCCCAACCCCCAACCTGGAGGACCAGTCCAGTAACCCTAGAAAGGAGCCCTAACTGGGTGCTATCAGCCGGGCCAGGTTGTTACTCCTCCCCCTCCTCCTTTTTCATCCTGGCTTGGGACAAGCAATGGCGGAGTTAAGAAAGAGAGGACGGCCAAGACTTATATGGGTAGATGATGTCGAAGCCGACGCGCAGAAGCTCCTGAACACACGAGCTTGGCAGACCCTGGCGCAAGACAGAGAAGAATGGAGGCGACGACTTGACGCTACGAAGACCCGTAGCGGGTTGTAGTGCCTGTGATGATATATCTCTATATATATAAGAGGCTTTGTCCTGACTGACAGAATCAACGCAGAGCAAAAACTACTAATGATAGAAACTTAAAGTTCGGAATTTAGACTTTAAACGCGATGTAGGTAACCACTAAGAAAGGAATTTAAAAAATGTAACCCCTAAGGGGCTTAAATGGCGAAATTGTCATTAACTCTAACGGAAATCTATTGTTGAGATTTTAAACCATATGTTTTTTATTTGAATATCGATTTAACGTTACAATAGTATTAAAATAGACATTCACATAAAATATGGCTACTGATTATTTAAATATTAGCGGTAATCAAATTATGCACACTGTGATTCCCATGATTGGGGATGGTGCGTGTTTATTTAGATCTCTTCTCCATACGAGTTCTCCACATATATATACTACTACATATATATATATATATATATATATATATACTTCTCCATATGTATAAGAGGCTTTGTCCTGACTGAGAGAATCAACGCAGAGCAAAAACTACTTATGATTAAAAACTTCGGAATTTAGATTTTAAAAGCGATGTAGGTAACCACTAAGAAAGGAATATCAAAAATGTAACCCCTAAGAATATCTAAAATGAAAATGGCGAAATTGTCGTTTAACTCTAACGGACATCTTATTTTCGAACTTCGAGAAAATGTATCTAATTAGGACTCATTTTAAAGAATTTGATACGACGAGTTTAACTCGAAAGGCCCTATTGGGCGTCGAAAACCATGTTTTACAGCCGAAAAATGAAGCGTTCACGACGAGTAAGTCATTTTTTGTTTCGGCGGTTTTAGTGAACTCTCTCCATTGCGCGTCTCCCTCTCTTCTACCGAGCCGGCAGCTTCCCCCTCCAACATTCCACCTACCGGAAGCTCAAATTCTACTAAATCTCCTTAACATCAGTTAACATATTATATTAGATCAATACCAAGATAATGGTCACAGAATTGATTTTAAAGGCTCGCGGGCGAAGCCGCGACGGGGAATGCTAGTATATATATATATAAATTGATTATAATCAATTCCTCTATTAGATTTAGTTTTTCTTATTTCATTGCACCCATAATGTGGGTTAAAATAATTTTTATTTGAAGAACATAGATTGACAATAATTGACAACGCCGAACAAACCGTAAAAACTGAAATAATTAACAATGTTACGAAAAATAACAACTTGTTACGACTCAGTAACACAGAAATCCGTTCCACTGCTCTTTAAATTTAGTCTGAATTAGAATATTCTAGAAGGTCCCCCAAAAGCAAAGAAGATTCTCGAAAAGAAAGCATTGAAACGTGAAACAAACCATTTTTGTCTGTTACATTTAATAGTTCTAGATTTTTTTTTGAACGAACGTGTTCAAGTGTTCTAGATTTAAAGAGAATCTTCTACGCTTTTCGAGAATCTTCTAGAATGTTCGATTTCGGATTAATATAAGAAGCAATGGACTGGAATCGTAGTCTTGCTCGGTACATCGAAGCATATGATTACTTTTGTGTTACTTTATTGTTACAAATAGTAACGTTGTTAATACTTTTATGCTTTATTAGTCTGAAGTTGTAATTATAATTGTCTTGTAATAAATATCATTTAAACCGACAATACTCTTACAGTATTGTATAATCAATACAAATATAAGAAGATCTTTAACCTTATTTTATTTTATTAAATATCGTTATAGGTTGATTTTGGTACATGTTGGATCCGAGATTATATTTATCATCGACTGTTAATTACAATAATCAAATTTACAACGTACTTCTACAACGCATAAATTAGCAAACTCACAAAATGATTTCATAAATAATTCACAAAACAAAATGACAGAGATTGATTGAGCTCGACATTTAAAAGCAATTATCTGATAATATTTCGCATTAAACACACCTTTGTTAAAAGTTTTAATTACATACTCCATTTATGCAAATTTCACTTCATCAGTGTATGTAATCATATAATATACTCGTATGAAGACCCCACGCTGAGAACGTGTTCGGTCAATATTTTTTGAATATTGCTTTACATCGCATTATAGTAAACCATTTCGAGTAATGCAAATCTGCGTAGTTTTCCTCGAAAACAGCGGGTTCAGTCTTTGAGATATTTACAATTCTTTTTTGGTGTACACGCAATTAAAATTATTTTTTGGTCATTGATTCTTTTTGGACTAAGAAATACTGTATTGTATTTTCATTGACATTACCATTAATTGAAAATATATTGGGCATACACTATTTTTTCCCATAGACTTAGAGTTACTAGGTTGTGTTCTATACAAGATTTAAACACTCTTTTTTGCTCTCCTGTAAAATTTACAAAATGTGACCTTCCAAAGATTCATACTTAAACTTTAAACATTGTATTATTACCAAGGGGGCTCTTGAAGCCAATTAATATTTGTCCATTCTGTTTTGCACCTAAATTATAAAATAAAAAATTGAGAAAATCAGTACTTAGTTATCGGAAAAACGTTCAAGAATAATTTAAACTTAAATTGACATTTTTCGGTAACATTTTAAATGAAATATACAGTTAAGTCAAAAATAACATAAACATACAGTTTAGAGGAAAAAAAAACCGCTTGTGGTCTCGCTGATATAATTTAAAAATATTAAACTATAATTGTATAAAAGCATAAGGATACTAAATTTCAAACAATTATTGTTATTTTTTTTTCTTTAATATACTTAAAAACACAATATTTGGAAGTGTAAATTACTTAAATATCTTACATACATCGTGAATGATGAATTTTAGATAACATGGAAATTACATTTCTAATTATCTAGAAAAATGACTTTTATTTCTCTCTATAATTTAATTAAATTAATTAAAAGTTTACAACCCAAGTTTTATAAATATGTAAATATTGTAATCTCAGGAAATAATTTTTTTTTTAATTATTTAGGACCGACCCTTTCGGGTTGTTATAAGGAACTTACATCACAGTATAGAATGTGATTTGATAAAAACTGAATTACAAGAATTAGGTTATGACGTATTAGGTGTACATAATATACTTCACCCAAGAACAAAGGCACCTTTGCCTATATTCTTTGTTGATTTAGTGAAAAACGATAAGAGTACACAAATATTCTCGCTGCAATACTTGTACTATACAAGAATCAAGGTTGAAGAGCCTAGAAAACGAAATGAAATTGTTCAATGCAAACGCTGCCAGTCATACGGACATACTAAGTCTTATTGCTATTTGAAGCCTAGGTGTGTAAAGTGTGCTGGTGAACATCTTTCGTCTAATTGCAAAAAACCTCTGGACAAGCCTCCTAAATGTGTTCACTGTAACGAACCGCACCCAGCAAATTATAGAGGATGCTCTGTTCACAAAGAGTTGAAGAAACTTAGACAGCGCCCCCCGGTGAGAAATCTCGAATTTTATGAAGAACAGGGAAGGAGACATAAAAAAGAAAATGAGGAAGCTTCAAATATTGCACCAAACTTAGAAGGTAATCTTGAGCCACCTTTACAGTCAGACTATACTCAGATTCAGAACGTTGCTACACAACCAACTTACTCACACTCCATGACAAGACCACATGACACATCTATTCCTAACCTTCAAACTCATAGTACCTCTAACAACACAGAAATAACCACACAACTGACAAACTTCATTAACGAATTCAAAAACCTTGTTTCACCCCTTATATCGTTGCTCACATCATTGGTGCAGCACGTTATTCCAGCACTTATCAAATGAAAGGACTGAAAGTAATTCTTTGGAACGCTAATGGAGTAGTAACCCGTAAAAATGAACTTGAAATTTTCCTTTCTGACAATGACATAGACGTTGCTTTATTGACTGAGACTCATTTGACTAGAAACACTAAATTCCATTTACCATCTTATAGCACATATAGGACTGACCACCCTTCGAATACAGCTAAGGGAGGCACTCTGGTTCTTATTAAGAATTCAATCAGTCACTACTTCAATACTTCTGTGAGTTCTGAGAGTTACCAATGTACTTCAGTAATGATAAATGTACTTGATTTTAATCTTAACATTGCTGCTGTATATTGTCCTCCAGGTAAGAATTTATCGTTCCAAACGTTCGATCTTCTCTTAAATTCTTTGGGCAACAGATTTTTGTGTGGCGGGGATCTTAATGCTAAGAACCAGGTATGGGGCAGTAGAATAAGCAATTCTCGGGGTAGAGCCCTTCACAATGCAATACTAGCCCAGAATTGTAATTTATTGTCGCCATCTTCGCCCACATATTGGCCTACGGATTTTAACAGGATTCCTGACTTATTGGATTTTTTTATTACGAAGGGAATCAATATACAGCAATGCTCTATTACTAACCTAACTGACCTATCTTCGGACCATTCTCCTCTTCTCCTGACAATCGACTCGGAACCAATACTCAAACCTCCTGTTCCGTCATTAACACCTGGGAAAATTGACTGGTATAAATTTAGATTATCCATTGAAAATTCATTATCACTCAATACTAAAATAAGGACACCTGAAGACTTAGACGATGCGGTAAATCACCTGACACAGACCATTCAAAATTCGGCTTGGGTTTCGAGACTACCTCATAAAAATACCAACAATCATTGCCATAGATACCTTTCACCAGACTTGCGACACCTTATATTACTAAAACGAAAAGCTCGAAAAATATGGCAAAGAACTCGCTACCCATCAGACAAACATAAGTTTAATCAGCTTACAAGAAGACTTCGTGATGAAATTAACCGAACAAAGACTGAAAATTTTGACAAATTCCTCGGTCGTTTATCAACCTCCGAGAAACCTCTCTGGAGTATAACCAAGCGAATCCTTCAACATCGTGATGTCTCTCACCCTCTTAGGCATCCTGATGGTTATTGGGCTAAGTCAGATGCTCAAAAAGCACAATTACTTGCTGACCACCTTGAGGATACTTTTACACCGCATGACATAAATGACAGTCTTTCTTCATTACTTGTTCAAAATCAACTTGATATACCCTTACCAATGACAATAACTCCAACATTTATTCACCCTTATGAAGTTCAAGACTTGATTGCTCACATACCTAATAATAAAGCCCCGGGATTCGACCTAATTACGAATTTTATAATTAAAAACTTACCTTGGAAAGCAATTCTTTTTTTAACAAATATATATAATTCTATTTTGAAAACCACGTATTTCCCAAGCCTGTGGAAATATTCAGAAGTTGTGATGGTATTGAAACCTAACAAATCTCCCGATCTTCCAAATTCCTACCGTCCAATAAGCCTTCTTCCTTCTTTCTCTAAATTATTTGAAAAAATACTTCTCCGTCGCTTTGATTCTCTTGAAATTTTTAAATATATTCCAAATCATCAATTCGGCTTTAGAAAACATCATTCAACTGTTCAACAATGCCATCGTTTAGTAGATTTTATATCTAACTCTTTGGAATCCAAAAAATATTGCCCCAGTGTTTTCCTAGACATTAGCCAAGCGTTTGATAAAGTTTGGCATGAAGGGTTACTTTCCAAACTTAAAATATTACTCCCCCCGACCTACTATTTAACTTTACTTTCTTATTTAACAGATAGACATTTTTCGGTAAAAGTAGGGACTGAAATTTCTGAAATAAAACCTATTAAAGCAGGAGTGCCTCAGGGCAGTGTCCTGGGTCCTATATTATTTAATATATATATGTCAGACCTACCAGAACACCCAAATACACTTTTGGCCACTTTTGCTGACGATACAGCAATTCTTTGTTCAGATAAAAATCCCTTGATTGCATTTCAAACTCTCCAGAACCACCTAGACGATATTGCTGACTGGGCCGCTAGGTGGAAAATTAAAATGAATGAGAAAAAGAGTGTGCATGTAGTCTTCACACTTAATCATGGTCTTTGCCCCCAAATATTCTTCAATAACATTCCGATTTCGGAATCAAATGAAATTAAATATTTAGGGCTTTATCTGGACAAACGACTTACTTGGAAAACTCACGTCAGACTCAAACGAAAAGAATTAAATAGACGCTTTGGACTCTTATCTAGATTGCTTGACAGACGCTCAAAATTATCCCTAGCTAACAAACTAACCTTGTATAAAGTTCTTTTAAAACCGATATGGACCTACGGTGTAGAACTGTGGGGTTCTGCCAAGAAATCGAACATCCAAAAAATTCAGTCCTTTCAGTCGAAAGTGTTAAGAAAAATAGTAGACGCGCCATATTATGTCAGCAACGATATTATACATACGGACTTAAACATTCCAACAGTTTTCGCAACAGCCAAAGACAACTACATTAACTTTCACCAAAGACTGGTCTACAACAATAACCCTCTGACAGACAATTTAAAAAACTTAAACCACCCTTACAGCCCACCCCGACGACTTCGAAGGCGGTGGCCAAGAGACCATTTAAATTAATAACTACTCCTGCACAGGAACGCTGTCGAAGCAGCTCACAAACTTTGCTCATTGCAAAGCAATTTTGCAGATTGCAAATTTTAAATCTAGACAAATGAATTGTATTTAATAAATAAATAATTATTTAGAGTTAATTAACAATAAAATAAAGCTATGGGGTCGCTGAGGCCCCCTTGGTAAAACGAGGATTAGGTATATGAATAACCAGTCGGAAAAAGTCGAATGAACTTTCAACAGTTACTAATCAACCTCTTACCCTCCGAAAAAAATATCCAAAATTACATTTATAATGTATTTTATATATGTATCTATTTATTTATTGTTATATTTATTAATTATTATTATTATTATTACTATTTATTTGTTCGTCTATTTACTTGGTTATTTGCTATTTTTCCTGATACAGTCTCTGTATGCATGCCATAAAAGGATAGGAAGTGAGAGAGAAGGAGGTTACAATGCTGTGAAAGCGAAAATTTACTCAAGAGAGATATGAACTATAAGATAATAAGGGGATAATAAATGATGAAAGGGTTAAACAGAAAAATAAAAAATGGAGGAAATACAGAAAAAAATAAATCATTAAAGAAAAAAATAATAATAAATGGAAATTTTTTTTAATATTATACGTGTGTATGCATGCTAGTTAAATTTTGGTTTGATGAATGTAGGTATGGATTGATAAGTATGCTGTGTTTTGTATTAACCCAATATATTTAGGCAGCATTGTTTATTTTTGTTGAAAAAAATAAAGCATATCTCTCTAACTCCATTATGCTACCATAACATCCAAGAAAGTTTTTTAAAATTCCGACGAAATCGGATATGCAGGTAAAAGCTTCATAATTATTTTTTTTACTTTCACTTACCTATTTATTAAATATTTATAAATATTATTAATAGTAAGGGAATGTATTGCGATCGTGAAAAATGTCGACTTCCGGTTTTCAACGGAAATACACGTTTTGGGGTCCCAGGAGTCCAAATAACCAATAAGTCCTGCGAAATGGTCTGTGTTTGTATCATCTGTGACTTGCTCAAAAACTATAAGTCGCACGAACCTGAAATTGGGTATTTGGTATTGGTGGTATATGCCCGTGATGTGGCAGTTAAAATTTCATCAAATTGATCAATTGGAGGGGGCACTTTACTTGATACATTTTTCATGTTCAACTAATTTTCATGTACTTCAACTCATTTTCACGTAGTTTTTTTATTTACTCAAAGACGGCTTTCACAATTTTGATCTAACTGGGTATTTGATGCGAGTATATGCCCGCGATGTGACAGCGAAAATTACATCAAAATTTATCAAACGGAGATGCTACTTTAGTTCTTAACATTTTCTCGATTATATCAAAAACGGCTGTAATGATTTTGATCATATTCCTCATGTTTAATGAAAATCATGTCTTCTTTAATATCAGGTAAGCTTTATCATTATTAAAATGTTCTGAGGGTGGTTAAATGGGGAAGGGGCCTTTTTTGTTTTCTGATAAAGTACTTTTGTATTTTTTTATATGGAGGAATAAACTGTCTCTCGTTACGCCTAAAAATAAGAAATGGCTAAATATGAAATATAAAAAAAAATCAAGTAAACATATATAGGAGAAAAAAAGAAAAATATTCCGTCAGCTCATAAAACACGCTGAGCTCACGCCTTCAATGACAGAATATTGTTTATAATTAAAGCCGTTCTGTTCATTAAAGCCGTATTAATGTAAATTATTTGTTTCATGGTAACTAAATTAAGTTTTCAACAACTACATAGAGAATTATAAAATCAGAAGACTTGGAGTTTTATGCTTGTATTGCCGAATCATAGCAAGTAAAAACTTTCATTTAATAATAAAAAAAATTAGTGTATATTTAGTAGTATAAAAACAAAAAGAAGTAAATGAATGTGGAAAAATGCGTGACTTTGAGAAATCGCAATCAACAAAGTTGGTAAGTGAAAGTTGTGTGTTACGCGCATCGCACCAGATATTTTATAACTATTAATGATAAAATGTTTATGGAATTAAACTCTTCATAATTATATTTGGGAAATGAACAATCAGTGGTACGAAATTCGTTAATATTGGATATAACAGCAAGAGTTAATAATCAATCCCTGGATGAAAGTAAGGCATAAAGGACAAGCAGACGACATCTACACATATTCTTTCGAAGGAAGTAGAATAGACGGTATTATGGATCCGGTGGATGTAGAGCACTAACTGCGGCGCAACCGACCCGGGAATCAGGTCAAGGGAACTTCCTGGAGGTTGAGTCGTCCAGACCAAGGGCGATCTCATACCCGTGTCTGCCAGCCGGCCCTTATGCGAGTCAGGGCAGATTTGAAGTATAGAAGGAGACCTCTGTGGGAAGTGGTCAGTGGGAATGGAAATCCAATAGAATTCCAATCTTAGAGTTCTACACTTTTTGTTGGAACAGTTGAAACAAACTGTTCTATATAGTTAATGTTCGTGACTGTTCGAGAATAATCTATGCTCGTCTGGAGCCTTCTAAATGGTAAAGATTGGGCTTTGCTCAGCGGATAAATTGGAAAGCCATTTCCCTATCGGTTTTTTTTTTAATTTCACTTACCTATATATGAAATATATGGTAGGTGGAAGTATTGCGATCGTGAAAAATTTCGACTTCCGGTTTTCAATGGAAATACACGTTTTGGAGTCCCCTGAGTCCAATTAACCACTTCCCGCTAAATGGTCTGTGTGTGTGTGTGTGAACAGACTAGCTCAAAAACTATAAACCGTGAAATTGGGTATTTAGTGTATGTATATGCCCGCGATGTGACAGCAAAAATTTCATCAAAATTGGTCAAAAGGAGGGGTACTTTATTTAATAACTTTTTACGTTTTTTTCGATTTTCTCAAAAACGGCTCTAACGATTTTGATTACACTGAGTATTTAATGTTTAAATATACCCGAGATATGACTGTGAAAATTTCATCAAAATTGATCAACCGGAAGGGGGTCTTTACTTAATAAATTTTGTAACATTTTCACGTGTTTTTTTTATTTACTCTTAATCGGCTTTAACGATTTTGATCAAACTGGGTATTTGATGTATGCATAAGCCAAAGATGTGATAGCCAACATTTCACCAAAATTGACCAACCGGAGGGGGGACTTTACTTAATAAATTTTGTAACATTTTCACGTGTTTTTTAATTTACTCTAAGTCGGCTTTAACGATTTTGATCAAACTGGGTATTTGATGTATGTATATGCCCGAGATATGACTGTTAAAATTTCATTAAAATTGATTAACCGGAGGGGGGACTTTACTTAATAAATTTTGTATCATTTTCACGGGTTTTTTTATTTACTCAATAACGGCTTTAACGATTAACAAAAATAAGATATGGATGTAGAAAAATGTGTGACTTTGGGAAATTATATTTAACAAAACACGTTAATTTCTTATCTAAGTAAGTTGGTAAGTGAAAGTTGTGTGTTGCGCGCACGCACCAGATTTTTTTTTATTATGATTATTTTTTTTTCTAGAAAATGCGAATACTTCTTATCTTACCAGTAAATAAGTGAGTAAATATGTATATATTATTAGATCTGTAATACTAGTTTCTTTTCACTTAATTGAATATCTTTAATTTGTATTTATACTATAGGTTCCCTAAGTATTTATAATTATTTGTTTCATTACTATTTGTTTATTAAAGCTTTACTCTTAGGCTCTAAAGCCCACTTTGTATATTATTTAATTTTGTCCTGAAGGGACAAGTCCCAGAACAAATAAATAAATAACTTTTTTTTTTTTTTATTGGCTTATACGTTACAACATGTAGCCATGGAGTCTGGCCTATTATGTGTTGGTATGTTAGTTATATTAAATATACAATAATAAATAAAAACAAAAATAAACAATAATTATTATCCTAGTTATTTTCATAATAAATAATAATAAAATGTAATAGCTAAAAATAACAAGAGCAGAAAAACAAATATTTATTCTGAATGGTCGCGAAACAGATTTAGAAGAAGACAATTTACTATTTAATTAGATCATGTACTACAAAATTCAATTATAATAAAATAGATACAGCTAAATAATATACCCCTTAATAGATGCCAGCTACTTAACTAATAACTCATGATTACAGATCATTCATTAATCATGAATAATATAAATTCATTAATCATGATTACAAAAAAAATCACAATTCTTAGTCTTACTAATCATGAATGATGATTGAAAATTTGTTTGCTCTTTCAATAGAACTTTAATAATATCCATTGGAATTAGGGTCTAATGCTTTACTTGTGACTTCAAATGCTGTTCAGTTGACTACACCCTCTCTTAGGACTTGTCCTTGCTCATTAGGACAACTTTTATTTCAGATATGCATCCTCGTCTTTTAAATTTAAATGAATAATGATTATGAATATATCATATTCATGATTGATGATTTGTGAATTTTTGTTATTCATGATTGATGAATATTAGGTATTCATGATTGATGAATATTATATTATTCCTAGCTCATGAATATATTTTATTCATGAATAATGACTAACTGAATTTATCAGTATTCGTTAATCATTATTAACTGAATACCAGTTATACATTATTCATTTCAAAAGAATACCATAAACACTCAATAATCATTAAAAATACTTCGCACTGATTATGAATAATGGTTATTCATTATTCATTTGTTTTATGATTACAATTATTCATATTGATTAATCATTATTCAGATTACAATTTGCCCAACTCTGATACACCGTTACCAATATACTAAAACAACTACTACTACAAAGGCTAATTTGACGATGCTACAGTGGGAGTCCTAAATTTTGCATATCCAGGTATAATTAGGATAGGGATCTTTAACGAGTACCTGAAATCGTACAGGCTCGGGACCTCCATTTTACGTCCAATCTAAGGGACGGCATAGCAAAGGATTTTTTGCTCCTTTTAAAACAGGCGAAATACAGACCCCACTCCTAGGGCCACCGCGGGACGCGAACCCGCTACCTTTAGTATTGTTGGTTGCTATGCTAACCAATACACCACCGGTGATCCCGTTAAATATTACTTAAATTAATGTGTTCATAAATGCTCAGCTCATCAAAAAAAATAAATAAAAACTCTTTAAATAAAATAAGAATCCATTGGAACCCTAACCTGAAAATAAATATAACTACTTTCGTAACATTCTGTACGATAATATAGTACAAAATTTATCTTACGGAGAAAAATAATGTTTTCTCAGATAAGCTTTAGGTTCGGGAACTTACCTCTGGGATTCGACCATTGCTGTTTATCAAAGTCCCTGCATAAATACCCTCAGGTAGATGCGCCCCCCCCCCCCTTCCATTACGAGGAACCGCTATCAAATATCCGGAGCTGAGTAGGAGGCCAGATAGCCTCGTAAGCATAAGGGTTAGATTCCGGGGGGGCTCAGATTTAGGAGGCAGGGGGCGGAAATGGCATAGAAACGACGAATAAGGAAGGAGGAAACTAGAGGGTACGTTTAAAAGGAAAGGATTTCCTTATTTCTTCAGGAGGGGGAGGAAAAGGCTAGAGGAGAAAATAAAATAAACAAAATGAGACCGTTAAATAATGTAGCAAATGTGTCAGTATTTTTTTTTTTTTTTTTTTTTTTTATTTAACTTACATAATTTCACAATCCGAAATTCTCAGAAAAATCACAAATGCACCTTGGTTTGTTCCAAATCATACACAGCGCAATGACATGAACATACCGACAGTAAAATCTTACATAAAGGCAAGTAACAAACATGTCACTCCAACGCTACATCACCCTAACCCACACATCCATTCTCATTCCTCATCCCTGTTACCTGGTCAGCCTCGATATCGGCTGAAACGACAGTGGCCAAGAGACCTCTTAAAAGAATGTAAAGTCAAAAGCAGCAGTGACCAAATTTGCTTTATCCCCAACTGCGCAGGTGCAACCTACATGCGGAGAGAGAGAGAGAGAGAGAGAGAGAGAGAGAGAGAGACACTTTATTTATCATAAAAGAGGTGCTGCCCAACTACATTGGGTTGCTAATACACAGCATACTGTATGTCCATATGAGGCTATTTGTAACATCTTATTGTAATTATATATTATAATAATAATAGAATCCATGCATATTTATATATGTATACCAACAGGGTTATATTTTTTTTAAATTTATATAATTTTTATTTTTTTATTTTTATTCTTTCTCTCTTTTACTCAATCCCTTTAGTGCTAAATTTTGAATAAAATATATCTATCATGCAATAACAATAAAAATAAGAATAAAACCAAATCAATACTCAATCCTGGCATATAAAATTAGAAATAAAGATATATTAAAATTTAACAAACAATTAAATAACTAATTCATGCATAAAATAAATAGATAAATAAATAAATCGATAACTTATATACATGGATGTCCTCTCAACAGTCTTTACTTCAGCTACTCCGATATATGTGGTGACTTCCCAGGGAGTCCAGGACTATACTCTCCGCCAAGCATACTACGTCCTTTATCTCCACACCAAGATCCTCCATGAAGCTCCTGGTCGACCTAGGTATAGTTCCGCGGGCTCCGAACCAAAGGCCTCTCACGTGGACCTCTCTCACCGAAGCTCTCGCGGAACCTCTCTTTGAGAAAAGGAATACACCTTTCATTTATTCTTCTCTTCCTCCTCGTCAACTTTGCTCGCCTTATCGAGGTCATTAGTCCCATACCTCCCGTTAGGATCCAGAATGACAGCCGACTTTCCGGTCTTCGGGATTTGCTTGATGCACAACTGCGCAGGTGCAATCTAAATGGGGAAAAATAAATTTAGAAAAAAAAAACATATATATTTAATTGCTCAGCCGGCGACAATAAGCAGATGACATATTATGAAGATATTAGGTATGTCAGGCATGAGGTAGATACCCAATAGCATCTACTCCTACTAATATGAACCTTTTAAGCGGACCTTACGCGATCAATAATATTGACAATACAGTATGGTATTTTCAATAATATTGATCGTGTACGGTGAAAATTTGAGTATTGATGGCGATATTGACGGTGGGCCCTCAACGCTAAACGACAGTATTCACACTATATTGACAGTATTATTGATCGTATAAGTAAGGTCCGCTTAAGACAGGTTACTCCAGGAGATCCCCTTGCCAGCTCCTTTTCGACCATGTCTTGTAAAAATCTGTTGCGGTGTTCATAAAGCTTGTCATGAAATTTCTTATATGACGGCCGAATGCTGTCTCGAACATTATGTATGTAATGTTTTGTTACTAACAAAGCAAGTGATGAGTCTTAATGTTTTTGGTTGAAAGTATTTTTTTTTTAATTTGAGTCTTTTTGGCAATCCCATAGATTAGGGAAGCATAAGTACACATAGGTTTTAGTTAATAAGTGTAAGTATTTTTGTCTTATTCTTAGAGTCGATGTTTTGTGTATAAGAGAGTACAGAAGCCTCAGTCGATTGTTTTGGGTATGGCGTTTCTGTTTTATGCGTGGCCCCTAGGTCATCCTACCGTCGAAGTTGAGTCCTAAGTAATGAACTGTTAGTCTGTTGAACGGGAACATTCTTTAAGTGTGAAAGTGATGTGTTTTGATTTATTTGGTGATCTGTTTATTTTAAGTTTCCGTTTTCTAAACCAATCCTGTAAGGTCCAAAGAAAATACGAACAAAGGAGATCCATCATTGACAAGAGAACATATATCAACAGTTTCCACCAGACACGCTAAGGTCATTAAGGTCTGCAAATCGGTATATGCTGAATAGGCTTTGATTCAATCAAATATCGGGAAAATGTTCAGCAAATCGTTCCGGCCCTTAGCAAAATGGATTTTTTATTTTATTGCATATTCACTTCACTATTTTTTTTTTCCAAAAAAATAGTAATACGATATTGCTATCAAGGGGAATGTGATTTCTTATGGGATTTTCGGTTATTATTACGCAATGATTTCAGTTTATTTCTCACCATTGATAGCACGACGACCAGCTATTCTATATTTGTGTAGATCATAAGTTGACAGCTAAAGATCAGAGGGTCGAGCCAGTTACATACCTACTCGCTATGGGTCGGAACCACGTATCACGAGATCCTGATGGACCCAGCAGGAGTTTGAATGATTTCATGGCTCCACTACTTTTCTTGGTATTCGTTCCATTACCAGTAAGGAGAATTCATAAGGAAACAGGTATAATAAATTCATATGCGAAGAAACACTTGAAAATACTAAAAGTATTGGTTTATATGTGACTAATCGAAATCGTCATAAAATGAAGTCAAAACATAAAGAATTACAAACGGTTGATAAAACTTTTTTATTTCATATTTCCTAGAGCATTCGTTGAATCGTCCATTTTTTAATAGCACGTTTCGCAAGTTCATAGCACGATTCATAAGAAATCCATACGAATCACCAGCTATAGACTTACATAATTAAGTTGAACCAGCTCGCAGCCTTGAAGAATGGCGTCAAAATTTGGAATAAAGATAAATTCCATCTGTCCTACATTATCCTTCAATGATATTCCATTTTTCACCGTCAAAGAGATCCGATACCTAAGACCAATCGACAAACTTCTCAAGTGAAATCCTCGCAGAAGACTGAAAAAAACAATGAACCCCCGCAGTTTTAAAATTCTAGTTCTAAAAAATTTATTCCCAAAACGATCCAAACTTAAAATTCACAATAAAAACGTAATCTACTTGACAATAATTAGAAACGTAAGGAATTACGGAGGGTTCTACGAAATCTTCAATACAAAATCCTTCACAAAATCGCGAATGCCCCTTCATATGTCACAAATAAAATTAACCATCATCAAGTCATCGATGTTTCTTATTTCGTCAACTTGGCCCATATAAAGATATCCTTTCGCAATAAACTCCATAATCATCCTAACCCACTTGTTTTCGACGACGATTCTATCTCAATTCCGGATATCCTGAAAAGAAGATTCCGTCTGGATCTACTAAATTGTAAGAATATTCGAATGCTGCTAGTGACTAGTTTCTCAACATGCCTGTACACATTTCTCTATTCATTTCATACTTTTTTTTTTTTTGTTCTTCCTCACCTTTTTAGGCTATACGGGGTTTCCCGGGCCAGGGGAGAGGGTGGAGGATTGATGCTGAGTATTATTAAATGTCCCCTGGCTCCAGGTTTTGAACTTACCACCTTTGGGTTCTCAATCACACGTTGCCATAGGCAACACGTATATCCTAAAGCGTTGCCCACTCGACCGTGTGCCCATTTTTTTTTTTTTTAGTTTAAGGACAAGTCGACCATTAAGGTCATTATCGAGCAACTCCTAAGGTACTTTTTAGACAAGTTAGATTAATACTGGATAATGGATAGGATGGCACAGGAACAATTTAGATTAATTCTTAATTAATGCTGGTTCGGTTTAAATTATCATAATTTATTTCGCTTTATTTTATTTATATTTCAGAAAATATTATTGCTAATAGATATTACTATTGTTATATTATTTTTAAATAAGATTAATAATTTTTGTGTGGCCCTTAAAAATTGAAGTAAATTTGATATGATACAAGGATCTTTGCGTAGAAGTTAATACATTTCTTGTGGCAGTTTATGTTCTTCTCTTTGTTGCTGATAAATTAAGCATTCATCCAAAACATGATTTACACTTTTTCTTGTCCCACAAGCATCACATATTGAGAGGGCTCTCCTTTCATTAAATATTCGTGACTGAATCTTGCATTTCCTCTTCACAGTCTGGTTAGAGCCACTTCTTCCTTTCTGTTTCAAGAAAATGAAGTGCTTCTTTTTAGTACTCTCAATTTGTTATCGTTTTGAGCTTCCCATAATGATTGCCACGATATCCAAACTGTTTTAGTTTGGGGGATAAATACTGGCGGTGACTTTCGCATAGTGGATGCCTTCTGTGATCCCTGTCTTGGCTTCTCTATCAACCTCCTCATTGCTTTCAATACCGGTATGACCAGATATACAGCAGAACACTGTACTGTTATTCATGCTCTTCAGGATGTCTGTCGTCTCGAAGACGTGTAATATAGGTTTTGTAGAGCTATTAGAGCGGATAGGAAATTAGAAAATATTACGATTTTATTGATAGTGCCTTATAGATTGATTTCTTATAGAGTTCTGCTGTGCATACACTACAATCTGAATTTAACGAGAAGGAATGCGTTTGATGTTCATAGGTTAAGGCAGCTCCTACTCCGTTTGCTTATTTTGTTGAAGTAAGGTTGCAAATTTTTCATAAATAAATATTTTATAAAATAAGGTAACCTTATTTTACCTTCAGTCTTTGTATGTACCTTGACTCAGAAGGTAAATATCAG
Source organism: Aelia acuminata (assembly GCA_911387785.2). NCBI lineage: Eukaryota > Metazoa > Arthropoda > Insecta > Hemiptera > Pentatomidae > Aelia > Aelia acuminata. The sequence continues at coordinate 13,927,981 of OU426984.1, forward strand.
ATTGTATTTTATCTTGCTAACCAGCTACTTATTTAAATATTCATGTATAATGCTTACCATCTTTTATTTTATTATCAGTTATGTAAGATATTCATTTATTGTCATCCTCTAGCATAGATACTCATATATTTGTTTTCTTATAGCCCTGATGAAGATCCACAAGTTGGATCGAAACGTGGGCTTTCGAAAATAAAAATATTTTCAAACTGAAAATCCTGATCATCATTTAACCTATTACTTTTTTAATAAACCTCCTTTTAACGAAAACCTCTGTTCAAAGGAATAATGGGCTAGTCCCCAACCGTTCTGTTCAATGGCTACACCGTATATTTATATATTTCAGGATAGTTGTTTTCGAAATTACACGGTTTTGTTGTAATGTTGTAAAGGTAAAAAGATTCCCGATACAGATAGGACGATAGGGACTTTGAGTAGAATAGGAAGGGCCTTATCTTAGCTGCTAAGGGCGGATCCTGAGCCCTATCTCCCATGGGAACGATCTTATTGAGGGGCCCTCGATGGCTGCCTGAGGAGCTGCTAACTCCACGTCGTCCGCCGCCCCATGAATAAGTAAATCGGGGTTTTGTAGTCAGCGATAACCGCTGCATATCTTCGAGAAGGCTTGGTCTTCTTCTTTCTCCCGGCCTGTTTATATAAGGGTAACCGGTTTCGGAAAAAGGTGTAAGTGTGTCATTACACTTACAATGTGTCAACATTGGAAAGGAAACACATACAAATGTTTCCAAAGTGACATTTCTTTTTTTCTTTTTGGAAAAGGAATGTCAGTACTTCATAACTTGGTGTTTCTTCAGGGGGAAGGAGTGGATTTGTTCCAACTTTTTTACTAATTTTATAAAATATTTATTTATGAAAAATTTGCAACCTTACTTCAACAAAATAAGCAAACGGAGTAGGAGCTGCCTTAACCTATGAACATCAAACGCATTTCTTCTCGTTAAATTCAGATTGTAGTGTATGCACAGCAGAACTCTATAAGAAATCAAAAAAGTAATAGGTTAAATGATGATCAGGATTTTCAGTTTGAAAATATTTTTATTTTCGAAAGCCCACGTTTCGATCCAACTTGTGGATCTTCATCAGGGCTATAAGAAAACAAATATATGAGTATCTATGCTAGAGGATGACAATAAATGAATATCTTACATAACTGATAATAAAATAAAAGATGGTAAGCATTATACATGAATATTTAAATAAGTAGCTGGTTAGCAAGATAAAATATAATCTGATATTTACCTTCTGAGTCAAGGTACATACAAAGACTGAAGGTAAAATAAGGTAAGAGGTAGGGGTAGGGAGTAGGTTGCCGACTTCAAATGTTACCGTTGCAAACGTTTGCCGACTTATTATAGTTATTAGTATACATGTATTTAAATATTGATTGGTACGCTGTGTAATGTAGAAACCAATGTATTTGGGCAGCACTGCTTATTATTATTGAAATAAAGCATTTCCCTCTCTCTATGCTAACCACAACACCACAGGTGACCCCTACCAAGAAAGATTCTTATATATGTTGGGGAAATTTGGGGCCATAAACCCTGTTTTTCCCCAAATAAGCTTACCGTCGAAGAATAATAGAAATATAGCTTGGAATGGGCAGCCAATCAGAGAAAGTCTGAAAAGAGTGGGGGAAAGGGGGTTTAAATGGAGGAATAAAAGAGAAGAGAGTTGGAGGAGGTGCGAAAAGTGCGGAGGTTGAGTAGAGAGCTCGGGCGAAGGTCCAGTGTTCGAGATAGCGCTGAGAGAAGATGCGGCGCTGAGCCTAAGAGAGTGTCAGAGATGGCAGAGACTGATCATACGATAGACTTACAATGATCCAGAAAGAAAGCACAACAGATAAGTTTATTATATAGTACTAATTGTACAATTGCGTGGTATGCATTCATTAAATTATGTTAACTTGCCAGTCAGCATCCAGTAACTAAGTTGTGTTAGTAAAATATCTTTATAGGATTTATTATAAGGGGGTAATTATGATTTACCGTCTCAACTAATAAAATTAAGTATGGAATTCAATTTAGATTTATTTCTTTATTTTCATATACCCCAGGCCACAGGTTTCTTAAAATAAAATAAATTTTTAAACTATTTAATTAGAAGATAAAAGATTGGACCACGGCCGGGAATCGAACCCAGGTCCTCCGCATATACCTGGGCTCGATTCCCGGCCGTGGTCGAATCTTTTATCTTCTAATTAAATAGTTTAAAAATTATATCTTAATTGTATAACCAACGGCCATGAATAAATAATAAAATTAATTTAGTATAACACGTCACCTCTTGAAAAGAATACAATATTCATTTATAACTATTTGTTGAGATATTTCAGCAGAGGCATTAACAAATATGAAGAATGCCCAGTAAAAGGAATTCAACACAATATAATTGTTTTATAAACAAGCACAACATTTAACAAATTTACATTTGGAACAATACATATTAAGTTAATTTTCAACATATGATTTGGAGGTTCTCCCTGAAACCTGTTATCATAAGCTAGCACGGAGCGCAAGAAAACTCCAAGCATGCTATATCCTAACACTGTTCAATACATTAATTTGATATATCCCATTTCTGGTATATATCCGCTTTGGTCAGTCCCCACCCGCCTTGGAAAAACGGACAACCAGAAATGTAGCAGTGTAACGACACATTATGCCATTAAAGCCAATCGGACGTTGCTACAGTGGGAGTCCTAGATATCGCCTACCCTAGTATAATTAGGTTAGGGATCTTTTAAGAGCATCTGACATAGTAAAGGCTCGGGACCTCCACTTTACGTCCTATCCGAGGGACAGCATAGCCTAGGATTTTTTACTCCCTTTAAAAAATCTTACGGTCAGCGGGCGAGGCAAACCTTCAACTTTTAGTACTGTAGGGGAATCAGCTGATCTTTCGATTTCTTCCATCAGGTGCACTGTTCTTCCTTCAGAACTAATGATTTTAAAAAAGAGGCCGGTTTTGTAGCCGTTTTGAACCTTCCTAATTTTTTTAAAGAGTGACGCAAGTTTTTTTCTCCAATCACTAACGAGTTCTTCGTCAACTCCTTATCCATCACCACTAATTTATTTCCAATCAATATTGTAACGCTTTTAAGTTTATCACTTATTTTATCATCACGCACCAACAAAGCATTCATACAGGAAGTTATCAATTTCTCTCAAAATCAGGGGCCTTTCGGATTTTTACTTTCACTTACCTATATATGAAATATATAGTAAGTGGAAGTATTGCGATCGTGAAAAATTTCGACTTCCGGTTTTCAACAGAAATACACGTTTTGGGACCCCCTGAGTCGAAATAACCAAGTCCTGCGAAATTGTCTGTGTGTGTGTGTGTGTGTGTGTGTGTGTGTCTGTGTGTGAACAGACTAGCTCAAAAATTATAATTCGTGGGAACCTGAAATTGGGTATTTAGTGTAGGTATATGCCCGCGATGTGACAGCAAAAATTTCATCAAAATTGCTCAAATGGAGGTGGTACTTTATTTAATAACTTTTTACGTTTTTTTCGATTTTCTCAAAAACGGCTCAAACGATTTTGATTAAACTCTGTATTTGATCTATGTATATGCTCGAGATATGACTGTAAAAATTTCATCAAAATTGATTAACCGGAGGGGGGACTTTACTTAATAAATTTTGTAACATTTTCACGTGTTTTTTTTTATTTTCTCAAAAACGGCTCTAACGATTTTGATTAAACTTAGTATTTGATCTATTTATATGCCCGAAATATGTCTGTAAAAATTTCATCAAAATTGATCAACCGCAGGGGGCACTTTACTTAATAAATTTTGTATCATTTTTACGTGTTTTTTTTTATTTACTCAAAAACGGCTTTCACGATTGTGACCAAACTTGGTATTTAATGTATTTATATGCCCGAGATACGACTGTAAAAATTTCATCAAAATTGATTTACGGGAGGGGGGACTTTACTTAATAAATTTTGTATCATTTTCACGGTTTTTTTTTATTTACTCAAAAACGGCTTTAACGATTAACAAAAATAAGATATGAATGTAGAAAAATGTGTGACTTTGGGAAAAGATATTTAGCAAAACACGTCAAGTTGGTCAAGTTGTCTAAGTAAGTTGGTAAGTGAAAGTTGTGTGTTGCGCGCACGCACCAGATTTTTACTTTCACTTACCTATATTTATTTATTTATTTATTTATTTATTTACATCCCTGCCTGGCCTAATGGCCATACGGGTTTCGGCAACAGTGGCACTAAGCTAAAACGCTTAGCGTCGCTGATGCCATGGTTCTCTTCTGTTTCTTTCTCTTCACTTCTTCCTCTATCACCCCATCACCACCTGCCCAGGGCGGACTTCATCTTCCGGTGGTCTTCCCGGTGGCTGCCCTCGTCTTCTTCCTCGGGCTCCTATGTTAAAGTGTGCAGGCCCCACGATAGTTTTCCATTCATTAATGAACCGTTTAAACTTAGGAAAGTTGTCCTCAGTAACCAATTGAGGAAATTCTTCTTCAGTGAGGCTGTAGACCCCTAAGGATCGCATCAGTTTGGCCCTTATCGCCTCAAACGCGGTGCAGGACATGATCACGTGTTCTACAGTTTCGGGAACACCACATGCTACGCATAGAGGCTCAACATCCACGCCAAGACTGTGGAGTTTCGCTCGAAATCCTCCATGACCAGTAAGGAATTGGGAAACCCAATAGTCCGGGAGGACCCACCTAGCGGATAGCCGCGATTTTACAGAGGGAAAATATTTTTTCAGAGTATTCCCGTTCGGGGTTGCTATCCACCGCAAGCTCCACTTTTCTATCGTGTCCTCCCGAATTATCTTTTTCCACTTGTTTGGCTCATTCCCAATTCTTATTCGAAGTTCCTCTGGAAGTCCTGTTGAGCCCTCCCTCTTGTATTTATATTTCATGACTATTTCTTGCAGGAGGAGGTCGAGAGGTACCGCTCCTGCAAGTACTTGCATCGCTTCATGAGACGTTGTCTTGTAGGCTCTAGTGACCCGCAGCAGAGCCATTCTCTGGGTTGAAGCCAGCCTTTTCCTTTGTCGCAGTGTGAGGTTGTTGCTCCAGAAGGGTGATGCATAACTCAAGATACTTTCCACTACTCCTCTATAGATATTCATAGTGGTTGGGTATCTGAGCCCCCAGAATGCACCTCCCACCCGACTCAGACCATTGACAGTTTGGGTCACCCTTGTCGTCAGATAGTCCAAGTGAGGCGAGATATTTAGGCCTGTACCTAGCCTTACACCGAGGTATGTAACTACTTCACTGGGACGTATCCTCTGTCCTTCTATGTCCATGTTGATAGGGTGCGCCCTGTCAGTCGTGCCTCTAAGTAGAATGGCTCTCGTTTTGGCAGCAGCCATTCTCATTTTTTTATGCTCACACCACCGAGCTACGAGTCTGGCACATCGCTCTGCTTCTCTCTTTAGACCAGCTCTGCTGTTAGATGCCACCACAGCTGCTACTCAACATAGGCAGTGGCAGGGAACCGCTCACCTTCTAGCACTCCCAGTAACTCATCGAAAACCAGCTTCCATAGTGCTGGGCCAAGGACTGATCCTTGAGGACATCCCTTTTCTACGGAAGATTCCACCTCGAAATAACAGCCTTTAATCTTGACTCTTCTGTCGTTGAGGTAGCTCCTAACGAGTTCATATAAGTTACTGGGAGTTTCATACTTCTGCAGCTGCTGGAGCACGTATGGCCACCATACGCTGTCGAATGCGGAGGATATGTCAAATAGTAGAAGCATGACATACCGCTCCGCTCTCTCTTCAACATCACCCCGTACTCTCAGCAACGCATCAGCGGTCCCTTTGCCTCTTGTTGACCTATATATGAAATATATAGTAAGTGGAAGTATTGCGATCGTGAAAATTTTCGACTTCCGGTTTTCAACGGAAATACACGTTTTGGGGTCCCCTGAGTCAAAATAACCAAGTCCCGCGAAATGGTCTGTGTGTGTGTGTGTCTGTGTGTGTGTCTGTGTGTGTGAACAGACTAGCTCAAAAACTATAAACCGTGCGAACCTGAAATTGGGTATTTAGAGTATGTATAAGCCTGCGATGTGACAGCAAAAATTTCATCAAATTTGCTCAAAGGGAGGGGGGACTTTACTTAATAAATTTTGTAACATTTTCACGTGTTTTTTTTTTATTTTCTCAAAAACGGCTCTAACGATTTTGATTAAACTTAGTATTTGATCTATTTATATGCCCGAGATATGTCTGTAAAAATTTCATCAAAATTGATCAACCGGAGGGGGGACTTTACTTAATAAATTTTGTATCATTTTCACGTGTTTTTTTTTATTTTCTCAAAAACAGTTTTAACGATTTTGATCAAACTTGGTATTTGATGTATTTATATGCCAAAGATGTGATAACCAACATTTCATCACAATTGATCAACCGGAGGGGGGACTTTACTCAATAAATTTTGTATCATTTTCACATGTTTTTTTTATTTACTCAAAAACGGTTTTAACGATTTTGATCAAACTTGGTATTTAATGTATTTATATGCCCGAGATACGACTGTAAAAATTTCATCAAAATTGATCTACGGGAGAGGGGACTTTACTTAATAAATTTTGTATCATTTTCACGGTTTTTTTTTTATTTACTCAAAAACGGCTTTAACGATTAACAAAAATAAGATATGAATGTAGTAAAATGTGTGACTTTGGGAAATGATATTTAGCAAAACACGTCAATTTCTAATCTAAGTAAGTTGGTAAGTGAAAGTTGTGTGTTGCACGCACGCACCAAATTTTTTTATTTATACTTCAGCATATTATAAATTTGATATTTGCGCATTTGATGCGAAATCTGTCCTTATTCCTTAATTCAATCTGTAATCTGTTCCTTATCTGTACGTAGTATCAGTACACTTCACAATATCTTAACTGAAGAAACTTTAATGCATTTAATCAGGGTTTCTAAAGAGCTACTGATCTGATAGACTGAAAGGAAATATTTAGGGAAATCGCCAGAAACAACAGAACATAATAATCCCGGGATTCGCAGATCTAAATATATAATTACAATAGCCCCCCCCCCCCCCCCGGGTCGGTAATCCAACGGTTAATAAGATTTTGGGTTGAAAATTTAGTGTTTCTGTTATTGCACATTTCTCATTTTTTGTTACAACTTAGTTTAAATATAATTACATACATATTTAAATATTTATCTTTCTGTTTTAAATGAAAACCCAGGCCATATTGATGAGTAAAACAGCCTGTGAGTACCGCTATGAGAAAGTAAACGTTGACATTTTTGGTTCGGATTGTCCCCCCTACCTTAACACCCCCCCCCCCCCCCCTCGGTTCGATATAAGTCTTCCCTTTTGACAACGAATGGGAGTGAGGACGCCGAGTGGGCTTTGAAGAGAAATTGTAAATGATACAAATATAAAGCACATAACATTAGTCTTTGATCATTACTCAGACATATCCCAGGCTGAATATTATATCGTTTCATGGTATACATATATTAATAAACAACATTTAATTTTCTTAAAACATCATAGATTTACAAAAGGTATTAAATACCTTTAAATACCTCTACCATTACATTTTAAGTACATTTAAAAGGGAAAAAAATCTGGTGCGATGCGCGCAACACACAACTTTCACTTACGAACTTAATTGGATTAGAAATCGACATGTTTCAATAATATGTTAACGCCATTCCTCAACTCTACATATTTAAGTATATACTTATATTTGTAGATCTCCATAACTTATAGGGTATCTGTATAGCAAAATTTGATAATTCTCAGCACCTTTCGATTCATTATTGCTAATTTATATATGAAGGGACTAATTTCATTAACAGTCGAGTTTTTTTACTGCTTGCTTGGTTTTTACTACGAGTTTCTTTTTTCAAATACATCGTGGAGGTGAATCGATAGTTGTATTTTAAGCCGTTTTTGAGTAAACAAAAAAAAAAAAAACACGTAATAATGATTTAGTCTAATTCGAGGCCGAATATATATTGAAAGTTCAAATATAAGGATTTAAATCTGAAAATCGATATATCACCGTTCGATCGCATTTGATCGATCTAATTCTATTATGGTATTTTAGCACCATTCACCCTCTACCACTGTGAAAAACATCAGAACCAACTATTGCTAATAATAGATGTTATATCAATTTAAATACTTTCTTTTCATAAATTACATAGTTAACGTCTATGAAATTAAAACACGCTTTTATCCAATAATTTTACAGCCATTCTTCTTATTTATAAAATATGTTTGGTGCATTATTATAAAAGGTAAGGCTTAATAGGGAAAAAATTGAATTTATTTTAAGCAAAATCTATACTCATCTCTCTGATATTATTATTATTTTTTCTATTCAGTTTTACTTTTTATATTATTTCACCAAACAACATTCGGTCAGGAGTTATAGATTTTTGGCCGCTAAATGACAAATTTTTCCCTCTGTGCGACGGCGACAATCGGAAAAGTGTACCTATATAACCATGAAAGGCTCGTCTCGAAAAACTAAAAAAATCACACCTTCGAAAAAGCCCTGCGCCCATTTGTATATTTTTCAGGTGTAGCAGTTAAGGAAAGCTTTAAAGTGATGCCTCATTCATGAAATTTGATGAAGTATTAAGGAAGTTATGGCATACAGACAAAAAGAAGGCTTTGAGAAATAATATATTATATGATATGATATACTGAATACAATATAATAATCTATAATATGATATAATTATAATAGTAATATAATAATAACCTCCAGATCCATCCGATACCACTTTTTTCAACCCTGATTCCTTCACTATTCCGAAAAATCATCCAATGCCTCAAAACTTGCAATTTAAAATTAGAAATCTACATTTAGGTCGATTTTCAAAAAATCTGTTCATGCTATTATTCTCGTCATCTCTGGATTCATATTATTTTCATTTAATGATTGTAAATTTAATTTCAATGATATTATTAAATATACATAAATTAAATTTAGCTTTTACAAGCAGTTTATCTTGCAAGGAGCCGTTGAGAGTTCGTTAAACCCTTTGAACGAGGCCCGATGTAATTAAAGCTGATTAAGGCCGCTAGATAAGTCAAAAGGACCAGTTAGCAGTTTGTCAAACTCGTGAATCACGATCAAAATAAACGGAAGTTACACACGTGAATACGTTCGAAATACACGGAACGCCATCGTCTCTTTGATCAAGAAATCTTTGAGACGGAATAAAACTTTGGATGTAATTAATTGTAAAAAATTAAATAGAAATTTAAATTGGATCCCATCCAAGTTATATTTCATATAATTCCAACAAAAGTGGGATCACCTGTGGTGTAGTGGATAGCATAGCAACCTACATTAAAGACCGCGGATTTGCGTCCAACGATGGCCACACGATTTTTTAAAGGGAGTGAAATTCCTTGGCTATGCCGTCCCTTGGATAGGAAATCAAATGGAGTTACCGAGCCTGTGCGATGTGAGGTAATCGTTAAAGATCCCAATACTAATTATACCTGGATAACGAAATTTAGGACTCCCTCTGAAGTATCGTCAGATTAGCCTTAGTAGCATAAAATAAAAGCCTCAGGATAAATTCTTAAGGAACTCTGCTGCGCGCATCGCACAACTTTCCATTATCAATCTACTTAAAGTAGAAATCAACGAGAATTGATAAGGGTGTAAGCAGAGGGCAATATGAATAAATTAAGGAATGATGTCATTAGGGAATAGAAGTTTGTTAGTTTTGTTTTTGACAATTAGTCCGGCGGGCAGATAGTCCGAAACGTGAGATAAAATAAAGAAAATTTTCTTCCATATAAGGGGTGTGTTTAAAACCAACAAATTGTAAGAGTTAAAATGGTGAGATCCAAGTCGAATGTAATTTTAATAAAGAAAAATATATGAGCAACATGTAAAGTGAACCTGCAAGATGAGATTAATTACAGATAATAGCAATAAGAAGTAACAAAATCCAGCTGACGGTTTGTTTACAAGACGTGGGTATTTTAGAAATCTGATAATTGTATAAAGGATAGTAAAATTATACATGAACATTTCAATAATTAGCTGGTGAACATGATAAAATAAAATCTGATATTTACCAGTTGACTGACAATTAATTTTTAAAACTCCACTATGGAAGCGGTTATTATTTAAGGTTGATAAAGGCCGTGGGTCACCAAACATATCATAAATATTTCCGGCGTTCATTCCGGCGTGTACCACCGGTGGTTCACACTTGACTGCCTCATCGGGTGGCGTGTACCACCGGTGGCTCACACTAGAATGCCGCCTCTGCCAAATAATTAAATCTTTAACACTTTACTGCAGAAATACCTGAGAGTCACGCTCTGGTTTCAACACAATTTTAATATTTAATTCTCTGTTATTCAAGAGAACAGTTACTCTATTTCAGGTGATATGGCAGCTAAAGTGAAATGTCTTTTCATTGCCAGGACTTGTTTACATATTTCTTTATGTTAGAGTTGGGGTGCCAATAACTGTGTGGTTTACCCTATATATATATATATATATATATATATCTATTTTTTTTTTTTTTTTTTTTTTTTTTTTTTTATTCTCCAAATAAAAAATGACCAGATTCAGGATGGTTGAGGATTATTGCAGACATTTCATTGCTTTGAGGAAGATTATTGTAAGGGATTGGCGAGGTTCCGGGTCTAGACGGAATTATGTTAAGGAGGGTTGCCGGGGAGGGAGGCTGGGAGGGGCGGTTGCCATGGCAGCAGACTAATCATTAGCTCCACCCCCGCTCACGTGACTCCCCCCACTCCGGCCAATTAGTTCCGTCCCCTCCCACGGAGGCACGCAGTCTGGCGGCCAAAGATCGCAACGTCTATGCCCTTGTTTTATTTCGAGTCCCTCTCCATTCTATACCTGGATCTGTATGAATATATATATTTATAATGGGGAATTGAATTAAATATATACATATAAAATATATATATATATATATTTTATTTATACTTGCATCTTTTATTAGTCAGAGAATAGGCATAGAAAATCGGCCTTTGTTAAAGATCAAATAAGGGGTCACCAATGGTGTTTAATGAAAGAGGATTAAAACAACATGAATCAAACTGTAAAAATATAAAAACATCCGCTTATCCATATTCCGTAATCCATACATCCAAACATCCGCACTTAGCCTTAACCAAAGATATTAAACAAGGAAAGGAAGCCAATGAACAGAAAATTATTGGAAGCAATTCATGTCACAAAAATTAATGAAATAACAGTTAACTAAACATTCGGATACAAAACGTTTGGGAACACATTAAGCGACATATGAAAAAAATAAAAACTTTTTAATCATAAATATTAAAATAATAAATTGGGTTCACATCAAAGTTTTATGAACCCATTAACTGAAATAAAATTTAACGGGGTCACCTGTGGTGTAGTAGTTAGCATAGCAGCCAAGAATACGATGTCAATTGACTCGTTAAACATCGCTATCCTAATTATACCTTGATAGCAAAATTTGGGGCTCCCACTGCAGCATCGTCCGATTAGCCTTAGTAGCATAAAGTGACATTAAACTAAGGCAAAAGAAATATATACATATATATATATATATATATATATATATATTGCTTTTTAATTTCATTAGATAAAATAAAAGCGTACAGGAAACATTCTTGAGAAAACCTGGTGGTGGTCACTCAACTTTCCATTGTCAATGTACTTACAGTAGAAATGCATGAGTTTTGATAAACGTTTAAGCACCATTCAGCAACTTCCCTGAAAATAGATTTTTCATCATTTCTTTACTTATTTTAGTTCTTTATTTTCCATAAAGTATAGAATATTTTGGTAATAATAAAAAACTTTTTATTTTGGGTCATCCCCTTTCTCGCCGTTTAGAGTATACGGTGTTTCCCGGGCCATGGGAGAGGGTGGGTGGGATTAATGCCGGTTATTATTAAATTTTCCCCTGGCTCCGGGTTTTGTACTTGCTATATTCTGGTTCTCAATCATCTGTCCGGTTGCCGTGGCAACGCGTATTTTCTAACGCGTTTGCTCACTCGGCTATCCCGCCACCTAATAAAAAACTTGTAAGTCTATGGTACTTTTCGATTCATTATTGTTTATATATTTTTAAATGGGTCTAAAAAAAATCCTATTTTCATCAATATTAAGTGTTTTTTTTCTCCATATTGTGATATATGTGGCATTTGCACATTTTTACATTTTACATGTTGTTATTATTATTATTATTATTATCATGTGATATATAAGAGACTGATGTATCATATTCATTGTTTAATATAAAATAAAACAGTTCATTAAAATAAAGTGCCGAGCTTTTAGTGTTTGATTGCTAGCCCATATAGATATATTACTGTGGCTCAGTCGGTTTAAAAAAACGAAATAAACAAGATAAAGTATCAGAAGAAAATGGCAGAGGAGAAACAAACTGTACAAACTTTTGTTGGGCATTTTGGAGATGTTTCGTCGTTCAACCCGAATTTGGATGAATGGAACGTGTACAGTAGAAGATTAAAACAATTCTTTTCTGCTAATTCAATCACTTCAGAAGATAAAAAACGAGCTATTCTCCATCAAGATACCAATCTACATCAAGATGCATATAAGCTGTTAATAGACTTATGCCAACCAGAAGAGCCCGAGGATGTGCAATTTACAGATTTGGTAGAGAAATTGGACTCTCATTATAATGAAGTTGTGGCGGTGTTCTTCGAGAGACAGGAATTTTATCAGGATCATATGGAAGGAACCGAAACAATTGCAGAATGGGCTGCTCAGGTTAGAAGACTGGCAGCAAGTTGTAAGTTTGCTCAGTTCTTTGAGACTGCAATAAGAGACAGGTTTGTGATAGGTTTAAGAAAAGGAAGAGTGAGAGAACCTGGAAGATTCGACCAAACTAACATTTCAGAATGCAGTTGCTCTTGCGAAAAATGAAAATGCGGCAGAAAAAGCAGTCATAGTAAGACCGGTTGAAATTGAATTGAAGCAGGAGAATTATTTGTTGGAGAGGAAAACATGGAAAACATGTTTGGTTTGTGGTTTTAATAACCATACAAGCCAGCAATCTAGATACAAAAATTATGAGTGTTCTATTTGCCATATGAAGGGACACTTGAAGAAAATGTGCTAATGCCACATATATCACACTATTTCCCCTTAAAAAGGCTAGTAACTAAGTCTCTTTGGAGGCTTTATCGTTCTTTCAGACTTTCTTACATCCTGTCTCACACCTCTGCCTTTGACAGAGTGAGTTGCTACATCCTGCCTCACATCTATGTCAATATCTGAATGAGTTGTACCTTCCTGCCTCACATCTATGTCAAGCATATAATCAAAATCCTTCCTCCTAAGAAAACCTTTCTTCCCCATTTAATTTGGACCGATTTAACCATGAGAACATTTCTATGATGATAACACCTACCTGACATTAAAAAATACTTCATTCTTATTTTATATTATTTTTTGTATTTATTGCACCCTACCGTACCTCTGAGCTAGTATGGTTTTTTTTGCAACAGTGTTTAACGTCCCTTTATGCCTCTAAGGCTAATCGGACGATGCTACAGTGGGAGTCCTGACTTCTGCCTATCCAGGTATAATTAGAATAGGAACTTAACGAGAACCTGACATCGTACAGGCTCGAGACCTCCATTTTACATCCTATCCGAGTGATAGCCGAAGATTTTTCACTCCCATTCCATATGATAGACATGACTATAAAACATACCACTGCTACAATTTGCAATTTACAGTTTCCATTGCACAACTTTTTGCTCCCCCCTCCTCATATTTGGCTCCACTGTACCTTTTGGCCCCACAGGAGCTTCTTCTGTTCGACGCAATGTAAAGTGGATTAGGGCCACCGCTTTCTTCCACCAAAAAAAATATTTTTTGAAAAGCGGGTAGTTTTCTTTGTCATCAGTCATGAGCTAAGGGAGGTCGCTCTATGACAGAATTTTGAGCCCGATCTCCCTCAGCAGTTTGGCCCTTAGTATATCATATATTCATATTATACACTTGAGTCTTAGTAGCCCGTCATTGGTCGCTGCGTGAGAATTTCTCTCACATATTTTGTTTTTTTGGCGAGAAACGGCTCTTGGTGCTTCTGAAAACCTCCCCTTTTTACTATCTGTAGTTTACAGACTCACACACCTCCCTGAACTCTCCCCGCTCCAATACCAAGCCTTATACCTGCTCCAGCTTCCTTCTACTCCGCTCAATCCGATCTCATGAGAGATTCTCTCACGTGCGACTGTCAGTATTACGTACAACTGAGTGGGCGTCAACTTCCAAAATGTTTTCTTTAAGAGGGAAAAATTACTCAATGACTACACTAAGGAATAGTTTTGTAGTAGAATTTTCAGTTTACTTTATATTCGAACTTGGAAGTTCCAATATACATTGTATTTCTGATTGAACATTATAATCACTATTGTTAATTAAACTAAATGCTTGTAGTATTAATTTGGCTTTAAGATTATACTTTTTCTTTATGTATTTAATTTTTTTACTCTTTTTAAAAAATGTTAAACAGTACTTTTGAATGTTTATAGTTGGTTTATCCTCTTAATAAATTTTTTTTTCAAGATTTCATAATGTTTCTAATAATTGACCCTTTTGTAAGCACAGCTCTATTGTTAAAATTTAAACTAACGTATGATAAAAATGAAAAAAAAAAAAAAAAGTTGCGATTGTTGTGAGAGAAATTCTCATGTGCGACCGTCCATGTTAAAGTTGGTCAAGCGACCAATGACGGGTTTAACATAAAGAGTTTAATCAAAACCTTTAAAGCGGTTTTCGGGAAAAAATTGATCATGTGAACACTTATGTTGGTTAAAAAAACTTCATTCAAAGAAAACAACAATTTTCAATGCCATGCGAATTAGGAAAACACAAATATTTACATAGGTTTCAAAAATTATCATTTTGTAACAGAGAAATAACAATATGACTTGAGCTTCACAACAAGACTAACTCTCCAGTCCAAAGCTCCTTATATATAGTCGAAAACGGATCAATCAAGAATCTTCTGAGACAGCGCAGATGGTATTCGAACATCGTAGTCACAAACATGTGCTATGACAGTTTTTTCAACTGTTAGTTCGTTCCAAAAAAAGGTCTAGAATTATTCTAAAACATATGTTTTTATTTATGTTTTGTTTAACGTCATAATATTTCTGAAAAAAGTGTCTATGTGTTTATTCAATGTTGAACGATATCCTTGCTGTCACGTCTTTGTTGTTTCTGTTTGTAAGTCAGTGTGTGGTGTTTTGTTAATGAGGTACCATGGTGCTTTTACTATGAGTCTTAGCATTTTTGATTGAAAGGTCTGAAGTCGTTATATTTGGGTCTTTTTGGCTGTTCAGTATATCTGTTAAGAGTATGTCCATATTGGTTTTAGATTGTAAAAATATTAAGTAAAAAAAGGGGACAGCTGTGGTGTACTGGTTAGCATAGAAACCTACAATACTAAAGGTCGCGGGTTCGCGTCCCTAGGTGGCCCTAGGATTTTTTAAAGGGAATAAAAACTCCTTGTCTATGCCGTCCCTCGGATAGGAAGTAAAATGGAGGTCCCGAGCCTATACGATGTCAGGTACTCGTAAAAGATCCTAATTATACCTGGATAGGCAAAATTTAGGACTCCCACTGTAGCATCGTCCGATTAGCCTAGGTAGCATAAAGTAACGTTAAAATAAATAAACAACTAGTTGGACCGTGCGAAGCACTTCGCACGAAGATTTGTATCAGATTTTACATCTAGTTTTAACATAACTATGAAATGAACTTTTTTTTTGCATGTTCATCCCCCCCCCCCCCAACCACCCGGGCCTTAAGGTGAAATTATTTTTCTACAGCAAGGAACAATAAATTATTTTTAAGAAATTATTTTTCTACAGCGAGGAAGAATAAATTATTTTTAAGAAATTATTTTTAAGAAATTATTTTTCTACAGCGAGGAAGAATAAATTATTTTTAAGAAATTATTTTTCTACAGCAAGGAAGAATAAATTATTTTTAAGAAATTATTTTTCTACAGCAAGGAAGAATAAATTATTTTTCTGTTTAATAGTTAAGGAAGAACTTTATTTTCTGACGTTTTTCTCTACAAAACATTTTCCTGTAATCTTCCTGGAATATATGAAATCGCCAAGAATGTTGCCTAGTCTTGGAAATTATTCTTTCTACATTCTGATTTAAACTACCCTACTTATTTTGTTTTTTCAAAAACAGTTCATAAGATGTTTTTTACGGTTATCTTTCTGACAATGGAGAGGAAGGTAGTCTTTTAAGTGATAAGAACGACATGAAATAGGTTTCTATCCATGAAGAAGCAACAAAAATAAGTAGCCCCGTGAAGCTGAGGGGCCCTAATCCATGCCTTTACATAAAAACAATAAGTTTTAAAGATTTAAAACGCCTGGCCCGTATACGTGGAACCTGTATGGGCATTTGAGCACGACAGGACTTTATAATTCATGAAAAACCGATTTTTACGCTTTGTGAAATAATATATGTGGGATAAGTAAAAATAAATGATCAAAGATAAATTTAAAAATCGCCAATATATAATAGTATTAGTGATATCTGTAACAGTTACTAGGTATTGTATTAATAAAATAATACAAGTTAAATAACGATTCCGTGACACAGATCCACACGAAAATCTTATGATAATTCCATTCATTGGACCATTTGATTCTTATCAAGCACGCTATTTCCGCTATCGAACTTGGTGAAAATAGCTTGTAAAAAGATATTTAATATTTTATGGTTTCATTTAATAATTATGTAGTCGTTAAATCTCCGAATATGTTACTCGCCTTGCTTCATTAATTTTAATTATCGAATCTTTGACATCTTTTAAAGCTTTCTTTGTGACGGGTCGCGAGTGAACGACTAAGTTTGTAATTAAAAGTAGTTAAAGGTCAACTTAATTTGATATGCCACTGATCCCAGCTTTTAAATTTATTTCTTTTATCATTTTATATAAGCACGAGCAGACTCGGCCACGCGTTTCTGTGGCTCAGTAGCTTATCATTATCGCGTTTAATTAATTACATCCCGTCCTTTTAAAACAATCAAATCAAAATTCAATGATAAAGAGAACGTTTCAGCTAATCTAAAAATGAACGGGATTTATTATTTCGCTCAGGGTTTCTTTCATACAAGGTGGGAACACAAGTCCATATTAAAATTGCATAACTTTAGTCGATCTTTGGGAATATTCTTTATTGTTATAAAAATCATTATGATCTCGCTTTACATCGGTTTTTTTTTTACAGCCACACGTTTTTCTCATGGTCAGCTTTAGGTTGCATGCTCTAGAGTAGGTTCACCTAAAGACCTAATTATAAATGCCCCAGAGGGTAAAACTAAAAATATAGTATATCCTAAAGCTTTAGAATAATAATCTATTAGTGCTATTTTCGTTGTATTTTTTTTTTTTTTTTTTTTTTTAGAGAATTGTTCACGTTTACTAGAAAAATGAGATTCCCCGGGATATACAGCTAGTATTAACCCCTTATGGGACAGTGGGTGATATTTGTACCACTTGTAAAGCAAAACATTATTTTTCTCATGCTCAATATAAGCTCCTAGAACTATTTCATTGAATATATTTTTAAAATGTGAGCATAGGTGGTGTTGGCCTATAAAGGGTTACATATAATAAAATAATAGAAAAAAGAATGTATAATAAA
Source organism: Aelia acuminata (assembly GCA_911387785.2). NCBI lineage: Eukaryota > Metazoa > Arthropoda > Insecta > Hemiptera > Pentatomidae > Aelia > Aelia acuminata. The sequence goes on from OU426984.1 coordinate 13,945,697, forward strand.
ATTAAGAACACTAAATAAATTAGATGAACAAAATTGTATTGACTACAAAAAAATATATATATATATAAAAAAAAATAGGAGAAATAATCTGTAATAATAAAACTAAAATGACTTTAATATAATTCTTATAAGTAATTTATGTACATAATATGTACATCGATGTACATATACATAATATGTACATAATATACATATACATAATAATATGTACAGCGATATCTGTAACAGTTACTAGGTATTTTATTAATAAAATAAAAAAAGTTAAATAACGGTTCCGTGACACAGATCCACACGAAAATCTTACGATAATTCCATTCATTGGACTATAGGGTTTTCCCCGACCCCACCAGGGACCATCGCCGACTTGTATGTAATTGTATGTACTGATATCATACCTTTGTATGATGTATATGTGGATACATGTTTACACAATTATAATGTATGTAACATATGTTACATGTACTTGTAACAAGTACAATTCAATGTATATACGACTATGTATGTATATGTATATACGACCCCACCAGGGACCACCACCATCGCCGACTTGTATGTAATTGTATGTACTGATATCATACATTTGTGTGATGTATATGTGTATACATGTGTATACAATTATAATGTATGTAACATATGTTACATGTACTTGTAACAAGTACAATTCAATGTATATATTATATACATTGAATAGGCATATTGTAGACAAATAGCTTCAGATTGGGTGATTCCTGTTTAGATTTATATGATTTCTTTGATAGCCTGTCAAGGATATGAAATGAGACAGTTCTTTTTTGTATTTATTTAATAGTTTATCCTCTGGAAGTGGGCATGTTAGTCCTTGCAGTAAAACCATTTTTATTAGTTTGTGTCTTGCGTGTTCGTACAACTTACAATTAAAAAACATTAAGTAATGTTTGGATGGTCCGTGATCGGTCAGAATTGAGTAAGTTTGTAATTTGTACTTTTAATTTTGTTATATTGGGTTGTCCGAAAAGTTCGTAGAGATGTTTAAAATAAAATTTACCTTTTATTTTTTCTACTAACAATGAATCACAAAGCTAATGTTTATTTATATGCCTTTAATCCTCATCGAATTAAGTATGTTTACACACTGAATTCGTCTTTATTAAGGCTCAGTAGTGTAGTTTATTGCAAACCAACCAACATGAGTGACGATTCAGTTCATATATCGGCAAGGGAAAAATGCAGCCCAAACTGCAAGAGAGATTCGTGCCGTGTATGGCAACTATTCAATTGCTGAAAGCACGGTTCAGAAGTGGTTTTCGCGGTTTAGATCAGGAGATTTCAATTTGGAAGACCAACCCCGGGCTGGCCGGAGTTCAACTCTTACCATCGAGGAAATTATGACGGTCATCGCAAACAATCCACGAATTACTGTCCGTGAGATAGCTGCGGAGTTAAGAACCTGCAAATGGACCGTTTTTGATCATCTAAAGAAGGCAGAGTACGTCTGTCGTTACGACTTTGGGTTCCCCATGAGCTCAGTGAAAGGAACCTTATTGATGGGAGGTTTTACCTCACCCGCCGTACTTTCCTGACATTGCTCCTTCGGATTTCCATCTTTTCCGTTCCCTCGAAAATTTTCTACTAGGGAAATCCTACTCTTCAGAATATGACGTCAAAACGGACCTTTTATTGTTCTTCAGGAGTAAGGACAGTATTTTTGGAAAAAAAGGGATTATGGACCTTCCAAGCCGTTGGGAAAGGGTAATTGCTAACGGTGGTAACTATTAGTAACTGTAGATTAAATAAATAAATTTTAATCTGTTCATCAATTTTCATTTTTGTTCAAATTTCTCTAGGAACTTCCCGGACAACACAATAGTTTAGAAGTGTGATTTGGGGAACTGGCAAATTTTAGGTATGTAACTCAGTAACGAGAACAATATAGTTTCGAAACGTCACCATAATATAGTTGTTTATTATTGACTGGACCTCAAGAACCATATTATAATAATTAATATCAAGAGTCAAGAAAACATATCATATATATATAATAGATATTATTGATATATAACATTTTATTGTTATAAAAATATATTTTATATTTGTTATAAAAATATTTTATAACATAGCAAAGAGATAAACGGAGACTGAAAAGAGGGGGACTGCTGGAGGGAGACGGGTAGGCCTAATGTATTGATCCCAGGGCGTTGGCCCCAGGTGAGCTCTCATCGTTGCTACACTCCAGCATCACTTCCTACAGCCATCACATGAGGCATCGCACTGGCACGTCATCTGGCAAGGAAAACAGCACGTATCACTAAAATTTACCATGAATAAATTAACTCGTGCGTATCATCTTAAAAAAAAAAATCTGTTGCGTGCGCGCAACACACAACTTTCACTTACCAACTTACTTAGATTAGAAATTGACGTGTTTTGCTAATTATCATTTCCTAAAGTCACACATTTTTCTACATTCATATCTTATTTTTGTTAATCGTTAAAGCCGTTTTTGAGTAAATAAAAAAAACCCGTGAAAATGATACAAAATTTATTAAGTAAAGTCCCCCCTCCCGTAGATCAATTTTGATGAAATTTTTACAGTCATATCTCGAGCATATAAATACATCAAATACTACGTTTGATCAAAATAGTTAAAACCGTTTTTGAGTAAATAAAAAAAACACATGAAAATAATACAAAATTTATTAAGTAAAGTCCCTCCTCCGGTTAATCAATTTTGATGAAATTTTTACAGTCATATTTGGGGCATATAAATAGATCAAATACTCAGTTTAATCAAAATCGTTAGAGCCGTTTTTGAGAAAATCGAAAAAAACGTAAAAAGTTATTAAATAAAGTACCCCCTCCCGTTGAAAATTTTGATGAAATTTTTGCTGTAACATCGCGGGCATATACCTACACTAAATACCCAATTTCAGGTTACCACGGTTTATAGTTTTTGAGCTAGTCTGTTCACATACACACACACACACACACACACACACACACACAGACCATTTCGCGGGACTTGGTTATTTCGACTCGACGAGGGGGTCCCAAAACGTGTATTTCCGTTGAAAACCGGAAGTCGAAAATTTTCACGATCGCAATACTTCCACTTACTATATATTTCATATATAGGTAAGTGAAAGTAAAAATGAAAAATGCAACGAGCCGCTTACGGAAAAGCGGGTTTCTTAAGCGACTTTTACGATTTTGGATTCAAATGAATTTTATCAATACGATTACCAAGGTGAGCCCATTAATATTTCTCCACTCTGAATTATTTTGAAAAGCCAACGTTTCGATTCCTACATGCGGATCTTCATTAGGGCTAAAAAAAAGACAAATATATGAGTATCTATGCAAGAAGATGAAAATTAATGTTTATCATTTAACCATCAACTGATGATATGTTTACATGACAGGGGTAGAGGAGAGCGGGGTTGGTTGGCAACAGTTTTCACTTTTTTGATTGTTGAGTCGTTTCTGTTAATATAATACCAATATGGCTGATACCACTGTAAACTCCAAGTATTAGAGTACTTCAAGTATTTTTTTCACCACATAATATTTAATACTAAGATCATAGAAAATTGAAGAATTCGTCAATCCAGAGTATGCCGATTAACCCCCTATGTGGGGCAGCTTGGCCTATTAGGGGGGATTGTTTAGCCATCTCATTCAAGTACTGCCTGGCAGATATTATTGTTATTAAAAGATGCACTATAATTGTATAATAATTATGAATCGTTTTTAACAGCTTTTAAGGAAAAATAGAATGACAATAGAAGAAGATAGAAGTTTAGACTGTCGTCACTTTATGCATTAGAAAAATTGCTCTCATCCTCCTTGCTGGAACTAAAGGCTATTGGTATTTTCACCTTTGTTTATGTTTACCATGCTTTTGTGAATTGCTACTGCGCCAAAAAACCAAGTTGAAGAGAGCCAACTAACCCCACAGGAGAGATCATTTGAAAGATGGCTGCCAGGAAAGGGGAGAACAATCAAGCAAGAGACTGGTTAGTCGGCAGGGTAGGTTTTTCAAAGGAGTTTCGGGCAACGTGAACAGAATCGGAGTCAATGTTTTGTCATGCCTTTAAACCAAATTTACTGAAAATATAAAAATTTACTTACATGTTGTAAAATCAATCAATGAAGCTTCTCTACTCTTAGCATTGGATTGAAAACTCAGGACAAGACTCCCGAGGTCGAGCGGGTCACATGGTACAATGGTGGGGCCTTCACAATAGGTGTGAAGGAAACTATAAGCCAATGGCCAAACTACCTCCTATGCCAACCAACCCCGCTATCCCCTACTTTACAAATCTGATAATAAAATGAAAGATCGTAAAATTATTCATGAATATTCGTTTAAGTAGCTGGTTAGGAAAATAAAATCTGCTATTTACCTTAGGAGTCCAGAGTAATACAGAGGTCGCCAAACTAACCCCTACCACCTCTCACTTTATACTTTTTCCCTCAAGCTCTGTGTTACTCTGGACTTTTTCTGCAGTGTACCTGAAAACAAAATATGTGTAAGCTTAAATTAATTAAATATCTTATATATCATGAATGGTGAATTATAGAAAACTTAACTCGAAAATGACTTTCATTCTCATCTATTTTTTTTTTTTTTTTTTTTAAAGACAGTTTTACAAAGACGTAAATATTATCTTATGGAATACATTTTAAAATGATGATTTAGAGTTTAAAAAAATAAAAGGAATCTATGCGTTCGTAGAGCCCCCTGGGTAAAACTAAGAAGTAAGATAACATTTGGTGATCCTAGGGTTAATGAATTTATGAATTCAAATATAAACTTTTTCCACTCTTCCATTCGCTTCCTTGTATCATCAATTCCTTATCCCTCAACCATTTAATATTGTTATTCATTAGTATATCATATGCATAGTTTTTTATTTATATAACTTTCCTAATTTTAACATCCCCATGATCTCATTATCACTTTTTGTTATGTTTTTTTTAAATTATTCTAACATTTACTTGTAATCCATATCATGATTAAAAAAAATTAATATCCAATTCCAAAGTTTTATTTATATTCTTTTGTTCTGTAATTATTAACTAATTTTCATGTATGTATTCATTTATTTTTTTATAGTAGACGTAAGAGATAGTCAACTATTCTTCTTTACGATAGGTTAAATGATGGTCAGGATTTTCTGTTTACAATGATTTTATTGTGGTAAGCCAACGTTTTGATCCAACTTGTGGATCTTCATCAGGGCTAAAAGAAAACAAATATATGAGTACCTATGCTAGAGGGTGACAATAAATGGATACATTACAGAACTGATAATAATATAAAAGATGGTGTATACATGAATATTAAAATAAGTGGCTGGTTAACAAGATAAAATAGAATCTGATATTTACCTACTGACCCCAGGTGGAAACTAAGACTAAATGTAAAAATAAGGTAGTGGTAGGGGGTTAGTTCACTTCATATATTTTTGCTATTGTTTGTTCATTGTTGTTTTTACTTCTAACATAGTGTTTATTTGACCGAACTCCCAACCATTTCCATTGCAAATATAAACTGTAACGTATTATATTTGAATACGACCAGTTAAATATGTTGATAATAAAAAAAAAAATAATAAAAGCTTCCATCGGTTTAAAATATTATATAATATGAAGTATCAATTTACATTTTTTTCAATTTACATTTAGGGACACTGGATGGCCATGAAGTGATGATATAGGCGGGGTTTAAAGGTGGGAAGGGTATTGGAATTACGGATGAAAAGGGGAATAGATTTCCATACGGATGAGGGAGGACCGGATAATGAAAGATCTATCAAAAGCTGACGTTCGGTGGGCCGGTGTATATAGATCTGAAGACCTAGAGCGGGTATTAAGTTACTGGACTATCTAACAGACCATGGTACGAATAATACTACTATTATGATGAACGATTAGTATTTTTGTTTCACATCACAGTTACTCTGTTACTTACTCAATTTCTACCAGGTTCTAGATTAAAACAAAAAATTAATTCAAACGCAATATCCCTTACTATTAACACCTTAAGTTTTATAGCCATCAGTTGATAAGTCGCCCCTGCATGTTGCCACACGACCAAATACCATCCGATGGCCCGATCCTAATACAGAGAAGGATCAGATAAAGCTGGAATCCAACGAGGTTAAATGGATGATCGGAAATTGATTTGGTTTAGTGTTGCACTGGAGAGAGAGGCCAATTTAGTATTCCGTCCGAGTTAGCAGCATTGTAATCGCTAGACCCATTTCAGAAACCCCCTCTCAAAAGGTTCACTATAATATTATTACACTTATGTGGGTTAACAATACGATTTTCAATGCGATACAAATTATGATAACACAAATATTTAGACAAGTTCCAAAAATTATCACTTCGTAATACATACAAAAATAATCATATGACTTGCACTTCAGAACAAGACTAGCTCTCCAGTCCATCGCTCCTAATATATAGCGGTAAGGATAACTGTCGAGGACCTCCTCGGCAGACGTAGATGGTACGCGAACTTCGCAATCCCAAAATGTGCTATGACAGTTTGCTCCAAACATTAGTATATATCCATTCTAACCATTTGTTTTGTCTTTTATTTTCGTTTAACGTTACAATATAGATATGCAATGAACGTGTATTTTTAATTGTATTTTGTATCAGTGTTCACCCGTAACATACAACACTTATCAGTAAGATAGATGAGAGGTCTCTCTTAAGCAAGTATGGTAATTAAATCAAGGAAGGAAGGGGGTGCTATTGGATGCTAACCCTCCTCATGCCTCACATATCATTATTTCCTATTACCACCATCTCATTCGCTGATTGTCAGCACCTTGCTGACAGGTGCGAATTGATAATGAAAGACAAAAAAAAAAAAAAGTTATTTATGTTGTATTTTAAATAAAATTCTAAAGTAGAGGTGATAGTCACCTGTTTTTCTTTACGATAGATTGATTGATAGTCAGGAATTTCAGTTATCTTTTTTTAAGTTTTGAAAAACCAACGTTTCCATCCCTACATGTGGATCTTAATCAGGCCTAAAAGTGAAACTTTTGAAGTAGGAAAACTAACCCCTACCACCTCTCACCTTATTTTACCCTCAGTCCCTTTATTACTCTGGACTCAGAAGGTAAATATCAGATTTTATTTTATCTTGCTGACCAGCTACTCATTTAAAATTTCATGTATAATCCTTACCATCTTTTATATGATTATCAGTTTTGTAAAATATTTATGTATAGTTTTTACCATATTTTATAGCAGTTTTGAAAAGTATCCATGTCATGTAAACATGACATTTGGATTTGGTGTTCATTATTATGTTATTCCTATTTGTTACTATCTATAATGAATAATTACATGAACATTGAACATACATGAACATTTAGAGAGAAAATTATATAACGTATCAACCTCTGTATTCCACTCTTCATCTCTCAAGTAAATGGGAACAATTAGATAACTGACTGCATTACTTTTCATTCAATAACATTGAAGTTTCCTATATTTAAAAAATTACATCTTGTATCAAGAATACTATTTTTCTTTATTCCCACTAAACAACCACCTATTGCTCTCCCAAATTTAGAATTTCTTTTTTCTTTTACCCACTGGAGCTTGTATGTTGAAAAATATTTATTAAAAAAGTGCTGATCTTTTTCTTCGATAAATGTTTCTAATAAAATAAAAAGATCGCACTTAAAAAGAAAACTAAAAAAATAAGTCCGAGAACATTATAATACAACAGTTTATAAACATCTTCAGCTTTTTCTCTGTTCTCTTGGTTTTTTTGTTCTAGTTCCCTCGCTAGTTTTTTGCCCTTCTTTTACTTTAATGGAAATAGGTATGGACAGTGATTCTATAATTTCTATGTCACTTAAGTTTTCAGTTAGCACACCATCTTTATCATCCCAGAAAAATTTCTTGTTCTTATATATTAAATAATTTCGCCTTATCTACACGATTCCGTTTTTTTCTTTCTCTTTAATCAAACTTTTTACCTCTAATAATTTCTTCCTAACCTTTCTTTCATTATACGTTAAATCTCTGTTAATCCATATTCCAGTATTCTTTAATTTACTACTTTATTTATTTTTATTTTTAAATTAAATTATTTATTTATTTCTTTAATTTAATTACTTTAATTTATAGTATACATGATAAACATTTAATTGTCATCTTCTAGCATAGATACTCATATATTTGTCTTCTTTTAACCCTGATGAAGACCCACACGTAGGGATCGAAACGTTGGCTTTCCAAAATGAAAACAAGATAACGGAAAATCCTGACTATCAATCAAACTCGTAAAATTTTAATTAGATAACTCCTCCCAAGAAATGAAGGTAACGAACGTAGGAACTCCTTTGGCAAGATTCGAAACACGGAGTGCCGAAGTATCGGGGACCGCTTCACTCTTCAGCCTCTGCAAGTCACTAACGATGCTCATGTACTTGATTACTTCACTAATGAACCCTTCCAAGCGACGGGGGACTTTTTATTTCAAAATTAATTACTGTCCCGTGGCCACTCCAAGGAAATAATAATACACTTGTATGTCCTTAGGTTCGATGGGATCATCTTGTTTAAGGTAGGGAGGAAAAAAAGTGGTATTGAGTCACCAAGCAAAACCTCACGTATTTAGCGGCAAGGTCTGTAATTTCAACCTAAGCAGAATCATCAGGGAATTTTTTCAATAATAATAATATAGGTAATAAAATAATATTACCTTAAAACTTAGCTGGTCATCATCAAATTGGGGGATTATTGGGAATGAAACGGCCGATCAGGAATCCGACGGTGAAGTTTTATTTTACACTACAGCTCTAAGGATTCATTAATTTAACTATATCTGACACAAAACCTTATTATAGAATGATAATAAATGACTAAAACTACTCTACTCACTTTTTACTAAAGCCTCAAAACCAAAACTAAGATTTAGCTCGCAGATTTACGGGTTTGCCAAAACAAAACACATTTACAAAACTTTCAGTCAAAAATATTACGACTTATTTTAAAAGCACCCTGGGTATGTGACTATTCAGAACTTAAACACTGACTTTTACTTGCCAACAGTCGACTAACAGATAAAGCCACTTTTAAACCATTTCACACTAAGCTTAACCGGACATATAAACCTCCATATATGAGACATGGCTAAAGACAAACGATGAGTACAACCAGACAAACGCTCCCTAAAAATTGTCAATAATGTTATTCTTAGGGGACTAAATGTCCCAGAATAAAGTAAAATTTTTCATTTCATTTCATTTCAAAGACAAAATGCCCATAAAAGTTAGGAGAATATTAAAAAGGCGTCGGATGTGAGATCTCCTTCTTTAAAGATCATACTTACTTACTTACTGGAAAGCACTACAGCCCGGGGTGGGTCTTGGCTTCCCTTACAACATCAGACCACTGCTGTCTGCATAAAGCTTTTCTTTTCCAATTCGTTACTCTAAGCTCACGCAGATCTCTTTCTACATCCTCTAACTATCGTCGTCTCGGGCGACCCCTACCTCTTGTACCTTGCATTGGGGTGACCAACATCTTCTTAGGCTTTAAAGATCATAGTAACTGAAAAAAAAAACCTGACAAGAGGTATTGCTGAGTTCCATTCATCCCCCTTGTCTAACATGTCATTATTTGTCTAGTAGAACCCATCAAATCTGCTGATGGTCAAGATGTTGCTGTCAGGAATGAATATACAAATGGAGAATATATAGGGTAAACCATACAGTTATTGACACCCCACCTTTAACTTAAAGAAATAAGTATACAAGTCCTAATTTTATTTCAAGATATACATGAATCTAATGTTTGAAGGGTCCTCTAAGTCATCTATGAAGTAAGTCTTTATCAAACTAGACATAGAGAAGATTTAACAATTAATTCCACAGGGTGTCATTTACAACTATTTTTTGCACTTTTAACAATAAATATCGCCATATGGTAAAACTATTGAACTTTTGACCCAAAAAAACCTCTTGAGTCTTTATAAGTATAGATAAAGAGGAGCTATAGGAAGTTTCAATTTGATCCCTTCATAAAAATTATTGTTTTTAATTTCACCACAGAAATGTAGTCTTAAGGGCGTCAATAACTGTATGTTTTACCCTATACCGATTTCAACCGTTCATTATTGAAAAAGATATATTAAAAAATGCTGACAGGTCGTAATAGATTCTCTCAGAAAATATAGCAATAAAACTTTATTTTTTTTCTGGGGGGGGGGGAGCATTTGCATCCCTTTTTTAAAAATATTAATTAGACTGTCTTGGAACAATACAAAAGGATTTCTTACGTTCCCTGCCATTGCTGGATTGGATGTTCTAAAGTGCAGAGCGAGCCAATAGGATTAGAGATACCGCTTAATGACCAATGACAGGAGAGAGAGCAGTTGGCAATTGTCCAACAGAAAATCCTTTGGAAGCCTTCCCCCAAATAACAACGGCTTCTCTCGCACTAAGCTAAGCAACCTAGAAAACAAATGCTTGCAGCCGGAGGGTGGATTCTTGTATTGAATCATTCCAGGAAGTATTTGGTGTGAATAATGAATAAACGTTGATTTTAAAGTGAATAAAATCAACAATTTTATGTAAACCTCTCTCTTATTCAGTTCCATTTTAGCCACCTTATTATTGTGCACGTACGATTAGCTATAGATAGTTACAATCGATTGTCTCGATTGCATCGACTTAATACAATCGGCAATCGATTAGCCATCGAACATTTCTCCGATTTATAACAGTACTATTTAAAGATGCAACAGTGTGGTACACTTTTGTTACATATGAAAATTAAACAGAAAATCTTGCTTTTATGAAATTAAAGAGAGGAGTAGCTAGCTTTAGAAAGTAAAAAGATGAGCAGGGATGACCAGGGATAATACATTAACATAAACAATAAAAAAAAAGTGATATACAATTTATTGCTGGTGTAACTAAAATATAAATAAAAATCATAGGCAGAAAAAAATCTAGAAGCTTTTATGGTATATACATGTATATTTTATAAACATGCATTACATTATATTTCCAAAATATAAAAAATTTAAATTTAGTTATAAAAGATAATGATTTCAAAATAGTCTGAAATTTTATGTTGATATCAAAATGGTAAATATTTAATATATATATAAAAAAAAATAGGTATACATTTTTCAAATATAACAAGGTTCAATTATCATTGATATGAAAACACATCAAGTCACTAAATCACACAAAATTTGGCTTTTGAGATAATTTGTAAAGAATGCTTGCAGAGGTTTCGGGCAATTTCTGTTCTAGATTCTGAGTACTATTAATTTATTCGATTATTGAATCTCCGGCCTCTGAGTTAAGTAGTACTCCAGTGAATATCTCATTTTAAAATAATATATTTAGAAAGGAAAAAAAAAAACATTATTTAATTAAGGAAAAAGTACTGGACAAGAGAAAGATTCAAATAAGTAAGGAGAGATCCAAGAACATAGATAACCCAGGTATCTTTAATTAAAGCTGCCCCTGTTTAATTTGAGTGCAAGGCTGGAGAGAATTGCGGGTTAAATATATTCCACGAATTGAAGGCGGAGTGTTATTCTATTTTCCCAAAAGATATTTATAAGTATTTAGGATGTCTTTATGTATACATACTCATTCAATAAAATGAGAATTTATTTAGTTATCTATTGAATTAATTTATTAATAAAATGAGAGTTTGTATTATATGTAAAAAATAATATGATATTTTTTATAGTAATTCTATGTTACTTTATAAATTATCTATGTAAATTTATAATTTACTAAGAATCATTTTTAGAGAGCTTACATTGTTACTTATAGTACTGTTGAATTTTATTTTATTGAATATTTTTTTTTATTATAATGTTTTTATTTAATTTTTTATACATAAGTACAAATTAGCGAAGCATTATTAGGGATTGGTCTCTTGGCCGTTAGCCCCGTATTGGTTAATGATATTTTTTTTAATACATAATGGTAATATCAAAGCAAATAAATAAATATATATACACTATAAATACAAATATATACACATATAAATGCTAAAACTGCTAATAAATCCTCAGTATGCACAGATGTAAATTTACTTATACAAATGGATTAAAATTGTTATTATTGCTTTGTTTTTTCCTATTGTTGATAAAACTGACTACTTCCTAGTTTAAATAAGAAAACAAAAACAAAAACAAAAAATACAGTATCTGACTACACATTATGTTTATTGTCAAGTTTAATTTTTTTGTAATTATTGCAAGCATTTGATGAAGTCTGGCACCAAGGGCTTCTCTTCAAACTCAAAACCGTACTACCACACACATACTATCTTCTACTTCAATACTACCTCTTCGATAGATTCTTCTCTATCCGGCAGGACTACTGAGTAGATAGTTTGTTTTGTGTTGGATAGCCGGTTGTTGTAAGTCTGTATGTAGAGTTGGGTTACTTACGTACCTGGGAGCGTCCTTAATTAGTCTTAAATTTTTTTATTGAAAAGTTGTGCTTTTTGCTTGTCCAAGGCTGCTGACCAATTTGACCAAAATCACGCTCAACCTCTGGCTTCTACACGTACTTAATTGTTTGACTTGGAGTACACTACTACATCAAGCTTAAAATATTTATACCTTAAGGAGCCTTTAAACTGTGCCAATCTCATCCGGGAACAGGTAATCCTTGTCATACCGGCGTACCACGAACAGTTAGCTTTTTACACTTAAACTTGAATTCGAGCGAACAATGATATCTAACGAGGTACTGTATATCATTTATTAATATTTTTAAACCAAAATTTTAATACTGATAACGCACAGTGTCAGGTAAGTAAGTAAAAAAATCTGGTGCGTGCGCGCAACACACAACTTTCAGTTACCAACTTCTTTAGATTAGAAATTAACGTGTTTTGTTAATTGCCACTTCACAAAGTCACAAATTTTTCCACATTCATTTCTTATTTTTGCCGTTTATGAGTAAATGAAAAACACACGTGAAAATGATACAAAATTTATTAAGTAAAGTACCCCCTCCAATTGATCAATTTTGATGAAATTTTTACTGTCACATCGCGGGCACATACATATACGAAATACCAAGTTTGATCAAAATCGTTAAAGCCGTTTTTGGGTAAATAAAAAAAACCTAAAAGTGGGATACAATTTATTAAGTAAAGTACCCCCTCCGGTCGATCAATTTTGATGAAATTTTGGCAGTCGAATCTCCGGCATATTAATGCATCAAATACTCAGTTTAATCAAAATCGTTAGAGCCGTTTTCGAGAAAATCGATAAAAACGTAAAAAGTTATTAAATAAAGTACCCCTTCCGTTTGACCAATTTCGATGAAATTTTCGCTGTCTCATCGCGGGCATATACATACACTAAATATCCAATTTCAGATTCGCACGGCTTATAGTTTTTGAGCTAGTCTGTTCACACACGCACACACACACATACACACACACACACACACACACACACACACACACACACACACACACACACACACACACACACACACAGACACACAGACCATTTCGCGGGACTTGGTTATTTGGACTCAGGGGACCCCAAAACGGGTATTTCCGTTGAAAACCGGAATACGAAATTTTTCACGATCGCACTACTTCCACTTACTATATATTTCATATATAGGTAAGTGAAAGTAAAAACTCAACACTCGTACCTATGTTCCTTAATACAATAATTTTCATTTTTTTAAATTTTTGATCCTTTATTAACCTCACACTTTTATTCGGTTCTACGTCTCGGCACTAAGCCGTTTTCAAGAAGAACACCTGTGACCACAATTTTTCAAATCAAATAGGCTGAGTACCCTTGTCAAATATTAAAAATCTTTTTACTTGCTAAAAACTATAGTCTCTTTATATAAGCATCACAGTCAAAAGTTGAAACATAAGATACTATAGTTTTTAGCTAGTAAAAAGATTTTTAATTTTTGACAAGGGTACTCAGCCTATTTTATTTGAAAAATTGTGGCCACAGGTGTTCTTCTTGAAAATGGCTTAGTGCCGAAACGTAGAACCGAATAAAAGTGTGAGGTTAGTAAAGGATCAAAAATTTAAAAAAATGACTACTATCTGCCTAGTCTCAAGACCGACAAAGAATTACTATTACAATCATTTTCGGCGGCTGACTTGGAACCAGCGGCTGTTCTGATTTTGCTCTAACTTCTTATGCATAAAGGAAACTTCAGAAAAATTCTAAAAGAAGGTCTAAAAGCTTATCTTAAATAACTGAAAAGCTACACTTGCGCTTTTCCCGAACACAGGTACAAATAGATAATGTTCTTACTTGTTCGAGTTCGTGATTTGTTTAGATTAGCCGAACACTGCTCTGAACAGACTGTTCGAGGTCGAAGTTCCCAAAGTGTAAAGGAATCTAAAGGCAAGCTATAGCTCATTGAACTAAACCATTTCCTGTCAAATATATGCAATGAAAGATAATAAAATTTCTTAATTTTTATTACAGACCTCTGACTATAATAAAGGATCCTCTTAACTTTATTGATCTATAAAAACAGTTTATACTCCCTGGGACAATATACATGGAGCATAAACTGGGAGCAGCTCCGTATGCAAAAGTTTTATCGTAAACCAAAAGTTGTGGGTAATTGGGCCCTGCTTCCCAAGTACTTAATAACCCGTTCTATTCCGAGGAACTTGGCGCTAGTTGTCTCAAGTAGCTACTCTATGCTACGCTTTTACGTATTTTGCGCATGTATTTAATAAGTTATATAACAAAATAAAATATTTTAATAGTAGAAGATTGTTGGACCGTAGGAAGACATGTATTGAAATTGGTAGGTGGTGAGATCATACAGTTTTTAAACGATTTTTATACAATACTGAAAAATTGTATAAAGTGGACAAGACGATTTTTGTTATATATTGATGTATAAAAATTCAAATGATTGAAAAATTGAAAAAAAAGTTTTTACTTATGCATTGTATTGCAATGTCATTGACAAAAACTTCATACCGCAGACAGACCAAGTACACTATCTGGGACTTACGTTCGAAAGAAGGATGGTATGGGGTCCTCATGTTAAAATGAAACATACGACGCTTAAAAAAAGACTGCAACTACTTCATCCACTCTTCTCAAAAACTTCAAAACTGAAACTAAAACAGAAATTAAAGACATATACATACTTACTTAAACCAATATGGATATACTCATCACTGATATACGGAACAGATAAAAAGACACACTAAAATAAAATTCAAATATTTCAATCAAAACTTTGACGACTCATAACCAACGCACCCTGGTACGTAACTAACCAGACCCCACGTACTGACCTCCACCAGTACACAGCGACACTCTACAAACGTTTTCACACTAACTTACATGGACATAACAATCGCCTTATAATGGACATGGCAACAGCTGATATCCCAATAAATACGAGAAGGAGTTAAAAAGGCGTTGGATGAGAGATCTCCTTACTTAAACAACTCTAGTAATTTAATCAAGCCAGGAAGGGGGTGCTACTGAGTACTTTTCTTTCCCATGCCTGACATGTCATTGTTTTCTTATCCGGCCACCTCATTCGCTTATTGTCAGTATTATGCAGACAGGTGTGAATAAATAATAAAAACCCAAAAAAAAACTTATGCATTGAGAGACTTCCTTAAATTAAATTATTGTCTCCAACACACATTTCTACATATAGAATACATTTTTCATGATTTGATAAACGTATGTTCATTCGATAGATCTAAAAAATTTTTGGACATGTAAGGATTCTCCGAATTATAGGAGATAATCGATTGTTAAACACCATATATTTTGGAAATTACTATACAAAACACTTACAAGCCACATTAGACATTATATGGTCTAATAAATGAAAAATGACTGAAAGTATAAATATATAAGGTTGAAATGGGTAAGATTCAAATTTATAGTTCTTCATTCAAATCGTCTAGAGCTTATTTGACAGCCCAAGCAAAAATTTTACGCAAAATCCTACTTATTGCTTTTACAGGAAGATATTTTTAATTGTCCTGGATTGGTCGAGTTTCTCCTGACAACGATTATTTGAATGGTCTTTAAAACTCGATGGATCAGCTGGGCTTGTCAGGTGTCTTTTGAATTAGATGTGTCGGCGTGCAAGGCGTAGTGTCATCAAAACGCGACGTAGATTCATCCCCCAGAACCTTTGCCAATGACTTAGCATTTTTAATTAGTCCCTGGAATTTTTCATAAATATTGTCTAACCTAGATAAACGTGCTTTAAATAAATTCATCATCTGTTGATTTTCAGAACAACTAATACCAACATCCCTTGTATCTTTTATATCTGAGGCTAAATCCTCTAATTCAACCTCAAGTTCGGCTAATTGAATCTCTTTTTTATCGATTTTAGGCCCCATTGCTTACCTGAATAAATTTATAATTGAATCTTATTAATAAAAAATGTAGAGAATAAATGTTTATATCCGGCCCGGAGGACCAAAATTTATGTTAAATTCCCTTCGGAAAGTAATGGACCTCAAAAATGAAACTTAAATTAAAATAAATAAACAATTGATTAAAAAAAAAAAAAACCGAAAATATAAACATTTATTCATCATTAAAATAAAACATTAATATAAAATGAAATCATTTTTACAAAAAAATAAATAATTTACCCAAAATAAAACAGTAAAACAAACAAATAAAATGAAACAAACAAAATTAAATTTTCTCTCTAATAAAATAAATGAAAATGAAATAAAAAGAAAAGAAGCTTCCATGAATCAATTAATGAAATGAATGTCAATATTCACTTGGATCGCTGGGCGATATCGCAGAATGATGATGTAGGCTGATAAATTTCATCCGATGAAGGAGTCGGTCCTCTAGGGCCGTATACAGTTCGCAGTGGGCGAAAGCTCGGTCTCCAAAAACTGCAGCGGGCAGATGAGAGCCGTAGACGCGTCTACGTAAGTCAGTGGACTGTTAGAATCTGGCTGTGTATACACTACTGTATACAACTACTGGTATTAGCACTGCTTTCGTATTATAGCATCTGCACTAAGACGGCCTTATAAACATTTGTCTTCCAACAAACATCGCATCATTAATTTAATTGATTCAATTAAACAAAATTATTAAAAGAGAGAAAAAATCTAAACAAAATAATTATACAAATTAAACCCTATTAACAAAAATTAAGAAATTAAACAATAAAATAAAATAAATGACTTCATTTTAAAAGAAACAAAAAAAAACAACAACAAATTGATTTAAGTAATAAATTAAAGTTTATGAGCGTTAACAGATACAATAATCGATTTTTGTGGATATGTGATCCGAAGTTTCTTTCCGAATTTCAGGTATTCATTAGGATTTTTTTTTTCATAATTTTATTTGAGCCTGTTCGCAAACATTAGCATATAAAAAGCAGAGAACCAGCAAATTTTATGTCTATCATGTGTGAAAAAAAAGAGAATTGGGCCAGAGGAATGAAAATGCCCAGTAGTATATATGTATGTAACCCATCATTTTAGATTGTGGATAACTTGATCATATTGTAACGTGAAACAAAAAACATGACTTGAAAAATAACTAGACCTTTTTTTTGAACAGTTGGAAAAAAAAAACTGTTCTAGTACAAGTTCGTGCCTTTCGAGAATCTTCTACGCTTGTCGGGAACCTTCTAGATTGTTCTATTTCAGACTAAAAAAAAGTAGCGATGGACTGGAGAGTTAGTCTTGCTCCGAAGGTGGAATCATTTGGTTATTTTTGTTTTACTGTATCGTTACAAATTAATACTTGTTGTTACCTTGCTAGTTATTTGAGTTTTTATTGTCTGTCAGACATTGTGAATTAATATTTTCTTTTATCATATTTTATCAAGCTTTGGTGATTAATACATTTAGATTAATAAAAAAGGCCAATTTCATCAAAAAACAGTAATAAAATTTGGCATTATAATCTGCATGATAAAGTGAATTATTAAAATATTACGAGACTTTGAGACCTAGCATTCTAGATTTAAGCCAATAGAATCTTATTTTTTACTCGCTTTTCGGGAAACCGATACGTATATTTAAGTATATGGCGTTTTCCTTAGTGCGCTCTTTCAGGGACATCTAAGTCTGAACCCACCAACACTCACAGATGACCATATCGTTACTTCGAACATAGTGTTCAAAGAGGTCCTGTAAACACACAAATAGTACGTAAATACCTTAAACTTATGTTTCAAAAATAAATAATCTACGATTTATAAACACCTCTATTCTTTACTTCAACAAACACCTATATGATACTAAATTTAGTGTGTACTATAATTAAGTGGGATTTAGGTAGCCCGCACGTTAAAATGAAAACGGAAACTCTAAACAAACGACTAAAGCTACGTTTCCCACTTTTTACTAAATCCTCAAAATTAGGACTGAGACAAAAACTAAATACGTACACATACTTACTTAAACCTATATGGATATACAGATTTGCGGCATTGCTAAAAAATGAGTCAAAATTATTACGATACATTTCAAAAGCACCTTGGTACGTGACTAATCAAACCTAACATACTGACTTCCACAAGCCAACAGTCGACCAGCACATCAAGACTCTTTACAAACGTTTCCACTCTAACCTACACGGACATATAAACCTACTAATAAGAGATATGTCCATGAATGTGGGGAGGAGATTAAAAAGGCGTTAGATGAGAGATCTCCTTCTTTAATTGACCTTAATGTATAATCAAGCCAGACAAGAGGTACTGTTTGGTGCCATCCTTCCCCATGCCTGACATGTCATCATCTGCAATTGTATACGGCCATCGAATCTGCTGATTGTCTATATATTGTTGACAGGCGCGGATATACTAATGAAGTTAAAAAAAAAAAAAAAAAATAGGTTAGAGTGCCAATGCTTTGTACGGGTCAGCTAGTTTTTAATAATTTAAATTACAATCAAGATCTACAAAAACAAAATTAGATGTATGTGTTCTGTACGACTAGAAAAGTCCCACAGAACAAATACATCTAAATTTTTACATTTTTATGGAATAAAGTATTCTGTCTAGTAAATATTTGATTATTAAAATTACACGAGACTAAAATTATTGGATTCTACGAAATTGTGCCGTCTTTTCCTGTTGCTTTATGCCAAAGTAATATTAGGGAAGGGGTGGGGGTAGCTGCTTTATTTCAACAAGGAAATTCAGAAGTATTTCAAACATTGAGTTTGAGCATGATTACATCTCTTTTTGTAATAACAATTAAATTTAATTAACATAGTAGTGAGTAATATTCCTTGCAAAGAATAATTTTACCTTGTTGAACAATTCAATTGGCATTACTCATATAAAAAGTTTGACAATATGTATTCCGTTCTGTATGTATAATATATATTACAATACTCAATATTGCAACACTTAAGAGGGCTTAAATAATTTTGATCAAACGAAAATATTAATTTAGATTAATAAAAAAGGCCAATTTCACCAAAAAACAGTAATAAATTTTTTTTTTTTTTTTTTTTTTTTTTTTTTATTCTGGCAACGTTTCGGCTTCTAGTGCCATTTTCAACCCTGTAAGCACATTCACATAAATTATTATTATTTTAATAATTCATTTTATCATGCAGATTATAATGCCAAATTTTCGCCTATTCGGGCATATTCAGGGCTGTAAGGGTTTCGCAGGCAAGCTAGAAACAGACTCCATCTCAGAGTCTGTTTCTAGCTTGCATGCGAAACCTCTACAGCCCTGAAGATGCCTGAATAGGCAAAAATTTGGCATGTAATCTGCTAGATTAGGTGAATTATTAAAATAATACGAGACTTTAAGGCCTAGCATTCTATATCTATAATTAGATAGTCTCTTCCTACAAACTTATTCACTGAAATCTTATCTTTTTGCTTGTTAGCTTTCGCAAACGACGGCGACAATCGGAAAAGTGTATAAAACCAAAAATGTTCGTCTCGACAAACTGAAAAAAAAGACTCCTTCGAAAAAGCCCCGCGACCATTTTCGCTGAGAATTGCAGTTTTTCTCTAACAAATCGCAAAGGAAGGGTCTAATTGAAATAATGTATATGACCGAAAATCCTTCAAAAGACTGACACCATTTACAAACCTCCACGACCATTTTTCTCGCAAAAACCGCTGTTTTGCGGTTATAACTCGCAATTGAAGGCGAAATGAGCGATTTGTATATTTTTCCGGTGTAGCGGTTTTCAAAACTTTAAAATGATGCCTCATTCATGAAGTTTGATGAAGTATTAAGGAAGTTATGACGTACCGAAAAAAAAAATGATTATGTGAAACATCATCCTGTAATAAATCTTAATTTCTACTACAAGAGAAGAGAAACATGAGAATAAAACATTAAAATAGTTAAATTTGGAAAAGTCGTTTGCTAATTGATACATCTCTACAGATTTAAATTTAAAGAAAAGCGAATATATTTATTCCAATGTGATCAATCCCTTATTAGAGTTTATATTCAGTGATATAATTCCTTTGAGTTATATGTAACGGCATGTTATATAACCACAAAAAGAAAAAGTTAGATTTTTGGACATGTCAGGTACTCTGACGGCTGATTCATTTATAGTTGGACATTTTATTTATTTATTCAATATTAATAACTTTTATTGTTTACCAGTTAACTAGCTCCGAACAGGGCCAAACATTAGTGTGCAAATACGTTCGAGGAAAGTATCTAAAGGTAGTGCATTTTTTATGCATACGTTTTTGAACATACGTAAATTATTCAAACGAAGCTGTACTGATACACACCGAAGTTAAGATGACCTTATTAATCTTAATCTTTCTCTTTTGGAGTGAGTATGAGTAAGTAGTGTAATATATTTTTTTAATTGGGTTTTCATAATGTCTCGCGGGCCGGTTGTTGGAACATATATCCCCAAGGAATATTCCTGCTGTATATATATATATATATATATATATATATATATATATATATATATATTATAGTCTATACTTTTAATCCAACTATCACAAAACCTCATATCAACTCCCTGAGTAGTGTATTAGTATTGTATATACCCAGCTACAATACTATATATTGTATATATATACAGGAACATAAAAGTACATGTTAAAAATAGTGAGATAGAATTTCTTAAAGCGTAAAGAATATCATATATAAAGATCATCATAGTGTTATTTAAATCAAACATCTTTAGTGTTAAATAAAAATCTAAAATCATTTTTTATTATATCCAGTGTATATTCAAAAGGTTGGAGGGGGTAATTGATAATGTTGTTCCCTTAGGATAAAGTAAAGGTCAAAAGGCCACAAGTTCATTCCGTCTGTTCCCACGAGGGAAACACACCTACCTGCTTTCAAAGTAAAAAATATATACTTGTCCATTTATACAAAAAAAAGTTCCAAGTTTAACTTGAACTTTTGAATAATCAAGAACTTTCTAAACATAAAGAATTTTAATTTTATTTTGTTGTAATTAATATTCAAATGTATTATAATTTGTAATTTTTAAATTATTTTATCTTCTAATAAAATATTTTAAAAATTATAAAATAAATATTTAACCAAAAGACCATAAATAAATACATTATTATAATTTGATTCATGAATAGAAAATTAAAAAATTACATCTTATTTGAAATTAACTAGGAGGGTAACTTTTATCTCGCAAGCGTTCTGCATCCTACATTATAAGTTATCGCAATATTTTTCTTCTTTATATGTTTATTCATTTTTCATATTTAGCATAGGTTAAGTAATTCATATTGAGACAGTTAATATTGCCACATAAACAAAAACCAAGGCACTTTAGAGGAAAAAAATAGTCCCCTTCCCATTTTAACCCCCTCAGAACATTTTTATGATGATGAAACTTACCTAATATTAAGATTCTGATTAAACATGACGAGTTTGATCAAAATCGTTGGAGCCGTATTCGAGAACTTATAAAAAAAAAAGAAAAATTTATTAAATAAAGTGCCCCCTCCGTTTGACCGATTTTGAAGAAAATTTTGCTCTCACATCGCGGGCATATTCGCGGGCGCAATTGACTATAGGGTGCGCTAGTAGTTTTGCGAAATGTCGAAAGGAACGGGGATAAACATAGTTGATGTGATAGAGATAATTGGTAATTTTAAAAGACTATTAATTGAAGGGCTGGCGATCCTTGATGCAAACCACATAATTACTTGTGGAATAATATCTAGAAGTAAAAAAACAGTTATTTTACAAGCCTTGTGCCTTCAAACAAGCGATTTTAAAAGACTTCCACATCAAATAAAAGTGTAAATCAAATTTATTAATAATAATAAGCAATTTTTTTTGTTATTGTAAGTGTAAAGCTGGTAGTTCTGCTAAATGCAAACACATCACTGTAACTTTACTCTAAGTTTTTCGGTTAGTAATAACATTAATTACCTATTCATACAATCATTGTTATGACAGTTGTCATTTCCATGACAGCTTAGTTTCTTTGTCATATTATTTATTTATATGTCAAAACTTTCAGGCATCGCATTGAATATTTAGAACAATTAAGCACAACGGATGTAAGACAAAAATGGAGAAAATGAAAAGCACTGAAGGATCGAACAATACCTATTAGACATTTTTCAAATAATATTTCGCTCAATCGGGTTTTAATTGTGGAAAAATAAATTAAAAACGCCAAAAAACCCGATTCATAGGTACTGGCCCGGCTTCTATCCCCGTTTCTCTAGTTCCAGTCAAAATGCACCACCGTCGCTTGCGCCCGCGAATACATACACTAAATAGCCAATTTCAGGTCTGTAGGTACGGTTTATAATTTTAGAGCTAGTCTGTTCATACACACACACAGACCATTTCGCGGGACTTGTTCATTTGGGACCCAATACGTTGAAACAAGGAAGTCGAAATATTTTACAATTGTAATACTTCTCCTTACTATAAATTTCACATACAGATAAGTGAAAATAAAAAAATCCTTAAATTATATATAGATATATGTATATATAGCAGAAGTGCATCACATCACAGTCGCTGAGTGAAGAGCACTGGAACGTGGTAACTCAGGCTGATGAGGGCGTACTGATCCCTCGCTCTCCCTATCGCCGCCTTTTGATCTCTGGACTGGACCGAACCCCCGGCTTCCGCATCACTGCTCGCGTACAGAGCCCTCTCTATCCAGCGAACCAAACGGCTATCTATTTCTCGTATTGATAACATCAGATGCACTACGGTATTCTATCTAGCATTGTGTATAGAGCCCCTATTCTAAGCAACCCTACCAACCGGCTACTTGTTGCCATGAGAGAAAACAGGGAACTCGAAGAAGGAGGGGAGCGAATGAATAAACAGATCCGAATTAATGGAACGAAGGGGGGAAGGGAGAGAACAAGAAGGAATAGCGACGTAAAATATCTTAGCAGTAAATCTGAGAGACCGCACCGGTCCACAGGATTAGATAAAATCCTCTTCTAACACAATTTACCACTTAAACGGACCCGTTAAATCCTTTTAAAGGATAAACCTTAAGTTGCTAATTGATTGTTCCTTCCGGTTCTCGTTAAAATTTTACACCCCCACCCCCCACAATTCCTCGGCCCTCCCCCACCTGGTGAAATAGTGGGCTCTTTTAAGGAATTAAGGCTGCTAGGGATTCGGTAAATGGGGCCTTAATTACGGCTGTAGATAATTTTCAGGTAAATAACTACATCACAAATGGAAATCTCTGAGATAGAATTTTGAAAAAAAAAATTGGTGCGATGTGCTCAAGAAAAATATGTATCTTTTCATTTTAAATATTCCAAATTCGAATTGGAAAGTTAGACTCAATCATGGGAAATTAAAACACATCAAATTTACACTTGGAAAAAATACCTCTCCACCCTTTTGTATTGACAAAAACCAGATTCCACAGATGGTCACAGTACACTATCAGGGAATCACTTTCGACAGAAGGATGACATGGGGCCCGCATGTCAAAATGATGAAAGAACGCTTAATGAAAAAAAGAACGCTTACCAAAATACTCAAACTTCTCTATCCACTATTTTCTAGATCTTCAAAACTAAAACTGAAGCATAAACTAAATACCTACACATACTAACTAAAGCCCATATAACTCCTCAGAGATATTCAGTATAGCTAAAAAGACTCACAAAAACTTCACATACAGACCTCCATATACCATCAGTCGACAAGCACATAACGACGCTTTAAGAACGATTTTTTTTTTAATCAAAACGGATTACCTAACAGTTCAATCAGGAATATGGCTGATATAAGCGTGGACACAGGAAGACTAAAAATGCTCTGGGTGAGAGATCAGCTCTCTTAGACAGCCAAGGTAATTGAATTATATCAGGAAGGTGGTGTTGCTGGGTGCTTTCCCTCCTCATAGCTAAAAAGCTTGACGTCATTATTTTCTATTATGACCATCTCATTCGCTGATAAATTTAGTAAATAATGAAAAAGAAGTACTTTTTAACCAGTTAATGTGACTGGTGTTCCTAAAACTTGGTTCTTAAGACATTTTTTTCTTTCAATGTAGGTTAAACAAAACTAGTGCTTCAATCATTGCGCAGGCACTAAACACATTTTAATATCGAAAACAATCAAATTTGATTTATTAGCGTAAAGTTTATTCCAACAAGCGTTTTAAACACCATTTTTGATTTTGATTCTAAAAAGGTGTCCCATTCGATTCATCGAGCATAGTGTCTATGATCGACTATTCGCCTATAAATCCAACCAACAGTGGGAGAAGGACATGCGCAATCTGTTGATTGATAACGTGTTTATAACGCTTGTGGAACAGAACTATAGTTATTATAATTTAATTTTCCCCTATACAATTCACCTAATCTAAAGTTCTTCATCGAATATATCAATCCAAGATTGTTTTCATCTTGAGGAAAAGAATCGATATCTCTCTTATAGGTAACTAGAATATCATTCTATACTAGAACACGTAGTTTCTGCTCCATTACCATCGCAGACAAACCTCTTGACATCTCCTAAAAGGAAATGATACCTTGGACTTAGCATGATAAATCTATTCTTAGTGTGCTATCAAAATTCAAATATTATGTTTGACTCATCCTCATATATTTCATGTGATTATAACCCACTTACTTAATGCTTATAGGGTGCAATTTAATAGAAGAGAAAAGATTAACCCAAGGTTTCTTTCCCATCCTAGGTTTTCTTTCTTCCATTAAAAAGATTTAATATTGACTTGAAAGATTGACTAAATTTCAAAATATATATAATATTTATAGTGGTATTTCTGGTATTTTTAGGATTTAAACAGTCGTTTTACTTTCACTTACCTATATATGAAATATATAGTAAGTGGAAGTATTGCGATCGTGAAAAAATTCGACTTTCGGTTTTCAACGGAAATACACGTTTTGGGGTCCCCTGAGTCGAAATGACCAAGTCCCGCGAAATGGTCTGTGTGTGTGTGTGTGTGTGTGTGTGTGTGTGTGTGTGTGTGTGTGTGTGTGTGTGAACAGACTAGCTCAAAAACTATAAACCGTGCGATCCTAAAATCGGGTATTTAGTGTAGGTATATGCCCGCGATGTGACAGCATAAATTTCATCAAAATTACTTAAAGGGAGGGGGTACTTTACTTAATAACTTTTTAGGTTTTTTTCGATTTTCTCAAAAACGGCTCTAACGATTTTGATTAAACTGAGTATTTCATCTATTTATATGCCCGAGATATGACTGTAAAAATTTCATCAAAATCGATTAACCGGAGGGAGGACTTTACTTAATAAATTTTATAACATTTTCACGTGTTTTTTTTATTTACTCTAAATCGGCTTTAACGATTTTGATCAAATTGGGTATTTGATGTATTTATATGCCCAAGATATGACTGTAAAAATTTCATCAAATTTGATTAACCGGAGGGGGGACTTTACTTAATAAATTTTATAACATTTTCACGTGTTTTTTTGATTTTCTCAAAAACGGCTCTAACGATTTTGATTAAACTTAGTATTTGATCTATTAATATGCCTGAGATATGTCTGTAAAAATTTCATTAAAATTGATCAACCGCAGGGGGCACTATACTTAATAAATTTTGTATCATTTTCACGGCGTTTCTTATTTACTCAAAAACGGCTTTGACGATTAATAAAAATAAGATATGAATGTAGAAAAATGTGTGACTTTGGGAAATGATATTTAACAAAACACGTCAATTTCTTATTTAAGTAAGTTGGTAAGTGAAAGTTGTGTGTTGCGCATACGCACCAGATTTTTTTTTTTCAATTTAAGATATATAACATTAGGCCAGCCCAAACTGAACAACAAGTAACCGTTTTGAATGGAAGGTTGAACTTTGTGCTGGGAAAAGAGACGGCTGTGAATACACCAGCCCCTGTTGGTATTGTGGCCCTTTCAAAATAAAAATAAATCTTTATACAAACTGCTTTCACTCAAGACCCAAACTCCCACGAGGTCCCTACACCCCACTCTAGCTAATTCCACCTCTTTAAAGAATATCTTAAGTTGTTGTTTGTAGACCCGATTAATGCAACTGAAATGGACTGGAATACGATTATGTGTTTACGTCAATATTAAACCAAGGGAAAAAGAGAACAGTTGATAGAAATCAAATAAAATAGAATAGAGTAGAATAAAGTTTATTTGCTTTTGGGGTTTTTCCCCATACAAATAGAGTTGGAATACATTAATTGAATTATATAATAAATATACATATACACAAGAACACACACGTATAAATTCACACCCACACACATATATGCATGATTGAAAAAACCTTAGATACCTAAAATACGTACACCATTTATTTATTTATTTAAACAGGGTGAAAAAAAGCGAAGGTTATCATCACCCGCAAATTAGAAAGGGCGTAGCTGTTATATGAGAGGGTAGAGCCCCACTTCTTTAATAAAACTCTAGAGTTCTCTGGTCATCTTCTGATTTGCTCCTAATGCTGTAGCGATAGACCGAGGGATTCCCATCTGGATCATCTTGTCATTATAAACTGGGCACTCTTCGATTATGTGCCTCACAGACAGTAATGTTCCGCACTGTTTGCATTGGGGTGCTGGCTTTTTAGCCATCAGATAGCTGTGGGTGAGGCGGCAGTGCCCTATGCGGAGGCGAGCAATGACCACTTCCTCTCTTCTCGATGAACTTGAACATGGAGGCCATTCCTTAACTGATATCTTGATCATGCGAAGTTTATTAAGAACTTGCCCATCCCATGTTACCTGCCACTTCTTCCAAATCTGTTTTCTAAGAGGCAAGAATAGTTCTGTGCTCGATAAAAAGGAAGTTTCTGTGTTATCTAATCCGTGAACTGATTTGGCTGCTCTATAGGCCATTTCGTTGCCTACTACGCCGATATGGCTTGGCACCCATACAAAAAGAACTTTCTTAGATTTTTTCATCTGATGTAAATGGCTGTGAATTTCTTTGACCAGTTGTTTTTCTGAAACGTACACCATTTTAAAATTAAAATAATAGCCTCTAGCTATACATAATTATTACAGACGCATACATAGTGTATAAATGAAAACAATAAAAAGGTTCTTCATGATACAGTGTATTGATAGTAACCTACAAAAATAGAAATCATATGCACTAATCTCATTGGAAAAAATCTGGCGCGATGCGCGCAACACACAGCTTTTACTTACCAACATACATTGATTAGAAATTGATGTACTTTTTTAAATGCCATTTCTCAAAGTCACACATTTTTCCACATTCATTTTTTTTTTTTTGTTTGTATTTACTCATTAAAGTACTCTAATTTCTTTATGATTATTATCTTTAAATACAAGATTTCACTTGTGACTATTCGCCAATACTCCAAGTCGTCTAATTTTATAATTAACTATGTAGTTGTTGAAAACTTTTAAGCGTGGGCTCAACGTGTTTTATGAGTTGACAGAATATTTTTCTTTTTTTCTCCTGTTGAGACTTGATTTTTTTCATATTTCATGGTTAGCCAATTCTTATTTTTAGGCAAAACGAGAGGCAGATAATTTCTTCATATAAGCAAAAACAAAGATACTTTATAGGAAAACAAAAAATGCCCCCTTCCCCATTTAAGCCCCTCAGAACATTTTAATAATGATAAAGCTTACCTGATAATAAAGAATACTTGATTCTCATTAAAAATGACGAGTTTAATCAAAATCGTTAAAGCTATTTTATAGCTTGATCCCCATCCGATTGATCAATTTTGATAAAAATTTTATAGTCATATTTCGGGCATATAAATAAATCAAATACCAAGTTTTATAAAATGGTTTTGAGAAAATCGAAAAAAAAAACGTAAAAAGTTATTAAATAAAGTGCCCCCTGCGTTTGACTAATTTCGATGAAATTTTGGCTGTCACATAACGGGCATATACCCATACATCAAATACTCAGTTTGATCAATATCGTTGAGTAAATAAAAAAAACACTTGAAAGTGAGAACATTTATTAAGTAAAGTAGTAAAGTAAACCCCCTCCAATTGATCAATTTTGAGTGTCATTTCGCGGGCACATATATATACGAAATACCCAATTTCAGGTTCGTACGGTTTATAGTTTTTGAGCTAGTCTGTTCACACACAGACCATTTCGCGGGACTTGGTCATTTGGACTCAGGGGACTCCAAAACGTTTATTTCCGTTGAAAACTGGAAGTCGAAATTTTGCACGATCGCAATACATATAAAGTAAAGTAAAGCAAACGAAAGTAAAAATGTTTTTTAGTATGTACTTTAATGTCTGATTTCTAATTTTGACGATTTGAAAAAATGCGAGTACAGTATTTTCAGTCGTTTGTTTAAGGTCTGTCTTTTCATTTTGACATGATCGCTCCCCTAGTGATCCTTCAGTCAAATACTAGCCAAATATATGGTACTATTATTTGATTTTAAACCGATGGCAGTTCTTATTTCCCTTATATATTTTACTATCATTTTTCTTTTTTTTTAGGAAATATAAATACTATTTAACCAATCTGTAAATAATAAGTGTGCAAATATGTATATATTATTAGATGTGAAAACTAGTTTCTTTCACCTGAGCGAATCTTTAATGTGTATTTTATTTTCTCTTTTTAAAATAGAGGTTTCCTAATTATTTGTTGTTATTTAGTATCATTTTAATTTGTTTATTTAAACTTTAAGGCTTTAAGCCCCCTTTGTATATTATTTAAATTTGTTCTTAAGGGACACTTGTCCCAGAACAAATATATAAAGAATTTATTTAACTATTATTTATTAAATATATAAAATGGCTCACTTTGAAATAGAGAACACTTTATTGAAAAGAAATGCTCATGAAGAAAACATAATATTCATATTAGATTATTTGTTAACTGTTGATCAGTAATTTAAAAAATGAGCTATTAACAGTGAAAATTACACAGTACAATTAACTATAACTCTGAATGCAGAGTTTTGTTACCTAGGTACAAAGGAACGTTGAGAAAGTATTTTTAACATAAATGGCCTGTGTTATATATATTTTTATCAATAAGCGAATCGTGAAATTATTATAAGGGTGGGGGAGCTATTGAGTTGGCAAGTATTCAACAAATCAGGAAAGAGGGGAGGGCGAGTGGGGGGGGGGAGGCCTTTCGGTCGATGGGGTGAACAACCCCGAACCACCTTCCGCCCCAATCATACTCTACACTGATTCAACTTCATATTACAACAATGCCTCCTATATATACATTGAAAATATATATATATTTATTTATATATAATAGTAGAGGTGAGAGATGGTCAACTGTTCTTCAATTACGATAGGTTAAATGATGGTCAGGATTTTCAGTTTACAATGATTTTATTATGGTAAGCCAACGTTTCGATCCAACTTGTGGATAAGAATAAGAATAAGGACCTTATTTTTACCTTTAGTCTTAGTATCCACCTGGACTCAGTAGCCCTGATGAAGATCCACAAGTTGGATCGAAACGTTGGCTTACCATAATAAAATCATTGTAAACTGAAAATCCTGACCATCATTTAACCTATCATATTTAAATATATTGTTAAATATATGTTTGTTTGTTTTAACGTCCCTTTATGCTACTAAGGCTAATCGGACGATGCTACAGTGGGAGTACTAAATTTTTCTTATTCAGGTATAATTAGGATAGGTTTCTTTAACGAGTACCTGACGTCGTACAGGCTCTGGACCTCTATTTTACGTCCTATCCGAGGGATGGCATAGCCAAGGATTTTTACTCCCTTTAAAAACTCCTAGGGCCACCACAGGACGCAAACCCGCGACCTTTAGTATTGTAGGTTATTATTCTAACGACTGCACCACAGGTGATATATTGCAAGCTTATATATATTGCTGATTTTTTAGTTTTGACGCATCTGTAAAAAATTTTCGGATAATATTGCTAGAGATTTCAGTTGTAGAACAGTTGCTGATTAGTGTTATTAGGACGATCGCAAATTAATATCAGATCAGAATTTATATAAATTAATAAGGGAGTTTATAAAAGAAGTTTTTTTTTGTTTTGTTTTTTTAATTTATTTATTGAAATTTACAACTGCATAATATCAATACAATAACTAAATATGATGTAAATAAATTAATGACATGAAAAGGCGTTTGGAAAAACTATCCATTGCTAGCACTCGAATATTGTTTTAATTTAGAAGATCTCTAGACCATCTTCTTTTCAGACGCCTCCGAGGATTGTCTGGGCTAGAGGAGGAAGCAAGGTTGGAGACAAGAGGGTTAGGATGAGCAGGGTAAACTATGTCAAATCGGTGACATAGGGAACATTATGGTCTTCATGGATAATTTTGTTTGAGATGAAATAAGGAGCATTCAGGATTTTTTCGGAGGATTTCGGATTGTAGGGATTGGATGCGAGAGGAATTCCATGGTTTGGTGGAATCCCAAAGTTTGACTTGGACTAGGAAAATCCTTGGTTTTCCCATGGACAATTATGTGTTGCCTTTTCACGTGTGTGGAAACCGTCGAATCTATTTGTTATCGTAAAAGGCAGGTTATCCAAAATCATCAATTATTCAATACTTATGAATAAATATTGATAAGTATTGAGTAAAAGGCAGGTTAACCAAAATCATCGGGCAGCTATGAGCACTAGAATAAATATTGATAAGTATTGAGTAAAATGCAGGTTAACCAAAATCATCGGGCAGCTATGGGCACTAGAATAAATATTGATAAGTATTGAGTAAAATGCAGGTTAACCAAAATCATCGGGCAGCTATGAGCACTAGAATAAATATTGATAAGTATTGAGTAAAAGGCAGGTTAACCAAAATCATCGGGCAGCTATGAGCACTAGAATAAATATTGATAAGTATTGAGTAAAATGCAGGTTAACCAAAATCATCGGGCAGTTATGAGCACTAGAATAAATATTGATAAGTATTGAGTAAAATGCAGGTTAACCAAAATCATCGGGCAGCTATGAGCACTAGAATAAATATTGATAAGTATTGAGTAAAATGCAGGTTAACCAAAATCATCGGGCAGCTATGAGCACTAGAATAAATATTGATAAGTATTGAGTAAAATGCAGGTTAACCAAAATCTGTGTGCACCTATCAGCACTACAACAATAAAGAGAAATTGTGAATTATAATAATAAAAAATATGTAAATTATTATTATAAAAAGTTATACATTAACGCTATCCATCTCAGTCATAAAATTAATTTTTTATGTTTTGATAAGTGCTCGCTCTTCAAGACCTATTTCAGGTAGAACATTCTTATACAATATCTCATATCTTCATGTGTTATATTCTGAATTTAATTAATAAGCATCAATTAATTTGTATATTTTTGTTGTCTATTGTGATTGTAATAAACCCTATTCCAATTATATTATTATACATGTATGTTATTTAAATTTAATCTTGCCTCTGCTGAAATAATTCAGTAAGTGCTAAATTAATTGATCATTAATACTTACTATAGTCAAATATGAGATGTAAAAAATAAATCTTTAAACCTTCTAAATTCTTTACCAAACAATTTTAAATTTGGCGTAAAGTTCTATTTGAAATCTCGTTGGTTTTTAGATTAGCTGAAACGTTTTTATCTTTATCAGTGAATTCTTATTTGACTGTATTAAAAAAGAGTAGGATATAATCAATTCAACGCATTATAGCTACTGAACCACAGCAACGCGTGACAGGGTCTGCTTTATATAATGCATTGTATAATTTAATTATTGTATCTTTGAATTATTTAAAGAATTAAAAATAAAACCTTAGCGAATATACAGCGTCTTTTAAACATTTACACAGCTGAGGGATGAATGGTTTCATCCAATACCTACAGCTCCAATCTCCGGACAGTCTCGTGTATCAGAGCCAACTTTTTTAGCCACATAAATCTTATTATTGACAGAACAAAATTTAGAGCCTGTATTTCATGAACGTACGAGTGACTGGATCATACTCAGGGTAAGGGCGAAACATCACCACTTATTTGTATTCTTTTCAGATTGAATATCTAGGAATTATTTGAAAAGTAATATATATATATATATATTATATATACTCGTAGAAAGAAAATAATTAACAATGAAGTCAGATTAAAGAAGAGGGTGAAGGGTATTGGGTTGTCAAAGGAGAGAAGAGAGGAGCAGTGGAGAATGATGAAGCTGTGCTAGGAAGTGAGAGGAAGAAGGAAGATTCTTCAGTGATATCGCGTGGTCCACAAAGTGGCCATTTCGTGTAAAAAAAAAAAAAAATGTGCATACATACTTTCATCTATTGCTATGTCTCCTTTACTTTCTTCACCCATTCTTTTTTTATGAGATTCTGACAAACTAATTTGAGGTGTGGGTTTCGTTAACGGAGGCAGATCACCTAAAGAGGACAGAGAACTGGATATTCCGACTTCCTTTTTCATACTTGTTCTGCAAAACAAATGAAAATAATTAAACACAATTGGATTCTAAAACATTAGAAGAATTCTAAATTTCTAATTTAGAAAACATTTTATTCATTTGTCAATATTTTTGTGTTTTATTTTATTTTTTTAATTTTAATACTGCATTTTGTGAAATTTAAAATTAAAGGTGTGGCCTGACATATATCATACTAGCTTTCCCCGTCACAGCTTTGCCCGCGAGCCTTTAAAATCAATTTTGTGATCAATATCTTGGTATTGATTTAATATAATATGTTAACTGATATTAAGGAGATTTAGTAGAATCGGAGCTTCCGGTAGGTAGAATGTTGGAGGGGGAAGCTGCCGGCTCGGTAGAAGAGAGGGAGACGCGCAATGGAGAGAGTTCACTAAAACCGCCTAAACAAAAAATTGCTTACTCCTCGTGAACGCTTCATTTTTAGGGCTTTAGTTGGGGCTTTCGAGTTAAACTCGTCGTATCAAGATCTTTAAAATGAGTCCAAATTATATATTTTTTCTCGAAGTGCAAAAATAGGTGTCCGTTAGAGTTAAACTACAATTTCACCATTTAAACCCTTTAGGGGTTACATTTTTGAAATTCCTTTCTTAGTGGTTACCTACATCGCGTTTAAAATCTAAATTCCGAACTTCAAGTTTCTATCATTAGTAGTTTTTGCTCTGCGTTGATTCTGTCAGTCAGGACCTAGCCTCTTATATATACACTTACTAACAAAAGTCTCTGCACACCCTCAAGCTTTTTTTTATTTTACCTAAAGATACCTTATGAGCCAGATATGGGTAACGAAACTCACATATTTTTTACATAATTTAATCTATTTTAATCACCAACAATTACATTTAATATAATTTATTTAACTTATAAATTATGAGGAAAATTACATAAAATGTAAAAATATCGATGCGCCAAAAGTCTCTGCACGCAAAGTAAATTAGCCAAGATACTGATATGTATACAGTTTGCACATTATCCCATTCATCCACCGGCTAATCCTAACTTGCCAGTGTTAATTTGGGCCCAAACAGTTAAGACTGTGATAAAAAATGGAGGTTCCAACACCGATTCCCGACCAAATTGTAAATTTGAGGAAACTCATACAACTCATACAGGTAAATAGGACAAATCGTCAACAAGGGATATAATACGGTAAGGTATGTCCTAAAACGGTATGAAAAACTGGGTACAATGGAAAGTAGATACCGCTCTGGCCGCCCCCCGTACTCCAAGCTCACCACAAGAGGGCTATCATAAGGACTTTTCCCGAAGAACCCCACACAAGTGCTCTAAATTTAGCAGGTATGGTGTAAGAAAATTACAAGATTGGGGTATCTGCACAAACGATTAGAAGGACCCTAAAGAAAGCTGGCTATAATGTGCGTAAGCCTAGGTGTAAGCCATTCATTAGTAAACGAACCGAATATTGAAACTGCAGTTCGCAAAGGAATATGTAAACAAGCCCTTATAGTTCTGGGAACGTGTTTTATTTACTGACGAGAGTAAATTTAACATTCATGGATCAGATGGAAGGGGGAAAGTTTGGAGAAAACCTAACAAAGAGCCCCTGGAAAAAAACATAGTTGGTACTGTGAAACATCGTGGAGGGAGTGTTTTGGTTTGGGGGTGTATTTGTGCTGCTGGAGTTGGTAATTTGAAATTTATCGACGGAATAATGGACCAACACGTTTATATAAATATTTTGAGGAGTAATTTACCGGAAAGTTTAATGAAGTTTGATCTCCAGGAAAAATTCATTTTTCAACAAGATAACGACAGCGCGGAAAGTTCAAGAATAGTTGCTCCACAGCAACTTAAAACAACTCCCTAATCTCCTAATCCTAATCCAATACAACATCTGTGGGATCAACTAGGCCGTCAGAAAGTAAAAATTAAAATAAAGAACAAAGACCACTTAAAAAGAGTACTAAAGGAATTGTGGGGTAAAATTACTCCAGAAACTACAAAAAAACTAGTTCACACTATGCCAAATAGATTATGAGAAGTGATAAGAAATAAGGTTGTTTAATTCTAATTAATTAAGTTGATTTGGCATCAATAATTAGGCTTCAAGTTGAAGAAAAATGATGTGTGCAGGAACTTTTGGCGCATCAATATTCTGACATTTTATGTAATTTTCTTCATAAATTATAAGTTAAATAAATTTTACTAAATTTGATTATTGTTAATTAAAATAGATTAAATTATGTAAAAAATGTGTGAGTTTCATTGCCAATATCTGGCTCATAACCTATCTTTAGGTAAAATAAAAAAAAAACTGGAGGGTGTGCAGAGACTTTTGTTAGTTAGTGTATATTTCATTCGAAAGGTTTATCATGTGTCATCCATGCTTGCCATACTTATACAGAGGCGCTTTGAGGTGGTTGAAATGTCTTCGTTTCCGGCCACACAGCTGATCCAAATAATAAAGTCATTATTTTAATGATGTTTCTTGTTTGTTTGTTGTTGTTTAGAGGCGTAAAACGTTAATGACGTTTCTTATTAAAAATATTATTAGGTATTTAAACGCAGATACAAATGGTCAGCCTTGTTCGTGAGATTTGCAATCTGCGAATTAGCAATTAGCTAATTAATTGTGTGGTATTCCGATTGGATATATTGCTAACTTAACTATGTTATTTAACTAGACTTACTTAATTATGTTATTAAGCTTTATGTTAGAATTATTTATGTTGGATGTTGGTGTCTATACTAAGACGTTCGTGTTAAAATGTAGTCTTTGGCGGAAGTTTTGGTAGTATTGTGTGGCTGTATCGATGATTGTTGGGAAGAGCTATATCTGAAATATTATCCCGATACTAAGCAATAATTTATTATAACATCAAGACTACCTTCAAGGCTTTTCTTAGCCGTTCTGCTCCGCTTAATTTGCCAGACGAGCAGTTTACCTTCAATTTTCTTTGAGATCGGCTGAAATTAACCTGGTATTAATAACGCAATTACACAAATTTTATCCTTCGGGCCCGCTAACTCAGGAATAATATAAATTGAACAATCACAAGTTCGTTATCCTATTTTAAATCTTATATCTTATATATTTCTGGAATGTTTAGTAATAACTATTTAATAATAATAAAGGCTTAAAGTTTCCGGAGGTGCTTCATCTCCAATCAACGACCGTCCAAACCTTGGAAAATCTGCCTAAAAGTAATTATATTACTTTAGAGTTGCATTCAAAATAGATTATTTTTTTTTTTTTTAAGCTTAAAAAAAGGACAAGGAGATGGAAACAACGCCGCAAACATCGGCTGAAAGATGAAAGAAAAAAAATATTGAAATTTAATAAAATTTATATATAGCATTAAAGGAACCATTTGTTTAAGTTTCTAACCGATTAATGGGTCAATTAATTTTTATTATTTAAAATTATCATTGAGCAGCTTGGGTAAAACCATAATCCGTATAGCCCAGTTTGTTTGTTTGTCTAACGTCACTTTATGCCACTAAGGCTAATCGGACGATGCTACAGTTTAAATCGTTAAGTCCTAAATTTTGCCTATCCAGGGATAGGGATCTTAATGTAATTAGGATAGGGATCTTTAACGAGTACCTGTAATCACACAGGCTTGGGACCTCCATTTTACGTCCTATCCGAGGGACGGCATGGCTAAGGATCTTTTACTCCCATTAATAAAATCCTAGGGCCACCGCTAGGAGCGAACCTGCGACCTTCAGTATTGTAGGTTGCCATGCTAACCAGTACACTATAGGTGACCCCCGTATAGCCCAGTGAATTTAGTCTAGTGTGCCTTGAAGTTACTGCTGGTGAAGGGGAATAAGCTACACTCGATTTTTTGCAACAAATTTTCCTCAAATTGGCTTGGGTAGTGGAAAAAACGCAAAATATTGGAAGATCGTTCGAAGCGCAATTTAATGTACTTTTAATGTAATACAATTTTAAGTGGGCTGTATGGTTTTAGAGTTATTATAAACATAAAAAAAGCATTTTTAGTTTTTCCATCTTCCGAAATTTGATTGAAAAAATTGACTATAGATGCTCTGGGTACCCATACGTGATACCACTAGTTTCATTAAAATGGGAATATTTGCATGGTACAACGTACATATTTACTAGGCTAATCTTCGCAGTGATTATATATATATAATCTCTGAATCATGAAAAGGAGATGGATGAGGTACCATTCCTCGTTAATAATATTGAGCTAAGCCTCTGGAGGGTGGAAGATTTGCTGTGGAGGTACTAATTTACATATCACATTAAACATCAACCTGTCACTCCATGTTACCTCCAAACCGTTACCTCTGATTATGATGAGTACACAATTAATTCTATAATTGGTATGTTAATGGAGTCTAAATGAGCGGTGACATTAAATTACACTAATTTCAATTGAGTAAAATACCCATTCATCCATTAAATTTTTACTCATGCTGCCGGTATGTAGCACGACGACGTTTTTATGCATATCTACTTTTTATTTGTTTAACGTTCCTTGATACAGTGGGAGTCCTAAGTTTGCCTATCCAGGTATAATCATGGGCGGATCCGGCCGATTGTAAAGGGGGGGTGCTGCAGTCCTAAAGAGGGGGGCTGCAGCCCCACAGCCCTTCATTTGGATCAGCTAATCAGCTTTTTTACCTTTATGTTCCTTTCCAACAACTAAAATTCTACTTTTTCTGCACATTCTTGTTCTTTAACTTTAACTTTTGGTTCCTCCCCTTCCTCGCCTTGTAGGTTATACGGGGTTTTCCGGGCCAGGGGAGAGGGTGGGGGATATATGCCGAGATTAATTAAATTTTCCCCTGGCTCCGGGTTTTGAACTTGCTATCTTCATATTTCCAAACAGACGTTGTCCTGGGCAACGCGTATTTTCTAACGCGTTTGCCCACTCGGCCATCCCCCCACCCCAGCAACTTTTTCTTAAACTTGCTTCCATACATTAAGTTAAGTCAAATTCTATCTTTAAATGACGAAAATTTTTCCAAAGGGAGGGGCTGTAGCCCCCCCCCCCCCTGGATCCACCAATGGGTATAATTAGGATAGGGATCTTTAACGAGTACCTGACGTCGTACAGGGTAGGGACCACCATTTTACGTCCTACCATAGGGACTGCACAGCCAAGGATTTTTTTTTCCATTAAAAATTTCTAGGGCCATCTGCCTGGCTACGAACCCTTGTGTATAGTAGTTGTTTATGCTAACCATTACTCCACAAGTGACCCCAAACAAATCATTGCTAGTATACCACTCTGTTCTATTGATAAATGGCGAAGATTTCAGTATGGCTGGTTTACTTAATACTTAAAAGATCAAGTTTTTTATAGTTTACTTGATCGTAGACATATGTGCATTTGCAGGATTTATATATTTTACTATTAATTTTTTTTAATCGATGGATTCTTAGTTGAGAGGTATTTATTTGATTTGATTTATTTTATTTATTCATTTTTATTCTACTGATTACTTTAATTACTGAGAGCTGTTTTTATTCATTTATGTATTTCTTTTACCGTTATATTAATAATTATTACTTTTTGAGTAAAAGGTTTTCACTTCTTCCATATATGCCAAAGAGATAATAAATATTATACAGCACTGTAATTTTTTTTTTTAATTTATTGTGAGAATTAATTTGCCACAATGAAGGGCATTAATATTGGAGCTGTAAGGACTCTTTCACAAATTCACATTATATACGAATGTATATAAAAAAATCTGGTGCGTGCGCGCAACACACAACTTTCACTTACCAACTTACTTAGATTAGGAATTAATGCGTTTTGTTAATTGCAACTTCTCAAATGAACAGAACGGCTTTAATTATAAACAATGGTCTGTCATTAAAGGCGTTATTCGCATGCGTTGGCTCAACGAGTTTTATGAGTTGACTGAATATTTTTCTTTTTTCCTCCTCTATATGTTTTCTTTATTTTTATCATATCTCATATTTAGCCATTTCTTATTTTTAGGCGTAACGAGAAGCAGTTAATTTCTCCATATAAACAAAAACACAAGTAATTTATAAGAAACAAAAAAGGCCCCTACCCTATTTAAGCCCCCTCAGAACATTTTAATAATGATAAAGCTTACCTGATATTAAAGAACACCTAATTTTCATTAAACGTGACGAATTTGATAAAAATCGTTAAAGCCGTTTTTGACATCATCGAAAAAAAGGTAAAAATTGGAAAAAAAAATTATGAAATAAAGTGCCCCCTCCGTTTGACCGATTATGATGAAATGTTGGCCTACACATCTTTGGCATATACAAACATCAAATACCCAATTTGATCAAAATCGTTAAAGCCTTTTTTGAGTAAATAAAAAAAACACGTGAAAATGATACAAAATTTATTAAGTAAAGTCCCCCCTCCGGTTGATCAATTTTGATGAAATTTTTACAGTCATATCTCGGGTATAATAATACATCAAATACTCAGTTTAATCAAAATCGTTATAGTCGTTTTTGAGAAAATCGAAAAAAACTTAAAAAGTTATTAAATAAAGTACCCCCTCCCTTTGAGAAAATTTGATGAAATTTTTGCTGTCACATCGCGGGCATATACATACAATAAATACCCAGTTTCAGGTTCGCACGGTTTATAGTTTTTGTCTGTTCACAAACACACAGACCATTTCGCGGGACTTGGTTATTTGGACTCAGGGGACCCCAAAACGTGTATTTCCGTTGAAAACCGGAAGTTGAAATTTTTCACGATCGCAATACTTCCACTTACTTTATATTTCATATATAGGTAAGTGAAAGTAAAGAAGAAAGAAAAGAGTAATAATAATAAATGAAAGATAACCCTAGGAGAAGGAAAGAAAAAATAACATAACAACCACAAAAATGAAATTACATTCTCATATTCCTACCAATTTAGAATATATAAATTCAGCCGGGGAAACCAATTCATACTTTGCCGTCCACATCTGGAAGGCAAAGCAAGACTCTGGGAGATCCCTGTGCTTCTCTGTAATTAAAAACCAGAGGAGACAAGGTGAGAGCACTCAGCTACAAACAGGCAGGACTTGAGTGGAGAAGCTGGCCATTGCAAGGACTCCAATCACAAAAGGTCTCTTGGTCACAGTCATTTCAACCTCCTGGGAGGATTAGAGGGATGTTTGGGGCATTCAGAAGTCCCCACCTCACCAAGATAACAAAAATA
Organism: Aelia acuminata; assembly: GCA_911387785.2. Classification (NCBI taxonomy): domain Eukaryota; kingdom Metazoa; phylum Arthropoda; class Insecta; order Hemiptera; family Pentatomidae; genus Aelia; species Aelia acuminata. The sequence continues at coordinate 13,985,718 of OU426984.1, forward strand.
AGGTTGTATGGCTGTATGGCTCTGAGACTTGGACCATCTCGAGGTCTGATGAGCTGAGGTTCCTTTTTTTTGAGAGGAAAATTCAATGCCAAATCTATGGTCAAGTAAAAGTAGGTGCGAATTGGAGACTAAAAAGCAGTTTAGAGCTTCAAATGCTTTAGGGATAGTAGGAAATGATGAAAGTCGTCCGCATTGGGAGGCTTATAAGGACTGGACACATTGCCAGAATGTCAGAATAGAGCATTCCAAAAAAACAAGATTTCCGAGATAATCTAAGGATCAGGAGGTTTCAGAAGTCCAAAACGTAGAAATGGATTGCGGCTGCACAGGATATGGAGCGATGGAGAGATCTTCTGAAGTAGGCCTTGACTCACTGATTAGGTTGTTGTACCACTGGTAATAGTACTAAGAAGGTTATTCTATAGGTATGGCCCAACCTATTCTAACCAGGATGGGAAAATCTATATCCATTCTGTGGGTTTGCCAGGAAATAAATTTTAACCTGCCCAGTACAGATTAAAATTGAAACTTTTTTAGAACTCAAGATAGCTAAAAATAGAAATATTTTAACAAGCTTGTCCGCCACAACAGACCGTTTTTTCCATTCTTCATTAAAATAGTCGATAGCGCATGACAGTTGATAGTTGGTCAGACACAAATGAATACTTGACAACAGATAAAAGATTCAAGATTTGGATCACTATAATAAATAAATAAAGTAGGTACCAAAGATGGTGAATGAAAGTACCAAGATGAAATAAAATCAAGAAACAGTACAATCACAAATGAAACTTGCAGGTAAATGATTAACATAATTTGGTAACAGGCTGCCTTAAGTCAATTTTAATTGATTTTTTTACCCTCATTCAACACTGGAGTTGGGACAATCTGGATGGCTCTCAGGTACCGCAAACCATGGGCACCAAGTTATTGGGGGGGGGGGGGGGACTCAATATTCTCATAGATAGGTAAAAATTCGAGAAATAAGTTGAATCAACTGCAACACGGATGGCTCGCTAACCAACACAGGATCTGGAGAGATGATAACCCCAACAAAGGCACATCAATTTCACTGGGGAAATATACTACAGTCTTTCAATCTGAAGTGTTAGCAATCTACCAGTGCGGGGTGGCGGGATGGCCGAATGGCTAAACGCGTGAGATAATACGCGTTACCACTGACAACCGGACAGATGATTTGAGAACCAGAAGATAGCAAGTTCAAAACCCGGAGCCAGGGGAAATTTAATAATACTCGGCATTAATCCCCCACCCTCTCCCCTGGCCCGGGAAACCCCGTATAGCCTAAACGGCGAGGAAGGGGTGGACCCAAAAAAAAAAAAAAAAAAAAAAAATCTACCTGTGCGCTTCAGAGCTGCTGGCTGAGAAAACAACAAATAGAAATAAACCTATTTTTACTGACAGCCAAGCAGCCATTGGAGCAATTAAAAATCATGCAGTCAAATCAAAGATTGTTAAAGCTTGTAATACTTTGCTCAATAAATTAGCTGAAAGCACTAAAGTTAGTGGAATGCCTGGACATTCTGGGATCCAGGGCAATGAAAAAGCTGATGACCTAGCAAGAAAACGCCAGCCAAAAGACCCATAACCCCATAACCAGTAATTGGCATAAGCCTAAGCTATGCCAAAAGAAGGATAGGAGGGGAAATCTATGGTGCAATTAAAAAACAAAATTGGAATGATAAAACGCAGCATCACTCCAAATTTTTCCTAAAAGGCTATTCCGCCAAAAGAAGTGACATTCTACTGAACTTTGACAGGAAAGCGCTCAAAAGAATTACAGCGATCTGTACAGGACACTGTAAACTTAATAAACACATACATAAGCTCAAACTCACAGATTCTGTGGCAAGGAAGATGACGCAGCTTACCACAACATAAGCCGATGTGAACGACATGTTAGGCTAAGATTCAGCATCTTTGGCGAAGTTAAACTTACCTGACCAAAGTACCAATGAACTGGTCAACCCAACAAGTTTGCTCAAATTTACTGACGCTCTAAACATAGCAATTTAGAACTCAGGCTAGTCAGGCGCACAATAGACCCATGAGGTGCATAAAGCCACAAAAAAAAAAAAAAAAAAAAAATTCAAGAGGCTAAAAGTTGAGATAGCAACGCCTAAAACCAACTGTTGTGACATTTAATTCCTTCTCCAACGATTTATTTCAAAGGAATTTATAAAACTTGTCAATTTATGTCTCATTTAGAGTGTAAATAGTTGCCCCCTTCCAAAATATGGGGGACACTTCCCCCTGTCCACCGGTGGTGACAGCCGCAAACACTGAACCTAATTTGGGTTTCAAAACCACGCAAATCTCTGCAGAATTGATTACTTTAATAATTTTAATTGATTCAGTGTATTCGATTTTACTAAGATCAACACATCTCAATAAAAATTGACCTAAGAGACAGTCTGACAAAGAAAGTATTACCATTAGCTTGAAAGTAGGGTAATAATAAAGATAATAATAGTTATTTATTATACAAGTGACGAAAGTAGATCATTTTACAGATCGAGTGAAACGTTTACCCACACGAGCGAAGCGAGTGTGGTAATTTCACGAGAGTTGTAAATTCTACTTTTTTCACGAGAGTAATATTAAATTTTTTCTGTAATCGTGTAATACATGATCAGATCTAACCAGAATATGAACAAAATTAGGATGTTGTGAAGATTATGGTATGCTGTTGGTAGGTTATAAGCATGGTTGTGAAAGGTTATAAAATGTTATAACAATAAATTGAAAATGTTTAATTAAATAAAAAATAATATAATAATAATAATATTTAATCAAACAGTGTTTTTTGAAGTTTTTTAGTAATATCAAAGATGTCTGTTTAAATTAAAATGATTGTGAAGTAGTGCAGTTATAAACAAGTGCAGGTTATAAACAAGGAAGGTAATTATTATTATATTTAAATTTTAAAATATACTGATTATTTCCACCAATAATTCATTCACATTTCAATTTATTTTGTTAAAATAAATTCTTACAATGTTAGGAAACATTTAAAAGCATTTAATTTCCAACTTCAAATTATTTTTTAATTTATACTTATTACTAATTAAGAAGGCAATTCACTTTCTTCACTTGTGAAGAAAGTAATCACTTTCTTCACTCTATTGCAAAATGTTTCACTTTCTTCACTCATTTCAGTTTAGTAATGTTACCATTATTCAACGATTACAGAAAAAGAAAGTATTACCATTAGCTTGAAAGTAGGGAAATAATAAAGATAATAAAGATAATATTAATTGTGAAATGTATTTATTATAATAAAAGAACAACAAGCCTTAAAAATAAGTTAAAAAAACAAAGAAAACATAAAAAGGAAATAAATATATATGTATTGTACAAATAAAAGTAAAGTTAACAGTAGTTAACTGTCTGTAAAAAGGCCCCTCAAAAATAATTGACTTAGATTTATAAAGTGATGTTTTTATATGATTTACTGTAAACTAGGATAACAGCATATGATATATAATACACAATAACATCCTATAATATATGAGGTAAAAACTGGACCTTAAAACTTTTCAACTTATACATAGTCGATCATTATTTTATGTAAACATTATACACGTTATAAACTATTTTCTATTTCTTCAAACGGTTTGCGTAGTTTATTGAAGTATATGGAACATACACCTTATTATAAATATATCAAAATTGAAAATTATTATCTATAATATAGCACCTGTAGAGAATTGAAATACTTATTAAAGATGATATACATGCTCTAATTCTTAAGTTAAAAAATGCCTCTTTGTGCAAGTAAAATTCGGGAACTAACAAACAAGCATTTTATAGTTTTTTATCTTGCACAACATTTTCTTCTGTAATTAATAGAATATCATATAAGCATGAAACCTACCTTCAGTAAGAAAAAAAAATAGTTATGAAAATCCTTACACTTGTTTTTATTTTTATTAATTAAAAATAATGGCTAATTTACCAGATTCCACATTATATTTAAAACTAACTGTATAAACACATTTAAAAAATATATATTGAATTACAACTAATTAAAATTATACTTATAAGGCATTGGATTTAGACACAGTTCTAAAAATAATACTGAAAAATTGTAACAAAGACAAACTTAAAAAAAAAAAAAACGATTGGCGACCTATAAAGAGCCAATCTTTTTTAAAAGCTTAAAAATGTTAAACGTCAACAAAGAAATTGCAATGAACAATTATTTATATGTAATATGAAATTATGTATATTGGTGTAAGTTGAATTGGAATGGTGATTTTGCTGGAATGGTATATGTTCAAATCTAGACAGTAATCAGTCATTTCTTTCATAAAAAAAAAAAAAAATATATATATATATTGAATTACCACTACCTACTATTAATAAAAATTGTCTACATTTTATACCGTAACCCATTTCATTATTTTGTTGTAATTTTACCGAATAATAAAATTAGTATCCTAATAACCAGAACGAATAAGAAAGTTAAGTTTAGAAAAGCATTTAGAACAATTTCTGAACACTTCAAAAATGCTGTAAGCCTTCTAAAAAAAATTTATTATAAAATAATAAACAGTGCAGCAAAATGTGGGTAACTTAATTTTAAAACAAACATATATAGACTGATAACTATAAAACTACTGATTACGAAACTTACTCAACTGAGAATCGTAATGTATACATGTTATAAAAATTATAGTAATTGGAAACTGTACACTTAATTATATTAAAAACAAATGTAAAACATTTAAATAGGACACACTTCATAACAATATTTATAAATAAATCGATATTAACTATTGCTAATCACAAGTTAGTAATATTAAATAAAACAAAGAATTGAGATTAACAAAGATTAAATACCGTTCAATCCAATTACAGGTAAATGATTAAGATCTATCATTTTTATAACTATTCATTATTAAGAATCATGCTACCTCATCATGAGTTTTTACTTAAATTGAACGTCGAAAACAGGGTGAAAACAATTTAAAATACTAACAAATATATAAATTTTAATAACTACTATAAAATACAAACCAAAATTTTCTAGAACTAATTATATTTAACTCTATAAAAATAAGCGATGGAAAAATAAATATAACCTCAATCAAAGTCTTTTTCAGAGTAGTTTGGGCCCAACCGAACCTGACCTAAAATTTCTGTTTAGTAGAGAAATTCTACATCATTCTAAATATGAAATTAGTTCCCTCCGTGTATCCAAAATTTAAAAGCAATCGATCTCATTGGCTCCATTATCTTTCTTATACACTAAATACAATTGCTCAATATCGACCACACTCCATGCTATCAAATACCAAACTTAAATATAAAAAGGCACAATCCATTCATTAGAACATAGCTGTATGAATGAAAGAGAAAAATAAAAATTTTCAAAAAATAATATAACAGAATGTCAGTCTGAAAGCGTTTTGTTTTTCTTTAGGGAAAAATAATGGAATCGAGTAAACTCGCCCTAAGGTCACTTAAATGTTAGTAGCATTGTTTAAAGGAGAGTGTTAGAACTTTAAAATAGTTTAAATGGGGGGGGGGATAATCAAATTCTACATTTATGATTTCTTAAGACATTGAATGTTAATTTTTTTATTTTATTTTTTTTTTTTTTTTTAGTACTCACAAGCAAAACAAATGAAAATATTGAATTAAGAAATGCATCTTTTAATTGAATTAAAAAAAAAGATATTTGTTCTCTGCAAAATATTATCGGCAATACACTCCCCTTTTACAAACTATGCTAATGCTTCTTAAAATATTATACTTCAAAATATTTATATATAAATATAAATTATATAACTTTTTTATAACAAATAAATATTGAGCAAGTTAAAGAAAAATACTATTTTTTAAAAAAATAATCTACAGTGGAACAAATAGTATAAATTTTAAATATAATTTTTTTCTATATGAGCCGAAACATGCTTATTCTTCATTTTCAACTATTATCGACTAAGCTTATGTCTAGTAATATTTCTTGTATTTTATTTTGGTCAACGAAGGTTAACTTACAGTTTGAGACTGTGAAAAGAAAAAAAAAAATGTAATATCATCAAACATGTTACTTGTAAAATCTTTGCGCTAAGACTATTATGAAAAATGAATTTTATATAAACCAATATAAATAAATAAAAATAAAGTAGACATATGCAAGTTGGATCAGAAAGGACCAAAGCATTGAAACATAAGTATCTATACAAAAAAAAAAAAGGGTAGAGTATTTATTAATTTTATTATGGTCTACCATATACTCCAACTATAACTCTCAACAGTCTCAATAGCTAATAATTGGAGATTAGTATTTAAAACAAAAATTAATGTACATTCTACCATATTTCCTTTTGTTCATACTCACTCAAATTTTAAAAAAATTGGACCTATGCCTTTTAGGTTCCGAGAGATACAGGTTCGATTTTAACTATTTTTAATATATATAATTAGGAAGAAAGACTTAAACAGCCCAACAGGTTACGGTAGAGTGGTAAACATTAGTTCCTTTATTTTCCGGTAGATTAGATAGTGATAGTTCTCTACAAATCTTCTAGATAATCTGCTTTTCCACTTCCTTTAGAAATCGATATATCAGCCGTATTATCCTCCTGAAACATAATTTTGATTTTATTAATTTATTTTTTTTTTCTTCGGAAGATTATGACAGCTGGGAGTCGCAGCTCCATCCAGATGATATAGCTGTAAAAGGATATAAGGAGACTCAATATGATAAACAAAGCAGAGCTAATTGATGAAGAAAAACCAAAACATTTGATTCAATGCAGAAAAATTCACTCCATCAACAAGATCTGCAGAGAAATTACATCGTTTCTGGGAGTAGGTAGATTCAAATACCTTGATCCCACAATTAATATTAGGAAATGATATATGGTCAAAAACAGAACAGTGGAAAACAAGCAAAATGATAGCTTCTTCACTCTTGCAGGTACTAAAATCCTGAAAAATCACTAAGTTGAACAAAAGTACACACAATGAAGCCAAATTTTATAAAGATTGGTTGAGTAGTTTGTTATTTTACCATTGACAAACATCGAAACACGAGAATAAATAGAATATTATATATATACGTGGTTTGTCCAGAAAGTAATGAGAATGAATTTTTTTCCAGTCCTTACTGGTCTCAAGGAGGCGTGGTGTTGGAGGAGTGGGGGGAGGGAGATGCCAGGTAGTGATTCTGACCCTTGCCAGTCTCATCCCAGCTTCTAGGGAAAGTGCCTGTCAATAAATGTGCGGTCTTGTTTTGACACCTCGTCACGAGACAAAATGCAGAGTTCTCTGGAGCAACGTTATGCAATAAAATTTTGCGTCAAACTCGATAAATCTAGTTCAGAAACGGTTGAAATGCTTAGGACTGCTTATAAGGAAAATGCTCTTTCACAGTCACAAATTTACCGATGGTACAAGGCGTTTAAGGACGGAAGAGACATTGTTGAAGATGAGCAACAACCTGGACGTCCTTCAACATCAAGGACAGATGACAATGTCGTCCGGGTCAAAGCTGTTCTTGACAAAGATCGACGTGTTTTGAGGGTTCGCCCGGAGATCGCCAGATCATGGATCCTCCACCACGATAACGCCCCATGTCACACGGCTTTGGCAGTTCGTGAATTTTTGGCAGAAAAAAATATTGCAACGCTTCCACAACCACCCTACAGCCCCGACCTAGCCCCTGTGACTTTTTTCGATTCCCCAAGCTAAAATCACACCTAAAGGGGACTCATTTTGGTAGTGTTGCAAACATCCAACAGGCCGTGACGAGGGTACTAGTCAGCCTTACGGAAGATGATTTCCAGCACTGCTATGACGAGTGGAAAAATCGTTGGAACCGGAGTATTATTTCTCAAGGCTGCTATTTTGAAGGTGACGACATTAAATTGTAAATTTTTTGAATAAAAGTATTTTTTTTTAATCATTCTCATTACTTTCCGGACAAACCACGTAGACAGAACAGGAAAAGAGAAAATGACAAAAAATAATTGAAAGGGGAAGAACAGCTGTTTTATGTAACTTGGTATTACCATATGACGTGTCATGGGGAAAAACCACGGTAGTACATTCTAATCCATTCTGAGAAAAATGAAATTTAAAGTTTATGGTCCCCTTGATCCATTTTCCAAAATTTAAAATCAGTTTTAAAAAACAAAATCCTCTAACCCAGATACTTGTTTACCATTGTACAAAATTTCCAAAACCAAATAGTAGTTTAAATGCCAATGAAATAACAAAACACTACCAAACTGCTCATTGTTGGCGGAAAAAATCACTGTAGTCCATTGCTTATTTGTTTGTGACCCGTAAATTATTATTACTTTTTTGAATAAACAAACAAAACAATAATACTTTAAATAAATAAATGAATTTGTTTCTCTATTCTGTCTACTTTTTGTGAGGTCGATTGTTATGTTACCCACGTTGATCTTTTGGCCCCATCCCAGTATTAATTAAACTTTTATTAATGAACCGGACTCGAGTTTCATTTATGCCATGAATCGACAAAAAAACCTTAAAAAAAAATTGAATATCACTGTATTGATAATTATTGTTCTCATCTTTCACTGTAACTTTATAAACATAAGAAGATTTATTTGGTATAGATACCGCAGAATTTGTTCTGGGAGAACGACTTTGGATTGGAATAACAGTTATGAGACCGCTAAGGAAGGCGTTTTGCTCATCTTTTGACAACATATTATTAAAATTAAATATTTTGTTTCTTGCAGATAAAGGACCGTTTTAAAAACACTTAAATTGTTTACAAAAACGGTTTTCACCTGACTCGTGAGTTGAAAGTCTGAGTTTTTTCATGACATCAGATATTCATCCTTGTTATTTTCTTTTTTGTTAATTGTGTTCGCTTGTATTCATCTTAACTTGAACTAAAGTCACTGTTCATTTACACTTCAACCACAGACAAACATCATAGAAATGGACTACTGTTAATCTTTTCCCAACACTTAGGACTTCAGCTGTTTTTCCCCCTTGTTTCAGTAGCTTATCAACGTCTTTCAGCTTGTTGGAGCCATTGGAAAATCAATTATTAATATAGCTAGGTAAGAAGAATCGAGTATGAACTGACATAAAACACGCGAGTTTAAGGATCTTTCGATATTTTGTTCAGAAAGAGTAACAGAAGTGCACAAATGGGATGGGTGCAAACTGAGAAGTTATTATAGCAACCAAAGAGTTTTGCTTCACGAGTAACGAACCAGTTTTGAAACACAATGAAAATAACAATCTGATAAGATATGTTGAAAAAGCATTAAAATATCTTTTAGAATCCACTGCCATCTCAATTTTTCAAAAAAATGGAACAAACGAGTTTTGCGCCTCACCTCCTCATGTGTACGTTAATGACATGAAAGAAATGTGGAGAAACTACCCACTGGTAGCACTTGAATATTGTTTTAGTTTAGAAGATCTTTAAGCCATCTTCTTTCAGATGCCTAGGAGGATTGTCTGGGTAAGAGAAGGATGCAAGGTTGGAGACAAGAGGGTTAAGATGAGTAGGGAGTTTACTGTGAAAGGTCTGGTATCTGGATCCGGCCAAATCGGTGACTTTAGGAATATTAAGGTCTTCATGGATAATTTTATTTGGGATGAAATAAGGAGCATTCAGGATTTTGGATTGTAGGGATTGGATGAGAGAGGAATTCAATGGTTTGGTGAAACCCCAAAGTTCGACTCGGTAAGTCCAGATTGGTCTTATTACTGTCATGTAGATTAATCTTTTGCAGGGAATTGGAACGTTTGTGTAGTAAATGTTGTAGTAGTCGGAATCTGCGGACGGTTTCTTGTCTTTTCAGTCTTGTGCGAGGATTCCACATGAGACGTTTACCTATATGGAGTCCTAGGTATCGGTTCTGTTCGACGGGTATAAGTTTGATATTATTGAAGGATACCGTAGGACAAGATGTTGTGGGTTTAGGAGCTAATTTTAAATGAAGTAATTAAAATTTGCATTAAATCTGTTGTAATCGGTCGGTGGATAAATAGTCAACTTTAACATCTCATTACTGACAAGATCCAATTAGATGGTTTAATGTTCATAATCAGTGGCAGCCATTTTCGTATTTTTTAAGAAATTTCAAAGCTAATAATAAAAATCTGATTATATACGAATACTCAAAGTCGATTATATAGTTCAAAATTTAAAAGTCGCGCTCAGAAAAATGTGAAAATTTGACTTAACCACATTCACTTGGATGACAGCTAAAAACCTCGAACATTTGCTCAATTGACTCTCATGATCTATGTATAGTCTGGTGCCCTTAAAAATCAGCTTCTTTTTAAGTTTGTGAATATGATAATAATTCTAATTAAGACTATACAGTAGGACCTCCATTATCTGGGCCTCGATTAACCGGAGATCCAATTAACCGGGGAACGGAGGAGCCAAATTTTTTTTTTAATAAGCTTTTTTTAATTTGTATGCCATTTATTTTGTATGTATAATATATAAAAAAAATCTGGTGCGTGCGCGCAACACACAACTTTCACTTACCAACTTACTTAGATTAGAAATTGACGTGTTTTGCTAATTATCATTTCCTAAAGTCACACATTTTTCTACATTCATATCTTATTTTTGTTAATCGTTGAAGCCGTTTTTGAGTAAATAAAAAAAACCCGTGAAAATGATACAAAATTTATTAAGTAAAGTCCGCCCTCCCGTAGATCAATTTTGATGAAATTTTTACAGTCATATCTCGGGCATATAAATACATCAAATACCAAGTTTGATCAAAATCGTTAAAACCGTTTTTGAGTAAATAAAAAAAACACGTGAAAATGATATAAAATTTATTAAGTAAAGTCCCCCCTCCAGTTAATCAATTTTGATGAAATTTTTACAGTCATATCTCGGGCATATAAATACATCAAATACCAAGTTTGATCAAAATCGTTAAAACCGTTTTTGAGTAAATAAAAAAAACACGTGAAAATGATACAAAATTTATTAAGTAAAGTCCCCCTTCCGGTTAATCAATTTTGATGAAATTTTTACAGTCATATTTCGGGCATATAAATAGATCAAATACTCAGTTTAATCAAAATCGTTAGAGCCGTTTTTGAAATAAAAAAAAACGTAAAAAGTTATTAAATAAAGTACCCCCTCCCGTTGAGCAATTTTGATGAAATTTTTGCTGTCACATCGCGGGCATATACCTACACCAAATACCCAATTTCAGGTTCCCACGGTTTATAGTTTTTGAGCTAGTCTGTTCACATACACACACACACACACACAGACACACACACAGACCATTTCGCGGGACTTGGTCATTTCGACTCAGGGGGTCCCAAAACGTGTATTTCCGTTGAAAACCGGAAGTCGAAAATTTTCACGATCGCAATACTTCCACTTACTATATATTTCATAAATAGGTAAGTGAAAGTAAAAAGACATTTTCGACTTTGCATCGTCGTCGGCCCATTATATATATAAAAAAAATATATTTACTTTTTGTTATTTTTGTATATTATAATTTAATGTATATAAAACGTCCGTTAGTCAATAAAAGTGATTATACCTTACAAGTGATTTTTTAACCTTTGTTTCTATCATATTAAGTCAATAAAATGTTTTAATTAGATTCTTTGGGGTTTTCGATTATCAGTGGACCCCCATACCCATCATAACCCGGATAATGGAGGTTCTACTGTATTTGTAAATAAATAATTTAATTTTTTTTTTTTTTTTTTAATTTAAACACCTGGTTCTGTGTGGTTATCTTACATCAGAATATCTGGTGAATAAAGATTTTATCACGATATAAAATTTTACCCTCTGCACCTAAATACAAAAAAAACAAAAAAAAACAATACAAATATTAAACTTACAGTAGGTCCAGAAGCAGCCTCTGAAATATCTTCTTCTATTTCACTTTCTTCGCTCACATTTTTCGATTCCTTGACCGTTTTAGTAATTGGCAGGGGGAATAAGTCATCATTACTTGAAGAACCTTAAAGAATAAAACAAAAACATAAAAAAAAATAATGATATTATGTATAACTATATCACTCCCATGTATGAGAACAATAAATAAAATAAGTGTTGTTTGAAAAATTGGATACAGAAACAACAAATGCATTTATAATTGTTCATTATTCAAGTCAATGAGCATAGTTCATAAAAAAAAAAAAAAAAAAAAAAAAATTAAATTCATATCAGGGGAGTTTTAGAAAGGATCTTCCAATATTCTTGTCAAGAACAAATTTTAAGTCTAAAGTTACTCATAAAATATTATATCTCAAGAAAAAAAAGTCTGTTTATTTCCTTTGTGGATTTTAAGAAAGCGTATGACTCAGTTGATAGGGGAACTCTGTTGAAAATTCTAAGGGAATACGGAGCGGATCAGAAAACTATTAATTTAATTAAAGCAACTTTAACGGAAACTGAATATAAAGTGAAATTTAGTGGTTTAATTAGTAAACCTTTTCAGATAAAAACTGGTTTCAGGCAAGGAGATGGTCCGTCTCCCATACTTTTTAACATAGTTTTGGATAAAGTAAGGAGTGAATTTTGGAGGAAAAATAGTTCAGGAGCTCGGGTGGGGACCAAACACATGCATATTAAAGTGAGGTGCTTGACTTTTGCTGATGATTTAGCATTATTGGCTGAGTCTGAAGAAGAATCCATTGAACAGATAAATTGCCTGAAGGAAATTGCTGAGAAAACTGGGTTACAAATATCTTTTGAGAAAACAGAGTTAATGACCACGGAGGTAGGATATCAGAAAAAATCAGTCAAAACCAAATATGGGAAGATTTCGGTTAGGAAATTCAAGTATTTGGGTGGTTTTGTGCTGCAATGGATTGGAAAAGGAGAGTTTCAAGGGGAAAAATAAAAACTTAGAGGATTTTTGCTTTCAAGTGGGAAAAATTTACAATAAGAAAAATCTTTCGATATAGGCATTATAATACTAATGTGGTAAAACCTGTGATTCCTTATGGAGTAAAAATGGCTTGTTTTCCCAGTTTAGATAAGTTGAAAAAAAATTGAGAAGAAAATTTTGAGGAAGATTTATGTACCAAAGAAAACATCAGAAGGATTCAGGAGGAGGTCTAATGAGGAAATTTACAGGCATATTAATGATTTAGAAACTGATATGAGAATTATGAGGTTAAGGTTCTTTGGGCACATGGAAAGAGTGAGTGAAAAAAGATTACGTAAAAAAATGTTCAGTAAAATTTTAAAGTACAAAATTTTACTTTGGGGGTATCAAAAGAACTTTGTCATGACAGGGATCTTTTCAAGAAAATAATTAATAATGAAGTCAGATTAAAGAAGAGGATGAAGGGTATTGGTTGGTCAAAGGAGAGAAGAGAGGAGCAGTCGAGATCGATGAAGCTGCGCTGGGAACTGAGAAGGAGGAAGAAGGAAGATTCTTCAGTGATGTCGCGTGGTCCTTAAAGTGGCCGTTTCATGTAAAAAATAAAAATAAAAATAAAAATAAAAAAGTGCATACATACTTTCATCTATTGCTATGTCTCCTTTACTTTCTTCACCCGTTCTTTTTTTATGAGATTCTGACAAACTAATTTGAGGTGTGGGTTTCGTTAACGGAGGCAGATCACCTAAAGAGGACAGAGAACTGGATATTCCGACTTCCTTTTTCATACTTGTTCTGCAAAAACAAATGAAAATAATTAAACACAATTGGATTCTAAAACATTAGAAGAATTCTAAATTTCTAATTTAGAAAACATTTTATTCATTTGTCAATGTTTTTGTATTTTATTTAATTTGAATACTGCATTTTGTGAAATTTAAAATTAAAGGTGTGGCCAGACATATATCATACTAGCATTCCCCGTCGCAGCTTTGCCCGCGAGCCTTTAATATCAATTTTGTGATCAATATCTTGGTATTGATTTAATATAATATGTTAACTGATGTTAAGGAGATTTATTAGAATCGGAGCTTCCGGTAGGTAGAATGTTGGAGGGGGAAGCTGCAGGCTCGGTAGAAGAGAGGGAGACGCGCAATGGAGAGAGTTCACTGAAACCGCAGAAACAAAAATTGCTTACTCATCGTGAACGCTTCATTTGTCGGCTTTAAAACATGGTTTTCAATGCCCCGTAGGAGCTTTTGAGTTAAACTCGTCGTATCAAGATCTTTAACATGAGTCTAAATTAGATTCTCGAAGTGCAAAAATTAGTGTCCTTTATAATTAAAAGACTATTTCGCTATTTAAACCCCTTAGGGGTTACATTTTTGAAATTCCTTTCTTAGTGGTTACCTACATCGCGTTGAAAGTCTAAATTCCGAACTTCGAGTTTCTATCATGAGTATTTTGTGCTCTGCGTTGATTCTGTCAGTCAGGACAAAGCCTCTTATATATAAAGAGATACCTAAAAATAATAAATAGACAATTGTATATTAATTTAATCTTTTCTTTTGGATAACCATCTTATTTAATTTTATATTAATTTTTAAATATTTTATTTTTGAAGAGAAAAGATTGGTCTCGGCTGGGAGTCGAACCCCGGTCTCCCGCGTGAGTACGCTACCCACTGCGCCAAGGCAGTGGAACTCGCTTCCAAGCCGAGCCAATCTCTCCTCTTCACTGATCCCTTTCCCCCAATCTTGCGTTTTACAAGATTTTAGGGGGGGGGGACAAATTTTTCCAAATGATGGGATCTCTTGACATCGTCAATTTTATATTACTTTAATCTTTTTTTCTTGTGGGGAACCACCTTATTTAATTTTATATTAATTTTTAAATATTTTATTTGTGAAGAGAAAACATTGTTCTCGGCCGGGAGTCAAACCCGGGTCTCCCTCGTGACATGCGAGGCATGCTATCCACTTATACGAATTAATAAAATTAAATGGACAGATCAAATTATGATAAACATTTCAATGCATACATAAATTAGTTCAAGAAGGCAAAATTAAACATAATCTTGGACGAAAAAATTAAAACAAATTAAGGGTAGGCGTTGTAGGGTTGTACGTAACTGCAATCAGACCAATGATTCTATATTCAGCTCTACTTTGGTGGCACAAAGCAGATAGCGGAAAAAATAAAATCCTGCTTACCAAACTACAAAGGCTAGCATGCCTCATGATAACAGGAGCAATGAAAAGTACTCCAACGACTGCAATGGAAGTGATGCTAAACTTAACACCACTGCAGATAGAAGTGGAGACCCAAGCAATGAAAGCCTTTTACAGGATAGCTAAACAAAATAACTCCCTTCGAACAAATTCTAGTGAGGGACACTGGGAGATATACGGGAAGATTGAAAACGATCAAGTGCTATCAATGCACTCTGATCTACAAAGTCGTGAATTCCTGGATATTAATTATCAAGCTATAATAAACAAGTTGAAACCACATAAAAAATATAAAGGAATCAACTGCTACACGGATGGCTCGCTAACCAAGACAGGATCTGGAGCGGGAATCTGGAGAGATGACAAACCCAATAAAGGTACAATAATTTCACTGGGGAAATATACTACAGTTTTCCAATCTGAAGTATTAGCAATCTACCAGTGCGCTTCAGAGCTGCTGGCTGAGAAAATAACAAATAGAAATATAACCATTTTTACTGACAGCCAAGCAGCCATCGGAGCAATTAAAAATCATGCAGTCAAATCAAAGATTGTCAAAGCCTGTAATACTGCCCTCAACAAATTAGCTAAAAGCAACTAAGTTAGAGTGGAATGGGTGCCTGGACATTCTGGAATCCAGGGAAATGAAAAAGCTGATGACCTAGCAAGGAAAGGCTCAGCCAAAAGACCCATAACCCCAGAACCGGTAATTGGCATAAGCCTAAGCTATGCCAAAAGAAGATTAGGGGAAATCTATGGTGCAATTAAAAAACGGAATTGGAATGACAAAACACAGTATCACTCCAAATTCTTCCTAAAAGGCTACTCTGCCAAAAGAAGTGACACTCTACTGAACTTGGACAGGAAAGCACTCAAAAAAATTACAGCGATCTATACAGGACACTGTAAACTCAACAAACATATGCACAGGCTCAAACTCGCAGACTCACCTATCTGCAGATTCTGTGGCAAGGAGGATGAGACAGCTTATCACATTATAAGCTGGTGTAAACGACTTGTTAGGCTAAGATTCAGCATCTTTGGCGAGGTATACTTACCTGACCCAAGCACAAATAAACTGGTCAACCCAACAAGTTTGCTAAAATACACTGATGCTCTAAACATAGCACAATAGACCCAGGAGGTCGCAGTGCACACAGCCACAAAAAAAAAAAAAAAAAAAAAAAAAAAAAAAAAAAAAAAAAAAAAAAAAAAAAAAAAAAAGTGTAGGCGAAGTGAACAATAATTTATAAAATGTAAAGTAATACAAAACAGAAGGTATAAAAAATATATATATATATATTGATATTAACACAGGATATACCCTTAAAATTTTTTATTCAGTTTTTCCAAGGCTCTTTGAAAACACTGTTGAGAATGAACAGATAGATTCTTTTCTGGTTTTCTGTGACATTACTATCAAGGAATTTATTAATTTGATTTTCAATATAGTCTTTTTGAATGTATTTACGTAAATAAGTTTGCCTTTCTTTTTCAAATATTTTACAGCTCAATAGAACATGAATAATACTACATTTGAATCCTAGTTCACAATATCTGCACTGGGCTTCGTAATCAAATTTTGCGGTTTTTCCATCGAGGCTAATGCCTAATGCGTGTAAATTTTCTACTCCCCATCCGGAGTTGAGCAAGAGCTCTTAATTTATTGATGTCGCTGAAGAAAGAGAGATATGGAGCAGGGGATCCAAAGTAACAAATATTTTGTATAATATAAATTAAAGCTTCAGTTCATCACTTCATTAATATCGAGGCTGTGAAGATGATTTCTCATTTCTTCCTCCAATTCCAGCTTCTTATTATTGATAACCTCTAGATTTTTCCCAGTCCATATATAGTATGCCCCGATAAGAGAAAAAGAGTTTCCGAGATTCATTTGCGCATGTAACAACTCAGCGACAATCAACAAATGAGAGTGAGTAAACTGCTGTTGTACTGACATTTTGGCATTAGGGAAGATAGTGCCCAGAAGCTCACATCAACCCGGTCTTGTTTTAGGAGAAATCTCTCATCTACTCCTTTCCAATCGCTTCATATTAGACGTGTTAATCGTGGCTATATCATTGATAATTCTGTTTTTATGTCCGTTCAATTTAAAATAAAAATGAGAATAAAGAGCTGATACATGTTTGTTGTTGCAAGTCATACTTCTGTCATATATCAGTCCAAGATATCATATTTTGTCTGAGGAATTTGTTGGTAACTTGTTTCTCGTTGGAGTGTGAATTTATTCGTTGTGATTTGTCATGATATAATTTCATTACATCAAAGTGATTATTATTATTTTTTAATGTATTAGGTGATTTTGAAAATTTAATTAAGCCTCAGTCTTGGGTCATGTAGTTTGGTTAAAATTTTTGTATCATCTGCATGGGTTGCATTTAATGTTTGTAGGAATATCATGTGTGTATATAATGTATAGTAAGGGAGCGAGTACTTGCCCTTGCGGAACTCATACTAAGATTGGTCAGACTGAAGAAATCTCTGTCTGATTTTGAAAAATCTTTTAAAATAGGCTAGAAGCATAAGAAAAAAAAGTGAATTTGGCTATTAAAATACTTTACTTTTTTCTTGTAATTCAATTATTTTTACTTTCGCTTAACTAATTAACTATAAATATACTAACTTTCACTTTCACTTAACTATGTATGAAATATATAGCAAGGAAAAGTATTGCGAACTAATCTTCATTCAATGAACTAGAGTAAGAAAAATTAAAAATTCTGATCTGTAACATAATTAACCCTTTAACTGCAGAGGTAGTGGGGAATGAGGTGGTCCACTGTTGCGGGTTAGTAGGCACACTGAGTGGTCCCGCTGTGCAGAGTACTTTTACGGCATTCAAGCGCTAGTATCTTATAGCTTTTGTGAGCTTAATTAATGCTACAAAAAGTTCTTTATCCCCACTTTTCGATCCGGACTGTGGACCGGCACTGCTGGAGTTAAAAACTTTTTAAAATTAAAAAGCTTCCCTATCACTAGCACCCGTTACGAGCTCCAAAAACTCTTCCTCACTATATATTTTTTTCGCCATCACAACTATTTTACAACACAGGTTTATGCCATAGCAAATAAACTAAAATTAGAAAAAGGTTAAATAGGCAAGTATAGAAAGGTTTGATTAATCTTAACCAAGGACAGCACCACTCAAAATGTTGACTAAAACTGAAATTCGAGCGATCGAAAACTGACAAAAACCAGTCACATTCTAGTAGATTTACTAAAGGCTAGGAAAATATGTATAATCATGCAAGCACTTTATTTTAAAATATCATAAGATGTATGTAAGAAGAATATAGGTAAATTGCAAAAATTTTCTATCATCCATTACCTTATTGTAAGTTCATACCTGTTTTCCTTTTCTTCTCCAGGACCAATATTTGAAGTTTTGTCTTCGGGATGGTTGCTTTTCCTACTTATATTTCCATTTATTCCATTAGATATCAAGTTATCAGTTGTTTCTGATTTCTTTTCAACATTGCTAGTTACTTCTTTTTTCTGAACTAGATTGCTAATATGACTAGTATCTGAATTCTTATTAGCCGAAGTTAGAATTTTCAATACTAAGCCTAAAAGTGGAACCTTATTATCTAAAAAAAAAAAAAAAAAAAGGTATTTTAAATTTACATCAAAACTTTGAAAGACCTCAATACTTTAATTTCACAATATCCTTTTATAAATTAAAATGAACTTTTTTGTTTGTTTAATATCACATTATGACACTGAGGCTAATCGGATGATGCTACAGCGGAAGTCCTGAATTTTTCCTATCCAGGTATAATTAGGATAGGGTTCTTTAACGAGTACCTGACATCGTACAGGCTCGGGACCTCCATTTTACGTCCTATCCGATGGACGGAATAGACAAGGATTTTTTACTCCCATTAAAAAATCCTTGGGCCACCTCTGGACATGAACCCATGACCTTTATTATTGTAAGTTTCTGTGCTAACCACTACACAACAGGTGACCCCTTAAAATGAATTGGATAAGAAAATTGAAGCAGTTATATAAGTGATGATGAGAGATAAACATAAAAAAAATCCCGAGCCTGTACGATGTCAGGTACTCATTAAAGATCCATATCCTAATTATACCTGGATAGGCAAAATTTAGGACTCCCATTGTAGCATCGTACGATTAGCCCTAGAGGCATAAAGTGACGTCAAACAAACAAACATAAAAAATCGAGTCGAGAATATATTAAAATATAATTGTAAATTATATTATTTTTATCAATAACGATACAACAAAATAAAACTAAACCTATTGTAAAAATATCAAATTTATTTCATTTAAACTATATATTTTATTATAATTGGTTATATAATTTTAATTATACTTTTTTTTATCGTAAAAATTAGTTTAAAAATGAAAAAAATATGCAATAAAGTCAATTAACTAATATCAATAACTAATAATTCACATTTCATTGTTCTAAAATAATATCAAATTCATATTTGATATATTCTGTAAATTACAATCTGTTCTCTCCATTAAGAAATAATAATAAACTTCTTGAATAATAATAATAAAATTATAATATAAAGAAAATTATAAACTAAATAATATTAAAATTATTGAATAAACTTATTGATTCAAGCTACTCAAGTTAAGCGTAATGTTGTTTGCTCTTGATGAACTATATAAAAAATAACAATGTATGAGCGTAACAAATATTTATTTAACAGAAATATTCAGTTATCACAATTCCAACAAATTATTACAACTTAAACAATTGAGCAGGTTACAAAAATGATAACTTTATCACACACAATCATATGACTTGAGCTACACAGTCAAGACACAAACTTCACTTCTACTCACTCGTTCAGTCACTGCTCCTTATATATAACCGTAAATAGTCAGGCCTGGGTCATTCTAGAACAATGTAGGCAGATCTACGCCTTTGTGTACTAGACCTCGAAAAGATCTAGACTGAAACAGTTCGTTCCAACCACTTATTTTGTTCCATCAAGAGGTCCGGGAGATTACGCCATATGTTTTTATTTGCTTATCGGTTTAACGTTACAATATTTTATCAAAATAAAAATAAACACAACTTATTGGTTGTTTTATTTAATACTTCAATGACCCCGTCAGGTAGAGGCAATATATATTAAATATTATGTTCCTTCATTAAATTCATCAATATTTAATCTGTATACCTTGGAGGTGTGTGATTGCCAAAAGCGTAAGAAAGATTTGGCAACTCATTGTTAATAAATATTTTTCAAAAAAATTTTAATTAAATTATTAATTTGAAAATAAATCAAAATTATTACCAATAATATCAATCTTCAGATCCTTGGATATTTTCTGTCTACCTTCATAAGTATAGTCTATACCAGCATGAGTTTCTGGATCGAATACTAAAGAAGTAAATTCCAAATTGAAAAAATCTAAAAATTCTTTGACCAACGAAACTGCCAATAATCCTTCATTGGTCGATAAATAATTCTTCAAAGGAGCATTTATGAATGGGTTTTTATCCTAAAAATAAACATTCAATTGTATAATACCTAATTAAAAAGTGAAAGTTGTGATAAATTATCACCACACTGGGCAAAAAGATGGACAATGATTTATTTGTCAGTAAACACTGTGAAAATGATAAAAAAAACATTAAAAATTTCAAAAATTGTTGATTGAACTAAGTATAATCATAATGTTTTCAAATTGTTTTATCTGAACAGAAAAGATTGGCCATGACCAAACTTCGAACAATGAAATCCCACTCAAAAATTCTAATAGTGGCCATGCCTGATCTTTCCTCTTCAGATCAAATTGTTTTGTTTTGATTAAATGCAAGGACTATTCAAATTTAATGAATAATCACAATCAACACCTCAATTCTATACTTTTTGTATCTTTGAAAACAAAAATCAGAGTGAAACATACAGTTATTAAACAATTTAATACCTTAAAAACATCTTGTTCTTCTAAAGCCAAAAATACACTAGCACGAATTTCAGCCTGAAAATCAAGGTACATGTTAATTTCAAAGGGTATTGGCAGGATCAAGATTTCATAACCATGAGATACTAACTTGAACTTTTTGTAAAACACCTTTAGCTTGAAGAGTATGTGAAACTAATTCACGTAATTCTTTATGTTCTTCAACAGGCATAGTAATGTTTACTTAAAACAAGAGATGTGGAGGTTGCAAAATATAGTTTTAAAGTTAAATTTTTAACTGAATTATCAGCGATGACGTCCAACTGAGAAGTGATAGTTTATATTTCAAGTTTATACCCATTAAAAAGATGACATATTTTAAATTTTCTAAATCAATGTTTTAGCGGTTAAAGGAAAATCTATTGACGTAGAGGGGTGAGGGGGAGGTGCAGTTTACTTCCCATCATGCACTCTCCTTCAGTTCCGCCATATTTGTTGTTGTGTGAGTGTGTGTTTTGTCTGTTGCTGTTGAAGTAGGTCGATTTTTGACAGGAAAAAACTTCTTATTTGAAATGTGTGATCTCATTTGTATTAATGACGTGCAATGTGTCTTTTCATCTTCGAACTAAAACTATTATCTTAAGCGCTCTCTCTCATATTCACATAAAAAGTGTTTTCTTTGTCTTATGTTGACTAGGGGGAGAGAAAGGTCATAGTCCTTTAAACTGAGATCCAAATCTCCCCCGCAGTCCGTTTTGTTTGTTGTTATTACTCTATAACCTGCAATTTAAACAAAACAATTCAATAGTAGTTCCTCTTTAAACTTGTTGGAATGTCACAAGTGGCTTCTGATATGCTTGAAATATGGAATGATGAGCAAGACAGATTCTCATTTGAAGATTCAGATAGATTTGAAGAAGATTCCTTATGTAGTTGGAGTACTGAGCCAGAATCTATATGCAATAATTGGAGAGGATGGAAAAGGCCCATTGGCTCAAATTCATTCTACTCCAATGGAAAAAAATCAACTCCAGGTATAACTTTAAAACTTTGTTTACATTTATTATTAAAATAGTTTATACATCTTCTTATTTTGATGATTATTTATTTATTAAACACTTGTCATCATTGAAGGATCACATTTTATTAATTCTGCTATTACTGTGCCTTTATGCCTTAGTAATTTATGAACACCTGAATATTAATTTGTAATCATTATTGGAAATCTTTATCAGTTTCTATATTTGCTGTCAATCCTTATAAGTTTCTTAAAATATTATTCTTAGTGAAATATCTATATAGTAATACTTCTACAAATATTCGTTTTTTCATTACAAATTCTTACTTTATTTTACTTTTGAATTTTTTATACACCATTTCATGCTTCCTTGTAAATTTCGTTTATAATTGTGTTACTACTTTCTCTTTCACTTTCCTTTTGCTTTCACCTAATATTCACAGGGCTTATATTTTTCATGGTTCATACTAAAAAAGTTTTTTTTTCCTTTTGATATTTGATTGATCATAATGTATGGGAGTTTCATAATATTTTTCAGTATGATAAGTCCTAACAAAAAAGATATATGCCATGAATATATTGGACTTGTTTTATTAATATATTCATATTTTTTATGAGATGATTATTTTAATCATATTTAATATTATCAACTTTTAGTATTTACTACAAATAATTTAATTGAAGAATAACCTTTTTGTTTTATATATTTAGTACTCGTGCTGCATCTATTATATTTTATTATACATTTTTTTATTTAAATTATAACCTGACAGCTAGTATCTAATATAAGTACCAAGAACATCCTCTTTCTCAAGATTCTCGTTAAAGGTGGTTTGAGTCTTACAAAGTTGATTAACAGAGAAAAGTTATCCTTAGTTAGGGGTTAATTAGGGAATTGATACTTTGGGAAAAAATAAAAGTTTAGAGACCCCTTCATAATCCGTTAATTATATCCTATCAAAATTGTAATTAATGTGCCTAAAGTGATGGATTTTGTTTAAAGAAAATATAATGGGGAAAATATATAAGACGGTAATTTTTATTATTTAAAATGTTATTCAAATGCAGTTCCCTCATGTTCCTATTAGTTTCTTTTAATCAAAAATTCAGGTTTTTATTCCATACTTTTCTTGGATTCTTATGATAAAAAGAAAATGGTTTCAGGAAAGATTTTTTTTTTTGCCTGAAGTCCATTTTTTCTGATTCATTGGTTTAAGGTCTTTACAGTTTTGCATAAGTTGATATTAAACCAATCATAATTCTTTTTAAAGATAACAAATAACTAAATCAAATCTATTAAAAAGTAATGTTAACCACTTTTTTTTTTATCTTGGAAGATTAGCTGACCATAGTAAGATGATTCTTTTATTTTTATTTTATATCTTTTTCATTTGTTTCATGGCAATTTTCTCCTTTTATCTAAATATTTGATAAAGTAACTTTTTATATTTTCCAATGTGGAATTCATTTTACAAATTTCGGATTTTTATTTTGTTAAGTGTACTTAGATACTTCGTTTAAGTAAAATGTGTTCCAATTCCCATTTACTTTTAATTATTGTAAAATATTTTCTTTAAGAATTATTATTGTTTTAGTACTATTAGAGTTATTACTGAACATTTATCAAAATGAATATATTTAAAATATTTAAAAAAAAATTAATCGGTTATTTAAATCTAATATTTCTGATTTAAAAACAAAGCAAAATAAATTTTCAATTATCTATCTATTAAATTATTTAATATTTGATGATTCTATATATTAATAGATAGTAGTATTTTTATATACCATTTCCTCACATTGTAGTGTAAGTTATTCCACTGAAAATATTTTTTAATAAAAATTTTATGGAATCTGTACTTCATTTACAATAAATTTCTGTTTTTAATTTAAATGATGGTGTTGTTAATTTGCAGTAAATAAATTTAGGTTTTATTGAGCATCTAAAATATATATTTATATCATTCAGTATAAATTAAAATGTCCATTAAGATAAGCATTGCATCTTATCTGTTTTGTGCATGTTTACTGAGCAATTATTTAACTTATATTTATTCAGCCCCATATGATTCTCTTCTTTGGGGGATTTTTTTTTTTTTTTTTTTTTGTGAACTGAACATTTCTAATCATCAGATGTTGTTCTTTAAATTAGAATTTGCATAAGACATTTTGTAAATTTAATTATAGGTATAATTTTTAATTATGAATGTTAAGCCATTGTTTTATGTAATGACTTAATAATAATTTTTTTGGAAGAGGGGGGAGGGGGTACATAAGGCTAAGAAAAACATAAATAGATATTTATTAGCCAATCTTTTATACATGTTTATATATAAAAGTACTATTATTCCTAGTAGCACTATAAGACCTAGCCCTTAGTATAATGAGATCAAAATCTTTTATATAACAATTTTATTAGACAATGCTGACACACTTTTCGATATAAGGAAGAAAATATTTTCATGTGATGCGAAAGTATATACCAATCTGTTTTAATGTTGTATAGAAATATATTAAGAGCTGTACACTGTGGTTAAACAATTTAAAAAATAAAGTAAAATGAGATGTAATTTTTCATTTTATTTTCAGTCAAATGGATAGACTGTTATATGTATGGAATAAACTAGACCATTTTTCTGCCATTTTTGTTACAATTGTCTGATGGAAATCTTCCCATAGGCTTCATTTTCATTTTGCGACAGGCCCATTATATTGCCATGATGATTGATGTTATTTTAAGCATTATGCTTTCTTAGTTGTGGAATTGCGTTTTAACCTTTTCAATACATTTTTCTGCTTGAGCACTTGAATAGATTATGTCTTTATATAAATTTATTATCATAATAAATTTCCTTCTTTATTATTCAAATTCTCATGTTGATGATTCGGGGTGGTCGTCCATCTTCGTAACATCAACTGAATGAAATCATTTTTAAACCTTTCATCTGATCTATATAATATTGTTGTATTTTACATAGTTATTACATTTAATTTTGATAATCCAAATTATTTTTTATTCTTACATTCTTAATTGCTATTTGAAAGTTTTTTTTTATTATTATAACATGATGATTATTATCAGGTGCAGGAGAGGAACCTTATATACTGTCTAATATATTATTTAGCTCCTGCATAGTGAATAGTTTATTGTAGCAGGGAGTTGAATCATCTGTACTAACTCTCCTTTTTATTTCATTGAGATCTATTTCTGTTTTAGGCTTAGTGTTTTCTTAAATTTAAATATAATTTCTGGTTCTGTTTTAACCGAGAATTCTTGACTGGGCTTTGCTGCTGGTGAGTGAAGCTTCTTTGGGCTTTGACCACAATCTTTTTTCGCACATTGTTGTCGTACGCTACCCATTTTTCATCACCCATATTCATTTGTTTAAATAATGTCTTGGTTTCGTTTTTTTTTTTTTTTTTTTTTTTTTTTTTCAGCAGCAAACATGGAGCTTATTTTGATATTCATCCTTGTGTAAATAGTTCAAAATTGTTTTCTGATCGATGTTAATTTCTGTAGCGATGTCGCATGTCGTTCTGCCTTGTTTGTGTGAAGAACTTTATCGACTTGTACAATTATTGGCTAGCCAGGGTGAGGTCCATTCATTGCTTAACATAATATTTCCTGAATGAATACAAGCAAACCAATTCTGGCCCTGGTGTTCACTGAAAGTACTCATCACCATAGACTTATTATTTTGAAGGGACTGTATTGCCCTTTTTACATTAGTAAAATGTATAAAAACAATATTTAATGGAAATTAAATTCTTCTGGAGCCTCCATTTCAAGCGCAAAAGCTATTAACTGAGTAACTTAATGACGCTGTTTTTGTATAAAGAATGTTGTACGGATCGTGACCTAGAATATGCGACTTGAAAGTCATCTATTATGATAAAACAAAATTGCCCTTTCAATCTAATATTAATGAAGAAATAGTAATAGGGGTATGAAATATCCAGAGTTTCTAGTATCAATGTTTAGTTTAGGTTTGTTTTTTTTTTTATTTTTTTTTTATTTTTTTTTTTTTATTTTTTTTTTTTTTGCGACTTCCTTGATGATGCATTCCTTGAAGATGCACCGCGACCTCCTTGGGTCTATTGTGCGCCTGTCTATGCCCGTGTTTTTAAAATGGAATCTTTAAAACATCGGTAAATTTTAGTATGCTTGTTGGGTTTAATAAGTCGTTGGAAGTTGGATTGGTTATATTTTCTTGTCCAAATATTCCAAATCTTAGCCGTACAAATTGGTCACACCAACAGATTATGTGATAGGCTGTTTCGTTCTCTTTACCACAGTATCTACATATTGGTGTTTCTGCCAACTTTAGTTTATACATGTGTTTGTTTAGTTTACAGTGTCATGTGTAGATCGCTGTAATTTTTTTAAGTGCCTTCCTGTCAAGATTTAGTAGCATATTGCTTCTTTTGACTGAATAGCCATCTAAGAAGAGTTTGGAGTGATAATGATTTTTATCCTTCCAATATTGTTTTTTGATAGCTCCATATATTTCCCCGATCCTTCTTTTGGCGTAGCTTATGCTTATTCCCAATACTGGTTCAGGGGTTATGGGTTTATTAGCTGAGCCTTGCCTTGCTAGGCAATCTGCCTTTTCGTTTCCATGTATACCAGTATGTCCTGGTACCCATTCCACTCTTAAATTATTGTTTTCTGATAATTTATTGAGCGTATTATTGCAGGTTTTTACAACAACCTTTGATTTAGTTATATAGTTACTGATTGCACCAATAGCTGTTTGACTGTCAGTGAATATAGTTACTTTTTTGTTTGATATCTTTTCAGTCAGCAGTTCTGAGGCACATTGGCAAATTGCTACTACTTGTGATTGGAAGACAGTAGCATATTTTCCCAGTGGAATTGATATCCCTTCATTGGGTTTGCCCATTCTCCAGATTCCTGCCCCAGACCCTGTTTTGGTCAGTGAGCCATCCGTATAGCAGTTGATCCGCTTATAGGGTTTATGTGGTTCCATTTTTCTTATTGTGGTTTGATATTTGATGTCCAGAAATTCTCGTACCTGAAGGTCATGGATAGCACCCGATCTTCTTCAATTTTCCTGGTTATTGCCCAATGTCTTCTCTCTACGTTTATTTGGGAGAAGTTATTTTGTTTTAATATTCTGTAAGCGGATTTTAGCGCTTGGGCCTCCACCTCTATCTGCAGAGGAGTTAGATTAAGCATCACCTCCATTGCAGCTGTTGGAGTTGTTCTCATTGCACCTGTTGTCATCAGAACGTGTTTGGACCAGTTTAATTTATGGCCAAGTGTGACACCCAGATGTTTTACTTCTTTTGTTGGTGTCAACTGAAAACCATTTATTTTTGGTAATTTGATGTCTACTTTATTCCTCATAGTGGAGAGGCAAATGTGTATTTTTTGTGGATTGATGTTTAATCCATTCTCTTTGCACCAACTTGTAAGGATTTTGGTGGCGTTTTGTAATAGGTCAGACAATACACTTCACAATCTCTTATCACATTTTTCCCAATCCTGTGGCTGAACAGGATAACCCTTCACGTTTTCTTAGAAATGTGGATTCCACTTATAGAGGTGAATACAAAAATCGTCTCACTTACAGAGATAACTTCTACAAAAATTTATTCCACTGATAGAGGTGAAAACATTCCAGTTAAAGAGTTTATTTAAGGGGAAACTGATGGGACAACAAGTTTTGTTCCACTTATAGAGGTATTCCACTTAAACAGGTTCGACTGTATTAATATTGCAACCGAGCAGTAGGGTATGTTAAAATGCAGTCTCTCTAACCAAAACGGTTTGTTTTAGGAAAATTAACATTCAAAAAAATTAACATTTGCCCTTTCCAGATAAATCAGTATATCTTAAGCTCCATAATAGTACCTTTACTAATTCCAATGAGGGTTCTATTTATAGAGCACTCATTCATAATTATACAATGTTTATTTTTATTTTGCTATCCCAAAGATCGTAGTTTAGATTTTGCGCATATTGTGATACCCGAACTAGTTTTGGATCCAAAATATTAAGCAGCTTTATGAAATAAACCTGAGTAGCAAAGGTACACCTAGATAGATATATTCAGATGCAATCTCTATTTCTGAATCCTCATAAAACAATATCACTAGCTTTTCACAGTTTTTCGACGGCAACACTTCCTAGGTGTGTATCTTTTCCGAACCCCCGAACCAAGAAACCTCTGTATGTCCTCAGTTTGTTCACAACCTACTTCTCCATACGTTCTCTAAATACCAGATCCCAAACCTCTAACCTATATATCCCTTTCTTCCAAACTGCCTCCTTTACAAAATCCTTAATATCCGTGCTGCCACCTTCCGGAATTCCTTACCTGTATCCATCCATAAAACTTCGTAAGAACGTAAGAAATGTGATCATTAATGAATATCACAAACTGTTTAACTGGAAATAATGCTTTAAAAATTAAAATAAATTATGAGAATGGCAAATATAATTACGTTATCTCCCATTTATAAACTATAATAATTCACTCAAGGAATTTTTTCTGAAATTGAACTTCTAAATGGAATAAAAAGTGCTAGTCTTAATTTATATTGATGGATTATAAAAAGTTGCACCAAAATAAACAAACCAGGTCATATGTTCAATATAGATTTAGAAATGTTTACAATATTTTTCACTGATTTAAAACAAAACAAGCTGATATTTTTATTATTATTTCAATGCGTTAATTATAGTGAACTAAGCCAAGGAATCACCACTATATCTAAGAATTCCCTTTAGGAAATCTTTTCGTTAGGGTTTATTTTATATATGAATACTAATTTAATTTTTTTGTTTGATATTAATCTTATTTACAACATTGCATTTAATGAATATGTTTATTTTATTGCTTTGTAATTATAATTTGGCTCTGTGTATTTAATGTATATCACCCTTTATTTAAGATAATTAACCAGTAAAGAATTGAAGAATCGCTTAAGATTATTTATTTTTTTTAAAGATCCTGGCTCACAACCCAGGGTTCCTCAGCTCTGCGAACTCGCAGCTCGATGCGTGGCGTCGCACATACCATTCGAGCTGGTCGAACATGTTTATCCGCCCGTTCCTGAGCAACTTCAACTTCGAATAGCCTTCTGGAGTTTTCCAGACAATGAGGAAGACATCCGCCTCTACTCCTGTCTTGCCAATTCCAGCGCAGATGAATTTCAAAGAGGAGAGCATCTGTTCAAATCTCGAGCTGTCAAAGACCCACTCCAGATAGGTAAAACAATATAATATTTAATTAAATACTTTAAGAGCTTTTTTAATCAATAAAAAAAAAAAAAGATTACTGTTGCTTTATTTCTTCATTCGTTATGTGTATTATATAGGGTGTCCAGAAAGAGTATTTGGGTTTTTGTTACTCTGAAATGATAAGAGGTTTTTTGGCCCAAGAATTTCAAGAGTTTAAAGGATATAACTCTAGAACATGGTTTCAGCAAGACAGGGGCACTTGCCATACTTCAGACTTATCAATTGCTACAGTAAACGAATTATTCCAAAACAAAGTGATTTCTCGTAGAGGCACCATTAGCTGACCTCCCAGGAGTCACGATCTCACTCCTCTTGACTTCTTTCTGTGGGGATACCCGAAAAGTAAGGTATACGAAAAGAAGCCGACGAATCTAACGCAATTGAAGCAAAATATCAGAAGAGAAATGACGGCAATCTTAGGAACAATGTGTCAACGCGTTTTTAGAAATCTGCGTTTGAGATTCGAGGAGTGCCAGCAGCGTTATGGTGGACACCTAGACAATATTGTTTTTTCTAAATAAATTTCCAGTTCATAGTGTTTCAATAAAACGTAAACATCCTACTTGATATTCTATTTTTGAGATTTTATTCAACTTTCAAACCCTGAATACTCTTTTTGGACACCCGTTATAATACTTAAACAGATTGTTTAATTATTTAAAAAATAAGTTTATCATTATAGTTATTTTTTTTTTCTTTATTAGGTTTTCACTTAAGCGCTACAGTTCTTCTACCTGCATCATATACTCAACGGGGGCAGTATAATGTTGCTGTTGCATTCGATAGGCGAAGGATAACATCATGCAATTGCACTTGTGATTCGAGTGCTTATTGGTGTTCACACATCGTTGCCGTTTGTCTTCATAGGATACATCTTGTAATTTCCTTACTATAAACATTTATTTTAATCTTATACAATATCGAATTCTATAAATATCAACTCTTATTAATCAAAATTATTATTGTAGCCCACGCAAGTTTGCCTTCGAGCACCAGTCAGCGAATCGCTTTCGAGGCTACATCGAGATCAACTTCAAAAATTTGCACAATATCTCATAAGTGAACTTCCTCAGCAAATATTGCCGACGGCACAAAGAATTCTGGACGAACTTCTATCATCACAGCCATCAGCTATCAATTCTGTACGGATTATTATTAATTAACATTATTTTTTAAATAAATACTTTTTTTTATATATATTTTAACATAAGGTCTTAATACCTTTGATAGGTTTGTGGTGCACCAGATCCAACTGCTGGAGCTTCAGTCAACGAGCAGACATCATGGTATTTGGATGAGAAAACTCTTCATGACAATATCAAAAAAATTCTTATAAAATTTTGTGTTCCTGCTCCTATTGTTTTCAGGTATATAATTCTTTAAATTCTTGATTTTTTAATGTATTTTTAATATCCTAGTGTTTTGATAGTTTGGATCCTGCTAAACAAGATAATTATCCTTCAGCTGGGTGCTAAGACTTTCGTAACACTACTGGGTGCTAGCCGTATTTTGGACGGCATACTGCTTATGATCTATTTCACATTCCAATTGACTCTTAATGATGATTTTATTTACTATAATTATAAGATTGTTCATTTATAGGTAAAAAAAGTATAAACTAATAAAAAAAAAAATTATAAGATTAAAAATTCACAAAAGATGTTTGATTATGATTTACAATTAACTAAATCAATATTTCATATTCAAACCCGGTCACATTTTAATATTTAACCAACAAAATATAAAAAATAATCTAATTAAAAAAAATTATGGTTGGATTCAAATGAGATATGACATCAATTGGAAACAACATAATAGTTATGTATTATTCCAATTTCTAATAAAATTTTCTATTATCAAAATACTATATTATTGCTGTGAGCAAATATAACATATTTTTATTACACTATACATTATTAATATTACACAATATATTATATCGCAAAATGTATTACAAACTGCCTTCGCTAACACCTTCAATGGCATTCAAGCAATTATTTTGGAATGTTTGCCGCACACAAACGCTGAACAGTTTTTACATATTTTTTTAGTTTGTGATTTTCCTGATTTTACAATGTTTACACGAACCTGTTAGCTGCTTTTCCTTGGACCCTGCTTCTGAAGATGTAGCAGTCTCTTTGACGTCTTCAATAGCTCTTTTGTGATAGCGAATGTTTTGAAAAGCTTTCATGTCAACGGGAAGAGTTTTTATACTGATAGATAATAATAAATAAAAATTTGAGAGAAAGAACTCCAATTCATACTTACATTTTGTGGAAAATTTCTATTACACCAGTGGGCGCTAGAGGTACTACGGACGGCAGCAGACAATTTTCACTTCAATGCTCGCTATTCATCGTACCTTGCGGAAAAATAGCAGGTAGAATAACTTAAACCCATAAAGTCATTGGAAATTCCCATTTCATTATAATAGCCAAAACACCTACCTGCCAACCAACGGACGGTATAGCGCCCGCTGGAGGGTCAATCCTTCTTTTTAAGTGGGTCACTCTTAATTCATTGAAGGATTAAATCTGACAATTATGTGTGTTGTTGATCTTAGAAAAATTATTTGTGAATAGAAACGTTTAATACGAAATGATATTGCACTGCATTTAAACTGTTTACTGATTATTAAATTCTCTAGTAATAATTATTAGTATTATCATAATTGTTTTGTATTTTCAGCGATGTTAACTATCTCAGTACAACAGCTCCACCTGCAGCTGCAGAATGGACGAGCCTTCTCCGTCCCCTCAGGGGGAGAGAGCCCGAAGGAATGTGGAATTTGCTTTCCATCGTTAGGGAGATGTACAAGAGGAGCGATAGGAACGCTTTGCCTCTGCTACAGATTATTACCGAAGAATGCATGGCTTGTGAACAGGTAATTGAAATTTTATATCGTAATTTGTGCCATAAAGCAGGAAAAGAAGGTCATTTGACATTTTCATGTGCCAATTAACCTAAAAAAAAAATCATTTGACCGCAACAGAGTGGACTAGGCAAAAAAATATTCGGTTAAAGTTTTGATTTAAACAAACTTTTGCTTCACTTTTTGACCGCCAGGGGCAAATACAACATTTTCATCTCAGGATTATTTCTGAGGTTTTATATAAATTATTTAAAAAAATCTATATATATTTATGACTGGAGAAATTGAGTAAAAAATCACTTTATTAAAGCAAAAATTACTCTAATTTATCGGAAATTTGTTATGATAGTTGTGAATAGAGAAGGAAATCATTATTACTGACCTTAGTTAATTCTACTATACATTATGGTGTAAACAATTCACTATCCGCTAAGGCATCTGTAAATAATTATTCACTTGCCTTATTGCTCCAATATATCTTCTTCTAACTATATATTCTAAGATATTTATACTGACACTCTAAGTTAAATATTAACTGCACTTAAAATAAACTGTGTCTTGAAATTAACTGCTCTGTTTTTATATTCAAAGTAACCGCAAAAAGGTCAAGACTCTTGCACAATCTTCCTAATTAATCTAGATCATTCTCTTTTCCAGTCAATTTTCAAATAAACCATAAACAATAATAACAAACATTATTCAGTTTTAAATTCATCATAATTGTATCATTTATCAACCCTTTAACTGCTGATGGCTCGTATATGAGCCACCCCGTTTTTCCGCTTCACTGCTGTAGACTTATATACTAGTGCTTTCTTTTGATGTTTTTTGGAATCTATAATATTTTCCTAAAGCTCTAGATTGCATTTGACTGTTCTT
Source organism: Aelia acuminata (assembly GCA_911387785.2). NCBI lineage: Eukaryota > Metazoa > Arthropoda > Insecta > Hemiptera > Pentatomidae > Aelia > Aelia acuminata. The sequence goes on from OU426984.1 coordinate 14,018,767, forward strand.
TTCCTTACTATATTGCCTTCATACACGGTTGCTTTTCAGCTTTCTTTGAATAACATAACCTTTTGCGTGATATAAAACCTTTCTATACCCGGCTATTTACCCTTTATCTAATTTTAGTTTATTTGCAACTACTGAGGGGATAAACTTGTGTTTTGAAATTGAACGAAAAGTGAGGATGAAGAACTTTTTGTAGGATTAATTAAGCTTGCAAAACACATAAGATGCGAAATCTTGAATGCTGTAAAAGTACTCCGCACAGCGGGACCACTCGGTGTGCCTACTAACCCGTGGCAGACCACCCATGCCCCCCCTCCCCCTCCCCCCCCCCCCGCTACCACTGCAGTTGAAGGGTTAAGATCAATCCATGAAAATTCTAGCATAAAGTTATTTATATTTTCAATAGTAATACTGTTCTGCCTTTAAGTCCAGATAAAAACAAAGGAGGAGAGTGTGACAATAAACTAGTTCTACTATCAACAAAAAATATTGACAAAGCAGATGGTTGTAGAATATTTAATAATTTATCTCCAGATAATCCCATAAGGATGGGTCAGAAGCCTGAAACCTTGAATAAAATAAATGATTGAAAAAGAAATGGGAGGGGTTGTCAAAAAAAAATAAAAATAAATAAAATAAAATAAAATTAATAAAAGAAAAACCTGATTATTAATCAACTCTTCCTTGCTTCTGGTGAATATAAAACAAGTAAAATATTCATTTTTCTTCTTCCTCCATATTGCTTTTCAGTGTGGAGGTGCCTCGGCCCATGCATTCATTTTTAAATTTTATAAATTACTATTGTTAAAATCATTTATTAAGATTAATCTATGAAAATTCAAGTGATTTGTATTTTCAATAGTAATACCGTTCTGGCTGAATAGCTTTAGTATTATGATTAATTTTTGACAAATATACTCTTTGAAAAATATTAAATGAACTATATATGTTTTAGATCATGGTTTGGTGGTTTAATACCAAGGTAGCTCTTCACGTCGGCGTTAGCAGTGGTGGAAAGCACAGCAATGTGAACAGCAATTCCCACGGAACGCAGCACGCCTGTGCCTCCCTCTGCGATGAAGTTGTCATATTGTGGAGACTGGCCGCTCTGAATCCAGCTTTATCGCCACAGGAGAGATCGCTATTTAGTAATCAGTTTAACGAATGGCATCTGAAGATTGTAGATAAGGTAGGTAAAATTGTATTCTACATGATCAAGTGTTTTATATAATGATAGATAGATAATGTTAACTTAATAGGGTTTCTGAAGGATTTCTACTTAGCCGTGATCTTGATTGTAGGTGGAAAAAAGTCGCCCTCTTCACGCGAATACTGCCTACCAAACGGAACGGATAACTAAGAATTTGGCATCGAGTATTGAAGTTTTCAGTGGTTTCAAACCTGCCATTTCTGCCTGCCAATTGGACTGGGAAGACTATCCAATCCCCGGCGTCACTTATCAAGGTGGCGCGTCATGGCTGTCCCAGCCCATCACCTGCTTCAAGAATGCGGACCCGAAAGCCGATACTCCTGTAAATCCTGTGAGTCATGTTCTTAATTATTATGATTACTGTCATCGTTATTATTGTATGTTTGATTGTTGATGTTACATATAATTGGATAAATGATGTTGTTGTATGAAATAGTACAATAATAATTTTTAATTATGTGGAAAATAGATGACTGTGGGTAATAATGAAGTGGAAGTGATTTGGGGGTGAAGTCATAGAAAATAACACTTATATGAAAATATATGAATTTATAATTATGTGTAATATAACATGTTGTTATTTATTAGGAGCGTATGCCCAAACAATTCCACTTTCATAATAATTTTTCTTTTATTACTTTTTTTCCAAGCATTCTTTGAATGTAGCATTGATTTTTTTGGATAATTTTTGAATTAAGTTGTGATGGTTTATAATTAGGACCTTATGAAGTGGATTTCTTTCTTTTATTATGTGGCTCGCTTCTTATCTAGTTAAATATATATTTCCAGCTACTTAAGTTTTAAAAATAAAATTTGCTAGAAGTGTTGCTGGTTTGATCTTGTAGAACAGTTTAAATACCCTTAAGACAGAACCTATGATCACATGATCGAAAGAGTCTATAACAAATCAAAACTAAATTTTAAAAAGTTCCACATTACACAAAATTCAAGAATTAGTCGCCTTACCTCGGAAACATGTTGGTGCAAATATGAAAAATATAAATTGCCTCAAAATTTAGCATAGATGACTGAAGAAAATTAAATTGAAAAAATGGAGGTAGATGGTTGACCTTAGAAGTTTATGTGATGGAAATGATTGGGGGTGCGGTCAAATAGAACAACACACGTGCAATGACATTTATTGTGCCGATGTTTCGACTCTAGAATCAGGTCTTTATCAGGAATGTAGAGTCCACTGGTATAGAACGACTCAGCCTCAGTCGTTCTATACCAGTGGATTCGACTGCCCTTATGAAGACCTGAATCTCGGGTCGAAACGTTGGCACAATGTATATTATTGAACTTATAGTGTTGTTCTATGATTTTAGTCTAGCTATCATTCAAAAGTTATATTTAGGTTATTCCTTTCACAAGTTCTCACTTAATATATAGTATACATTACATTATTATGTTATAGATACTAATTTAAAAACTTTAGTGGGCTCGATTTTTAAAAAAATGTAATCTTATAGAGGGATGCTTGGCATAAAACAACCTACCAAATTATGAATCTCTTCATCTAAACCAAAAATTAACATTGTATTATTTTCCTACATTGATGTACCAAGATCACCACTGGAGATAAAAAAAAATAAAAAAATTAAGTTTAAATAATTTATTTTTTGAAGAGAAAAGATTTGGCTCCGCCGGGAGTCGAACCCGGGTCTCCTGCGTTACATGCGAGGATGCTAACCGCTACACCACAGAGCTCGGCTCAAGGCAGAGCAAATCCTTCCTCTTCACCGATACCTACTCCCTCTATCTCACAAGTTTTGCGAGTAGTAGCGGGAGGTGGACAAATTTTGTCCAATTTATGATATTTATTGACTTAAGTCAATTTTTTAAATTATTTTAATTAATCCAATCTTCAATTGTGGCTGACCACCAATTTTTAAATTATTTTTAAATAATTTATTTTTTGAAGAGAAAAGATTTGGCTCCGCCGGGAGTCGAACCCGGGTCTCCTGCGTTACATGCGAGGATGCTAACCGCTACACCACAGAGCTCGGCTCAAGGCAGAGCAAATCCTTCCTCTTCACCTTTGCTCTGCCTTGAGCCGAGCTCTGTGGTGTAGCGGTTAGCATCCTCGCATGTAACGCAGGAGACCCGGGTTCGACTCCCGGCGGAGCCAAATCTTTTCTCTTCAAAAAATAAATTATTTAAAAATAATTTAAAAATTGGTGGTCAGCCACAATTGAAGATTGGATTAATTTAATAAAAAAATTAAGGTTCAGTTAGTTGCTATACTAACAGAGATATTAGAGGCTATGTGTCTGATGATCCTTGCTCGCTATTATTTTCTGTATTAAAAATTAACTAATTGTATGTTTCTCCTTCATTCTTTTATAAAGCCATTTTAATATTCTATACACTAATAGGCTTCATTTGTTCTAAAGTATTGTATGATGGTTTTTTATATATTTTCATTGTAGAAGTAGTATAATAGCATTTATAGGAATGTGGGCATAAAATGAACAATTAATTAACATTAAGGCGAATTAATGTATACTTGTATATACATGTTTTATATCTTTATAGATAAGCTCATCGCAAGCAGTTCTACATCAGCGAAGCATCCATCATAATTATTGCAATTATTATGCGAGGCAACGAAGGACTAATATTGAAAAGCAGCAGCTGTTGGACGAATTAGAAATGGACCTGCATATTCCCATGTACCATTTAAGCGTCTCAGGGTAAGATTTTAAAAAAAAAGCTTGAGATAATCAAATTTTTAATTCTTTTTATTTAAATTGATTGCTTTTTAAAATTTCTTATGAAAATAGGAATATTTATATGAGTGCCTCATAGATTCTTTACCATTTAATTCTTACCCTCTGTCAAACCACACGATGAAGAGGTAGATAATCCCTAGAACATTGCCTTATAGGCATATTTGGAACAGCCATTTTGTATTATTTACATTAAAGCATGAAGTCGGGGGAACAAAAATGGCTGACCGCACCCATTGCATCTTATGCAACTATTTTCAGTACAAAGACAGCTGTTCTGACTTTTTCATTTATTTATAAAGATAAAAGCACCATCAGAAACAAGCAAAAGGAAGGTCTAAAAACTTATTTTGAATAAATCAAAAACAACACTTAATGCTATCACCGAACACACAGCCATACAGACGAAATACCTGTTCAAGTTAGATTCTTATTTAGATTATCTGAACAGTGTCCGAGAGAGTTTGTAAACCTGCATTGAGGTGCTGTAAATCCACATTTATTTGTTTATCTCAATGAAATAAACTTTTAGAAATACAGTCGACTCCGTTTTATTGAGACATAAAGGGAAAATTTGTTCTGTCCCAATTAGGCGGAGACCATGAATCCACGCGTAAATGCTCAGAAAAAATGCCTAGATACGCCTAATTACTGGACTGCTTTACAAGTACAGTAGGGTTCCGAATAACCGAGTCGATGGGGATCAAGGTTACCTCGGTTAATCGGAACTATACCAATACCAACTCAAAATTTAGATTATTTTTAAATAAAAACTACATATATGCTTAAAAACCTAATAAATATTTAATAATAATGATGCATAATAACAGAAATTATGATAATATTTTTTTAAAAAGAAATCTTTTATTGTAGTTTGCTTAATTGAACTCATTCACATAAACATTACCTCCCTCCCCTTCAGACTTGGCACCTTGGTTAATCGGGACCTCGATGCAATAAATTGTTCATACTTATGGGAAAACCAAGTTAATAGGTGTATCTATTCTCATTATTAATTTAATTATGGGGTCAAAATAATACGATTAATTTAACTCTTAAAATTTGTTTTTATTAAATAGGTGTTTTATAATATGACAAAATTTACGAAATATACAATGTGACACAAATCTATATCTATATCTATTCGTGTATAATATAGATTATACTTTTGTAGACGAAATTTTTCGAAATAAGAAATGATTCAGAACATGTTTTTACGTCAATTTTTTTGACAGGTAAGAATCAATTGTGAATTTTCACAATCATTGTAAACTTACGACCAACATAATTAGCGCACTTTTTAGCAAGCCTTAGGATTGTCCTCATTTCTTTTTTGTGAAAAAAAAAGCGACTAAACTTTGTGATGCGGTTTCTTGCTTTTGATAGAGAAACAGGCGTGGTCTTAGATACGTAGATTATTCGATTGACACGGGGGCTTATAGAAACGCTGAAATGTTTCGACTTCCATAAAGTTTCGGCCCGATTAGCCGATGTTTTGTCCCAATAAAGCGGTGGTGTTTTACCTATATTTGATTCCGTTTTATTAAAAATGGCTCAATTAAGCAGTGGTCCCAATTATCCTATGACCCAATTAAATACGGAGTCGACTGTAGTAATAATTTAAGATTTTAAACAATCCTGTCATTCACTAGATGTATTTTTTTTTAGATCTCAAATGGGGCTTCCAATGGGAATCAGCAGTTCAGTTTCTGGTAACCGATCTTCAGTTTCGAGTGAGGGATTCTGCGAAAACGATCAAGATCAAAACAATCAGGAGGAAGATATTCACGAGAGAGGTAATTTTATTTGTATTATTTATTTCCATTTATAATTTATTTATTCCATTCTTTATTTCAATATACCATTTAAGAGGCGTGTAGCTTTAAAACTATGTCTATTTAAATTTAGAAAATTTTCAAGAGAGCGAAAAAAACTTTCCATTGGCATTCTTTGCAAAGAACCTGTGCACATGATTAATTTAAGGTTGTTTAACAACGGTCTTTATTCGGCCATAAAGGAAAAATTTGTTTTGTCCCAATTAGGCAGAGGACCCAAGAAAGCGGAGACCATGAACGAAAAATGCCTAAATGCAGATAAACACTGGGCTTCTGTATAAGTATGGTAATTGATGCCATAATTTGGTCATATTCGTGGGAAAACCAAGTTAATTGGCGCATTTAGGCTTATATATTCTTGTCCATTAATAATACAAGTAATTTAGATGTTTAAATTTATTTTTATTAACTAGGTGCTTTATAAAGTGACAAAATATACATACTGACACAAATTAAATTAATATAATATAAAGTGCATAATATAAATTATACTTATAAAGAACAAATTTTGAAATAAGAAATCAATCAGGAAAAAATCAACTATCCATTGTCACACTTTTTTAGGACTTTCCACATTTCCTTTTTGTAAAAAAAAAAAATCTGGTGCGTGCGCGCAACACACAACTTTCACTTACCAACTTACTTAGATTAGAAATTGACGTGTTTTCCTAATTATCATTTCCTAAAGTCACACATTTTTCTACATTCATATCTTATTTTTGTTAATCGTTAAAGCCGTTTTTGAGTAAATAAAAAAAAAACCGTGAAAATGATACAAAATTTATTAAGTAAAGTCCCCCCTCCCGTAGATCAATTTTGATGAAATTTTTACAGTCATATCTCGGGCATATAAATACATCAAATACCAAGTTTGATCAAAATCGTTAAAACCGTTTTTGAGTAAATAAAAAAAACACGTGAAAATGATACAAAATTTATTAAGTAAAGTCCCCCCTCCCGTAAATCAATTTTGGTGAAATTTTTACAGTCATATCTCGGGCATATAAATACATCAAATACCAAGTTTGGTCAAAATCGTTAAAACCGTTTTTGAGTAAATAAAAAAAACACATGAAAATGATACAAAATTTATTAAGTAAAGTCCCCCCTCCGGTTAATCAATTTTGATGAAATTTTTACAGTCATATCTCGGGCATATAAATACATCAAATACCAAGTTTGATCAAAATCGTTAAAACCGTTTTTGAGTAAATAAAAAAAAACACGTGAAAATGTTACAAAATTTATTAAGTAAAGTCCCCCCTCCGGTTAATCAATTTTGATGAAATTTTTACAGTCATATCTCGGGCATATAAATAGATGAAATACTCAGTTTAATCAAAATCGTTAGAGCCCTTTTTGAGAAAATCGAAAAAACCTAAAAAGTTATTAAATAAAGTACCCCCTCCCTTTGAGCAATTTTGATGAAATTTTTGCTGTCACATCTCGGGCATATACCTACACTAAATACCCAATTTCAGGTTCGCACGGTTTATAGTTCTTGAGCTAGTCTGTTCACATACACACACAGACCATTTCGCGGGACTTGGTCATTTCGACTCAGGGGACCCCAAAACGTGTATTTCCGTTGAAAACCGGAAGTCGAAATTTTTCACGATCGCAATACTTCCACTTACTATATATTACATATGTAGGTAAGTGAAAGTAAAAATTGCCTTAATTTTTCGATGCAATTTCTCACTTCCAGTAAAGAAACGAGCCTGGTCTAAGATTCTCAGATTAGGTCATTCGATTGACATCCTGGCTCAGTTTTTACATTCTGTTACTGTCAAAGTTCCAGAAGTTCTGTCAGTCAAAGTTCCAGAAAGTCTCGGCCCAATTAGCCGATGTTTTGCTACATCAAACTGCCAGACAGCAATATGATAACCTGCTCTATCACATTGAAAATAATATTGCTCAGTGTACTGCATTGAAAAATGATTTGATCACCCAATTTGTTTTAAAATCAGCCACATACAAAATTTAAATTCCTCAGAAACCTAAATTTGTCTAAGTACAGACGACTCCATTTAATTGGGACCACAGCTTAGTTGAGCCATTTTTAATAAAACAGAATCAAATATAGGTAAAACATAACCACTGCTTGATTGGGACAAAACATCGGCCAATTACATGGAGTCATCTGTACTTAGACAAATTTAGGTTTCTGAAATTTAAATTTTGTATTTGGTCGATTTTAAAGCAAATTGGGTGATCAAAAACCTTTTTCAATGCAGTACACTGAGCAGTATTATTTCCAATGTGATAGAGCAGGTTATCATCATTTGGCAGTATGATGTAGTATACAAAAAGCATGTGAAAATCGGAAAAAAAAAAACATTTAAGAATAATTAGGTTGAAGCTACATCCCTCTATAGCAGGAGTCGAAAAGGTCATTAACATTTTTAAATAAGTTTCATTTTACAAGTATTTGAAAAACTTATTACGAAAAAGTTTGCTTAATAAAAGTTTTCAAATAACTTTATGATAAAAGTTTTTTTTCAAAAAGTTTAAGATTCACCTAAACCTTTTGAGCAATAAAAATTAAAGTGTGACTTTAACAATAACTTTTTCGCCCTGGGTTGTGATCATAAAAGTTTTTATCTTATAATTTTGATGAATAAGTTTTTATTTTATACTGTTGTTTATTTTGATGAATTATGACAGCATTAGTAGCATTAGTTAAAGGTATATATAGTCCTATCCTATTATTTCATTATTCTCGATTCAAAACAAGTCCATCGTTGATTCATTATCTCATCTCACCGGACCGTTTCATTTTAGTAATTAAAGATTATTTTGTAGTTTACAAAATATTAAAAATTTTAATTTATTAAAATAAATTTTGCATTTCCTAAATTATTTTCTTTGACTAAAATCTCTTTATGAATAAGTTTCAGAATAACTTTATCATAAAGTTTTGTAATGAAAAAGTTAATGTTCCATAAAAGCTTCAAGTAGGGTAAAAAAAGATATAAGTTTAACTTTTTTAAAATAAAAGTTAACTTATATTTTCGACCCCTGTCCAATAGGTCAATATATATGTTAACTTAAAATTTTTAAATTTTGGTTTTGTAGCTAACCATCCTCATCCCCTAGATCCATTGGATTTAGAGGGTCTTACGGGAAGCGAATCGTCATCATCTTGTTCCGAAAGAAGAGACAACCATCACCCACCCGCGTCCGAATCGCCAAGCGGAGACGAATCAGAAGCTAGCAAACAGGAACCACCGCAACCCGATCCTAGAAGACTATCTAAAGACGATTCCCTTTCCTCGAACAGCGATTCTCAACAATCCAGCGATGAATATTTTGTTTATTATTATGATCCCAAATCTCTGGAAAAAACACCTCCAGGTAAATATAATTTAAAGCTTCCTATCATGTGTTTATATCAGCTGTTTGTAATTCTATTCATTTCGTGCTATTTAATTTATTTTAGGTAAAGGTGTTGATAAAAAAGAAGACGAAAGGCAAAAGCTGATACTGAATGGTATAAGCGGGCCTAAAGATCCTTGGGATGTCCTGTTCGCACGTGCTGAAGGATTGCACGCTCACGGGCACAATAAAGAAGCATGTATTCTTGGCGTTAGATTGGCTGAAGATCTGCTCGATAACCCTCCAAATCTAATGGTTGACTTACCACCGATTCAAACCAAGGGAAAGAGAAAAAAGGTAAATAAATTTTTATTTAATTTTAAGCATATCTATATAAATAAAGACGAAATTCTGTTTGATTATTTGTTTGTTCTTTATAGAAATCCATACCATTTTTCCTAAATTCTCCAAATTTCGCTCAGTGGTTCTTTCAGACCAGGTGCGGACATCTGTCCATATTAAAATTGCATAACTTCAGCCGATCTCTGGGTATATTCTTTATTGTTATAATAATCGTTTTGATCTCGCTTTTCATTTGTTTTTACAAAATCGACCGTTTGAGTTGATAAAAGTTTATAGATTTAAAAAATAAAATTCTCCGGGTGAAACCGGTATATACAGTTAGTCTAAAATAAACTACAGGTGTTTATTAATAAATTTCTTAGAAGGCTTCTCAGAATCCCTTTGTTAAATACCATAAAAAATGTACATAACCAAATTCATAACATGGAAACACTATAAAGCAGGAAAAATAAGTAGATAGGTCTCGAATTCAGGAGACTCAACCAAAGTATTAGGAAACAAGTCCTGGAATAGAATCCAGGGAGAAGAAGGAGAGGAAGGCCTCAGTAGACTTTACGAATAAATGCAGTGTGTTTATGATCACAACTAAATTAACTTATTTTCATTTTTAGATTAATCCAGCTTCTCATCAGTTGAGTATCTTGGCTTCTGATACGCTTGCAAAATGTGCATTTTTGTGTACAGTCCTAGCTGAAAATCCTGAGCATTATCATCTTGCATTTAGGGTCGGTCTATTCGGGCTCGAAATGCCAAGACCTCCAGCCACTACGAAACCTCTCGAGGTATGAAAATTTTTGTAATTATATAAGTCATTAACCTCTGAGATTAATTATATAAACTATTTCTTATTTTATCATCTCAGGTTAAGTTGTTCCATCAAGAATCGGAACTTGTCACTTTGCTGAAAAGAATTCCTCTAGGCGAATATGAGTTGAACGTGATTCGAGAACGTGCAGAATTGCTAAGAGATGGTATCCTGCGCTCGCGAGGAGAAGCACTTCTGCCTATAACGCTTGCGAGTTTCATACTGGATGCCCTTACCATGCCAGGTTTCCTATCACATATCTCTTTTAATGTTTTTATATTTTTGTTGTTTATTAGCAGCATAGTGTGCATGTGAATGAATATTGCATTTTAGACATGTTTGATTCGTTCTGCTGTATGTGGAGTACTAATTTGATATTATTGTTTTGAAGTAGGAAGAGAATCAAGGTGCCAATTAATATCACAGCAGCTTCGGCTTCCGACAGATGAATTATTAGGTTTCGAAGCTGCAACCGCAGCTCTTGGACTCAAAGCGAATGTTTCCGAAGCTGATCATCCTTTGTTGTGCGAAGGAACAAGAAGACAAAGGTAAAATTTTTGATATATTTTTATTTATACAGTACCAGTCAAGAGTGTAAACTCACTTGTATCTTCAAGTTTAATAAAATAATTCTAACTCAAAAGGTAGTATATGGTGGTTATCTTCCACCATCATTAACTCAAGAGGTAACATTTCAAACATTATATGATTAAGTTTAGAATAAAATTATAAATAGGGGTCACCTGTGGTGTAGTGGTTAGCGTGGCAACCTACAATACTAAAGATCGCGGGTTCGCGTCCCGAGGTGGCTCTAGAATTTTTTAATGGGAGTAAAAAATTCTTGGCTATGCCGTTCCTTGGATAAGACGTAAAATGGAGGTCCCAAGCCTGTGCGATGTCAGATACTAGTTAAAGATCCCTATCCTAATTATACCTGGATTGGCAAAATTTAGGAATCTGCAGCATCGTCCGATTAGACTTAGTACCATAAAGGGACGTTATACAAACAAACAAATCATAAATAATTTGAAAATGAAATTATAGTTTTTATGTTGTTAAATAAATAAAATGTTTTAATTTAGTTATTTTTCAAAACTAACAAGGGCGAGTCTAAACTTTTGACTGGTACTGTAAATTGCATGACAGGCTTAACTTAACATATCATTTCTATAAGCCATTGCTACCGAACATATCTATCCTCGTAATCTTTTTCATAGAGAATTAAACTCGATAGAATTAGTCTATTAAATTTATGTGACTACGTAATATTAAACTATAAAAAAAAAGTAATATTTATTAACAGAACAGAAGTTAATACCGATCAGAGCTAAGCAGTAGTTAACTAATTCCGGTAGTAATTACATTTTTAACTACCAACTACAAGTTAAGTAGTTGCATTAAGCAACTAATAACTAGTTTTAGGTAGTTTAGAAATGTACAAATACTTTTTTTAGTTATACTAGAAATAGTTAGTATTTTTAACTACTAGTTGAAAAGAATTTAATGGTATGGTTACAATGGTAGCTATAACGACTTTTGAAAGGTTTGCTCCAACAAGTCCTTGGACTAATTGTCAAGCCTCCAATCTTTGGATTTTAAGTTAATTTTTTTGGTTTTCACGCATGATTGGCTCTTAAAATCAAACTTAGAATCAAAGGAGTGGGAGGGGGCATGACAGCTCATTGAGGACTGCTTGTTGGAACAAACTTGTAATTAACTAGTAACAAATTTAGCTTTCTGCAGAATGAATTTCGAACATTATTTCTTTAACACACTCAGTGCGGGCGACAAAAAGGTGTTCCATCCACAAGTGCGGCACGGGGTCAATTGATCTTATAGTGCAACTATCCATAAGTGCGTCACGGGCTAATTGACCTCGTACTTATGTCTCAATTTAAAACGCTAAAACCTCTCGGAAAATGAACCAAATTGGTATAATTGAATATTTTCCTACTCTTTGGACATCAACAAATATATGACAGCTACAGGCCATGTTTTCATCCATATTTTGATACATGAAGTAGAATTGAATATTTAACTTACACTTTTAACCTTATTCTGAGTTTTTTTCTGCTTTGTGCGATAATTTTGATGGCCAGCGAAGGATTTCAATTTTTGATAAGTATAAATAAAGATGGGGTGAGTATGAATTATCATTAAATTACGACACACAACAATCAAAGAAAAACTTAAAAATTAGAACTGATAGCAAAAAGTAAACTGAAAAGGGAGGTAGGTGTTTTGTTATTTACAGAAGCTGGGAATATTCTGATTCACAGATAAAACACGGGGAATAACAAGTGGCTTTATGACTTGGTGCCGGACTGCAGCCCAAATATCACTCTCCAGACCGGCATAAAGCCCCGTGCGATTTTCAATGATATACACGGTTTTTATTGGCTTTGAAATGCATAAACATACTTTTATCAATTACAGTAGTCTCTCGCTAATTTGAACTCATAGTGTACAGGGGGTGTTCGGATTACAGAGGAAAAGTAGGGAAAAAAAAATTCATGTAAATTTTAATTTTATTAGAGCACAAAATATACATATATACATATTAAAATATTTTACTTAACAACAACAACAACTTGTTAACAAATTACTTTTTAAAAGAAATCAGTTATTTTTCTTTGTTGCGATTTTTCTAAACTATTTCGGAGTGCTTCATCTCGAAGATGACGAAGTAATAAAACTTGTTGCCATGGTACGTTGTTTTCGATGGCCCAATCAATGCAGTAGTTGAAATTTTTTACTGCATCTTCATGCTTCACAATGTGAACCACAGTTGACGGCCCCTCATCTTCAGTTTCCGATGACTCCTGAATGGAGCTTACAATTTCATCATCTGTTTTTAGTGCTACCTCATTTTCTTCACTCCCCTGAATCCAATCATTCACTTCGTGTTCTTCGATTTCAACTTCTGGATTGACAGTCTTTAAAAGTTTTGATATTAAAACAAGGTTAGACCCAGTTGAAATATCCTCCATGTCTCTTTTCCCCAACAGTTTGTTCCAAGATGCTCTAATAAGGTTTGGTTGTACGGAATCCCATACAATTGAATTAATTTAGAACTTATCTAAATTAATTAAAAAATAAATTTTGATAAAATGAGAGAGGGAAAAAACCCCTGGGTGGCTCTTCGGATTACTGGAGAATTCGGACTATCGAGGTTCGGATTAGCGAGAGACTACTGTATATCAATTTAAAAGTATTACTCTTAAAGCAAAAAGAGTCAAAGTGTTTTTTGACAGTTTACTTCAAAACCTACCCGTACTGGGATATAGTTACGCATTTGATCCCGTGCCGCACTGAATGTGTTAAATAATTTAATTCTCCTATAATAAACATGAATCTTGGCTATTGCCTTATCATTTTTTCTCTATTTTTCATCTCTTATTTGTGGTTAATTATTGTATTATTATTCAATTATAATTGAAATCAATTTAAGTTTGCTCTAATTTTTATTCATAAAATCAAAACTATGACATGACTACAGTCATCAATAGTAGGAAGTTAAATAAGCTGCATTACCAACTACATTTTGCCCAACTCTGTCTGAGATAAATGTAAATAAAATTAAAATATGGTTAATATAAATGAAATCCTTACATTAAGTAAAATTATGAATTATGACTAAATTTATATTAAAGTTAATAAGATCTTGAGGATGAGGTAATAAGTACAGTTACAGTTATAGTAACTAGTAAGTAATAAACAAAATTGAAGATTATATTCACAAAATAATTAACATTATGTACCTTTATAATTTTTTTTTTTGTTTCCTTACAGGGGTGATCTTGCCGTGACACTGCTTGTACATTACAAAGACCAGCCCGTGAAAATAGCTCATATTATGGAAAAACTACTCGATCGGGAAGTTCATCAATTGACCAAAACGCCATTGTCGAGCATTTACTACACAACTCATCCTCCAGTGAAGAGCATGATGTCGTCTATGAACGATTGGAACAGCGAAGTTGAGCACCCGCCGATGGAAACGCCACCTCTTCCCGTCGATCCTAATTTAGGTTAGCTATCGAACAATATTTTATTTGAATATTGGATAAAACTATCAAAAATGAGGCTCTTCTGCATGACAGAGCCACTCTAAAACTCTTCTTATGACAAAATCGATTCAAAAACGTATGATGTATGATCTGCAATGGTGGAAGATAGTTGACCGTAGATATTAATGAACAGGAAATGGTTGGGAGTGCTGGCAAAATAAGTAGCACAAATATGAGATTTAGATACTTGTGCTACTTATTTTGACCGCACCCCCGACCATTTGCTGATCACTAAAGCCTGTATTTTGTTGTCTGAATTTGTCTTTTTAAAATGTTATAAATAAAAAGAGATTAATTTTATTTTATACAGGAATGTCTATGAGATCGACTCCTTGCTCAAGTAGTGCAGAATTAGAGGCTTGCCTTCCTACGAAGCCTCTTATTATTCCACTCGGACCGCAGACGGCAACCTCTTCCATTCAGACCTCTACTAGAGTCAAGGAATCCAGGTTTGTTCAAGAAAAATTGGTTTTTAAAATATTTTTATATTATAACATTCTTATAGTCACCATAATTGGTAAGATTGTTAATGTGATTAAATTTGTTTGATATTATTACCTTATTAACAATAATTATTACATTCTAGTTTGTTTGATTTTCATTGAATTTTAAATTTTAATCATTTTGGTACTTATAAATTTTTAGAGTTTAGAGGAAAAAATGTCGTTTACCCTTTATCAATCCCTGTTCTCTTTATTTTATTTTTATTTATTGTTAAGGCCAGGCATTCCCTGGTCGGGGGGAGTATGCCCTCCCTTATTAGTTGTTTGTTTGTGATGAAAGGATATTTCAGTGATCAACTAATTTATTTGTTTTAATACAATATAAAAAACATTTTATAAAAAAAATTAAACCGACTTCGAAACCTAGGAACCAGTAAAACAAAAGTATGAAATAATTACCTTCTGATTTTTATGAATACACAGCAAAATTGAAAATGGTATAAAAAGTGGAAAAATGTAATAAGAGGAATAATTTTATTTTGATTTGTACAAACTAATTGTTAATGAAAATTATTAAATTAAAATATTAAATACTATGTTCTATAAACCACAATCTTTTCGGAGGCGGCGCAAAATAGAAATGACATGTTACGTCATGACGTCATGAAAAGATTTTCATAATGCCTAGTGTTAAAAATTTTAAATTTTGCGCCCCCTCCGAAAAGATTATGTTTTACTGAACATAGTATTATTATGTTTTACTGAACATAGTATTATTTCCTATATTAATATTGTACAATTTATGGTAAAACACATTAATTAAATATTGAATTGAACATTTGCTTGCCCGATTGATATTATGAGTCCTTTCTGTGCCGCCTGCCTTTCTTCCTGCCATCCCGGCCACGTGGGTCCCCTTACTTAGTCCTTAGCCGGACATTGTTGAATGAAGAAATGAAGAAACTTAAGATCACTGGACCCCTGTTCACCTAGGGGGGTTACACTACAGGAAGTCCCTGTTTGACTTGATTGGCCACTAGGTGGCGCTATATTAGGCACTTAGTTCATTTAATTGATTCAGAGTGCACAGAACATTTATAATGCGATACTTTTGCGAAGATGTTGATACAACATAAAATTATTAATTATTCAGGCTTAGAGATGAATTTTAGTTAGCTGTTAGGAGTTATCTCTTACGGATGAGATCTATAGAAAAAAATGTAGGTTTTCTCCTTACCTTTCTAAAAATCCCTTATAATGTATTATATCTTATGATGGATTCCACCTTGTTACCTTATCCATGAATAATTTAGTTTTTAGTAGTGATGTAAAACTATAACCTCCACTATGGATAGTTGGAGGGTGGGGAGGGGGTGCTGAATTCTGTTCACCGTTGTACTTAACTTTCCAGATTAGGTTTATATATATTTAAATTAAATATATATATTTTAACTGAATTAATAAACAAGAACTTTTTCTTTATTTGTTACAAGTAAACACTCAATAAAAAAAAAAATAAAAAAAAAAAAAAAAAAAAAAAAAAAAAGCCAAGAAAATAATAATAAGTTAAATTGCTATCTCAACCGGGGGGGGGGGGGGGGGGGGGGGGGGTAGAATAGTAGATGCACATTTCCATTTGTACTTTTTTCTTCCTTTTTTTTATTAGGGAATAAGATAATAATATCTGTGAATAATGGATGAGATGCTTTATACCTTGAAATAATTATTATTAGCTTCAAGCTTAGTCGTAACTTAAAAGAAGAAAAACATTATTAATAGGTCAAAGAAACGTAGATACGTACGTAGGTATTTAGAGGAAAGCTATAAACCTTCTTCAAGTAACCATGCAACCAGGATTCCAGTTATCGAAGTAATTTTTTAGTCAAGGTACTGACGGGCAATTGTTTTGTACATTATTCCATCAAGTTGGAAGGGCATTTATGATCAAACAATTCAATTTTTCAGTCGTATATTTTTTTGCGTGAAGTTAATGGTTTTTATGCTGTAGATAAGCTATTTAAAGTTAGAAATGAAAATAAAATTACACTGTTACATTTTTTTAATTTTGATTGCCATGAATTATATAATGGCACTTGGGTGCTTAGAGGCAGAGGCTATTACTTTATCCTTTAAAAACAATGTTCTCGATAGTACTATCGATTCGATAGTCTCGATAGTTTGAAACTATCGATATTACTATTGATAGTTTTACATCACTAGTTTTTAGTGCATTTTGAAAATTGTACAAGTAATCAAAATGGCTAAAGTGATGTTTGTAGATTACACGTCATTAATATTCTCACATGTACCGATTTCAAAATAAAAAATAATCACAATATATGTTAAATCAATAAATAAAACTGGATTCACTACTTCATACATTAATATTTTAAAAAATTCTGGGCCTCAATTTTAATAAGTATATAAATTAATATGAGATGACCGTAATAATAAATGAATACATCTCTTGTACTTTGTTTTACCTCTCACTATATTAATAGCTAAGAAAAGTTTTTTATTTTATTTTTTTTTTTTTTGTGTGGACATATTTTAGAAGTCAGTACCTCTAGGCACCCTGATGAAATTTTTTTGTATTACTCTTAAGAAATAATTTTTCTTTCTCCTATCAGACACTATTTATGCCAATATTTGAAATAGATTAATTGAGATAGTTATTTTTAAATCTAGAGGTTATTCCAGGTTCAAAGGGAAGCGAGCTTATCCATCGATACCGAACCAGCCTTCCGAGGCAGGAGCTCATTTCATGTTCGAATTGGCGAAGACCGTTTTGGTAAAAGCGGGAGGGAACAGTTCCACGTCCCTGTTCACTCAGGCGCTCACGAGCCAGAACCATCACGGGCCGCAGAGAGCCTTACATATGTGCGCTTTCCAACTCGGCCTCTACGCTCTCGGCTTGCACAACTGTGTTTCGCCGAACTGGTTGAGTCGCACGTACTCATCTCATGTATCTTGGATTACTGGTAAGGAAAATTTTGAATTTTCTACTTTTACACTATATTTTTTTTTTTATATATATAGGGGAGAGCGGGTTTGGTTGGCTACAGTTTTCATTTTTTTGATTGTTGAGTAGTTCCTGTTAAAATAATCCCAATAGGGCTGATACCACTGTAAACTCCAAGTATTAGAGTACTTCAAGTATTTTTTTCACCACTTAATATTTAATACTAAGATCATAGAAAATTGAAGAATTCGTCAATCCAGAGTATGCCAATTAACCCCCTATGTGGGGCAGGTTGGCCTAAGTGTGACGGAAACTATAAGCCAATGGCCAACCTTCCCCCTATGCAAACCAACCCCGCTCTCCCCTAAGGCTATTCTATTTTTTATTTGTAGAGTATTTGTCTCTAACTTAAAACAACCTCATAAGATGCACTAGCTCAGCAATACCGTTCCCAAGACACAGTATAATCTCTATAAACAGAATGGTTGGTTGAATGAGGTTTCCTGATGAACCTCTCTTACCCAGAGGTTTCCATTTAAAGGACATTTATTAAAAATAGTTGGAACAAAAAATCTTGGTTGAGAGCTATTTATTTGGAAGAAATGTGTACACACAATATTTAATCCGAACTATTTGTTTAGAAAATTTGTATTATATGAAAATACATTAAAAAAAGGGAAAGAAAACATTTGGACAAATCACCAGAAATAGTAAATAATCGCAGAAAATGATATCAACCTTGGGATTAAAAACAACAGAGCATATTGATCCAAGGATTCGCAGATCTAGAGAAATAATTTTTCCGGTATTAAGAGGGTCTTTGCCCGTTAACTTCGAACAAAACTTTCCATTTCCGTTGATCAGGGTTTGTAGGCATGGGAGGTGAATTCTTTCTCTGAGAAAACCCAGGTCACATGAAATTTTCCTCTGAACTGAGGTTTCCGTTACTTTCTGTCATTTGCTTTTCTGGAAGTTTTGTTTAACACATTTTCTATTTCTAAAATCTTTATAATCTATTCAGTTTTATTTAGCTGTATTTACATAATAGTTCCTTTAAATTGTATGAAAAATTGCGTAGAAGGAGACTCTTACTATTATTCATGTCGAAAGGATTTCACCTCAAATGTTTTTTAGATAAGTTCTTATTTATTAAATTACATTGAAACAGCCAAATTTTCACTGATTCAGGCCTTGTAGCTCTGCAATTGTCTTGTGATTTTTTTTTTTTAAGTTGATTAATATTTTGTGTGATGTTCTACCGATGGTTGTATCTGGCAATTGCGTCCTCTTTTTTGTGACAAAATTTAGATGCATGATGCATTATCCTTTGTATCTATGTGTGAGAGAAAGAAGCTTCCATAATGGAATGTAGCTATTAAAATAATGTAAGATATGTTACGATTATAAACACCCAAAAAACCAACAATTACAAAAGCAATAAGGTAAACATGTGGAGCAATCATCTTAAACATAAGCTGGCTTATGCACTAAGTCAAGTATAAAAAAATCCAGCCTATGTTTAAGATAACGAAAACTCAACATGATTACCTTAATGCTTTTTTTATCGTTGCTTTCTTAGAGTGTTTATAATTGTTACATACCTTACTTAATTTTAATTTCTTCATTCTATCATTTACGTATTTTTTTTTTCTTATTATGTATATTTTCTTCCATCCATTTTAGCCCTGATGAAGTCTGACGAAACATTGGCAAGTAAAAAAAATAAACCTTGTTTAATTTTTAAGGCCTCGATTACTAAAAAAATTACTCCATATTACCTAATCTGGTCTCAAACATCCAATAGCTTTATGTATATTTTTTTTATTTTTTTTTTTTTGTTTGTAAAAGTTCCAAAGATGCCAGAATTTGTGGAAAATTGGATATTTTGAAGTAATTTAATAAATAAGAACTTATCTAAGAGAAATTTGAGACCGAATCCTTCAATATTCAAATTTAACTACAATGCGTTAAATTGTTTCAATTATTATTATTTTCTAAAAAATTTTGTTTAGGTCAAGCAATGGAAATAGGTGCTCCTGCTATATCATTCCTCCAGGACACTTGGGAGGGTCACCTGACTCCGCCAGAAGCGGCAAGCATTGCCGATCGAGCCTCTCGCGGCTGTGACAGAAACATGACTCGTGCTGCTGCCGAACTAGCTCTGTCTTGTTTGCCTCATGCGCACGCTCTCAACCAAAATGAAATCCTGAGAGCTATTTTGCAGGTAAATTTATATTTTCTTTTGTATTTTTTATTTTCTTTGGTACTACATTATTGTTGTTCCTTGATTTTTTTTTTACTTTTTTACTTTGTTTCATTGAAATATTGATCAATAGGGTAAACCTTACAGTTATTGGCACCCTTAAGACTACATTTCTGTGTTTAAATTTAAAAAAAAAAACTTTTTATAAAGGGATCAAATAGAAACTTCCTATATATCCTCATTATCTATCCTCATAAAGACTCAGGAGGTCAAAAGTTCAATAGTTTTACAATATGGCAATATTTATTGTTAAAAGTACCAAATCTAGTTATTGGCACCCTGTGGATTTAATTGTGAAATCTTCCCTATGGTTAGTTTGTTAAAATCTTACTTCATAGATGACTTAGAGGACCCTTCAAACATAAGACTCATATCGTGTAATAAAATTAGGATTTGTTTACCTGTTTCTTTAAGTTAAAATTGGGGTGCCAATAACTGTATTGTTTACCCAATGGTTTCCTCAAACCAAGTCTCGAGAATTTTAACTTTTTAAATGCTTTGGTTTTTGTAAACTGTATTTATTTTGGGGAATGATGTGGTAAAAAATGCTTATAGTAAGCTTTATAGCAAATTCTCCTGATTCCTAGCAATTTCTCCTGATTCCTAGTTTCTCAATTTTTTTTTTTTTTTTATCTGCTAAAGGTATATATTGATGTTCTCTTTATGTAGTTTCATCATTTTATCTTAACGATGATTAATTAATTTTTATTTTCATTTTAAATTTATAATTTTTTATTTCCATTATCTGATTTATATTAACTTTTATAGTGCAAAGAACAATCAGACCGCATGCTGGAACACTCATGCCTCACAGTCGAAGGTGCGGCTAAAGGAGGGGGCGTTTATCCAGATGTCCTTTTCCAAGTTGCCAAGTATTGGTTTGAGCTGTATATGAGGGTAAGAAGTTATTATTTACTATCAATAAATTTTTAGTCTTTAAAAGTCAAAAAATTAAAAAAATAAAATAAAAAATAAATACTGACTGTATTAAGACAGGTAACTATGTTATGTAAACCTTTACGAAAAATACTCTAACTGTAAATACCAAAACTATGTATGTATATGCTAATGACCCAATACGGGTAGATGCATTTGTAAAAAAATAAATAAATAAAAAAATATAATTAAACTATATATAAGAAAATTATTATAGTAAATAAACACAAATTTTCTTAGTACATCACCAATATTTTGATTAGTGATCCAAAATGTTTTAGCATGTCTACGTATATTTCATGTTTCCAGTATTGAATGTTCATCAAATTGATTGATAAATTGCGTTAATAATCTGTTTAATAGTTTTTTTTAACGTTTATTTAAATAATTTTAATATTAAAAACTGGTATTGAATTCAGAAAACATATTTGATGACATTTAGTTATGATGGGATTGGATTATTTTGAAACGGAGTGGACACATTACTAATCCAAATAAAACTAAACTAGATTATTTCAATTTTTATAAATAAATGCTTATGAGCAGGAATTGGTAGGGGGTGTGGCGGTCAAAATAATAAGCACAAATATGTGATATTTACATATTTTATTCTAGCCGACGTTTTAGGTCATCATCAGGGCTAAATGAGAAAAAAACAAAAAAAAAAAAAACAAATCAGATAATTATATAAACAGATATAAATGTTTGTGAAACATTAAACAAAATTAAATAAGTTAGATAAAATAAACATAAATGGTAAGAGCGCTGTGACGTAGATGCAGAGGACCTGGGTTCGATTCCCGGCCATGGTCGAATCTTTTATCTTCTAATAAAATAGTTTAAAAATTATAAATTAATTATCTAATGATAACTAATTACTACATAACAACATACAATGTATATATTTGACGTATGTCGACTAGATCCCGTCTGCCTGGACAATTGCTCAGCCCCCCGGTACTTTGCTAAAATGTGGTGAGACCTGGAGGGAGGGATAACAGAAGAGAAAGATTCGATCATGATCGGGACGGCCCCATGGTTAGCTCAGTGGTAAGAGCGCCACAACGTAGATGCAGAGGACCTGGGTTCGATTCCCAGCCGTGGTCGAATTTTTTATCTTCTAATTAAATAGTTTAAACATAAACATATTTTTGTAGAATTTAAAAATTACAGCTCCTAAACTAAGGCCATGATAAATGTAATAAATGAAAATGAGATGAAACATAAAATGGAATATCTGACATACTTTATATACATAAATCTTATAATTATTCTTTAATCATAATGCTTCCATAGATCTCTTACCATTCATTCAGTGACTTATTTTGTATCATTATATTTTTATATTATCCATTTTGTTTATTTATCATTTTTAAATTTTCGATTTACACACCACTTTGTATTTTGTAAACTACATCTCATTTTATTTACTTATACTTCATTGCTACAGACCATTGTAACTTCATTATATTTTCACCTGTGTTTTATATATTTCTCGACATTACCTCAGATATCCCATCTTAAGTTTTGTCTCATTTTCATTTATTACTTTCATCATGGCCTTACTTTAAGAGCTATAATTTTTAAATTCTACAAAAATATGTTTATGTTTATTTTATCTAACTTATTTAATTTTGTTTAATGTTTCACATACATTTATATCTGTTTATATGAATTATCTGATTGGTTGCTTTTTTTGGTTTTTTCCCATTTAGCCCTGATGATGACCTAAAATTTGGGTTGAAACGTCGGCTAGAATAAAATATGTGAATATCACATATTTGTACTTATTACTTTGACCGCACCCCCAACCAATTCCTGTTCATTATATCTACGGTCAACTATCCTCCACCATTATAAATGCTTATATTTCTTAAAATGCTCACAAATGAGCGAAACGTCAACAAATATGTAATATATATGATATCGACTGTATAAAAGTCAATAAAAAGAAAGTTTGGTGATCCTTTCTGCTTTAATTTGGAACCTTCTTCATTCTTTTATTAGTCTTCTTTAGTCTTCTTCTCTTTTTAAAGATTAATATTCAAAGCTTATATATATATATATTTTTTTTTTTTAGAACTCTCAAGGCGATCAGCTGGTTGAAGAGGGATTGAACCCTGCAAGTGAACAGCACCCGACCATGCCGGAGCAACACGTGAGTACGGCGATGGTGACCTGGGTCGAACCGCAGCCGCCACCAACTCCTCCACCTCCGCCTCCTCCGCAGTACGTCTCTCCAATCGCGTTGCCTTATCCGTTGATAACAATTGCTCCACCTCCCGGTCATTACCAGCTGAGGCATCCGCAACAAATAGCTTTGCAGGTATTTATTTCTCATTTTAAGCTAAAACTAGATTTCTTCGATAGAATATTTAGTATGGTCATGGTTGGAGTACTTGTAATTGTTATTCTGAAATTATGCAAAATACTTTTTTTGAACTAAATATTATAGAAATTAATATTGTTTCAATGAATTGGTTCACTGTCTTTCATTTTAATCAGGTGTGGTTTTAAAGTAACCACGTGCACTTATACTGTCTATTACTATTCAGATTTTTTAAGCATCGTATCAAATTAAAATTAATTTTTTTGTAACATTGTTATAAAAATCTTTTCATCAGTGTTAAAAATTATTATCTATGTAAAAATTTAATCAAATAAAAGTGTCTGCAAATTTGATCCAGAAAACCAGATGAACAAGGGCCAGGTCTTGTTTAGCCAAAACAAGATTGTACTGCTAGGCATTTTCACATCTGTCAGTCAGCAGAATATGGTTTCAGCTACTTTCTTCTTTGCTTCAAAACCAACAGTTATTTGCCATATTGAGAGTGTTGCTCTGAAAGGGCCCATTAGCATTTTACTTAAACTTATTTTCAATAATTTAGAATGAAAAATTAAACTCAAGAACATCAATTATATAACCCATAATGTTGAACCTAATATTAAAAAAATTCTAGTCATTTACAGATTAGCTCTTTCTGCACAATAACATAGTTATGCTTCAACAATTTTCTTAAACTAAACATTACATAGGCCAGTGGTATAGTACCAGTCAAAAGTTTAGACTCGCCCTTAGATTTTGTAAAATAAATAAATAACAACATTTTATTTATTGAGCAACATAACAACTATAATTTTATTTCTAATTCATTTATAACTAGCTGTATATCTCGGTTTCACCCAGGGAACTTGGAAAACAATGAGAAAAGCCGTGGGTCAAGAAAATTTCGTTAGGACAGAAATGAGATTTTTTTCCACTCCAACAGTTGATTTCGTAAAAATCTAATGTAAAGCGTGATCATAACGATTTTTTATAACAATAAAGAATATACCCAGAGATTAGCTGAAGTGATGGAATTTTAATATGGACAGGTGTTCGCACCTGGTATGAAAGAACCACTAAGCGAAATTTGGAGAATTCAGGACAAACGGTATGTATTTCTATAAAGAACAAACAAAAAAACAAACAAACAGAATATAATCTTTAGTTGTATAGATTGTATTCAAAACAATCATATAATTTTTGAAATGTTATCTCTTTTGTTACAATTATTTTTTTAACCCTAAACCGGGCGCGCTGGTTGACTTTGGACACCAATTCTCATTAAAGGTCATTCATGCAGGTAGCAATTTGAATTACCCCTTCCCGCCCTTAGTACCTTTCCGTGGACTCCTCCTCCCAAGATAAGTCTCACACTGGCTTTTTTTCGAGTGACAAGTGACATGTTATTGCGTGTTTATCATTGAAAACTACGGCTGGTGTCCAAAAGCAACAACACACCCGGACATGTAAGTTATAAAGTTCTTTTTATTATTTTATTTTCGGATTTTTTTTTTTTTGGTTTATGTTAAATATCTGAAACTTATTCTCTTTAAGGGGCAATATTATAAAATATGAAAACATTCCAAGGATTTTAAGAGAGTTGTATGATAAGGAGAAAGAAGGGATCTTCTAAGAATAGAAGTCGGATTTTTCTTATGGAGATTCTTAAGGTGAAGCCATAGATTATTCTGACCAAGAGCATGACAGTGACTCAGAACAAGAAGGCCCGGATGATGAATATGAGTCGGATGATGATGATAGGGAATTCGTTTTTGGAAAGGTGAAATAATGTGATCAACGAAAGATTTTTCGAATTCCAGAACGAAGTCGAAAAATATTTTAATAACATTTCTTGGCCCTTAGGGGGATGCAAACAGTGCTTTTTCAGAAATTAAATGTTTTTCTCAAATAATTGATGTAAATATTATAGATCAAATAGTTTTTAATAGTTTTAAATAGTTGTTTTTAGATTTTTCGAACTATTTACTTTTTTTTTTAATATTCAAATTGATTATTATTATTTTCTTGTTTTATTTGTAGAAAAATCATAATAATACAACATTTATAAATAATTTTAAATTATTCATACACTCATACTTAATTTTAAGTAAATAAAAGTAATGGTGTCCAAAGTCAACCACGCGCCCGGTAATGTAAAAACAATTGGCGCGCCTGGTCTAGGGTTAAACTTGAAGATTGTGAATTAAATGCAGGTGAGTCTAAACTTTTGACTGGTACTGTATGTCTAGCTTGTTGAATAATTTTTAAAGTTAAATTGTTTTATGAAGTTAAAGACAACTCCGATCAATCTGAATGCGGTCTAACAAAACAAAATAGTTTTTTTACTTCTGCTGTAACAGCCTAAGAGCGTAGAAAAGTAGTTATGTTTTTTTTTTATTATTATAAATACCATTATATCTAATACAATTTTATTGTTTCTAAAGACATTCCATCTTCCTGGACCTCCATTCCAGTATTATCAAGCCAGTCATCCAACTCATGTCTTTTCTGCTACACCTATTCAGGTAAGAAGTTATATAAACATTTTCAGGCTAAATAATATTTTCTCCAAAATGTTGAAATTAAAAAAAAAAAAAATAAAATAAATGTTATTACCTGATCTGATAGATTCAATAAAATCTCTCCTCTTGTTGAGGTGTAAATGTCCCTTATAAAGGGTGCGCCAGAGAAACTTACTTATTTGAAAAATCAATAAATATAAAAGTACTTCAGTTATTGTTTTAATTCTTTTTTATTTTATGATACAAAGTTCCAAGTTTTTTTTTTCATGCAGTCTTGAAAATCACATCCGTTAAATGGCGACCCCCATTGTGCAAACACTGATTAAGTCGATTTCTGAAGTTCGTCTCCATTCTTCGCAGCATATCAATCAGTATGTTGGCATTGGTGTCGCGAATGTTATTCTTGAGATGAGGTATGGTCCGTGGTCGATCGACACAAACCAGGGATTCCAAATAACCCCATAAAAAAGAAATCACAGGGAGCCAAATCTGGAGAACGTCCGGCCATGGGAGATCTTCTCTGAGAGAGATGAGGCGGTCGGGGAAATGTTGTCGCAACAAATCCATTGAGCCTCGTGCTGTGTGTGCTGTGGCTCCATCTTGTTTAAACCACACTTTCCTAATGTTCATTTCTTGGAGGCTTGGAAGAAAAAATTCCTCGATCATGTTCCTATAACGAGCTGCAGTCACGGTAACTGCACGTTCGTTTTCTTCAAAAAAATACGGACCGATTATTCCCGTTACCGATATTGCACACTAGACAGTAACTCGTTCACAATGAAGGAGCTTCTGGTGAAGTTCACACGGGTTTTCACCACTCCAATAACGCATGTTTTGTTTGTTGTTACAAAAGTAGCTCTCGACGGCAAACGCCCCCTGCTCTCTTGACCAGAGCATGATTGACTGGAGGGGGAAACAAACTTGGGGAATTTCCCCGCCAGATGGGCCACCTACCACCGCTCTACCCGTCCAACTTACCGCTCGGGATTTTTTTCAAATAAGTAAGTTTCTCTGGCGCACCCTGTATGTATAATTATTTGGTAAATTACTGAAAAAAGAAGACAAAAGGCTCTGGTTCAAGACTTGAATATAATTAAAATTCAAATTGATTCTTATAATAAGCAATTGAAAAATGAAAGATAATAAAATAAAGAATAATCATAATAAAATCGGTGTTTTGAGAAACCCGGCGTGTCCAAACTTTTTTCTTTTGTATTAAGAAATTTCTTAATTTAAATTATTTCTACTGACACATATTCCTTACTTAGAATATATTCTTCATTATTTGATAAATCTATGTTCATTCGATATAAAGTATAACCTCCATTAAATGGAACGGCTTGGGGCTCGGCCATTCTTCCGTTGAACAGAGGTTTCCGTTACATGGAGGTTTATATATATATAAAAAATAAAATGAAATACCATTAAAAACATTTAAGCCTTTAAAAAAAAGGCCAGTTTCGTCACCATTAAACACATCTTTCTTATCATGCTCGATGAGTGACTAAAGTTTTTTTACCCAGTCACTAACGAGTTCTTCGTCAATATCCTTCCCTTTACCACTGATTTGTTTTCAACCAATATTGTGCCGTTTTTTAAATTTTTCCAACCAACCATTTGAAGCTTTAAATTTAGTTTTATTTAATTTTTCAGCCAACTTTAAGGCTTCTGTTTGTAAAATTGGACCCAGAAACGGGCAAGTTTTTTGAACGAGCACTAACAAACCATTCATATAAGTTGTCTATTTTTTCAAAATCGGGGGCCTTTTTTCGTTTTATTAAAGAATTTTTTGCACTCACCCATTCATCCATTATTTTCGATTTATTCTTCAAAACATCTTAGATTTGAGTTTTGCCACATTTAAATTTTAACACAATATCCTTGATAGGCAGTTTGTCCTTCTCCCTCATATCAATAACTTTAACCTTATCTGATAGTGTTAGCACACTTCACGACATTTTATCTAATATGAAAGTGTACACTCGGTTTTCAAAGTGCTACTGATTCGATAAAATGTAGAAACGAATATACCTAAGGAAGGGGAATGCTAACAATGCGGTTAATGACATTATTGTTATTGTTGTTATAATGACATTGTTACTGAAAATGACATAAGCCATGATACAAAACAAGACCTAATGATTCCAGGAATCCCGGATGTAAAGGAATAATTTTTCCGTTATTGAGAGGGGTTTTGCCTATTTATTTAGAACAGAACTTTCCGTTTCCGGATATGGAAGGTGAATTTATTCTCTGTGAAAACCAAGACTTAAGAAATTTTCCGCTTAATCGAGGTTTCCGTTATGAAGAGGTTCCGCTTACAGGAGGTTTTACTGTATCTGAAAAATGATGTTTTTTTGGACATGTAAGGTTTCTCCTGATTATAGAAGGCTAACGATTATTATAATTGTGAAAGTCAGCAATGGATTAATGATTATGAAGTTTGGAACTACGTTTTTGTTATTTGATCATATTCCCCTTCTCATCCTCTGCTGATATAATGTTTTCTAAATTAAATTATTGAGGTATAACTTACAAGAGGACCGCGTCACATTTCCCTCTCCGGTTTTGGTGAAATTTTTTTCGGTGATTCTACATCAAAAATAAGTTGACACGTGTCCAACCGTTCCATTGAATGGGCCATCTGAACTGAGAAATTAAATATTTTAGGTCCAAAAATATTAAAAATTGGCTTTCGAAAAACTGTCATTGCTCCATTCTACCTGAACCAATTTTAATGAAACTTTCAGGGATTCTTCTACTTAAAAATATATTAGACACATGTATCAGGATTTGTCACAATTCACCCCTGTAAGGCCAGAGCATCACATCAAAGTTGAGGCTTAAGTTAGTAAATTTAAGCTGCTAAAACCAACAAAGCATGCAGTGGAGTCTTAAACTACATAAAAATAAATTATTATCTTTTATAAAGACTGATGCGCATCACAAATATATTAACTCTTATGCGATTCTCTGGCCTTACTAGGGTGAATCGTGACAAATCCCGATACACGTGTCTTATATATTTTCAAGTAGAAGAATCCCTGAAAGTTTCATTAAAATTGGTTCAGGTAGAATGGAGAGATGACTGTTTTGTGAAAGCCAATTTTAACGATTTTTGAACCTAAAATCTTTAATTTCTCGGTCCAGATGGCCCATTCAATGGAACGGCCGGACACGTGTCGACATATTTTCGATGCAGAATCACCAAAAAAAATTTCATCAAAATCGGAGAGGAAAATGTGACGTGGTCCCTTGTTAGATGATTATCTCCCCCAGTGCCGGAAAACAGACAGATCTTGCAGAAAAAGTTTGAAAGAAAAGAAAACTTGATTTGTGCACCTTCAAAAACCATCCAATTTTTTTCCTTTTAAGTAATAACAAAATTGAATGATTTGGTCCGTTTCTGGACCCTACAGAATGAAAAAAATATATTTATGTTACTAAGTTATAACCTTTCCAATTTTGTCCCATGCTTATTATATGCATATCAACATAAAATAAGCATGGCAGTGCGCCTGAGAGAGTTACCAAAAGAGAAATTCAAAACTTACTAGTAAAAGCAGTAGAAAAGCTCTCAACCATTATGACTATCAATCTACCAAAAAAACTGGTGATCCATTACTCTTAATGCCCCTTCGATAAGGTTATCTATATGAGTAGATAATAATAATAATTAATTTAATAATCAATATCTAATAAGGAATCCCGCGGTGGTTGCCTTACAGGTTGGCCCGGGACAGGCACAAATAGCAAATATAGCGCAGGCGCCAGCTCAGCCTGTCTCGCAACCCCCACCGCAGGTCGTGACGGTCGCCGCTCCTGTCCGACCGCAGCAGCAGGTAGTAATTGATATTTTTAATTAATCCAATATTAAATTAAACAATGAATAAATCTTTTATTTAGACCATGAAATAAGCATATTTAATTCGGGAATGTGTATTTTCAATTTAATTTTTTATATTTAGGTACAACGCACTCATCAGCAATACACACCAGCGCAGGTTCGCTATTTACTTGCTGCTTACAGAGTCGGGATGTTGGCTATGGAAACGATAGCACGTAGAGTTCACGATGACAGGCCAAATGCCAAGTATGCCAGGCATCCACCGTATGGCGATGATGTAAAATGGCTTCTACGTATAGCAGAGAAATTAGGTAATATATATTTTGATTTCATTATTTCCATATTTTTGTTGCTTTATAAAACAATCTAGACTGAATCTTTATGAAAAGAATTAATGCATTTTTTTTTTTTATTTCTTCTTATTTAATTGTTACCCAGGTTTTTTTTTTAATGAAGGAATTTCTTCCATATATTCTTGAATTTCTTTAATTACATTATGTTCCAGGTTTCTGGCCCATCTTCCAGAGGTATCTGTATCTTAAAAATCTAGCATTTTTTTTTTTTTTTAGGAACTCAATATCTTCAACAGTTCTGCGTCTGCGCAGTTAACAGCATCGTTTCTCCTTTTATTTTGCACGATGTTGCGATTGAAGCCGCCCATTACTTAGCTAGAAACAATCCCACCCTCGTAATGCAACATCTTAGGAGCTCATTGACACCTCTAGTTCAAAAATGTCAACAAATGTAAGTTTAATGCCTGATTATTTATTTTATATCGCACG
This sequence comes from Aelia acuminata, assembly GCA_911387785.2. Classification (NCBI taxonomy): domain Eukaryota; kingdom Metazoa; phylum Arthropoda; class Insecta; order Hemiptera; family Pentatomidae; genus Aelia; species Aelia acuminata. The sequence goes on from OU426984.1 coordinate 14,049,178, forward strand.
TCGGCTAGAAGAGGTTTAAAACTCAAAATATGTCAATTTTGAACTTTGCATACCGTTGGAATCTTCTTCTCTCACTATCTCGTATTTACTGCTATGCGTGGAGTAGCTGCCTCTGACCATCTTGTCCAACGGTCCCTGTCCTGTGCAAGCCTTCTCATCTCTCGCTGTGCCAATTCTATCAATCAGGTCTGCATGGCCTGCCTTGAGGACGCCTTCTTCCTGGTCTTTCTTCTAGAAGCCACCTTGCCTTACGGTCATCTCCCATTCTGTTAACACACCGGAACCACTTCAGCTATCTCTCTTCAATCGTCTCTAGGACGGATCCTAACTCCGTTGGAATCAGATTGACAAAACCTACACTCCCAGAATATAATAATAATAATAATAAATTCTTTATTTATTTGTTCTGGGACAAGTGACCCTTAAGGACAAATTTAAATAGTATACAAAGGGGGCTTTAGAGCCTTAAGTTTAAATAAACAAATTAAAATGATACTAAATAAGTACAAATAATTAGGGAACCTCTAGTTTAAAAGGAGAAAATAAAATACACATTAAATATTTGCTCAGGTGAAAGAAACTAGTTTTCACATCTAATAATATATGCATATTTACACATATATTTACAGATTGGTTAAATAGTATTTATATTTTCTTAAAAAAGAAAAAAAAAAAGAAAGATGATAACAAAAAAAATAAAATAGAATATATAAGGAGAATAAGAACTTCAATCGGCTTAAAAAGGACACTGGATGGCTATGAAGTGATGATATAGGCGGGATTTAAAGATGGGAAGGGTATTGGAATTACGGATGAAAGTGGGAATGGAATTCCATAACGAGATGGACCGAATAATGAAAGATCTATCAAAAGGTTCGGTGGGCCTGGGGTATGCAGGGTGGACATAGATCTGAAGGTATTGCAGGAATGTACCGAGGATTTGGGATGAAGAAGTTCAGAGATATATCGGATAACTTGGAAAAGGAAGGTTGCCAGGAAATACTTACGGCGGTAGGAACGATATAACCGCTTTAACTCTTCGTAAAAGGCGATATGGAGATGTCTCTTGGGATCCCGAATATAAATTGGATGGAACAATTTATTAAACGTTTTAGTTTTGCGTCGAGATACCCTGCGATACCCCCTTACACCGTGCAACAATAGTCAAAAAATATAGTCACAATGGTATTAATAGTTCCTTTAGCGTGAGGCGTAAATTGCCATATTCTTTAATGGAGAGGATTAATCAGAAATAGAACCAGTGGTACTAACTGCCTCAATGGTAGACTTCTTTTTTTTATTGGTCCTCGTCTGTTAGGCTATACAGGGTTTCCCAGGCCAGGGGAGAGGGTGGGGGATTGATGCCGAGTATTATTAAATGTCCCCTGGCTCCGGGTTTTGAACTTGCTATCTTTCGGTTCTCAATCATACGTTGACATGGGCAACGCGTATTTTCTGACGCGTTTGCCCTCTCGGCCATCCCGCCACCCCGCTCAATGGTAGACTATTTTCCCTAGTTGATTTTTGTAGGTACATAGTATAATTGAGAATGCAGTTGAAACTTGACACGTGATTATCCAAAAAAAAGTTTTTTCAGTTATAACCATCTTCTTGCCGATGTGAGATATGTTTGTTCTAATTTATATTGATATGTCATCCATGCTTGTGGACACGAATCTAGTTTTTTTTTTTTTTTTTTTCTATTTCAGGTATATACAGTGTTTACACCAAAAGCTGTATCATCTTTCCAGTGCTGAGTACGACGATTTTCTGAATCTGGTTCTCTCGGCCAGAGCTGCCTTCCAAATAACTCCCGAGGGAAGTCAGCAATTTAAAGAATGGTTGCAGTCGATTCGCAGGTATTTATAAGTCTTTGCAATCATCATGTGTTCTCTCCTTAAGTTAGCGAATTTGAGAAGTTCCTTAGTTCAACTTATGGCATCACTTGCATGTGTGGGGGAAACAAATTAACCCATTATGAGCGGCTAGCTTAGGATGTAGGACTGTGCTGTGTAGCGGGCCAATTTGCCAGCTAAGCAAAATATATGTGTGTGAAAATAAACTCAATAGACGTAAAAGTAATGGTTTTTTTTTTTTGTACTGTGGCAAGTGGCTCCGTCTCATATGCTTAATTTCAGAACCTCAGTATATTTGAGGAGGCTGCTTGGGTTGATTAACTCATGCGCCTTAGGGTCGGTGATTCGGTCCAGACCAAACATCCTGAACCTTAATGCTGCGAGTCTGTCGCATAGACAGACTATGTAATAGGCCGTCTCACTCTCTTTCTCACAGTATCTGCAAAATAGCGATGCCGCAAGTTTGAGTTTGAACATGTGGCTTCTAAGCTTACTGTGTCCGGTGTAAACTGCCGTAAGTCTTTTTAGTGCCTTCCTGTCAAGGTTCAGTAATTCTCTACTCCTTTTGACAGAGGGACTATCCAGGAACAATTTGGAGTGTCTTATTTTTTGCAACTTCCAAAATTGTTTTCTTTTCGCTCCATATATCTCCTCTATCCTCCTTTAGGCAGAGCTTTTGCTAATGCCACAAACCGGTTCAGGGGTGATAGGTTTGATATCGGATCCTTTTCTAGCAAGAGTGTCTGCATTTTCGTTTCCTGGTATGCCAGTGTGGCCTGGCACCCATTCTATATTCACTCTGTTATCATTTGCTACGCTGTTGAGTCTAGTTTTGCACTCCCAGACAACCTTATATGATTAAGAGCAAAGTAATGGTTAAATTTTTGCTAAATTTGGTAATGGGTCTTATCTGCAACTATATTATATATACATTTATTTATATTTTTATATTTGATAAATATTGTAGTAATTATTTAAAATATTTCAGAAAAATACTATAAGACCTGTGTATATATAAAAAGTAAACGTTCTGACAAATATTTATTAAACGGAAAGAATTAGTGAGACTCGAGACGACAGATACTTCGTCAAACTCATAATAAACGAATTTCGGAAATATAAACCTAGCATAAGTGAAATTTGAAAGAGAAGCAAACAAATTTTGTTATTGATGATGACTTTGTATGTTATGTGTAATATGCTCCTGGTAAAAATACACTGATCCATATAATTGATAAAAAATTATTCTTCCCTTGTGTCACTTAAAATTACTTATTTTTAACGAGCACTAATACCTGTCCCGCTTTTAAGCGGCAATGTGCGGAACGGGTACTAGTACCTGCCCCGCTATTAAGTGGCAATCTTCACAACGGGTACAAATACCTGCCCCGCTCATGTGTTAACAGGGCGTATTTTTTTTATCATTTACTCATGGATTCATGATCTGTGCATTGTTAGGTCCTCCGTATAATTGGAAGAAAGCAAATGTTCCCTTTATGGCCCGATAAAACAGTTTCACTGTCATCGAGTTTCTTGGATTTGAAATATTTATTTTATTTTATTTTTTTCAGATCAAAATCCTGCAAAAAGGAGTTATGGGCCCAAATTAGCGTACTTTTGCAGCCTTCGACTGGAAAGTGACAGAGACTTGAAGAGGCGACATGCCTCTAAGATTCTCCGTAGCGGCAATCTCTACTCTTTTATATCATTCATCACTATCAATCAATATTATTAGAATTATAACAAAAATATTTTACAATGAAAGATAATATCATTTGCACTGTAATAATAATAATAATAATAATCATTATTATTATTATTAAAGAATTTTATTCAGTGTGCTACTTGTTCAATTGATTTTTTTGTCATTTTTAGCTTCTATTTTTTTGTGTTACGACACTGTTCTGTTATTTCATTATAAATTTTCTGTTACTCGTAGTTGGCAATTGGTTTATTGTGTGTGTTAGAAGGATGTTAGACGAGCAATTTTGATGTAATTTACTTTCTAAACCTTTCATTGACTATCTGTAAAATTTTCTTTTTTTTATTATTATGTTTACACACAGTTTTTCCCCCCTAAAATTCATAATGATTTTTTCTACCATTATTATCTAAATATTAAAAAAAAATCTTTTTTTTTTTATTTTTGTTTTATACATTTTTTTTTTTTTTTTAAATTAATTTCGAGCATTTACTTGCATGTTTGACGATTTCAACTGTCGTGTGGTTCTGTACATCTAAGAAGACCGTTCCTCTTGCTCAAACCTATATATTTTGATTCATTGCTCAAGTTCTAGGAAAAAAAAAAGTAAATTTGGTCCTCTGTGGATCTGGTATGATAATGTCTATTCCAACTTTTTGATAATTTGCTGTTTTTTTTATATAAATATATATACTTACATTCTATAAGTGTTAAAGCTTTTAATATTTGATGCTCTTGAAAAATGCTCTTCACTCACTATCTTAAAAAAATAATTAAGTATTATTATTTTATTTTATTTTTTTTTTTAATCTGGAGTGCTTAATAAACGGCACAGCTACTCCTTAGTATATATATATATATATATATATATATATATATATATATATATATATATATATATCTTTTTTTTTAACGTTTAATATTTGAACGAAAATAATTGTCGCTCTTATTCTTTTCATCGAATAAAGTTTTTATAGTTCTTAATTAATTAAATTTTTCACGTTAATAATTCCTTTACATTTTTACTTTCATTTTCTCATATATATACATAATCTTTTTTTTTTTTTCATTTAGTTAATTGAGAGGTAAAAGATCTGATGTAAATATCTCTAATATTTTAGTAATTATAAATTAGGTTATGTTCGGTTAGTTAGCTTAGTAGAAAAAAAAAAAAAAGATCACGAACTTATTTTCAAAAACAATATGAAGATTGATAAAAGATATTTTTTGTTAATTTTTATTATATCAGTGTGTTATTATATTTTGATATTAATTTTTGATATGAGTTGACAATTAGATTAAAATTCTTAATCATGTATCCAAAACAACTTTCTCATCACAAGCACAATTTTTGTGTATTTCTCTATTTATATTAATATAATTTTATGTTAGTTAAGTTAAGAAGAAGGAATAATTATTGACGACAACTGAAATATAAGATGATAAGACTTCACTAGGTAATAGTTTATGATTCTATTTAAATTATATATTGATTTAATGCTTATTTATTGTTTTATATTGAACTTTTTAAAGTGTTATATTTATATTAATTTATTTACTTTCATTCAATACAAACGATTACGTTTCTAGAAATGATTTTAGAGTTGTTAATTTTTTTTTTTTTTTTGTCTCAATTGCGGACATCTATGCACTCCTTTTTCTTGTTCTTATAAAATTATGCGCATTTCTAATTATTTTAATTTAAGTTGATAATTGAAATGGTTCATTATTGAGAATTTATATTATTTAATATGTATATACATAAATATACTATGTAGTATGTAGAATAAATGTGTTCTACTATAAGCCGCAATTATAGTAAATATGAAAACTTTTCAAAACATTTGGAAAGTAAATGAAGTTCATTCGATTTCGTACATAGTTATAAATATGGAAAATAGATTAGAGTGCTCGTTAGGTAAATGCGGCAGTTAGATATATATCACATATGTTATTACATTAGCTTGTTAGTTTTATGTTTAATTTTATTATAATCCTTTGTTTTATTTCTATGATTCTAGGAATATTATATTTTATATAATATATATTGTAGTATATATATTATACTAGGTTAACAAGCTAATCTAATATCAAAGAGGGATATATATAGCAACTTTAGTAACATATTTATTTTAATACCTTACGATTAGACCTATGGATAGATGATATATTTGACATTATATTTGTAAACCTAAAAAAAATATACATGAAAATCCAAAAAAAAAAAAAAAAAATTCGATAGGATTTTAGTTTAAATGTTCTTTATTTAACTCTTCTTTTTTTTTTTATTTAATATATTTTTTATGTATTTAAAAAAAATAAAAGGAAAAAAAATAGATCTGTCATCTTTAATGCTTATCATGTTTAGAGAGTAGACATTGAGTAATTTTGGAAAGTTAAAATTTTATTTAGAGATTTTAAAATTTCATAAATTTTAGATAAGGTTTAAAGAAAAAAAGGAAAACAAAAAATAGAAGAAGAAGAAATTTATCTTTTAAATCTATAGTACTTTTTTTTTTAAATATTTTTGTTTATTTATTTTTTTTAATCTCTAAAGAAATATTAACTTGCCAACATTTTCTAAAACTTTACTATTTTGAAACAGGTCCGTCAGTACAATCGATTATTAATTATATTTTAAAATATTTATGAGATGAAAAAAATTTGTTTATTTTAGGTAAGCGTATCTTTTTTATACACATCTGTCATTTAAAGATTGTATGTACATAACTAATCTTCCAGAGGTTATTTAAAAACAAACAAAAAAAAAAGATGTAAGTGCTCTTAATATAGTAATTAAACTGAAGTCCCTCAATCCTTATATCTTAATTTAGTTAGTTCTGTGTGGTGTTAATTTCGGTAGGAAAACTTTTCTATACTTTTATAAGACGAGTTTTCCCTACTTTACAATCTAAACTAAGTGCCCATCTTTCCACGACATTTTTAGAATATGGAAAATCAATCTGGAAAAAAAAAAAAATCTATGTCATTTATAGAGCTCTCTTATGTCTTTTTTCATAAAAGGGGAAAACTCAAAAAAAAAAAAAAAGACTCTGTTAATGAATTTTCACATTATATGTATGATTTTCTAAATGTAAGTGTTATTTATACATTATTAATTAATTGACATATATATGTTGATGACTATATCCCTTTTTATAGCGGTATCTAGGAGATTTTTCTAGCATCGCTACGGCTCCTTTTCAGGCCATTATTGTTTGATCTCTATCATTTTGTTAATCATTTATAAATATTCATGTAAATTTGTAGCTGTGTTGTTTCTCGTTTCGGTTTTCATGTTGACTATTGATAATCATTAATGTTTAATTACTTAAGTTTTTTTTTTTTTAAAACGATATTTAGAAAATAAGAGCTTGCGACTTTAGTACATTAATTTAAAAAAAAATAAAAGTAATAATGAAACGAAAAAGGAGCAAAAAAAAAATATAATAAGAAAAACAACACAGTTACTAAAATAGGTGTTCAATATGTCACATGTCACAGTTCATCTTAATACTGTACAATTGATATTTGAAAAAGTATGTCAGGTTGTCTTGTGAAGAGTTTCTTTATGAATGAAAGTTGAAATAAAATGAATCATTTCATAAAACTTTACTGGAATTATTTCCCTGAACCAATTCTTATTTCATTAAGGCAGTTGCGAAAATCTTAAGTCCTATGTATCAACATTTTTTTACTTTCACTTACCTATATATGAAATATATAGTAAGTGGAAGTATTGCGATCGTGAAAATTTTCGACTTCCGGTTTTCAACGGAAATACACGTTTTGGGGTCCCCTGAGTCGAAATGACCAAGTCCCGCGAAATGGTGTGTGTGTATGTGAACAGACTAGCTCAAGAACTATAAACCGTGCGAACCTGAAATTGGGTATTTAGTGTAGGAATATGCCCGCGATGTGACAGCAAAAATTTCATCAAAATTGCTCAAAGGGAGGGGGTACTTTATTTAATAACTTTTTAGGTTTTTTTCGATTTACTCAAAAACGGCTTTAACGATTTTGATCAAACTGGGTATATGATGAATGTATATGCCCGAGATACGACTGTAAAAATTTCATCAAAATTGATTAACCGGAGGGGGGACTTTACCTAATAAATTTTGTAACATTTTCACGTGTTTTTTTGATTTTCTCAAAAACGGCTCTAACGATTTTGATTAAACTTAGTATTTGATCTACTTATATGCCCGAGATATGTCTGTAAAAATTTCATCAAAATTGATCAACCGCAGGGGGCACTTTACTTAATAAATTTTGTATCATTTTCACGGGGTTTTTTATTTACTCAAAAACGGCTTTAACGATTAATAAAAATAAGATATGAATGTAGAAAAATGTGTGATTTCTGGAAATGACAAACAAAACACGTCAATTTCTTATTTAAGTAAGTTGGTAAGTGAAAGTTGTGTGTTGCGCGCACGCACCAGATTTTTTTTTTTGGTTATTCAATTTGAAGTGAAAAATTTAAGGAATACTTGAATACCTTAACCCTTTAGCGTATGAGCAGTGCGAGTGTATTGCAGGCCCTGTAGCCTGAGACCTTAGACCGGCTGCCGTGCCCGGTGATCTGAATACTTTTTGCCACATTCACTTTTCTTTATCTCCCTATTCATATTTTCCTTCTTAAGTTGCAGGTAAAATTAATTTGGAAAAACCCGAAAAGAACCCCATGTCAATTAGTTTACAACCCTTGGAAATTTTTTAGGAAACCATAAACCTCGTCACTGGGAAATACCGGATGGGTTGGAAACAGGGTTGGAGAAACGCGATTGCCAATTATGTATAAATAATTTTCATATGTCCTGCACTCGTCCTAAACATGAATAAGAAAATGATAACTATTTTGTCTGCTCGCCATGCTCCTTTAATGTACATGAAATTTTTTTCAAAAACGAAAAACCGTACGAAACTAAAATTAGGTATTTGAGCCATTTATATGCCCGTGACGTAACAGCAATATTTTTGTCAAAATTTAATAAATGGAGGTGGCACATTGATCCACAAATTTTCTCACAAATTTACGATTTTCTCAATCTCTGATTGAGATTTAACTCTTTGTCTAATGAGAATCGAGTATTCTTTAATATAAGGTAGGTTTTTTTATCATTGTAAGAATGTTCTATTGGGGCTTAAATTGGAAAGGTAAAAATTATTCCATTGATTTTGTTTATAAGGAGAGTTTAATTGTGTCTCATTATGTCTTGTAATGAAGAATGGCGAAATATATGAAATATGAAAGAATTTGATAACATATACAGGATAAAAAAAAAAAAATAATAATACCTCCCCAACAAGAAAATTTCAATTTCCGTTAATGAGTGTAATGATTTATATGTCTAATATAGCGTTGGAAAGCTGAGAACATCATAAAGGTTAATACAATCGTAAAATGTATAGTAGCATGAAAAATTAATAACTTCTACTTTTATTTTATTTAGCGCAAACATTTGTTTTCATTGTGACTAAATGAAGTTTGAATAATAGCTAAATAGAGACTAATTAGAAGCAATGGATTTTAATATATTTTATTTTTTAATACATACTATATTTTATATCTTTCGTTTACATAAAAATAAAAACTGTATCATGAAAAAAATACATGTAGGAACAAAAATACATGTATATCTGTTTATTTTATATCATTTTTAAATTATATACAATACTTTTTTTTTTTTTTTAGTTTTTACCTACGATTTATGAATGCATTCCTAAGTAATGATATGATAAATCCGAAAGTGAAGATTAAAAATTCAATTTTTGCTTTAAAAGAAGCCACAAAAACATCTCTTAGGTTCTGACTACTGGGGTTTTTTATCCTAGTGTAATAGTAAAATGTAAAGAGTTAAGAAATCAATTAAAATAAGGTCGCAGTTTCAGTCTTCTAACGCTGAAGCGGGCCGAACTGATATATCAGTCTACAGGCCAAAGGGACTGCAGTGTTTGAACTGATATATCAGTCTACAGGCGCTAAAGGGTTAAACAAAGCAAGCACAGATGACCGATATCTATATTTTGAACTCTTACGTGGAACAAAAGCCCTCCAAGCAAGCTAAAATTTATTAAGAAAGGAATTAAGCTCTGGAGTACCTCCAGCCGGAAGTGTCTTAGAGAGGAGGTCGTTTTGACAAGTCTGAGAATAGGACACACCAGACTATACCCACTTGTTCTTCAATGTCATGAAAAGAAATGTGGAGGAATTACCCACTGGTAGCGCTCAAATATTGTTTTAATTTAGTAGATCTCTAGGCCATCTTCTTTTCAGATGTCTCAGAGGATTATCTCTAGAGGTGAGCGCAAGTGACGGTGCTGCTTCTTTCAGGAACTAGAGAAACGGGGATAGAAGCCGGGCCATTACCTGGGATTCATAGGATTTTTAATTTATTTTTCCATAATTAAAACCCGATTGAGCAAAAAATTATTTGAAAAATGTCTAATAGGTATTGCTCGGTCCCTCAGTGTTCAATTAGAAAATCAAAAGACGTTTAATTCCATTTATTTCCAAAAAATAAAATGCTTCTTAAAGGGTGGATTGTAAAATTAAGAATAGATAAGCCTGTTTCGAAACATATGACGATATGTACTCTTCATTTTAAAGAAAGTGACTATATTTATTCAGGTAAATATTAGTATTTGACATTTTATTATTTCAAAATGCTAGTTTTATGAAAATAACATTGGGACCATAGTGTCATAGATTTGTTTTTCTTTTTTAATTTTCCCCATTTTTGTATTACATCCGTTGTGCTTAATTGTTCCAAGTTTTCAATGCGATGCCTCAAAGTTTTGACATATAAATAAATAATATGACAAAAGAAACTAAGCTGTCATGAAAATGACAGCTGCCATAACAATGAGTGTATGAATAGGTAATTAATGTTATTACTAACAGAAAAACGGAGAGTAAAGTTACAATGATGTGTTTGCATTTACCAGAACTACCAGCTTTACACGAAAGTTGCTTTTTATTATTAATAAATTTGATTTCCACATTTATTTGATGGGGCAGTCCTTCAAGATTGCTAGTTTGAAGGCACAAGGCTTGTAAAATAACTGTTTTTTTACTTTTAGACTTTTTGTTTTTTTACTTTTATTCCACATGTAATTATGTGGTTTGCATCAAGGATAGCAATTAATGGTCTTTTAAAATTACCAATTATCTCTATCATATCAACTATGTCTATCCCCGTTCTTTCCGACATTTTGCAAAACTACTAGCGCATCCTATAGTCGATTGCGCCCGCCTATAGTGGAGGAAGCAAGGTTGGAGATAAGTGGATTAGGGTGAGTAGGGAGTTTACTGTGCAAGGTCTGATCTGGATCGGGCCAAATCGGCGACATAGGGAACATTAAGGTCTTCAAGGATAATTTTATTTGGGACGAAATAAGGAGCATTCAGGATTTTAAGAAGGGTTTTGGATTATAGGGATTGGATGCGAGAGGAATTCGATGGCTTGGGAACCCCAAAGTTCGACTCGTAAGACCAGATAGGTCTAATTATAGGCGGGCGCAATCGAATATAGGGTGCGCTAGTAGTTTTGCAAAATGTCGGAAAGAACGGTGTTACACATAGTTGATGTGATAGAGATAATTGGTAATTTTAAAAGACATTAATTGAAGGGCTCGCTATCCTTGATGCAAACCATATAATTACATGTGGAATAATATCTAAAAATAAAAAAACAGTTATTTTACAAGCCTCGTGCCTTTAAACTAGCAATCTTAAAGGACTGCCCCATCAAATAAAAGTGGAAATCAAATTTATTAATAATAATAAGCAATTTTCTTGTCATTGTACGTGTAAAGCTGGTAGTTCTGATAAATGCAAACACATCATTGTAACTTTACTCGACGTTTTTCGGTTAGTAATAACATTAATTACCTATTCACACAATCATTGTTATGACAGCTTAGATTCTTTGTCGTATTATTTATTTATTTGTCAAAACTTTCAGGCTTCGCATTGAAAACATGGAACAATTAAGCACAACGGATGTAATAGAAAAATGGGGAAAATTAAAAAAGAAAAACAAATCTATGACACTATGGTCTCAATGTTATTTGCATAAAACTAGCATTTTGGAATAATAAAATGTCAAATACTAATATTTACCTGGATAAATATAGTCTCTATCTTTAAAATAAAGACTACATATCGTCATATGTTTCGAAAGAGGCTTATCTATTCTTAATTTTACAATCCACTCTTTAAGAAGCTTTTTATTTTTTGGAAATAAAAGGGAATGACACGTCTTTTGATTTTCTAATTGAACTCTGAGGGACCGAGCAACACCTATTAGATATTTTTCAAATGATTTTTTGCTCAATCGGGTTTTCATTATGGAAAAATAAATTAAAAACGCCAAAAAACCCAATGAATCCCAAGTAATGGACCGGCTTCTATCCCCGTTTCTCTAGTTCCTGTAAAGTAGCAGCACCGTCGCTTGCGCCCGCCTATCTAATAACTTAATATCAAAAAAATAAAATCAAATGTGAAATAGAACACTGGTATGAATGAGTAAGAAATAAATAAGTAGCAAAATAGTAAAATAAAATTAAAATATTAAATAAGTACTTATAATAAATCACTGGTTTTTGGTCAAAAGGGGTTAAGTCATCGAACGTGAAGCTTAAACAACGATTTGCTAAGCTATTGAAAATCATAAATTCTTTCTGATAGTATTTCTTAATTCCAGAATAATAAATAAAACTATAATCTTTCATCAGAGACTTTTTTTTATTGGTCCTCCCCTTCCTCGCCTTGTAGGCTATACGGGGTTTTCCGGGCCAGGGGAGAGGGTGGGGGTTTGATGCCGAGTATTATTAAATTTTCCCCTGGCTCCGGGTTTTGAACTTGCTATCTTTCGTTTCTCAATCATACGTTGCCATGGGCAACGCGTATTTTCTGACGCGTTTGCCCACTCGGCCATCCCACCACCCTTTCATCAGAGACTGCAATAAATTATGAATAACGAATAAATTATAATCAATTATGAATTTTAAGAAGCCAATACAAAAAAAATTTTTTATGACAACTCATTTTGCCCGAACTTGAATGAAACAGTAAAATAAAATCATAAAAACTAGTATCAATGAGTAAGAAATATAATAAACAAACTGAATCTTATAAACAGAAATAGATGATTGATTGAGGTTTGGACTATAATGGCATTGATGACCATTGCAGTTTTATACAAATAAACTGAAACTAACAAATTTTGAATTGACTAAAAAAAAAAATATAGTAAAAAAAGAATCTTAAAATTTAGAATCAATGAATAATATTACAAAAAAAATGATTTTAACGTGTTTGATGCTTTAAAATTTATTAAAAAATAATACTCTAAATAATATGAAGAGTCCACGGAAGAAAGGGGGGATGTCATTTGGAGTGCTTTCCGAGAAAATCGAGTTTTTAGGTTTGGATCTTTAATTACTTAAGTATCTTTTATCATTTTTCTTCAATTTTTTTATATGTCCTTTTCCTTTTTGTTTTGCGTGATAAAATAATAAATTTGCCCGAAACAGACATATCACGCTCTAAAAAAAAATGTTTTAGTAAAAAAAACCCAATTTAAACATAACGGAAAGGGGGATAGTCCAGGACGCTCCCCCTTTCTTCCCTGTTTTATTGATGAAATGGTGATATTAATACACAACCCATATAACTTCTAGCATGACTCTCCCCCATTCTAAGTTTTTCCGCGTGGACATTCCCCCTTTCTTCCGAGTACGTGGTTCTTTCCATCCCTTGTAACCAACCTACTGTCATTTTTTCTGACTATTTCTTTTCACCAACATATTCTACTCATCTAGACGAACAATTATATGTATATAACTAAAATTCGGAAAAAATTGACTCTCTCCCTTTCTTCCGCGGACTCTTCATATATTATATTATAATAAATAAATAATATATTTAAAAAAATACTCGCAAAACTTGCGAGATCATGGGAGAGGTGTCAGTGAAGAGGAAGGATTTGGCACTGTTTGGAAGCGACTTCGTGGTGTAATGGTTAGCATACCGCGCATGTCACGCGGAAGACCCGGGTTCGATCCCCGGCGGAGCCAAATCTTTTCTCTTAAAAAATAAATTATTTAAAAAATAGCTGGTTACCCACAATAATGGTTAAATTAATTTACAAAATAATATGTTTTGTAACTTTAATCTCTATTTTACCAGAACTACTTTTTGCACTAGTACCTAATAGATATATCTCAGAAAACTTTGAAATCTATTAAAGGATAAAAAAAGCAACAATTGAATGGTTGGGCCGAATAACGGTCTATGTGATTTTTCGAAACTTTACATGAGACCGTAAAATCAATTTGCTAAATTGGGGATTTCTTTTTCGTCTGGGGAACTAACATAGACTGTTATTCCATAAAATTGTCATGGGTGGGAAATTACTTCCCCCATTGTTTCCAATGAAAATTACTCTTTGTTATTATATGTAAAATTGGTTTGATAAAACAAATAACAAAATAATTACAATAGATTAGAAAGAAGTTTTATAAGGTTGATAATAAATATACATATAAATGTAAGTTGAAAATAATTTATTTTCCATATATATAAGTGTATATATATAAATGCAAATAAAACTAAACCAAGAACGTTATTAGAAAAAAACCAAATAAAAGTTTACTTTTTGAACCTCAAGTGAAAAAAAAATATTTTAAAAAATTAAGAATTTGGTAAAAAAAATTAGGTTATTGTAGGCAATGATTTGTAAAAATCTTCATACTGGCTGTCAAGGTACGGGATCATCTTCAGCAAGTCTGTTTTTTTACTTCTTGTGATAGGGATAAGTTGGTCATTTTCAGGAGGTAAGTTTTCCAGCTGGATTTTTGGTTTCCAATTCGTTGTATATATCTTGAATTTTTCCCAAGGTTTCAATATGTAGTGTTAGGATCGTGCATGAAGGGACATTTAGGAGATGCTACATAGAACGTTATTCAGTAAAATACTCGAATTCGCAAAAATGTAACATAGACCGTTATTAGGCCGAACGCCTCAATTAGTTACAATAATTTATATTAAATATTTTTTTAAATCGTATAAGATAAGAAAAATATTAGGAGGCCGATAAAGACACCGATGCTACTAAGAAACATTCTGAAACAAACTTTTGTTTATTTCGTTCAGACAGTTGTCAACGGTTAGCATTGTTCTACAGCCTTGAAAAACCTTGAAGCTGTAAACAAACAAAGAGCCTTATTTTTTGTATTCAAAGACCAAGCTGTCCATCACTGGTCCTAGTGGTGTGTTGTTTAGTAACAATCTGTTTATTTGAAACAGTTAATTTCATGAAGGGGAGCGGGGTAGCCCACTGGTAAGGCAGTGGACTGCTGTGCTTAAGGTCCCGAGTTCGAATCTGACATGGCTTATGATATCTTTATTGTTCGCCACAGTTCATCTCGTGGGCCGAGAGACCCTCCTGGGGCAAACCCAGCCTCTATAAAGTGGGGGAATTAAATTAAGGGGGAAAACCTGGCGGTTGAGCGTGATCACGGTCAAATCACCTCCTTGCACGACCGCTGACCAAGAAACAGTACTCTTCCTTACATAGTACTGGACCCAAGACCCTTCATGGGTTGTAGTGGTACAGGTTTGTTTTTATTTTATTTCATAAAACAGAAACAGTTAGCTGTTTCGGAAAAAATAAACCGATACAACACTGTCGTGAGAAAAAAAATGGTAAATAATAATAAAAATTAAACACAAACAATTAGAACAGTTTCGAGAAGCAGGCAGAATTAGAGTCTGGCCACTCATGTCCGCACCGGATCCGCCCCGCTGCTTTAATATAGGTTATGTTCAGAATATTTTTAATTTAACTTACATATTACCTCTAGTTATGCCTAAAGTTCAGGCCACACATGTCAGACACAGGCAACTTTAGGCATAATTAAAGGTAATATGTAAGTTAAATTAAAAATATTCTGAACATAACCTATATTAATGCTGCGGTGCGGACATGTGTGGCCAGACCTTTAGCAGGTTAACAGGCTGTTGCGAGAATTAGTAGGTTAACAGACTGCTTCGAGAATAAGCAGCCTGTTAACCTGCTAATTCTGCCTGCTTCTTGAATCTGTTTCAATGAAAATGTTTATTAAACAGCTTTCGCCCGTACTGTATCTGTTTAATTCATTCGCAAATATGCTACTCTGCGTAATGTGGCTCTTATTTTTTTTAATTATTAAATTATGTTTTCTCCAGATTGTTTATTCAATTAAACCATGATTTTTATAAACAAAAAATCAATTAAGCCTATTACAAGTTTTGATTTATTAGTTATTTTTAGTGCTGTTAAATTATTTGGTACCACTACTGAAGTGCGGCTGATGGGGCAACCCTGCTTCGGGGCGTGGCTATCACTCCCTTTCGGAGGGAAAATTCTCGTCAGCTGATGCCCCCACCACCTTATCACCATTTCCCATCCTTTTTAAAAACAGCGCGTCTTGCTTGAGTGTCACGTCATTTTTACGTCACAAGCCATCTTACCAATTCTCCAATTGACACATCGATTTTTCACTTGCTAGTTTTAAGTCGATATACTTCTCCGATTTTTGAAGTAACGGCCTTTTAGGAGTCCATATTGTTCTCCGACTTTTGAAATCATTGCCCTCAGCTTTCTTACCATTTTTAGAATTATCAGTGATTCCGAAATCGATAGAAAGTTTTTAATAAAATTAAGACTTATTTACTTCATATACTACGGGATTTTCTCTATTTCAAATTCAAAGAGTTACATTTCAACTTTCATAAATACAAGCTTCATTACATTATTGATGGAACACGCATTTAACAAATCAATGAATTCTTATTCAAAATAAAATATTAGCCTGTAATTTTATTCTTTCCAACTTTTATTATTATAAATTTAAACTATCATCATTTAATTATGCTATACAGTAATAAAATAGATTATTAAGCTAAGTCCCCTTTTCTTCCCTACCTTCATCAGTGATTTGGAACACGTCTTGCATTGAATGGTATCACCAATATACCTACTTTATGTTATTGGCAAACATAAATATTTTTTATTGCTCATGTCTGTGGATGACTTTGCAATTATAGTTCATTCGATAACTGATGCACAACAAAATCAATTCCCTTGCGCAATATTGCCAAAATAATAAACTGGTTATTAATACATAAAAGACTAAACCCATGAGAATTCTGAAAGGTAGGCCTACAATATGCAAGTTGCATAAATAAAGAGGTATAGTGCAAGATGCAAAAATAAAGAGGTATAGTGATAAACTATATAATAAAAAAAAGAAAAGTTAATTTGAGCTGTTTTACTTATAATAAGAAATATACCTCTGTAAATGAGCTTAAGATCGGTAAAATGATATTATGATGCTTATTCTCAGCAGGAAAGTTAAAAATATATAATAAATCGAAAGTATGTACATATAAAGATATTTAATTTCAAACTTAAGGTATTAGTATCGACTCTATCTTTATTGTCGATATAGAGAGGTGACGATTACATGACGTCACAGTCGACTACTGAAGGGAAATGGCGGGAAAAATAACTGGGACTAGGGATGGGTCGGTGGAACTGGATCGGGAACGAGAACCTAATCTCGCTGTGGAACGGTATGGAACTGTTCCAATTGCTGGGATTTACCGATACGGGTGGATCGGTAAGGAGTGGGGAGCGCCCGGATCGGTAAGGAGTGGGGAGTGCCCGGATCGGTAAGGAAAAGTTCCACTGACTGCTCCACGAGCGTTCCAAAGACGGTTCCACGGACTGCTCCACCTCCGGTTCCACTGTCTGCCCCACGAGCGTTCCACTGACGGTTCCACGGACTGCTCCAGCTCCGGTTCCACTGTCTGCTCCACGAGCGTTCCACTGACAGTTCCACGGACTGCTCCAGCTCCGGTTCCACTGTCTGCTCCACGAGCGTTCCACTGACGGTTCCACGGACTGCTCCAGCTCCGGTTCCACTGTCTGCTCCACGAGCGTTCCACTGACAGTTCCACGGACTGCTCCAGCTCCGGTTCCACTGTCTGCTCCACGAGCGTTCCACTGACAGTTCCACGGACTGCTCCAGCTCCGGTTCCACTGTCTGCTCCACGAGCGTTCCACTGACGGTTCCACGGACTGCTCCAGCTCCGGTTCCACTGTCTGCTCCACGAGCGTTCCACTGACAGTTCCACGGACTGCTCCAGCTCCGGTTCCACTGTCTGCTCCACGAGCGTTCCACTGACAGTTCCACGGACTGCTCCAGCTCCGGTTCCACTGTCTGCTCCACGAGCGTTCCACTGACAGTTCCACGGACTGCTCCAGCTCCGGTTCCACTGTCTGCTCCACGAGCGTTCCACTGACAGTTCCACGGACTGCTCCAGCTCCGGTTCCACTGTCTGCTCCACGAGCGTTCCACTGACGGTTCCACGGACTGCTCCAGCTCCGGTTCCACTGTCTGCTCCACGAGCGTTCCACTGACAGTTCCACGGACTGCTCCAGCTCCGGTTCCACTGTCTGCTCCACGAGCGTTCCACTGACAGTTCCACGGACTGCTCCAGCTCCGGTTCCACTGTCTGCCCCACGAGCGTTCCACTGACGGTTCCACGGACTGCTCCAGCTCCGGTTCCACTGTCTGCTCCACGAGCGTTCCACTGACAGTTCCACGGACTGCTCCAGCTCCGGTTCCACTGTCTGCTCCACGAGCGTTCCACTGACGGTTCCACGGACTGCTCCACCGCCGGTTCCATTACCCGCTCCAGGACTGTTCCATTAGCATTCCACTCACGATACTCCCCGATCTTTAGGGAAGATGAGCCCTTTTTTTAGCAAAAGAAATTGTAAAATAAAACATATTATTTTGGGATTTAATTAAAATTATTAAAGATCATAATATTGGCTTAGGCATTAATGTTGAAAATACCCCAGTATTGTAAAATAATTGGGTAATATAGTAAAACATGTATTAGAGGAAAGTAAAATTATGCAAAATACTTCACAAAATAAATTATTTTGAATATATGACAATAGATGGTATAAGATTGATTTTAAAGCTAGATAAGAATCATTTAGACTAAACAATAAAATATACAGAGGAGGGTCAAAAACAACTTTATTTGCTGTGCAGTTGCTAAGAATTAAAAAATAATTTTCATTTTATAGGGGCCTGTCGCATTTCATTGAAATTAAAAAAAAAAAAAATCATGAAGAAATTTTATACATTGAGAATGTAATAGAGAGGAAGTAAAACTTCCCTGCCTTAGTGAAATAATGTAAATTAGCCTGGCATTATAGAAGTAGATTGGTGAAGGAGTTTAATACGAAATTCATATAATAGATTTGTAATATTTGTTAATTTATTTACCATCACTTTATGCTACTAAGATTGATCAGGCGATGCTACAAAGCTAAATTTTGCCTTTCCAGGTATAATTATGATAGAGATCTTTAAAAAGTGCCTGACATCGCACAGGCTATCAACTTTCATTTTAATTTACCTTCTAAGGACAGCATGACCAAAGATTTTTTACTCCCTTTAAAAAATCCTAGGGCAACTTGGTGGGATGAGATCCTGTTACTTGCTATACTAATGAGATCCTGGGATTTGCTATACTAACTACTACACCACCAGTGACAGATGTATTATATATATATAAAATTCATTGATCTCAAAAATCTGTGTTGTGGTGAGATTAATTTATATTCTAATGATTATTAGAAAATGTGGGATTATTTTTATCTTCATATTACCATTTTTGGCACTTTGTACATGGAAGTACAATGTTATGATAAGGATATACATATATCTTTTTCAGGAAATTGTAAAAAGTATCTTAAAATTAATAAGGGCAACTGACAGTCCTAGTGACCTATCTCTCAGTAATGTTGTTTGGTTATAGATTATATTTGAATGAGAAGAATATAAAATATTACAATTATTATTAAAGCATCATTTTAGATCAACTAAATGATAATTGTATGCTATTAGACAACTAATCTCACCTATATTTTGAAACAAAATTTGCCTAATTCTAATTACAATTCTTATTTCCCAGTCCTTACCAACATTATTCAAAACAATTTCCAAACAAAACACCAATATTGGTCAATAATGCATATATTCCTAAGTAATAAATGTATAAAAAGTAGAAAGGCTTGATGGAAATAAAATATAACATTTTGAAAAAATTGTACAAAAATAAAAAAAATTTATTTATACAATTTTAAGTAATTTAAGTATACATATTAATACTTCAATATATACAAACAAGTTTAAAAGATATATTAATTCATATAGAATTATTATTTACACATTATAAAATTAATGCAAAGGTGTTCCTCTGCTACTGATGAGAGCCATGGAAAGTCTTGCCGATTTGTATACCACCATCTTATTGGGTTTTCGTGCAGTAGAATTGAAGGGATGGGAGGAAATTAAGTTTTTGGTAATTTAAAAATTCGAACAATTGCTTACTGTTAATGTTGAGAAAACAATAAAGTACTAAACAAATATTAAAAGTCTATATAAAATTTGCATTTTAAAGTTTTGACCTTGCCGATTTGGGATTTTTTAACCAGTTCTATGTAGAGTATATATTATATTATTGAAAAACTTGTTCCTAACAAATTTAAATTGTTAAAAGGCCTCCCAATAATTAGCTCTATACCTAAATTTATGTATGTAGATATATAGCTCATAATAATTACACACAAAATTTTGTAAGCCAAATGAGCTGCTTGAATGTTGTAAACTGTGGCAAAGGTACATTACAAAAATCACCAAGCACACCAAACATTATAAGAAAAGTATTCCTAAGTATAAAAATAAGGCAGCATTAGTGTAACACTGTAAACAGAAAAAAAATTTATAGATGATAATAATCAGAATCAATAGCTAATGAAAAAATAAAATTAGCTTTCAATTTTAAATTATACAAAAAGGTTTAACTAATCAACCTGGTCCCCCTGATCAACTAGCGCAAATACCCTCCCCCCTCCCACCCCCCCCCCCCGGTCATCATTTTTGAGTTTTTCTATTTCCATGTGTAAAGCAATGGAACAGTGGAACTGTATCGGTAATTTGGAACTGTTCCATTCGTGGAACGGAACGGGTTGGAACAGCTCCATTAAGTATCGGGAACGACCCATCCCTAACTGGGACAGAACAGCGAGCTGGAGCCTTATCTGCGAAGGGGGGACGGTGGTGGGGGCGGCAGTTCGGCAAGGCCCCGAGCGATCGCTGCGCCTTAGGCCACGCCCCGAAGCAGGGTTGCCCCATCAGCCGCACTTCAGTAGTGGTACCAATTATTTTACATAAATATAAATAAA
Organism: Aelia acuminata; assembly: GCA_911387785.2. Lineage (NCBI taxonomy): Eukaryota > Metazoa > Arthropoda > Insecta > Hemiptera > Pentatomidae > Aelia > Aelia acuminata. Next base: position 14,070,063 of record OU426984.1, read on the forward strand.
TTATTTTTCTCACTGCTGTTGGGCACTCAGCTCCCAACAGCAGTGAGAAAAGCCCTGGTGATGACCTAAATATTGGGTCGAAACGTTGGCTAGATTAAGATATGTAAATACCACATATTTGTACTTATTACTTTGATCGCACCCCCAACCAATTCCTGTTCATTATATCTACGGTCAACTATCTTTCACCATAATTATTTTACATAAAGCTTAATTTTATAATAAATGTTTTATGAGAAATTGTCATTCGAACTTGTTAGATATTTCAATAAATAAAACATAATTTAAAAGAATGCTCCAATGCTAAGTTGGACCAGTTTTTTTACTTTCACTTACCTATATATGAAATATATAGTAAGTGGAAGTATTGCGATCGTGAAAAATTTCGACTTCCGGTTTTCAACGGAAATACACGTTTTGGGGTCCCCTTAGTCCAATTAACCAAGTCCCGCGAAATGGTCTGTGTGTGTGTGTGTGTGTGTGTCTGTGTGTGTGTGTGTGTGTGTGTGTGTGTGTGTGAACAGACTAGCTCAAAAACTATAAACCGTGCGAACCTGAAATTGGGTATTTAGTGTATGTATATGCCCGCGATGTGACAGCAAAATTTTCATCAAAATTGCTCAAAGGGAGGGGGTACTTTATTTAATAACTTTTTAAGTATTTTTTCGATTTTCTCAAAAACGGCTCTAACGATTTTGATTAAACTGAGTATTTGATCTATTTATATGCCCGAGATATGACTATAAAAATTTCATCAAAATTGATCAACCGTGGGGGGTACTTTACTTAATAAATTGTGTCCCGCTTTTATGTGTTTTTTTTTATTTACCCAAAAACGGCTTTAATGATTTCGATCAAACTTGGTATTTAGTATATGTATGTGACCGCGATGTGACAGTAAAAATTTCATTAAAATTGATCCATTGGAGGGGGCACTTTACTGAATAAATGTTGTCTCATTTTCACGTGTTTTTTTTATTTACTTAAAAACGGTTTTCACGATTTTGATCAAACTGAGTATTTGATGTATTAATATGCCCGAGATATGACTGTAAAAATTTCATCAACATTGATCAAATGGAGGGGGTACTTTACTTAATAAATTTTTTATCATTTTCACCTGTGTTTTAAATTACTCATAAAAGGAAAAAATAAGAAATGAATGTGGAAAGATTTGTGAATTGAAGTGGAAAGATGAAGTGGCAATTAACAAAACACGTCAATTTCTAATCTAAATAAGTTGGTAAGTGAAAGTTGTGTGTTGCGCGCACGCACCAGATTTTTCTTTTTTCCCATACAGTATTATTACTTTCACTTACCTATATATGAAATATATAGTAAGTGTTACTTTCACTTACCTATATATGAAATATATAGTAAGTGGAAGTATTGCGATCGTGCAAAATTTCGACTTCCGGTTTTCAACGGAAATACACGTTTTGGGGTCCCCTGAGTCAAATTAACCAAGTCCCGCGAAATGGTCTGTGTGTGTGTGTGTGTATGTGAACAGACTAGCTCAAAAACTATAAACCGTGCGAACCTGAAATTGGGTATTTAGTGTATGTATATGCCCGCGATGTGACAGCAAAAATTTCATCAAAATTGCTGAAAGGGAGGGGGTACTTTATTAAATAACTTTTTAAGTTTTTTTCGATTTTCTCAAAAACGGCTCTAACGATTTCGATTAAACTGAGTATTTGATCTATTTATATGCCCGAGATATGACTGTAAAAATTTCATCAAAATTAATTAACCGGAGGGGGGACTTTACTTAATAAATTCTGTATCATTTTCACGTGTTTTTTTTTATTTACTCAAAAACGGCTTTAACGATTTTGATCAAATTGGGTATTTGATGTATTTATATGCCCGAGATATGACTGTAAAAATTTCATCAAAATTGATCAACAGGAGGGGGGACTTTACTTAATAAATTTTATATAATTTTCACGTGTTTTTTTATTTACTCAAAAACGGCATTAACGATTTTCATCAAACTTGGTATTTGATGTACGTATATGACTGCGATGCGACAGCCGAAATTTCATTAAAATTGGTTAAACGGGGGGGGCACTTTACTTAATAAATGTTGTCTCATTATCACGTGTTTTTTTTTATTTACTCAAAAACGGCTTTAACGATTTTCATCAAACTTGGTATTTGATGTATGTATATGACCGCGATGCGATAGCCGAAATTTCATTAAAATTGGTTAAACGAAGGGAGCACTTTATTTCATAACTTTTTAACCAATTTTTACCTTTTTTTGGATTATCTCAAAAACGGCTTTAACGATTTTCATCAAATTCGTGGTGTTTAATAAAAATTAGGTGTTATTTAATATCAGGTAAGCTTTATCATTATTAAAATGTTCTGAGGGGGCTTAAATGGGGATGGGGCCTTTTTTGTTTTCCTATAAAGTACCTTTCTATTTGTTTATATGGAGAAATTATCTGTCTCTCGTTTCGCCTAAAAATAAGAAATGGCTAAATATGAGATATGATTAAAACAAAGTAAACAGGTAGAGGAGAAAAAACGAAAAATATTAGTCAACTCATAAAATACGTTGTGACCACTCATGCAGAGTACGCCTTTAATGATAGACCATTGTTCATAATTAAAGCCAATCTGTTCATTTAATGGAAATTATTTGTTTCATGGTAAATGAAGTTTTCAACATCTACATAGAGAATTATAAAATCAGACGACTTGGAGTATTATGCTTGCCGAATTACCACAAGCTTTTATTTAATAATAAAAAAACTAGTGTTTTTTGTAGAGCAAACAAAAAGAAAAAATAAGAAATGAATGTCGAAAAATGTGTCTTTGAGAAGTGGCAATTAACAAAACACACCAATTTCTAATTTAAGTAAGTTGGTAAGTGAAAGTTGTGTGTTGCGCGCACGCACCAGATTTTTTTTAACAGTTGTATCTGTTTTTTTTAAACTATTTAATGAAAGTAGCAGTGAAAGCAGCTACTGTTTTTCAAAATTAACAGTTTTGCCCATCACTAGTTAAGGCTAATATGTCTTGTAAAAACATTAACTTATAAGATTCAATAATTTATAAACATAATGTTTTAAGTCAATCATATTACAAGCAAGCTAGAATGCCTCTTTGAGCCTTCTGTAATTGTAAGTCAAGGAATATATCTGTAGTTGTGAAGCGATCAAGGAATATTTTTATCTCCAAAATTATTACTTGCTACAGTGACTACGGAGTTATCATTCCATCTAACTCAACAGATTTCATTGATTTCATCAAATACATCTGATTATGTTCTCTAGACTTCTTAGAGATATGTTTTATATGTTCAATTGGGCAATTTGCATTCGTTCTATTATCCCTTATAGTTCCTGCTGCAAAAGCTAGTAATTTTCTTATGAGTTTCATTCTTCAATCAACTCTAATGTGGAACTGAGAAGAAAATTATGGAAGGAAAGTAAGAAGGTTGTGAACATGCATGAGTCTTCATTAACATGTGGTTGATGAGAACATGCATGGGCTTGTCTTCATTGGACAAACTTCATAGGAATGGCCAATGATGTTGGTTAGTGCAACATTAAAGTAAAGCGACTAATCTAAAAACAATATATGAATTGGAAACAACAAATTTTTCTGAATAATTAAAAAAAAGGTTAAAAAAAGGAATCTGGTAATTTAATCATACTAACTCCTATTTGGCTGAAATTAACATTTACATCTCAGTACTTCTTAGCGTTGAAAAATAACCAACTGTACTATTTTTTTTTTTTCAAAAGATTAAAAGCACACAAAATTTATTAAAAAAATATTTTTTAATAATTAGGAACCTCAACTAGTAAGCTGATTTAATAAAATATTAATTAATTAAAACTTATAAAAGTAAAAAAAAATTGTTTGATTAATGTTGCATAAACGCATCATTGGACGTGTATGAATTAATTAATCATTATTTTTAACCAACTTCGAAAGAGGAGGTTACTCAATTCGATACATATGTGGCTTTTTTTTCTATATATATTCATTGATTGCTCTGATATAGATGGACCAATTAAAACCTTTATTTGGTTCTTAATTAATTTATGAAGTTATAAGGAAAAAACATGGAAATGATTATTTAATTATTACTCAAAATGTTTACTTATTGGAAAACAATATGTCATATATAGCATAAGTTATGCTCTAACAAGCTATTAAAGCACGGTGATAACTAACAAACTGCACCAGTCCTTCCCCCATTTTTTTATTCTAAATTTGATTTGTTTATTTTAAACAACACTCTGCATGAATGAACTGGGAAAACCAACCAATCAAATTCAGAATCACAAGAGTGAGGGGAGAACATGAGCAGTCGGTTAGTTATCTACGTGTTTTTAAGTGCTTTAAAATCAAATTAATCATTTTTAGGAATAATATATTCATAACGTTCAGAATAAGCCAACTGAAAGTTGTTCGAACAGATTGAACGCAGCAAAAGAGTTGGGTGTCAAAATAAAAATGTGACACTTGAAAATATCATGCTTTATTTCCTCAACAACTGTCGGTTAGAACCACTTAAATTATATTAAATATCGAATAACATTAAAACAATTGTAACTAACAATTCTTATTGCTTAGCATTCAACTGACATTAAAGAAGAAAACAAAAATGTTAGTAATACATTGATTACAGTATGCATTATTAAATTTCTGTAACATATCACATAAATTTATTAGACGTTAATGACATCAAAACACTTAATAATATAACAATCATGTTGTTATGATTTATATCAGAACAACAATTTTATTTCGCATGTATTTATTTATATTAAGTATATAAAATTTATTTCTTTTCATTTTAACATTATTTATATTACATCTAGACTTCATAATTACTAAATTTAAAATGCTATATAGATACATTTATTTATATAGGACAGATTACAAGAACTAAGACTATTGTAAATATCTTTATACATTTGTAAAAAGTTACAAACCAACCAATATGTGGATTTGGAAATTATAAGCACATTTCATTTTATAAGAAATGCTAATAAATTACTTTCAAAATCTTTTTTTTTTTTTTATTTTCATTTTTGTAACATGTCTTTAGAATATCATTCATCTTTATTCCCTTAATGCTGATCAATTTTAGAAAAAATCATGCTGTTATTACTTTCATAAATAGAGACATACATTGCAATGAATTTTGGTATAAAAAATGTATGACATGAACTATGAAATGAAACGAATGAACTATTGGTCCCAAAGCATCATTCCACTGATTTGGATTAATGTTGTGTTATATAATGAAAAAAATACTGTTTCATACAAATATTGGTTTCAGTTGGATTGGTGTCTGCATCAGGCCTTTGGGTTTGTTAAGCCTTTATTCTTCTGTTACATAAGATATTTGTTTTATTGTCGATATTTAAAAAATAATTCCTGAAATTAAAACTGAATGAGACATTTAAGTTACGTGAAAAAAGAATTTTTTCACATAAAGAAGAACACGTGTGAGGTTGCTAGTCCTCCATCGGGCGCCTCCCCAGGTGGCGGATAGGGGAACGCCTTCCAGATATGGATGGTACCGGGGAAATAAAATAACCGGGGCGGACCAAAACTAACAAGGGGTGGACGTGACTCCTCAGTCGAAGTGAAGACAACACGTCTAGAGGAAGAGAACCGCAATCACAAATCTCCTGGCCCTCCAGGCTGGGGGTTAAGAGTTGGGCTACCAACCCGACCCTGCAAAACAAACTATAGCTATGAAACCTGTACTAATAAATAGCCGGAATGATTTACTGGTATGGCCCAGGCGTGGACTTGGAAAACGTATAAATATCGGAACATGGAATGTGAGAAGCCTCTTCCACATCGGAGCGAGTAGAAACTTTGAGGAGTAACTTGCAAGGTATAAAATAGATATAGCGGCACTCCAGGAAATCCGATGGAAGGATAATGAGGTGATTAGCCTGAAGGACTATCTTCTCATTAACAGTGGGCATAAAAGAAACCAAGTTGGGACAGGATTTATGATAAGTAATAAGATAAAAAACTCCCTCCTGAAATATGAAACCACCAACCCACGGATCTGTGCAATAAGACTAAAGTAACTGTTCTTTAATATTTCCCTGATTAGTGTACATGCCCCTACTGAAGATGCAGACATCGGAACAAAGGACGCATTTTACGATGCCTTAGAAAGAACATACGATGCTTTGCCTGGGCACGATGTGAAAATTATACTTGGAAACCTCAATGCGAAGATAGGTAAGGAGGAACACTTCAGACCCACAATAGGACTACATAGCAAACATACAGAAACAAATGATAATGGATTCAGGTTAGGGGATTTTGCTATGGAAAGAAGCATGGTGGTAAGCAGTACACTCTTTCAGCACAAAGACATACACAAAGAAACTTGGATATCACCAGATGGCAGGACGAGAAATCAAATTGATCACGTCTTGATCCAATCGAGACACGCCACGGATATCGAAGACATCTGAAGCTATAGAGGAGCAGTGTGTGGATCAGAAAACCATTTAGTTAAAATTAAATATAAGCAAAAAATTGCACTGAGGGCTCGAGGAAGAGTTGAACGGCCTCCACCCAGATTTGATGTCGAACGGCTAAAGGACAAAGTTACAAGAAAAAGATTTGTCTCGAGAGTATCCGAACTACTTGGAAGCAACAAAGGAGATAATGATGTCAACTCAAGATGGGCACATCTCAAAGATGCCTTAAGCAGATCAGCAAGGGAGGAGCTAGGTGAAAAACCTAAACCAACAAGAAACAGGTGGTCTGACGAGGAATGCAGGGCAAAGCTCGAAGCAAAGAATGAGGCGAGACGTAGGATGCTACAGCAAAAGTACAGCCAAGGAGTATAGTGACAAGCGAAAGGAAGCAAAGAAAATCTGTAGGCAGAAGAAAAGAAACTGGAAGATATACAGAAAAATTTTGAAGAACATAATTCCAGAGGTTTTTTCCGAGGCGTGAAACATGAAAAGGAAGGTTATAAACCACGCCTCAGCTTCTGTAAAAACAAAGAGAAACTTGGCGATGGGTAAAGAAGAAGTTGTCAGCAGATGGGCACAATATTTCAGAGAGATATTGAGTAGGGAGCAGACCAATGGCGACAGGGGGCAACTGGAAGCTGATCTCGACAGGATCCTGGAACTTCGGCCAGTGGAAGCAGATGAGGATGACGTCCCGCCGGACCTTGAAGATATTACAGAAATTGTGAGTGACCTAAAACTGAATAAAGTGCCGGGAATGGACGGTATTAAAGCGGAGCTCCTTAAATACGGTGGGAGGATGTATAGCATCATCTCAACGAGCTCATATATGATGTTTGGACAGAAAAAAAAATCCCCGAGGACTGGAAAGTAGCTGTCATCTGTCCCATTTACAAGAAAGGCGACAAGCTTTGTTGCTCTAATTACAGGGGAATTTCGCTGTTGAGTGTGGCATACAAGGTACTGTCTACGGCCATCAACCGAAGGCTTACCGCTCACATGGAAAGGGAAGTCGGGGAATACCAATGCGGCTTTAGAAAAGGGAGGTCTACAAAGGATCACATCTTCACCATTCGCCAAGTGTTGGAGAAGACTATGGAGAACGATGTTGATCTGCACCACCTTTTCATCGACTTCAAACAGGCCTACGATTCGGTGGACCGAAGGGTATTGCTCAGAGACCTCTTATCTCTAGGTGTCTCGAGGAAACTAACCAGGTTGGTAAGAATGACAATGAAAGATGCGAGATGCTGGGTGAAGGTTCGGGGGAAACTATCCGACGAGTTTCAGATAAGGACAGGAATCATGCAAGGAGACACGAAGGCTACCACACTCTTTAATATGAGCTTGGAAAAAGCTGTCTGTGCCATCAGGACAAACCCGGGAGGAACAATATTTGACCGCCTAACACAGCACCTCGCATATGCTGATGATGTAGAGATAATAGCCAGATCCCTTCCAGTATTAGCAGGAGCTTTAGAAGAGTTCGAGGAGGCAGCTGCGGCTAGGGGACTTAGTATAAATGAGGCGAAGTCCGCATACATGAAGAGCAGCAGATGCCACTCTTTGCAAGCCATTGAGATAATGTGTATCGGCACCCATAGGTTTTCAGTATGCTAGGAATTTAAGTAACTCGGTTCCTTGATGTCAGATAATAACAAAATCAAGACTGAAATTGGCGCAAGAATAGCTGCCGGAAACTGATGCTACTTTGCACTTCAGCGGGTACTGAAATTGCGAGGAATGTCTAGAAATGCGAGAGAAGTGGTATACAAGACCATGATACGGCCTGTGGTAACCTATGGAAGCGAAATGTGGACAATAACGGCCGAACACGAAAGAATGCTTGGAGTCTGGGAGAGAAAGATCCTGCGCAAGATATACGGACCTATATGTGAGGGAGGAGTTTGGAGAGCAAGGTACAACAGGGAACTCGCTGCACTATATAGAGAGGCTGACATTGTTAGCTTCATCAAGGCGTCTCGCATAAGTTGGCTTGGCCATGTGGAGAGGATGCAGGAAGGAAGGGTACCCAGAAAAGTTCTGTTTGGTCAACCGGGAGGAGGAAGAAGGAGAGGAAGGCCACCACTACATGGATAGGCGACATGGAAGCGGATTTGAAAAAGCTTGGAGTCAGGCGGTGGAGAGCTGCCGCAGCAGATCGAGAGAAGTAGCAACAAATCGTAAAGGAGGCCCAGGTCCCCCACGGACCGTAGCGCCGAGGAGTAAGTAAGTAATAAAAAAGAATTTGCTGCATTGCTAGATAAGGATGTACTGAATTTTTCCAGCTAAAATTTCAGATTATTTATGTTCATGATTCTTTTTCTAATTCACGTGAGAAATTAATTTTACCTTTGATTTTTCTATAAATAGCTGAGTTACTAATGCAGCAATATAGTTGTTGAATTACACTTTATTTTTCTTCATTTATTATCTACATTTTTTTCTGCTCATCCGGTAGATATAACAGTGCCCTATAAGTGTGCTAAAAATATATCTTTACAATCAAATTTTTTATTTATTGAATAATTATTTATTTACAACTTTGTGGATTTTGGTTTTACCCCATTAGATAATAGGTATAATATTTAGGATATTTATTTATTTAAAAAAATAAATAATGAATAATACATGATTATATACAGTATCGGTCAAAAGTTTATGGACAGTTCATTAATTACTTGTTTCTAAAATAAAAAATAAAATAAGTCCCTATCAGCATAAATTTTTATCCACAATAAAATTACAACATAATTAAACATTTTAATATATTAGTTTTGATTAAATCAGTAATGAGAAAGAAAAATATTAACAGTTCGAATAATGCGAATTTACGGACATAGCTGTACAAGGTCTGTTGTTTATATAATATTATGGATTGCCTTATAATTTGAAAATTTTAGCTGTATTAAAACTGGATCATAAAAAATAATTTTATTTAGCTGTGCATGAAAGAATTTATAGATTTTCAGTAAAAGGGAATTCTGGTAGTGAAATTGCCAAACTTTTAATAGTACCGTTAATTATTTTATTAAAAAGTATAAATTAGAAAAACGTTTGAGTGATAGACCAAGATGTGGGAGAACAAGTTATTTGACTCATCATATTTGTATATTATTCGATAAATGAGAACCTAAATTTACTCATTAGCACCTTTACAGATTTAACAGTTATTCCTTAGAATAAAGATGCTTTATTTTCTAAAGACAAGATTTAATTGAGATAATTAAAAAAAAAAAAAAAAGTTCATAATGTGCTATTTTTAAACTAGGTATATCTCGTGAAAGTGAGGCATCACCACTCAACTAAGGAAGAGATCAGAGATAATCTTCTGTCGTATATAGTGCTTCTTTAAGAAAATATTTTCTCTTAGAAATAGAATAGAGTACAGAAATAAAATAATAGAGTTGTAATCATAAAATTTTCAGGTTGTTTACTTGTATATAGTAAAGAGATGTAAGAAATCAATATTCATTTGATTTAATATATTGATTATTATTTACATTATTGATAGATTTAATTCAGTCCTAAAAAAAAAAAGTACAATAAAAGTAGTCATTGATTTCAATCATATCATGGATTGCCATGACATAAATTGAGTTTATTTATTTAAACAATTGGAATTCACTTTATATTATCATTCTAAAAAGAACACTCAAAGAATTTATTAATTACTAGGCACATGGTTCCAAAATCTCACAAATGGCTCAATACCCAAAAACATGAATTAATAGACATTTTTAGTACTGGAAAAAGTAAAATATTAATGAGAAATTCGTAAAGCTCTGACGATAAGGAAAAATTATACCATGAATGATAAGATTTGGTTTTGATTCAGAGTTTCCCTTCCAATTAATGTATCACTTATGAAGTTCCGCAACATATTTTTTTTTAATTTTATACAATTCTAATGATTGCCACATTGATTCAGATGTACATTGAATATTAATAAATACAATTTTAATTCATTTTCGCCTTACAACAAAAATGAGCCTTAAATAAGGTTGAAATAATTCATGTTGAATGTCTTTTTTAGAATGTAAATAAAATATTTCGATTGGGATTTTTTTACATATTGTTTTTAAATTATTCATTCAATGAATGTTGTTCCAAAAGCTAAGACAGTATTAAAATAGGATATGTATATACATTAACAAATTAATAAAATTTAACACAATTCTAGTAAAATAATTATTTTCAAATTTTCGTAACCTTATGTTTAAATATTTTTGTCTCCTTTTCTAGTGGTCTTTAAACTTAACAAATGCAAACTAAACTTATGTTGATCATTTTCATTTTAAATGAAATAACAATTGAATATGATATGTATTTAAAAAAAAAATTACAAAACAATTAATATTATTTTTAATATAATTTAAATTAATTAATGTGAACATTTGCAGGTAAAACCATGAGTAAACAGGTGATTTTTATTGTTTTTACCTTTACAAAAAAGAATTTTTGGAGAATCATAATACAAGATCGAATCGAAGAAAGGTTCAATATATTTTCAAAAAGTGGTTTGAAATATTACTGCAAAAAAACAAACAGCTTTAAATTTAATTTTTCTTTTATCATTTTTTGGATACCTATTTTTCCACCGTAGTCTTCATTTATTTATATTGCAACAAATATAATATATTTATAGTCTGAAGAGTGTTGATCTTTTCATAAATTCTTAAATGTCATAAACTCAGACTTTAATTCAGTATTTCTAAAGTAGTTTGAAGAACATGCAAAAAATCACATATCTACCAACAGACATTATTAATACAATGCGAATCATTCTTCTATATTACAGAGAAGTATCATCAAAGATACATTATCCTCTTCTTCCCATAGTTATTTCGTCATTTGCCAATATTATTTTATTTACAATAATTATACATCTAACATGGTGAATTAGAAAAAAAAAATATTGAAGCTTGTCGATAGCTTTCTATAGCAAAAACTATTTAAAAATAAACTTTAATGAGTAAATAACGTATTTACAAAATAATATTTTTGTTTTACAATTTTATGAAAAATTTCTTTTTATACAGTACAACCTCGTTTATCTGGACTAAGTGGGATCTAAGACAATCCATATAATTTGAAAATCTGGATAATACAGAAATATGGCTAGTAAGAAAAAAATCACAAATTTATAAAGATAAAAAAATATGTTTTTTTCTCCTTTTTATATTCTATAGTAATATTTCACTGCTTTTAGGTACTCAAATAAGGTAAGGGTTACAGCTTCTTCATCCTTCAATATCTCTTTTTTAGTTTTCGTGAGTTTTCACTTTTTCATTACAGCATTATATTTGGAACAATATAGTAAAAAGTATTTTAAACTTTCAATTACATTGTTACATTTTTGACAGGTGGGTGCTTTGAGACCTCTCAGTAGGTATCCATGTGTAAAGTCCTAGTGCCCTATCCGAATTCTACACAATATGATTTCTTCCCTTCTCGATATTCTATTGCGTTTGACCCACTCCGGTTTCAAAATTATATAGCATTTAAAAAAAAAAAAAAAAAAAAAATCAAAGAATTATTCCATAGTCGTGCCACTTGCATTCTCCTTTGGTCAAAGTAAGAGTCAATTCACACAATTTTTTATTCTTTTATTCTGTTCTGACTTCATCCATTTAAAAAGATCAAAATGAAACTGAAATTTTTGTAATTATATTCTTCCTATCAGTGGAAAAAATTGTTATCTTAGTGAAAATTTTATAAAATGAAAATGTTAAAAAATCTTAATTAAATAAAGTAAGGCCAGATAAACGAGAATTTACTGTAATTTGAAAAAAAAAAACTTTAATGGATCGAGATATCTATACTTTATTACATATTTACATTGTCATTATGAAAATTCTTGAAAAGTATAGTGACGAACTATAGGAAGAAGAGCTGGTCCTGCTATGTGTAGGTCTCTTGATAGGGTTGCTCTGGGAGCTCAATGGAATGTTCCTGCGGCCAATAGAGTTTGGCTGCGGGCTCGACCCCCGACCAGGAGGAGCCCGATAGTGGTCACTAGGTGTCCCCTTCGTAGCTTAGCGATGATTTTTTCATCTCGATCATGGGGAGAAGGCTGGTCTCCTGAAAAGTGTAAAGCAGGATATCAGAAATAAAAAATTAAATCATAATTTCATAAGTATTCAATACCATTGCAAGTCCATAGAAATGAAGGAAGATCTTATACATTTTTGTTTTTGAGGGTAAAAAATCATATAAAACTAAATACATGAGATCCTCCAGAATTGAAAGAAAAATAGATCCACATATAGAATTTCATAACCAGGATTTTGAAACTTGATTTCAAATATCAGGGGTTGTTAGTAATGTCAAAAATAGCATTTGGGAAGAAATAATAGTAAATCTGGCAACTAGCAATAGGTGTTTATAAGTTCTCCAAAAGGCACTCCATTTTAGAAACCTCTCACATCAAGCAAAAGTAATGATACATCAGACTATCTATCTGGGCAGAAGGGACAGATGGAATTGAGGAATTGGTTTTAACACAAGAAAATGGAAGAATCGTAAGTTCTCTAATTATCTTATTCAAGTTTGTGATTAATTTAATATGATGAAAATAAATAAAAATTAGGCCAATATCCACAAAAAAAAAAAAAAAAAAAAAAAAAAAAAAACAAGTTTATTTAGGCAATGTTTTTGCTCTTTGAGGCATTTTCATAGTTGCTCTGAGATAGTAGTGAGAGTTGCTAGAAGATATGACAAACTGATGTTATGCTACGTTCCTGGTCTCCCGCTTTTCTAAGGCGGGTGGGGGTTACCAGAAACGGCATATATCTAATTAATATATGTAATTAATGTAGTTAATACACCTTAATGTAAATTGGATACTTTTCCAAAGGTGACGTGTTTACCAATTCTATTTTATTTTAATAAACCTGTGGCATAGGGTAAATGATAATAAATAAACAAATCTAAATTGAACTATATCTTTAATTTTATTGACCAATAATGTAAATTATTTATACCCCCTTTAATATATCATTTTACTGACACAAATTAATTAATGGATGCTGACTGGCAATTTAACATTATTTAATAAATACTGACCACACAATATTACAACTAGTAGTGTATATGTATTAACCTTATCTGGTGGGCACTCTCTGGTGTTGTCTGTGGCCTATCTGCTGGATCAGCCCCTGCCATCTCTGACGCTCTCTCAGGCTCAGCACAGCATCCCATCTCAGCCTGTCTGGCTATCTGGACTCGCTCTTCCTCAGGACCTCCGCACTCCTTGTACTCCACTCTCCCCCGAACTCTGTCCACCTCCGAACTCTCTCTCCGTATAAGTCTTCTTTCCCCCACTCTCTTCAGACTTCCTCTGATTGGTTGGTTCCAGATTTCTTCTGATTGGCTAGCTGCCTAAAATTTCCCTTCCTTTCTATATTTAACGTGTTTCCCAGCGGCCTCTTTGCTGGGGCTAAACCAGGGTTTATGGCCACGAATTTCTCCAACAATCTTCTTAGGTATTTCCCTGGGTGTTTGTCGGCAGCATGGTCGTTCCTAAGCTTTGCTTATTTTGAATTTCTAACAGAAGGTTTATGGCCCCAATAACTTACAAGGGGTATTTCCAAGACCTAGCGGCCCTCAGGTAAAACTGACCACCGGGTTGACAATATACAGTACTTTACATATTTTGATATTACATTATTGATTCAATTTACTTTCCTATTATGGCAGCACCCACAATACGTAGCATTTATTAGAATGACGCCTCCAGCAACCAGTTTTTATTTTACACCATAGCAATAGTTTTATTTCCCTTTACTTAAGAACAATCAAATATGATGCATGGCTTGAAAATGGCTAAAGGAGCCGAAACGTTGCCTAAATAAACGGCGGTGGACCTCTACCAGATTTGAGTGAGGAGATGGAGAAGATAGGCTGCTTACAGGGACTTACGGACGAGAATTGTTTCAAATGCCAATGTCTTGTACGGGCTGTAGAGCCAGGATATAGGTAGATAGTGAGAGCAGCTAACAGTACTTGTCTGTACAAGATTTCATTGCCAACTTTCCAACAAAATCTTAAGTCTGCAGAGCCTTCTAATGAGGACTAGTAGCCAATTATTACTAGAAAAGAAAGGATTTTTATTAACTTTTTGGCCTCTCTGAGTCCATTGCATTCCCTCCACTCTTCATAGACTCTTCTTCTTGCTCAGTCTTAGAAAACTTACTTCTTGAATTTGAATGAAGTAAGAAAGTTTTCTAATTAGTTATACATCAAAGTTATTAGTTAACTGTTTTAATTAAGATATACTTAACTGCTAAAATGAGAAGTTCGATTTATTTTCAAAAATTTATGCCTATTACTCCTCAATATTCATTCTAATAATTATAAGGATGAAGGAAGCCTTTTTATTTAAGTTAAATATTTTTAATACTCACCCCATTAATGTGTTGTATCTCAAGTGCTGAAGGCACGTAAGTAGTTCCTGGTGAGCACCTGGTACAACTTCTTTTCAGCGCAGGCCTCTGTCTTGAGCCATGGCATCTGATTGCGAACCTTAGTTCCTCTGCCATCTCGGAACACAAGGATTGCTAAAATAATAATTAAAGTACATTAATTGAATTAATAAATATAAAATTTTCCAATTTGAGCATATGACTCCATTACTCAGACATTGCATAACACATCTTACATCAACAGTAAAAAATGAAGATGGGATTTTATTATAATATTAAATAAAGGGCTGCGTGGTTCACAGAGCTAACACATTTAGGTATAATGTTCGTCGCCCATGACAATCTGAGATAACCTGAAGATTACAAGTTTGAATCCTGGTGCAGAGAGGATTTACTAACTCTGCATTAATGCCTAGCCCTCTCTCCTGACCTCGTAGAACCCCCCTCCACCCTCTAGCTTATGTTAAATAAAATTTGATTTATTTTTATAATCTTTTTAATAATTAATTTCCTACTTGACTTAATAGGAACCTAAAAACCAAATATTTTTATTATAACCTCTGTCTTCTAATAACCTCTCACTGGCAATTATTTTTCTGTTTTTCTAGAGCAGCCTGTTTTGTTTACGATATAAGTTTTCAACTATTCTCTTTTTAAATATTTCTGTCTAAATTTAATGGAGTTATGAATGCAAAGTGGTAGATAGAATTGACGTGTTAAATGGGATCTGGTCCATCAAACATGTTTTTGATGTTATTGATACAGTGCAGCTAGTACTGTTGTTGTCTACCAGGTAGTAGCTTGCTTGAAAAATAAAATATCAAATGTATCAATAAACTTTTTTTTATATATTAAATTTAATATTTCTTTAGATATGGACGACCCCCTTTTAACTTAACAACGGACCAACCCTCAGTTTTAAAATTATACAACAAATCATTCATTAATTTATGATTTTTATATAAAAATAAATGTTGTCTACATCTTAGAATTTTATTATACTGAGAAATATATTATAGAAAATAACCTATTCAATTTTTAATACCAAGACTTCAATCTACACCTCTAATGATAGGGGAGAGTGGGGTTGGTTGGCATAGGGGGTAGGTCGGCCTTTGACTTATAATTTCCGTCATGCCTGTTGTGAAGGTGTCAAAATGTTTGACTCCGATTCTGTTCACATAGCCCCAAACTCCTTTGAATAACCAAACCTTTCAACTAACCAGTTTCTTGTTTAGTTGTTCTCCCATGTCCTGGCAGCCATCTTTTATATGCTTTCTCCTGTAGGGTTAGTTGGCTATCTTCAACTGGGGTATGTTGGCGCAGTAGGTAGTCACAAAAGTAAGGTAAATATAAACAAATCTGAAACTACCACTTGCCTTTAGTTCCAGCGAGGAGGAGGAGAGCAATATTTCCTATGCATCTAGTCTAAAACTAAATGGAATCTTTAGGAACAACAAAAAAGATAATGACATTAAAGATCTCCTCCGAGAATCGAAGCTTATTGATGAACCAGCCACACCTGGCTACCATGAAAATGAAACTAGTGCACTGCAGACACTTTCTCATGATATGATTGAAGGGCCAGACAATATTTATCCTACCTAAAGTTTTTGAAGATGTGTGTGAATTTGTTTTGTTTCATGAAAAATTTGTTTACATTGTTCTAATGCAATGATGCTTCTAAGCAATTACATTTTTCTAATTTCTGTTGTTTGAAATGTTATATAATTTTGTACAATTGAAATAAATATAGTAAAATGCACCCATTTGTCATTCTATTTTCCCTTCATAGCTGTTGAAAACCGATCAAAATTATTATATCATTATAGTGCAGCTTTTAATAACAATAATATGTGTCAGGCAGTACTTGAATGAGATGGCCAAACAACACCACCTTCTAGGCCAATCTGCCCCACTCAGGGGGGGGGGGGTTAATTGGCATACTCTGACTTGACGTATTCTTCATTTTTCTATGATCATAGTATTCAATATTATGTGTTAGAAAAAATACTTGAAGTATTCTAATACTTGGGGTTTAAAGTGGTATCAGTCCTATTGGGATTATATTAACAGGAATGACTCAACAATAAAAAAATGAAAACTGTTGCCAACCAACCCCGCTCTCCCCGATTATTTAAACTTGAAGTAGTTGTCCAAACATCATAGGGATTTAGAAAATCCTTGATCAGTTAACTGTAATTTAAAGTAATGAAAAAAAAAATTAAAAATAAAATAAAGCATCAATGCTGATGAAAGTGTCAATACAGAATGGACCCAGATAGACATTAATGTTCTGTTGACAGGACAGATTTCACTGTCACTCAGCCAGTTCAATTTATTTATCTTTCCTATTTTCATTTTTTAATTTAAAAGTTAATGATAACCAGTTTATAAGTTTTGCCAAGGTTGCAACGGTTTCATCTAGAATAGCATGGGTACCTATACTTCATACCTCATATTTATTTTCCAATATTTTACTTTATCACCTGATCTGTTTCTACTTGTCTTTCCTTTTAGCTTTATATTGTGACATTGCTGTTTATTTTTGGTTTTTTAATTTTATCTTTCTCCCTTCCTCTTCCTCAGAGTTCGAACCTGGTTATGGTGAGGTACTATTCTGGGTCAAATCACCTCCTTGCATCATCCCCAACCATAATAGTACTTAGGAATAACAAACTCATAACTTATTATATCACAGAATTTTTAAAATTTATATTCTCATAGAAAACACAAATTTTAGTTTTGTCTTTAATAGATGTTTAACTCAATTTCCGGGTAAATAATGAATCAATGGAAATTAGTAAATTCCTTTTTGATTACAATTGAAAATTTACATATTTTAACATTTTTCATTGTAAACATAACTTCCATCTCCTTATTACGGTAAACTATACAGTTATTGGCACCCTTAAGACTACATTTCTGTGTTTAAATAAAAAAAATAAAAATACTTCTTATGGAGGGATCTAATTGAAACTTCCTATAATTCCTCATTATCTATCCTCATAAAGACTCAAGAGGTTTTTTTTGGTTCAAAAAAGTTCAAAAGTTTTACAATATGGCAATATTTAATGTTAAAAGTGCCAAATATAGTAGAGGACCCTTCAAAATTAGACTCATGTATATCTTGTAATAAAATTAGGACTTGTTTACCTATTTCTTTAAGTTAAAGTTGGGGTGCCAATAACTGTACTGAGTGCCAATAACAGTATGGTTTTCCCTACAGTTAAAAAAAAAAAAAACTTTAAAAGTAATTATTATGAAATATGCTATTAATTTAGAATAGAATAGAATAGAAAAATCCTTTATTTACAAAATAGTATAGGTGTTTAAAAATTTAATATTTATAATGTATATTACAATCAGTGCTAACAAATTTCAAAAATAAGTTACGCAGGACAAATGCTGACATGGCTTTAGCCGTCTGTCAGGAGTTTGCCACTTTTTAGGTGCATTTAAAAATAATAATAAAATCACTTTAATTTTCAAATGAAAAAATAAAATTTATATAATTAAAATGAAAATAAAGAAAACTCACTATAACTTCGTACAAGGAAATATACATATATAATATCTACATAAAAGGTATAAAGAAATAATATTTATTCATATTCTGATAACAATAGCCGTCTATATCTTAATGCTTCTTTAACATATAAATAGATTTCCTTTAATTTATTTTCCTTAAGCATTGTTATTAATTCCTCTTTATTTATTAATATATGACCAAAATATTTTGTTCTTATGTAATTGAAAATTGGGCACATTCCGATAAAATGAAATATGTCTTCTATTTCACTTTTGTTACAGATAGTGCAAATGTAACTAATATCTTTTGACCATGGTTTATAATTTAAGTCGAAAAGTTCTCCTCTTACTCTAAATATTGTATTTATAAAGCCCAAACTATTGAAATCATTTATATAGCTAACTTTACTGGGAACTAATGATTTATACATAGTATGGTGTGTGGATTGTTGAACTGCTGTTAATTGGTTATCTATAAACTGTTGTTTTAGGAGGTGTGTAATTTTGTCAGTTTGTCGACGCCATCTGTCTATTGATATGAAACACTCATCCAATTCAGTATTGAGTCTAGCAGCCATAGCTATCCATTCGGCAAACCACGAACATTTACTAATAACTATCTGTTTGGCAATAATTTTGGGGTATTTGTACTCGGGTAAACTGAATATTTTTAATATATATTTAAGTGCTTGCTATTAATTTACTTATAAATTAAAATATGAAGAAATTATTAAAAAACAATGTTTTTTATCCTGTAGTTACCAAAATATAAATATAAAAAAAAATAAATATATATGTGTAAAATATATTTTCTTGACTGTTGATAAATATGATATAATAGGGTTCTTGAGGTTCAGTCATTAATAAAGAACTATAATGTGGTGACTATATTGTAATTTTAATCATGTCAATGTTGCTGATGGATATTGCTACATAAACTACATAGATGGATATAAACTAACTAACTAAATTACTCAAATGCACAACGGCAAGATAATATTTCCTTTACATTTTTCTTTTACAGTCCTGAACTGGCCGTTGTACATTAGAGTAGATAGATAGATAGCTTTATTAAACATAAATATATATAAATAAATATACAATTTATTTTTTGAAAATATACACAAAAAGCTTTTATTGGCATGGTAAGATACCATCTTCCAGGAGCTGCCTCTAAAAATATATTTACATTTACACATAGGTATACATATATAAACTATATATTTTTATTTTACCATTTTATTATATAATGGTAAAAGAAAAATATAAAAACAGAAATCGGATAATAATAACTGATAATAATTAGTTTTGATATACAAAGTGCACAGGACATTTGTAATGAGTTGTAATATTGAATTAAAAACATTCTATACCTATGAGCAGCAATGTGGTACAAGAACTGCTCCATTCATGCCGACTTAACATTGTTTTTTTAAAAATATCTTATTCTATATTCTTTAAGGATAGACAGACACAGATATAATGATACATATCTTCAATCACGTTTAAATTACAAAGACTACACACTCCTTGCTGTTCACTCCTCATTACACTACTGTTAGGATATACTCATTGGCCTAGCAATTTAAATATAGCCTTAATAAAATTCATTTTATTCATATCTAACATATAATTTCTTTCACCTAAGTCTCTGTTTAATTCATGGTATAGACCGTGAAAATTAGACAATCGAGCTTTATCTAACATGTCTGCCTTAAATTTATTTTTTTAATTCATTCAGCATACGGTCAATTATGAAATATTTAATTTATTACAAAGTCGGTGTTTTCTTTATGCCAAAATATTTTCATTTTAATTATTTCCTTGGCCAAAATTTTCGGTAGCCTTGATTCAAGTAACGAAAGTACTTTTTGTAGGTATTGTAGATGTATATTTATGGCGTGAAAAAAAATCGGATTAAAATTAGATTCCAGATACAAAATATAATGGGGTGAATTTAATGGAAGGGAGAATAACTTCCTTATAAGAAATGTATTGAGCTTTTTGACTTCTTCATAACTATTGTATCCCCAGACTTGTACATTAGAGTAATACAGATAGTTAGCCTCTATGCATCTATGTGGTGCATATAGCAATATCCATTAGCAACATTGACATCATTATGAGAACAATATAGTCTCGAAACATCGCCATAATATAGTTGCTTAATACTGACTGAATCTCTAGAACCTTATAAATATACATAAATGTTATATGTATAGACCATTGCATAAGGGTTCTGTGCCTTAATTATAAATACATGTTTATTTTTTATTTGATTTACTAGTTTTTTTCATTTAAGACAACATACTCTTGGTCATTGACCATCAGAGGTTGAGATAGCGACTAATTTTTGTTTTATATTCATTGAAAATAACTTGTAACCCTGAAATTTAATTACACATAAACATATTTATTCTGTAAACATATTTTATACACACAATATATATATATATATATATATATATATATATATATATATATATATATATATATATATATATCACAGTGGACTGCTGTGCTTAAGGTCCTGTGTTCGAATCTGGCATGGCTTATGATATCTTTATTATTCGCCACAGTTCGTCTCGTGGGCCCGAGAGACCCTCCTGGGGCAAACCCAGCCTCTATAAAGTGGGTACCCTTAATTGAAAAATCAAGGGGAAAGAACCTGGCGGTTGAGCGTGATCAAGGTCAAATCACCTCCTTGCACGACCGCAGACCAAGAAACAGTGCTCTTCCTTACATAGTACTGAACCCAAGACCCTTCATGGGTTGTAGTGGTACAGGTTTTTTTTTAATATATATCAATTGATATATGAATAAACAACAACAATAGCTGCAATATCCCCTCAATACTATATCCTTTACCTTTCATATTTCATATCCTTTACGCTCAATAAGAATATAGATAATTAAGCAAATATACACTTAATATATACAACTACATTTCTACATTTAATACAAAAATTTGTATTCTGATTTACTAGTAACACACATACCCTGTCTGTTTGAGCATTTTTCTTTGAATTCCAGCAGAATTCTAAAATAGCCACGAGAATAGCCAGTGCCAAACCACAAAGTAAAACGACAAATACACCCCCTGAAAAATAAATATGTATTTTTTGTCCTATTAAATTGTTTAAGGGCAATTACTTATAGAATATATTAGATATACTTACCAATATTCTCGACTCCTAATGCATTGGCTTTAGATTCTTTATTTTTATCTTCTCTGTTACAAACATCGCCAGTATTCTTCCACCATTTGTCGTAGAGTATCTGTATGTTACCTTTCTCTTGAAGTTCTAAAATAGCTAAAGATATCTTGTCTCTCCAAGGTGAACCTGGATTAAGTCAAAATTATAAACTTATTGGATATATATAACTTATATCCAAAAAAAAAATATATATATAAATATATATATTGGAATATTTTTTATAAGAAGAGAAAAGATTTGCGTTGGCGGGGGTTTGAACCTGGATTTCCTTATCACTAGTAAGGCGCTCTTGTCACTTCATCTAGGAGGCACATACCCCTGTCATGTCAATCCTTTTCTTCATTGACCTCTAATAGCCTTTTTTTTTTTTTTTTTTTTTCATGAATTAGTATTGACAACCTTAAGGTGCATTTACCTTCTACGAACTTTACCCTCGAAAAACCTTCACGTGAGCTGTTTAGATATTCTAGGTACTTCATCTGTTCGCCTGTGTCACGCTGGGTAGCGCTATCACTTTCGCGTGTGTCACTTTTGATTTGGATTTTTCCCAAGTGACAGGAATTGTTTGCGATACTAGTGCGCCGTTGTAATTCGTCTCCTATTTTTTCATTTTTCAGATAATATAAAATATATTGATAAAGGAGATCTTTAACTCACCATTAGCTAGCGTTTGGTGCGTCAGCCTTATTTGTTCGCTTAACGTCACGTTAAAGGTGCCTTTACACTTTGCGAACCTCACCTTCGAACCTTGCCGTACCGACGTGAAGCGAACAGCCATTTATATTTCACGTGAGGTTAAGCGAACCAATATGGCTGACGAACCCAAAGCTAGCTTATGATAATGAAAAAATCTCCATTATGAATATATTTTATACTAGCTGTAAGTCCCGGTTTCACCCGGGGAATTTCATTTTTCTAATGAAACGGTCGATTTCATAAAAAAACCATTGTAAAGCGAGATCATTAAGATTTTTATTAGGATAAAGGATATCAGCTGAAGTTATGTAATTTTAATATGGACAGGTGTTAACGCACCTGGTATGAAAGAACCACTGAGCGAAATTTGGAGAATTTAGGATAAACGGTATGGAATTCTATAAATAACAAACAAACAGAAATATTGCCCTGCAGTTTCAGCTTCTCGCAAATCGGCTTGCCTGAGCCTCTGTGGCGCAAGGCGGGCCTCGTATTCCTGGGCAGACTCAGTTTCCCGCGATTCTGCCTGTCTAAGCTTCTGTTGTTCAATCCTATTTTGATGTTCGTCGAGAGTTTCATCAGCTCGTATTTGACGTTGTTTTTTAGCTTTTGAGCTCACTACTCCTATTGAAGCACGCTTCTTAGGAGGCATTTTTAAAAAATAAATTCACCATACATGTAAATAAACGCATTGTAATGTTAAAAAAAAAACAACATATGGTTTAAAAATCCCAGATCTCAACGCCTGCCAAAGGACGGTCTTACCGGGCCTTGTTGGCCTCTTCAAAATCTATAAAATGATTTTTTAGGCCGTTTTTTTCGACTCAAACGGTCGATTTCGTAAAAAAAAACATTTTAAAGCGAGATCATGAAGAATTTTATAACAATAATGAATATACCCAGAGATTGGCTAAAGTTATGCAATTTTAATATGGACAGGTGTTCGCACCTGGTATCAAAGAACCACTGAGCGAAATTTGGAGAATTTAGGACAAACGGTATGGATTTCTATAAAGAACAAATAAACAAACAAACAAACAGAATTTCAACTTTATTTATATAGATTATCTGAAAAATAAAAAAATAGGAGACGATTTACAACGTCTCACAAATTACACTAGTATCACAAACAACTCCTGTCACTTAGGAAAAACCCAAATCAAAAGTGACACTAGCGCTACCCCCGAACCCAGGCGAACAGATGAAGTACCTAGAACACCCGAACAGTCGACGTGAAGGCTTCACGAAGGTTGTTCGAAGGTGGTGTTCGAAGGTAAAGTTCGTAAGGTGTAAAGGCACCTTAAGTATAAATGGCTGTTCGTGGAACGAAGGTACGGCAAGGTTCGGGGGAAAACCTGTTCGAGGTGAGGTTCGTAGAATGTAAAGGCACCTTAATTGTGAAATCTTCCCAATGGTTAGTTTACTAAACACTTACTTCATAAATGACTTAGAGGTCCCTTCAAACATTAGATTCATGTATATCTTGAAATAAAATTAGGACTTGTTTACTTATTTCTTTAAGTTAAAGTTGGGGTGTCAATAACTGTACTGAGTGTCAATAACTGTATGGTATACCCTTTATATTTTTTTAAATATTTTTCAAAAGTAGAGAAAAGATTAGCGTGGGCCAGGATTTAAACTCGGATTTCTTTATAACTAGTAAGGCGCTCTTGCCACATCAGCAACCAGGCAGTCAAGTCAATCCTTTCTCTTCACAGACCTCTAATAGCTCTGTTTTTTTGTATGAAGTTGTGTTTACTACTTTATAGAATGAAGTCGGTTATTCGATGATCATATAATCGATTTTCTGAAGCAATTTCGATGTGTATGCTATAATCGATTAGTAGCGGAAGAAATGTCACCACTTGTCATCCAAGGTCTACAATTGTATACGTTAAGTAAGATTCGATCGCTGTAAGCAGTTATTAATAGGCTATGTTGTTCTTCCATCAGTGTTACAGACCAAGTGATGGGTAAATGCCACGAAGGCAAAATTTTGCAATAGCATAAAACTTTTGACTAAGGCAAAATTTTGCAATAGCATAAAACTTGTGACTATCATACTTCATGATGATAATTATACTATATAATGAATGCAGTATACCTTTTACACAATGACTTACCTTTTGGTGTAGCTATCCCGTATCCTTTTGAATCCAGAAGCCCTCCGATCTGGGTGAGGTTGCAGTCTCTCTGGACGGCGTAGTCCAGCATCGTCGACTCCATGAGGAAGGCGTAGTTTCCGTCGAGAACTCTTTTGATCCCCTCTTCATAAGAGGGTACGAACACCGAGGGCTTCTTGCTCTCCATGTACCTCCACATCTTTTGGTAGATACCGATTTTTGAATCCTAAACAAAGGATATTTTTTTTATAAAATATTAGAATAAAGTTATCATTGTGATAGATAAATGGTATTTTCTGGAGTACTAATAAGGTAATCTGTTGTTTGTTTATTTAAGATGCTTATCCAGGTATTACTTGGATAGAGATCTTTAAACAGTACCTGACATCACACAGGCTCGAAACACCCATTGTACAAACCATCGGAAGGACGGCATAACCAAAGAATTTTTACTCGCTATAAAAAATCCTAGTACTGTCAAAATCTTTTATAACGACACCGGCTATAATGTACAATCGGATATAACAAACAAAATAGTCGGCGCCATGAAATAACAGACAGAAAAAAGCATAAATATCGCTTACAACGGACATCGGTTATAGTGAACAGGTCGGTTAGAGCGAACACTTTTCTTGGAACAGTAGCAGTTGAAATGACGCTTACAGCGTACAGTTCTACGAAATGAAGAAAAAAAGTTTTGTTTACTTCACACCAATTCACTCAACAGTGTCTCGCTTCAGTTCTCTCTTGTCTTTATACACGGAAACATGCCACGACAATTTACGATTGGAGAACAGTTTGGGATAGTTTGTCGAGTAGATTCCGGTGATTCCGCGAGTTCGATTGCCCGTGAATTAAAGACATCGCGTACAACTATTGCTGGGATGATGAAGCGACGGGAGAAAAGTATTTCGCAATTTAATAGGTGCGAAAAAGGAAAACGTGTTCAGTCTTCCAAACACACCGACATAGAAAATGCTTTGCTCGATTGGTTTAAAAATCAACGCGCAAACAATGCACCCGTGAATGGACCTGTGCTTCAAGTAAAGGCTGAAGTCTTATTTTAAAGAAAGATTATTTCAAGTGCAGTGCTTCATGCATTCAACGTTTCCGATCTCGCCACAACATTGTTCTGGGGAAAATATCAGGTGTCAGCAGTTGTTGATCAATCAATTACAAATGACTGGGTGGAAAATGTGTGGCCTAAACCCTGGGCCGGCTACAATGATTATTATGTAAGTACTTTAATTGTTATTATGCACTTAAATTGACGTAAGATTAATTATGTACTTAAATTGCGTAAGATGAAAATATGTATCGATAATGTTTAATACATATTTAACAGACTCAAAATTAAGACAAAGTGAGAATGACTGTAACACCGTTTACAGACCAACTTTAAACGACCAGTGTAACCACCGTTTACAGCGAACTGTGCGTTATAGCCCATAATACCGCTTAAAGAGAACATCGGCTATAACGTACAAAAACCTCCAGTCCCTTGAAGTTCGTTATAAACAATTTTGACTGTACTACCAAGCGGACTAAGATCCCGCATTCTGTGTAGGAGCTGGCTATGCAAACCACTATACCGTAGTTGACCCCAATGCAATGCGTTTCCCCATAAACCAGAAGTTTTTCACGATTTATTTCCTCAGCAAGATCTATAACAGATTTAGACTTTTAGAAAAAAATTACACTTAGAGCATTCGCCTGTGTGTTCGGGGATAGCGCTAGTGTCGCTCTTGAGTTAGTTTAGATAAGCGTCTGGACCTTCTTTAAGAATTTTCTCATGGTTAACGACTCTTAGACAGCTTGCTAAATGACAAGGGTGAGGCAGTAAGTGTGGTAAATATAAATGCTAAACGGTGGGAACAGATAAAGGACTCCGTGCTAAGTCCCACTCAAGCCTCATTAAAAACTTTGTTACGTAAATCAAGTCCCGCGCCAACTACGGCTATGACGTTTCTCTCTCAACTCTTAGCTGCTCGCTCTCCATGAGTGCTTATAACCCAATTGAATTCAATTAGTCTCAACGGATTTATTTCAATTTTAGAGGAAATGAAAAAAAAAAACGGTACTTACTAGAGTACTTACCAACTCAATGAATATGAATGCTTCGAATTCTAATGCACTTCTAATGAATTATGCATCGCCTTCTTTAATTATCTTCAACCTTTGCAAAAAATCATACTCAGCAACATAAAAGGACTTATTGTCCTTAATACTATATTTCCGGTTTGATAATTGTTTTAAAACGTGGAGCCCCACCGGCGCGGCGGGTGCATCACACAATTTTCACTTAACATCCTATTGCTTGTTTGTTTAACATCCCTTTATGGTACTAAGGCTAATCGGCCGAACTAATTTTAATTATTCATGATATAATATTTACATTTTATTTATTATTATTTTGCCAATGGCGGCCATTTTATTGTCGGACAGTTGCTTATTTTTAGCTATTTTAGTGCTCTGTTCAATTCAAATATCTCCTCTTTTACTCATCTTGGAATATTTGTTTGTTTAACGTCCCTTTATTCTACTAAGGCTAATCGGACAATGCTACAGTGTTAGTCCTAAATTTTGCTTATCCAGGTATAATTATGATAGGGATCTTTAACGAGTAACTGACATTGCACAGTCTTGGGACCTCTACTTTACGTCCTATCCGATAGAAGGCATAACTAAGGATTTTTAGTCCTTATAAAAATCCTGGTACCACCAGGCGGACTAAGATCCCTTTGGGCCTATTCACACTATCGGTTTCGCGCCCGCTCCACTCTCGCTCCGCTCCCGGTCCGCTCTCGCTCTACCCCATTCACACTAGCGCTCCGCTCCCGCTCTACTCCCGGTCCGCTCTCCTAATGTCTTACCATATTCACACTAAATAATTTTACACCGTTCAATTTTGAAAGGTTTAAGCTATTAAAGCCATTAATAATCGAAGTTGTCTGTATTCGGATTTTAATTAATGATTAACTTTAAGTTATTCAAGTATTCATTTATTCTTCAATTTTACGACCAAAAAAAAAAATTAATTTTTCGTTTGTAGAAATAGCTGGTAAGTGTACTTTTCTTGATGAAGAAGATAATATTATCAAAAAATATAATAAGAAGAATATATTGCAACACAATGATAATTATTAATAATAATTATAAATTAATTTAATTAATGGTGAAGAAATAATTTAAATTTTTTTCGGAATGTATTCGAATACGCTTGAAAATTTAAAGTGTGTTCTCTTCTTTTCCTGATTAATATTTTAATTATTTTTTGCTTTAATATATATTTTTTTGTTATTGATCTGACATTTTTCATAATATACTTCATTTTTATTGGTTTCAAAATAAACGTTATTTTATAATAGCAATGAGTATGTAGTCAATAAATAAATCGGTGACCGTTTTTTACGAGTACATTAATTCATTGCATAATATATCTCAAACATAACATGAATTTTTCTCGTGGAAAAACCACGCGTATTGTTGGTGATTTTTTTAATCAAATCAAGCGTATTCGAATACATTCGGAAAAAAAAATTAAATTATTTCATCACCATTAATTAAATTAATTTATAATTATTATTAATAATTATCATTGTGTTGCAATATATTCTTCTTATTATATTTTTTGATAATATTATCTTCTTCATCAAGAAAAGTACACTTACCAGCTATTTCTACAAACGAAAAATTAATTTTTTTTTTTGGTCGTAAAATTGAAGAATAAATGAATACTTGAATAACTTAAAGTTAATCATTAATTAAAATCCGAATACAGACAACTTCGATTATTAATGGCTTTAATAGCTTAAACCTTTCAAAATTGAACGGTGTAAAATTATTTAGTGTGAATATGGTAAGACATTAGGAGAGCGGACCGGGAGTAGAGCGGGAGCGGAGCGCTAGTGTGAATGGGGTAGAGCGAGAGCGGACCGGGAGCGGAGCGAGAGTGGAGCGGGCGCGAAACCGATAGTGTGAATAGGCCCAAAGGGATCTTAGTCCGCCTGGTGGTACCAGGATTTTTATAAGGATTAAAAATCCTTAGTTATGCCTTCTATATACATATAAATATTCTAAAGTTGAACTTTTTTGGGCCATTAAATTGATGAATAAATAAATACTTTAATAACTGAAAGATAATTATTAATTAAAATCCAAATACAGACGGCTTCGATTATTAATGGCTTCAATCGTGAACGGTGAAAAATTATAAAATGTGAATATGAAAAGACTTTAGGAGAGCGGACCGGGAGTGGAGCGAGAGTGGAGCGGGAGCGGAGCGAGGCCGGACCTGTACCAATATTGGACCCTATTCCTCTTTAGAATATTTTGCCAGTGAGACCGGACCGGGAGCGGAGCGATAGTGTGAATGGGGTAGAGCGAGAGCGGACCGAGAGTGGAGCGAGACCGGAGCGGTACTGATAGTGGAATTCTCTGTCTATTTCTCTTTAAAATATTTTACCATACCGAGAGCGGACCGGGTGTGGAGCGGGAGCGGAGCGATAGTGTGAATCCGCCCTTAGTGGCACAAAGTGACGTTAAACAAAACAAACAAACAAAAAGATGCAAGTCCACAGCTTTAAACTTTAAGAGTTCAGAGCACCCACATTTTATCTACCAAACAGAAAAATAGCAAACCCTACCTACTTGTAAAACAAAAATTTTGAAAACCCTTTTTTGTAAAATTATCGTATAGAAATTTGAAGGAGAATGTGGACCGTGATGCTCAGTTTTAAGTTCATACTTATAAATAACCTTTGCTAAAGTACAGTCCTTAAATGGGTCGTTATTAAATATTCTAGGAGGTTTCACCTGTGGTCTAGTGGTTAGCTTGGCAACCTAATATCCTAAAGGTCGGGGGATCGCATACTAAGTTTTAAGTTTATACTTTTAATAACCTTCATTGAAATTCAGGTCTTCCTAAAGAGATTGGTCTTTATTTAAATGTTGTAGGATGAGCAAAAGAGGAAATATTTGATTTGAAGCAGAGTACTAAAATAGTTAAAAATACGCGTTTGGTCGATAATGAAATGTCAGCCATTGGCAAAAATAAATAAACCAATTCCATTTTTTTACTTCTAATGTATTGAACTTTCTATGGTAAAAATATTTAAAGAAATAAAAATGTTGAAGCAACCACCTCTGGACCACTTAATAAGGATTGACTCGTGATGAAAATCCTTTCGTTTCCTTGAAAGCAGAGTTAATTTTTTAGGTATCCAACACTTTTAGCTTATAAAGGATGTAGATAAGGACGGGAACCCTTATCGCATCATGTTCAGTTAAAAAGGGCTTAGATTTCAGGTTTCGACTACCATTCAATTACATTATAAAACGCAAAAAAAAAAAAAAAAAAAAAAAAAACATGATTGAAAAGAGTTCTGGACTTATTGGTGGAATACTTGTAAAAAACTGTTCGAGTAAATGTTCGTGACTGTTCGAAAATAATCAATAATCATTCTAGATTGTTCTAATTCATGGACTGGAGAGTTAGTCTTGCTCTGAAGATCGAATCATATGGTTAATTTTGTGTTACTGTGCCCTTACAAGTTGATACCTTTTGTAACATTGCTAATTTTTTTATTGTTATTGTTTCTCCGACATTCGGTAA
Organism: Aelia acuminata; assembly: GCA_911387785.2. Lineage (NCBI taxonomy): Eukaryota > Metazoa > Arthropoda > Insecta > Hemiptera > Pentatomidae > Aelia > Aelia acuminata. The sequence continues at coordinate 14,100,156 of OU426984.1, forward strand.
ATTAAAAATTATTTGAACCCACATAAGTGTTACAATATCTTCCAAATAGCCCAACTAATTTTAATTATTTATTATATAATATTTATATTTTATTTATTTTTACTTTGCCAATGGCGGCCATTTTTTCGTCGGACAAATGCGCATTTTTAGCCATTTTAGTGCCCTGTTCAAATCAAATATCTCCTCTTTTACTCATCCTGGAATATTTGTTTGTTTAACGTCCCTTTATGCTACTTAAGCTAATCGGACAATGCTACAGTGGGAGTCCTACATTTTGCCGATCCAGGTATAATTAGGATAGGGATCTTTAACGGATACCTGACATCGTACAGGCTCGGGACCTCCATTTTACGTCCTATCCGAGGGACGGTACACACAAGGATTTTAATTCCTTGGATAGCCGAGCGAGTTGGAGCCGAACGGTGGCGGTTCGAATCCGCCCTGGGATGGTTGACTTTTATTTCGTAGAGGCCCCACGGAATAAATCTCGACCTACCCACCATGGTTAGGATAGGTTGGTTACACCTGTAGAGTAACCCCCGTATGCAACTCAGGGCCAGGTAGGGGTACCGAACAAAAGAAAAATTCCATAAAAAATCCTAGGACCACCGCGGGATGCGAACCCGCGACCTTTTAGTAGGTTGCCAAGCTAAACACTACACAATAGGTGACCCCTCCTAGAATATTTAAATAAAGACCAATCCATTTAGAAAGATCTGAACTTTAGCAAAGTTTAGAAGTATGAACTTAAAACTAAGCAAAACGGTCCATATACCCTTTCAAAGTTCTAAGCGATAATTTTAGAAAAATGGAAAGTAGGGTTTTCAAAAAAAAAAAAAAAAGAAAAAATAAAATGCATATGAATAAGTGTTTGCATGTTTTTTTATTTTACAGATGTGAGTGGGCTAAATTCTTAATGTTTCTATCTTTGTACTTGCATGTTTTTTTGCAAGTCTCGAAATTCGACAAGAAAAAGGAAAAAAAGGTACTTTTTAATTTTTTTTCTTATGGCCAAGAAATAAATCCAAACTTTGCAGTCCAGAAAAGCCACTTCTATGAAAAAGGTATTACACCCTAACGGCGTTAAAAATTGGCTGGCTATCTTCTTAAATCTTAAGAAATTAATGTAATGAGAGAGGGCTTAATGTGATCCACCGAGCTTAGAACTCTTTCCCTCTTTCCCAAGCTCCACTCGGCTACTTAATTATTTCAGGATTTTTTCCTCTTTTTCTTCGGGAACCTTTCTCAGGTGCTAATGGTATATTCATAAGTAAGTTAATCCTTTAAATGTGAACTGCCTTAAGGGTTTTTTTTTTTTTTTTTATAATATTGAAAATTTTATTAAAAATTTGAACATTACAGAGGTAAATTATCAGTAATTCTTACAAATAGTATAGTTACACCATATTGTTTATCCAATGAAAGACAAGTCTCACTAAAAAAAAAAAAAATCAAATTTGAATTACCAATTTATTAGATCAGATAGACGTGTTTTGATAAATATGTAAACGCCATTCCTCAAATCCACACATTTTTCCGAATTCATTTACATTTTTCACATCCATTTATAAATTTTTCCACATTCATTTTTGTTTGTTTCAACATTCATCCTATCTAAGATAGGATATAGATCCAACCATGTCAAAATAGCTTTACCTTAGAATTCTTGGTGTTTCTTTCTATTCTATGTTAATTTATGTCAAAAATATATGACTGGTAAATTTAAAAATTATTGCCTTTCATGAATTTTCGGAAACTTACTTCTACAACATTAAGGAGTCATAAGAAAAAAAATCTTGTTCGATGAGCGCATCACACAACTTTCACTTACCAACTTTTACTTATGTAGATTAGATATTGACGTGTTTTGATAAATATGTAAACGCCAATCCTCAAATTCACACATTTTTTTCATATTAATTTACTCATTTTTGTTTGTATTTGCTATATTATGTACAATAAAATTTTTACTTGAAATAATTCGGCAATGCAAGCATAATACTCCATCGTGTGTGATTTTATAATTGTCTATTTAATTGTTGAAAAATTCTTTTAGTTACCGTGGAAACAAATAATTTCCATTACATATGTATGTTTAGGGGCCCGGTGTGGCTGTGCGGTAAAGCGCCGTACTCCCATGCCGGATCTGCGGGTTCGAGTCCCGCCCTGGCTGGTGCTTTTCTTTCGTAGGAGAAGTATCACCCAGTTCCATGGGTGTTATTGTGAGCAGTATAGGGCTTCAGTGGAAGCCTTTAAGTCCCAAAAAAAAAAAAAAAAAATGTATGTTTAAAACACGTTGACAACTCTTTTACATAAAAAAAAACCTAATTATAAACAATAGTCTGTCACTAAAGGCTTACTGCGCATGGGTGGGCTCAACGTGTTTTATTAGTTGTCGGAACATATTTATTTTTTCTCCTGTATCTGTTAACTCGAAAATTTTCATATTTCATATTTAGCCATTTCTTATTTTTATGCATAACGAGAGACAGTTAAGTCTCTGTATAAACTAAAGCAATAGTATATTTCGTACCAAGGGCCGAAAGTGGGCGTTTGCCGGCCCGAGATATTTTTTGACCGAGACGTAGTCGAGGTCATGAAAAGTTCGAGGGCCTGCAAAAGCACTTTGGCCCGAGGCACGAACGCTATTTTTCACCATACTGCAATAAATATTAATACGATATAACATTAATCAAAAACAAGTTTTTCTTTAGGTTAAGTGTACCTCTTTGTTAGAAGGTTACCTTGTGGTTAAGGGGACATGATGAATGTTTAATGTATGGATTGTTTTACGTTATGTTATTATGTAAGTTAATAAAGAGAGATGAACATATGTGTGTTTCATTTAATACAACTGATATATTTCAAAATGCTAAAAAAAGTTAGTTCGTTTATTTTTGATTTTGCTGGTAACAAATCTGCTATGATTTCTTTTGCTCTTCTATTTATAGATTCTGATATATTATTAGCCATAATTACTAAGTAACTAAACAATAATACGAGCAAAACAAACTTATGTAATGTATATAATGAAATGAATGAATTAAAATAATAAAGAGCTGATTTTGCGGCCCTAGGGCGAAATATTCATTTTCGGCCCTAGGGCGGCGAAATTTCGGACCGCAAATTAGGTGTGTAAAACAGGTGATTACATCGTAGTATGGTGAAAAGGTAATTTATAGGAAAACAAAGAAGTCCAGTGAATATGATTTTGGATGAATGGACTAACAAATGAAAGGAAATTTGATGCGGATAAGTGAAGAATCGAAATTTTAAATATTTTCATTTTAAAGAGAAAAGATTGGCCTTGGCTGAGAATCGAACCCAGGTCCTTGGATCTCCGTTGCAGCGCTATTACCACTGAGCTAACCGTGGGGTCAATCCGTTCAATGTTTTCTCTTCAATGATCCTACCCGTCAGATCCGACAATCTGCAACGGACTTACATATATCAAACAATCTGTTCTCTTTTAGAAAAAATATTTAAAAAATAATAAATAACTAATATTATGATAGAAAGTTTGATAAATAAGTGTTAACCTGAAGATTAAATTGGATATTTTATTACTTTCACTTACTTATATATGAAATATATAGTAAGTGGAAGTATTGCGATCGTGAAAAATTTCGACTTCCGGTTTTCAACGGAAATACACGTTTTGGGACCCCCTGAGTCGAAATAACCAAGTCCCGCGAAATGGTCTGTGTGTGTGTGTGTGTGTATGTGAACAGACTAGCTCAAAAACTATAAACCGTGGGAACCTGGAATTTGGTATTTAGTGTAGGTATATGCCCGCGATGTGACAGCGAAAAATTCATCAAAATTGCTCAAAGGGAGGGGGTGCTTTATTTAGTAACTTTTTACGTTTTTTTCGATTTTCTCAAAAACGGCTCTAACGATTTTGATTAAACTGAGTATTTGATCTATTTATATGCCCGAGATATGACTGTAAAAATTTCATCAAAATTGATTAACCGGAGGAGGGACTTCACTTAATAAATTTTGTATCATTTTCACGTATGTTTTTTATTTACTCAAAAACGGCTTTAAAGATTTTTATCAAACTGGGTATATGATGTATGTATATGCCCGAGATACGACTGTAAAAATTTCATCAAAATTGATTAATCGGAGGGGGGACTTTACTTAATAAATTTTGTATCATTTTCACGTATGTTTTTTATTTACTCGAAAACGGCTTTAACGATTTTGAAGAAACTGGGTATATGATGTATGTATATACGAAATATGTAAAAGCCAACATTTCATCAAAATTGGTCCAACCGAGGGGGCATTTTATTTCTTGACTTTTTTTCCAATTTTTACCTTTTTTTCGATTATCTCAAAAACGGCTTTAACGATTTTTATCAAATTCGTCATGTTAAATGAAAATTAGATTTTCTTTAATATCAGGTAAGCTTTATTATTATTAAAATGTCCTGAGGGGGCTTTTTTTTGGGGGGGGGGGGCCTTTTTTGTTTGTTTGTTTCTTTCTTATAAAGTACCTTGGTTTTTGTTTACATGGAGAAATTAACTGTCTCTCGTTACGCCTAAAAATAAGAAATGGCTATATATGAGATATGATAAAAATAAAGAAAACATAAAGAGGAGAAAAAAGAAAAATATTCAGTCAACTCATAAAACTCGTTGAGCCCAAGCATGCGGAGTACGCCTTTAATGACAGACATTAAATGACCTGTTCATAATTAAAGCCGTTCTGTTCATTTGAGAAGTGGCAATTAACAAAACGCATTAATTTCTAATCTAAGTAAGTTGGTAAGTGAAAGTTGTGTGTTGCGAGCACGCACCAGATTTTGTTTTGTCGTACAATTGTTTTAACTTCACAAAGCCCGCTTTGAGGCCTTAGATGGGAATAACTCCCTTAAACATTCATACCATAAGGTTTCTTCCAACAAGCTAGTCCAGTACTAACTGTCGTTAAACCAACAAGTTTGTTTGTTTGGTTTTGGAACAAGAGCCAATCGAACGGGAAAACCAACCAATCAGCTTTGTTTGTTTTATAACAGTTAGTCTACGGCTAGCTTGTTGGATCTAACATCTAGTAAACTGTTTCCATTAAGTTTAAGACATCTGATTGGTTGTATCGGCATAGAACTTTAGAATATGAAGAAGAAAAGTAAAGGCTTAACGAACCCGAAGGTCCGATGCCGACACCAGCAATCGCTCCCTACACAGCTCGATCCACCTCCCCCCGCCCAATCCCAACTCAACAAGATCAGCCTTCACCGAATCCTCCCACCTTCGTCTCGGTAGGCCGAACGTTTTCCTATCGGTAAAACGTTTATCAATCTTTTAGGTATTCGTTCGCAATTATGACCCGCAAAATCGCACGCCCACTTTAACTGACGCGCCGCTTTATTTTCGAATACATATACCGGGTAAAGTTCATTCTGCATTGAGTAGCCGTCTAAATTCTCCCGTTGATTCATCCTTATTAGGCCCAAATATTCTACGCAGTACTTTATTTTCAAAGACCTTAAGGTGTTGCCCATCCGTTACTGTAAGCGGCCAAGTTTCACATCCTTAAAGAACCGTCGGAATAATTATAGTTTTGTAGATTCTAATATTTGAATTTCAGTTTTCAGTTCAGTTTGAGAAAGGAGGCGTAAGTTAAGTAATTTTGCAACTGAATATAAGGGAAATAAGAATTTCCCGTCTTTAGGCTAGCCTTAATTTCCTCTTCTATTTTGTTTTTTATATTATTGAAGATTCTAAATATCTAAAGTTTTCCACGGCTTCAAACATTTTCTCTTCTACTTCAATATCTCAAAAATCGTCACCGTTTCCAAAGCTAAAACTATATGTACGATAATTTTAGTGAAAATTAAAAAAAAAGGGAAAAAATACAATTAATCTGATTAATATCACCAACGTAGTACGGATATAAAAAAATTATTTCGCTCTGGTGAGCTCAGAAAAGCAATTAAACCAATTAAATGAACTGTAAATAAAAAAAAAATGAAATAAGTCTTTAATGCAACTTACCAAGCTGTACGCTGATTCGGAATTTCGGGCAAGGGTGGAATGAGGATAATCGGGTAAATGAGATTGAAGGAATGTTTTAGGATGAATGAAATTTTCACCTGTTGCTCGTCCTTCTTGAACTTTGCGGCCAGCGGCAAACAGTGATGGTTGAAGAGAAAACTTCAAAATAATCAAAAATTCCATACCCAGGAGGTAGAAAATTGGAAGAATTTGACACCCAAGAGGTACGAACCAAACCATCGGTGGACTCTAACTGGAGATCACAGACACGATGATGTTTACAGCCTAGCATCAAGAAAGCAAGTGCTAAAAAAATGGCTGACCCCGGAATTCTAAACCCTTCCAAATGCCATCTTGATGCCACTAATAACCCAATTGCTATCTCCAGTGACGGTTAAGGTGGCAAATTCAAATTGATATATAAATTTAAAAACCAAAAATAAAAAAAGGAATTATCTGTGATTGGAATAAAATCAAATCAAAATACCGAACACTATACATATTTGTTGTCTTTCTTTAGAATATGGAAAACATTTTTTTGTTTCTTTTCCTTTTTAATATTTAAATTATGTTATTATCAAAAGAAAAAAACATTTATCTCGCATATACATAGGAAATGGAAGGAAAGGTAAGGACTTGGATGGATTTTATCTTCATTGATCTCGCTTTTCGCAATGCTCGGAGCGTTTTTATAGTTCCGCCCACTGAATTATTTTTACCCTCTTTTTTCTTCGTTATCGGGGTCATATATTATAATGAGATAACTCTCTCCCTTCCTCTTGCAAAATATTTTAAATTTTTAATAATGTTCCTCATAATTCTTTGGATTAAAATGAACTAAAACTAGAAAAATTGTTCTCGTCCCCACATTCATATTATACTAGCAGACCCGGCCACGCGTTTTGTATTCTATATATGAATGTTGTATTTTTAGATGAATATGGAGCTTCATGTTATAAAATATAAAATAACAGCGAGATCGTCCTGTGGTAAATTTATTTATTAAATACATTAAACTATCTACCAGTTACCAAGATAAAAAATCTGGTACGATGCGCAACATTATGTATGTTTTGATAATATGTAAACGCCATTCCTTAACTTACTACATTTTCCCACATTTATATGCTTATAAATGTAAATCTCCAAAAGTTATAGAGTACGTGTATTGCAAAACATGAAAGTTCTCAGTACTTTTCCATTCATTAATGCTAATTTTTTTTTTAAAAGGACATACATACTCGTACATCAATTAAAGGATATACTGCTATGTATTGTGGATGCTGCCATGATAGGAAAAGTAAATTGAATTAATAATTTAATATCAAAATTTGTAAAGTACTGTATATGGGCAACCCGGTGGTCAGTTTTACCTGAAGGCGGGTAGGTCTTGGAAATACCCCTTGTAAGTATTGGGGCAATAAACCTTCTGTTAGAAATTCAAAATAAGCAAAGCTTAGGACCGACAATGCTGCCGACAAACACCTAGGGAAATACCTAAGAAGATTGCTAGAGAAATTTGTAGCCATAAACCCTGGTTTTGCCCCGGCAAAGAGGCCGCTGGGAAACACGTTTAATATAGAAAGGAAGGGAAATTTTAGGCAGCCAGCCAATCAGACGAAGTCTGGAACCAACCAGCCAGCCAATCAGAAGAAGTCTGAAGAGAGTGGGGGAAAGAGAACTTATACGGTGAGGAAGGAGGCTCGAAGGGTTGGGGTGGAGAGTGAGTTCGGAGGTGGACAGAGGTCGGGGGAGTGTGCCAAGAGGGCGAGAGTGGAACGAGAAGGGCAGAGGACCAGATAGGCAGGAGCGGAGAGTCCAGATTTCCGAGAGAGATCGAGATGGGATGCTGTGCTGAGTCAGAGAGGGCAGGGACTGATCCAGCAGACAGGCCAGAGACAACACCAGAGAGTGCCCACCAGATAAGGCTCATACATATACAGTACTAGTTGTAATATTGTGTGGTTAGTATTTATTAAAATAATGTTAAATTGCCAGTCAGCATCCATTAACTAATTTGTGCTTTTTAATTGCTACGTTTCTGGACTCCCGCTTTTCTAAGGCGGGTGGGGGTTACCAGAAACGGCATATATCTAATTGATATTGTAATTAATGTACTTAATTCGCCTTAATGTAAATTGGATACTTTTTCAAAGGTGACGTGTTTACCAATTCCATATTATTCTAATAAACCTGTGGCATAGGGTAAATGATAATAAATAAACAAATCTAAATTGGACTATATCTTTACTTTTATTGACCAATAATGTAAATTATATAAATATATCATATAAACATATTTTACTAGCACAAATTAGTTAATAGATGCTGACTGGCAATTTAACATTATTTTAATAAATACTAACCACACAATATTACAACTAGTTCTGTATATGTATTAACCTTATCTGGTGGGCACTCTCTGGTGTTGTCTCTGGCCTGTCTGCTGGATCAGTCCCTGCCATCTCTGACGCTCTCTCAGACTCAGCACAGCATCCCATCTCGGTCTCTCTCGGAAATCTGGACTCTGCCGCTCCTGCCTATCTGGTCCTCTGCCCTTCTCGTTCCACTCACGCCCTCTTGGCACACTCCCCGACCTCTGTCCACCTCCGAACTCTCCACCCGAACTCCTCGAGCCTCCTTCCTCACCGTATAAGTTCTCTTTCCCCCACTCTCTTCAGACTTCTTCTGATTGGCTGGCTGGTTGGTTCCAGACTTCGTCTGATTGGCTGGCTGCCTAAAATTTCCCTTCCTTTCTATATTAAACGTGTTTCCCAGCGGCCTCTTTGCCGGGGCAAAACCAGGGTTTATGGCTACAAATTTCTCTAGCAATCTTCTTAGGTATTTCCCTAGGTGTTTGTCGGCAGCATTGTCGGTCCTAAGCTTTGCTTATTTTGAATTTCTAACAGAAGGTTTATTGCCCCAATACTTACAAGGGGTATTTCCAAGACCCTACCCGCCTTCAGGTAAAACTGACCACCGGGTTGCCCATATACAGTACTTTACAAATTTTGATATTAAATTATTAATTCAATTTACTTTTCCTATCATGGCAGCATCCACAATACATAGCATTCTCCTAGTGTCAAGGGAAAGAAAAATTAATAAACGTATGTTTATTGATTTTTATTTTAACATAATTTTAAAAATATTTTTAATAATCAGTTTAGATCCGTAAAGTAAAATCCTATCTACAAAATTAACTGTTCAGCATCGAATAAAACAAAATGATATAAAACATACAACATACAAAACAATACTTATTATACAACATATAAAATAATTACAAAAATGAACAAAACCCTTTAGTAAAACAAGCTACGATAATAAATTTACAATTGCTACAATTTGCATAACAAAAACTAAAATAAAAACTATTCTCAATATAAGTTTTCTGTATATTTAAAAACATTTTGACGTATTATTCACAACTGAATTATAATAAAAATAGAGAATGGTTGTAGAATATAACAAAACTTGTGATCTTCCATATAATTACCCCCTCATATTACAATAGTTACAAATTAGTAGCTTTTCGATATTTTTTTTTCATATATAAATTTTTCATAGACAATTACTAGATAACTTACATAGCGATCAGAGTTCTTCTGTCTTTATTTCACATCCTGAAAAACTTCTTAATTCACAAACAACAAAAACAAGAAGCATAATGTTTATACAGTATCATTTTATTGTGTGGCAAGCATTTTTCAAAAACAAAGAGGATTCTACTATTTGGGATTCTTTCCCACTCTAGTTTTAAAAATCATTTTTGTTAGGAATCTTTATATTTTAAATAAATGTTTAATGTCAATTATTTTCAGGGTTAATTATTATAACGTCTAATTCGGTATTTTTATTTCCTTTCTTAATAGCACGCTGACAAAAACAACGGCGAACCTCCTACTTTCACAAAAATCGGTTGCCCTAGTACCATCTTGGGTTTTTTTTTTTTTTTTTTTATGTCACAATCCAGGATTAAGTATTCACACATTCTATTAAATGATTATCAATTCTCAGATAGTTACTATATTACAAAATTACAATTTTTATCATGAATCTGGCAAACGAATAGTGTGTTCAAATCACAATTTTTTATCAGTTATTAATTAATAAGTTTTGCTGGGTCATATTAATTACAAGTTTTAAAATTTTTCCTTTATTTAAAATAATTGTATCTCTGTAACCAAAGCTGGTTCACATTTATGGCCACTTAAGATTTTTAATTTTCCTATCCGGATGTTCGGGTCAATTACACCGTGAGCCCCATCAATTATCTAATAATAAATGTTTTTACAAATGGATCAATAAAATTGTTGCCTCAGTATTCTGGGCGTACTTGAAGATTTCAGTATCTTCTCAAAAATATTCTCAGGGATACCTGGAGGCGCTACGGCTGCTCCACATAGAGGGGTTTTCCCTACTAGACACAATTAATACTATAACCCGACTACAGGGGTGATGGAGGACCTCTGTCTACTCCAAAGTAAAAAAGTACAATAATCCAATTAGGATACACAAAAGATACAAAATTGATCTACGTTATTTAAATGTTATTATTGGGGGGTTGCTCATAGGAACTACACAATTAGGCAATTTAAGATAAATGATTATTACCAGTAATTCGGTGGAAAAGGTGGCTTAAGCAAATTCAAACTTTAACATTTTCATTTTCTCATTGATAGGTAATTTACCGTATATTTCATTTTGCATTTATCAATAAAATCTCAATTAGTAAATTATTTTTAAAGTCATGTTAATTTTTATTTTGAAATTTATTACTGATATTATAATTACTTCAAAATATAACTTTACCCAGAGATCTATTTAATTATCATCATAAAATCCCCATCACAAGCCTTAATCCTATCAAAACTTAACGTTAAAAGAAGAGTTAACTATTTACAAAAAATATTTACAATTATATATACAACCATTATATACATGGATCCTGAACGGGTTGACCTGACGACCGCTTCGCCAGGACCCTTTAGCTCGTCAACGGAAGGGACGCTAGATGGAAACCCTTTTTATCCCCTGGATTGGGATAAAGACTACCGTGTCTTATTACAACATAGTATGCGCTTATTTTTATCACCTTCTGGGACTACGAAACCTCTGTAAAATTCCCCTAATAAAATAAGAAAATCGAATTCTTCGGTTGGTGAATCCCTAAAATAATTATTCGTCTCATATCTATCGTTGTAATGTCGGTAATGTAATGGGGATTGCCCTATAAACATATCTGATGAGATTATTTGATCTTCTCCTGGAGTTGACTTATCGAAGTTAATCATCTTTATAAATTCTGGGAAGCTTAAGACGTTTGCTTCATTATCAATCCCTCTGAGTCGGTCCTTCTCTTCATATTCAACCTTTTCATTGGACCTATCGACTACTTCACGTACTTGGCAAGACTCAAGAGTTTCTACCTGAGATTGAGGGATTGGTAAATTCTCTTGAATGGTTTCTTTTTGAAGATTCTTCGTTTCCTCTTCCACAAAAGTAACCTTATCTTGCCCGTCGGAATTAATCTCAATGTCACCACTTTCTGATTGAACATTAGGAACCGTTCCTTCCACCGGAGATTCGTTACTTATAATTTCGACATTTTCCAGAGCAGTAACCTCGTTCGGTCCAGTTTCCATACAATTGGCCGCATGGGGTTCATTAATATAATTGTTCACTGTTTTATGGACATGGGCATCATCTTCTGCCCTCTCATTCATATCCTCACTTTCAGCTAGGGATGGTTTCAGTGTATCCTCATCAGGTTTAGTAAGCCGTTTTGCAGACGGTTCCAACTTCGGATTCGTTGTGTGTAGAGCGTCATTTATTTCCTGTAGATGTTTATTGTGCTCTTCTATTATTCCCTTTAGCTCTTTATGTCTATCTTCTTGATTTTTCTGCATCTCTTTTATTAGCTGCCATAACATTTCTTCTGGGCTGAGGCTATTTTCTTCTGTTTTCTCCATGGTCTGTGGCTGAGTTGCTTCTGGATGTGGGATCGCTATTCCTTCAGCCAACCCCGTATTCGGCTGTGGTAGTTTCTCGTTTTCTACCCTCAAAGCCATGTCAAAATATCGTGCGCGTATATTATTCCTCTAATATCTATTGAAACCTCCGCGGTAGGTTTAAACGCAAGCACTGGTTAAATATAACACAAAAAACAAGCCACTTATAATAAGACCGTACAACAAGAAGTATAAGAACAGCCTTCCTCACACACACATCACTAATATAACAATAAGGAAAGAGAGCACGAGAAAACGGAGCAAATGTTTAAAGCGAAATCCTGGAGAATTTGTTAGATTAAAGAAATTATCAAACCTTACAAATATTCGCCCTTATGCCACTTTGTATAATTTAACAAGAAATGTCAACTAATGATATAAACAAATTGGTAAGTACGTCCCCACAAGGGATGCCATTTTAATTGCTACGTTTCTGGACTCCCGCTTTTCTAAGGCGGGTGGGGGTTACCAGAAACGGCATATATCTAATTGATATTGTAATTAATGTACTTAATTCGCCTTAATGTAAATTGGATACTTTTTCAAAGGTGACGTGTTTACCAATTCCATATTATTCTAATAAACCTGTGGCATAGGGTAAATGATAATAAATAAACAAATCTAAATTGGACTATATCTTTACTTTTATTGACCAATAATGTAAATTATATAAATATATCATATAAACATATTTTACTAGCACAAATTAGTTAATAGATGCTGACTGGCAATTTAACATTATTTTAATAAATACTAACCACACAATATTACAACTAGTTCTGTATATGTATTAACCTTATCTGGTGGGCACTCTCTGGTGTTGTCTCTGGCCTGTCTGCTGGATCAGTCCCTGCCATCTCTGACGCTCTCTCAGACTCAGCACAGCATCCCATCTCGGTCTCTCTCGGAAATCTGGACTCTGCCGCTCCTGCCTATCTGGTCCTCTGCCCTTCTCGTTCCACTCACGCCCTCTTGGCACACTCCCCGACCTCTGTCCACCTCCGAACTCTCCACCCGAACTCCTCGAGCCTCCTTCCTCACCGTATAAGTTCTCTTTCCCCCACTCTCTTCAGACTTCTTCTGATTGGCTGGCTGGTTGGTTCCAGACTTCGTCTGATTGGCTGGCTGCCTAAAATTTCCCTTCCTTTCTATATTAAACGTGTTTCCCAGCGGCCTCTTTGCCGGGGCAAAACCAGGGTTTATGGCTACAAATTTCTCTAGCAATCTTCTTAGGTATTTCCCTAGGTGTTTGTCGGCAGCATTGTCGGTCCTAAGCTTTGCTTATTTTGAATTTCTAACAGAAGGTTTATTGCCCCAATACTTACAAGGGGTATTTCCAAGACCTACCCGCCTTCAGGTAAAACTGACCACCGGGTTGCCCATATACAGTACTTTACAAATTTTGATATTAAATTATTAATTCAATTTACTTTTCCTATCATGGCAGCATCCACAATACATAGCAATACATACATCAAATACCCAGTTTGATCAAAATTGTCAGAGCTGTTTTCGAGAAAATAAAAAAAAAAACACATAAAAATGGGACAAAATTTTTTAAATAAAGTGCCCCATCCGTTTGACCAATTTTGATGAAATTTTTGCTGTAACATCCCGGGCGTATATATACACCAAATACCCAATTTTAGGTTCGTACGGATCATAGTTTTTTGAGTCTGTTCACACACATAAATAAAGTCCATTTCGCGCAACTTCTTTTTTTTTTTTTTTTTATAATTGGTCCTCCCCTTCCTCGCCTGTTAGGCTATACGGGGTTTCCGGGCCAGGGGAGAGGGTGGGCGATGAATGCCGAGTGCTCCGGGTTTTGAACTTGCTATCTTTTGGTTCTCAATCATACGTTGCCATGGGCAACGCGTATTTTCTGACTCGGCCATCCCCTCACCCAACCGCGGGACTTTTTTTTTTTTTTGTCGGTACCCCTACCTGGCCATGTGTGGCATACGGGGGGTTACTCTACAGGTGTAACCAACCTATTCTAACCATGGTGGGTAGGTTGAGATTTATTCCGTGGGGCCTCCACGAAATAAAAGTCAACCATCCCAGGGCGGATTCGAACCGCCACCGTTCGGCTCGAGCGTGTTAAAGCGGGCCGCGCTCGAACACGCTCGGCTATCCCCGGCCCAACAACCGCGGGACTTGGTTATTTGGACTCAGGGTACCCCAAAATGTGTATTTCCGTTGAAAACCGGGAGTCGAAATTCTTCACGATCGCAATACTTTCCCTTACCCATTACTATATATTTCATATATAGGTAAGTGAAAGTAAAAAACATATTTTTGATTTCTTCCGGAACCTTGGAATATAAGTAAAATTGAAAGATTGTTTGTTTGTTTGTTTAACGTCCATTTTTATGCTACTTAGGCTAATCGGACGATGCTACAGTGGGAGTCCTAAATTTTGCCTATCCAGGTATAATTAGGATAGGGATCTTTAACGAGTACCTGACATCGTACAGGCTCGGGACCTCCATTTTACGTCCTATCCGAGGGACGGCATAGCTAAGGATTTTTTACTCCCATTAAAAAATCCTAGGGCCACCGCTGGAATTGAACCCGCGATCTTTAGTATTGTAGGTTGCCATGCTAACCACAACACCACAGGTGACCGCAAAAAATTGAAAGATATTTATTTCAATTTATAGACTTCTGCCAGCCAGATTGACAATTGGCATCACTGTGCAACGGTTAGAGAGTACTTTACGCGGCGTTGGTCTATTTGTCTAATGTATCTTCCCAGATAATCACGTACTTTACACACATAGCCTCAATAGCCGATTTTCAATTAAAGGAAATTTTCAAAAAATGTTTTTATATTATAATAATTTTTTATTTACTATTACTTACCCTGAAGAACGTCATGGTGGATCCTCCATCTAGGGTACCGTAGGCGATGTCCGTCTGTTCGGAGAGGTCAGCCGCACTCTCTATCGGCGTGATCATCCTCTCGACCGTGAGGAAGGCTGCCAGGTTGGCTGTGTAGGATGATATGATGATGAGGGTGAAGAACCACCATATGCCTCCAACGATTCTAGTGGATGTGGCCTTAATGCAAAAAAATGATATAAGAATATCTAACATAGAATGATAGTAATATAGGAAGAAAAAAGCAAAATTGATTAATCAAATATATCACTTTAACTAATTACTATTAATAACCAAATATAGGTAAAACTAAAATTCTACATTCACCAAACTTTGAATTGGTCGCAGAGCGTGATATGCATCTGCCAAATCCTTAAAGGAGCTTTTATACTATACGAACATTACCCTTTAACTTCAACCTCGAACAGCCTTCACTAATATTGATTGAGTATTCTACATACTTCATGTCCTATTTATTTACTTTTCAGATAAAATAAAATATATTGATAATGGAGATTTTTTCTTCATTGGAAGGTAGCGTTGGGTGCGTCAGCCATATTTGTTCGCTCGACGTCACGTTATGTATAAATGGATGTTCGTGAAAGGCCGCACAGTGGGGCAAAACGGCAAAAAAGTGGAAAAACTCTATATCTCGAGAACGGTTTGTCCTATCCAGATGGAAATTGTTTTATTCGATTAAAGATCGAAAATTACATTAGGATTGCAACTAAATTTAAAAATTATATTATTTACGTACATATAATTATAAAAGAAAGTCAAGAACAGATATTTTAAATAATTAAAAAAATAATTGAACGTACTTTTAACTTAATTTAGTTTGATTAATTTCCATTTTCTTTAAGGTAGCATTTTTTACTTTCACTTACCTATATATGAAATATATAGTAAGTGGAAGTATTGCGATCGTGAAAATTTTCGACTTCCGGTTTTCAACGGAAATACACGTTTTGGGACCCCCTGAGTCGAAATAACCAAGTCCCGCGAAATGGTCTCTGTGTGTGTGTGTGTGTGTGTGTGTGTGTGTGTGTGTGTGTGTGTGTGTGTATGTGAACAGACTAGCTCAAAAACTATAAACCGTGGGAACCTGAAATTGGGTATTTAGTGTAGGTATATGCCCGCGATGTGACAGCAAAAATTTCATCAAAATTGCTCAACGGGAGGGGGTACTTTATTTAATAACTTTTTAGGTTTTTTCGATTTTCTCAAAAACGGCTCTAACGATTTTGATTAAACTGAGTATTTCATCTATTTATATGCTCGAGATATGACTGTAAAAATTTCATCAAAATTGATCAACCGGAGGGGGGACTTTACTTAATAAATTTTGTAACATTTTCACGTGTTTTTTTTATTTACTCTAAATCGGCTTTAACGATTTTGATCAAACTGGATATTTGATGTATATATATGCCCGAGATATGACTGTAAAAATTTCATCAAAATTGACTAACCGGAGGGGGGACTTTACTTAATAAAATTTGTAACATTTTCACGTGTTTTTTTGATTTTCTTAAAAACGGCTCTAACGATTTTGATTAAACTTAGTATTTCATCTATTTATATGCTCGAGATATGACTGTAAAAATTTCATCAAAATTGATCAACCGGAGGGGGGACTTTACTTAATAAATTTTGTAACATTTTCACGTGTTTTTTTTATTTACTCTAAATCGGCTTTAACGATTTTGATCAAACTGGGTATTTGATGTATTTATATGCCCCAGATATGACTGTAAAAATTACATCAAAATTGATCAACAGGAGGGGGGACTTTACTTAATAAATTTTGTCCAATTTTTACCTTTTTGATCGATTATCTCAAAAACGGCTTTGATGATTTTTATCAAATTCGTTATGTTTAATGAAAATTAGTTGTTATTTTATATCAGGTAAGCTTTATCATTATTAAAATGTTCTGAGGGGGCTTAAATGGGGAAGGGGCCTTTTTTGTTTTTCTATAAAGTACCTTTGTTTTAGTTTATATTCAGAAATTAACTGTCTCTCACCATGCCTAAAAATAAGAAATGGCTAAATATGATATATGAAGAAAATCAAGTAAACATATACAGGAGAAAAAAAGAAAAATATTCCGTCAACTCATTAAACTCCTTGAGCTCACGCATGCGCCGTACGCCTTTAATGACAAACCAATGCGTTATAATTAAAGCTGTTCTGTTCATTTGAGAAGTGGCAATAAACAAAACGCATTAATTTCTAATCTAAGTAAGTTGGTAAGTGAAAGTTGTGTGTTGCGCGCACGCACCAGATTTTTTGTTTAAGCTGCTGTCTTGCAACTTTTTGTGGAAAAATATTGAGAATCCTGTCTTTAATCACCTTTCTCATCACCTCATACTAATATTTAGACAGTTTTGATTAGATAAAAACAGCTTGAGCAGAATCATTGCCGAAAATTGGACTTTAACTATTTTTCTCTGGGAGGAGGCTGAAGCAGCCTGATTACTTATAGGTGTAATACTCGATATCATTGAGTATTACACTAATCATACTCGTATTATATTTTAAATTTAAACCATGATTATGTAGGTATGTATGGATTGTGATTTAATGCTTTTTGAATAAATTGGAGGCAGTCAACTCTACGGTATTTTCCATCTCGGGAATTTTTTTGGGCACCGCGAAGTATTTCACATAATTGACAATAACGACCCAACAGGCAAAAAAAGGCAAATGAAATCAGAGGAATTTATTCTCTGATTCATCCCCGTCCTAGATCAATCCCTGCCATCTAAAGCCAGATAAGGCTTTATCTATAATCATGCTTCAAATTAGTTAATTTTGTGTGAAAGATTTTCGTTTATTTAATCGTTTATATTGGATGGATACTGTTATAATGTGAAACGTCTATATACTTACTTAAGGGCTGTCAAACAACTATCACTGAAATGTGCTGTAACTAGCTCAAAATATTTTTATTTAAAAAAATAACAATATTAAAACCACGACAAAACTTATAATTTGTGCTCAAAAGAAATTTTTGATAAGAAAGGAACTAATTGTTTTTTATTTGTTGACTCTTCGAGGATGAAAAACAATAAAAATTAAATCCAAATATGATCATAGGATTTTTGTTTTTTTTTCCTCGTTTGACACATTGTGCGGCGCATCACAAATTTTTCACAAAAATGGCAAAATTACCGAACCGGCAAAAATAGGCAAATGAAATCAGAGGAATATATTCTCTGATGCATCCCGGTCCTAGATCAATCGTTGCTATCTTAGCCAGAATAAGCCCCAAACTATAATTATGCTACAAATTAATTATTTTGTGTGAAAGATTTTCGCTTATTTAATTGTTTATATAGGATGACTACTCTTGTAAAGTGGTACGTCTATATATGCACATAAAGGCTGTAAAGCAACTATCACTCAAATTTGCTGTAAATAGCTCAAAATATTTTTATTTAAAAAAATGACATTTTTACAACCACGACGAAACCTTGAATTTCAGCTTAAAAGAAATTTTTGATAAGAAAGGAACTAATCGGTTTTTATGTGTTAACTATTCAAGAATGAAACACAATAAAAATTAACTCCAGATATGAACATTGGATTCGGGTTTTTTCCTAGTTTGCCCCACTGTGCGCCGGTACTACAAGGTTCGGGGGAGAACCTGTTCGAAGGTGAGGTTCGTAGAGTGTAAAGGAACCTTAAGAGGAATTGAGACGAGGGAAATTTGTGCAAATTTTGTTGAAAATAGGTTGAACCCCATTCTCCAACTTAAATAGTAGCCGTCTCCTTTAATTTGTTTTGTTGTATGGAAATAGTGAGAGGTTTAAGCTTATCTGTTGAGCATCATTCTACTTTAAACTTGATTTTTTTATTAGTTTTTACATTTTTAGGATAAAATTTCGTGAAAAAAGGTCATTTTTGTTGTGAAGTCGTTATATTGTCATTTTATTCCCATAAATAAGCTTTATACTGTACAATCTGATAATCCGGCGGTTGGTTACTCCGACACGTTCTGTAATCCGGCGCTATGGGGGACACCCAAAAGAAGAGGAATCTGATCGCATGACCATCAAATTCAAGTCCTCTACCTGCCCCAAAACACGAAACTTCTTACAGCCCATGGATCAAAATGTAATCCAGCAAATAAAAATTTATTACAAAAAATCTCCATATCGGACATCGGACATAAAAAATATTGGGATCCTTCAGTTTTGAAAAAACAAACTTTAAAGATGTCGTTTTTAACTTAGCGCACAGTTGAAATAAAGTTAAAAGTGAAATCTACCAGTGTTTTTGGAAAAAGATCTGGCCAATACAACCCTTGTTTGAACTCTAAAGATTGACGATTGACGATTCTGAAGAAGGTAACTCTAAAAGCTCAACTCGACAATTGTCTTCAGAATTTTTACAAGAGTTTTACAAAAAATGTGAAATGAGGTTATCCTATCAAACGAGAACATCAAAGAATGGCTTCAAAGCACAAACGAAGAAAATTTTCAATCCCTATCTGACGACGAAATCCTCAGCCAAATTCGGACCACGGATTAATAGAATGATTGCGATCACCTGGATGTTTCAACTCACCGTACTGTAACCAACAACGACGCATTCAATGTCTGAACAAAATGGTTAGTTCTCAAAAGGTTGCAACAGTGCATTTCCCAAAAAACGTTCAAGGCAAAAAAAGCATCAATGATTATTTTTCATAATAATTATGTACATATTTTTCCCAGTTATATTTATTTAATATGAACGTATTATTCATATGTACATATTATTTTGTTTTATATGTACAAATGTACCAATACCAATATTATATTATAGTAAAAATATTACATTATAATACGTTTTTAATATACTTCCGATAATCCGGATATTATTGATAATCCGGCGGTAGTCTGGTCCCATATGTTCCGGATTATCAAGATTGTACTGTATCTCGTGAATTAATTTTGGAGAAAGAATCAATTCTCACTCATCTTGCAGTTTTTGTATCAGTTCCCAGACTCATTATAGAGTTATATCTTTTTATTAGGAATAGAAGTTTGAACCATAAAGTAAAAGGGTCTTTCATAAAGTCTAAACAAAAAGGTTTATTCTGTTATAGAAAAATTGAAAAAAAAAAAAAAAAAAAAAAAAAAAAAACGGGGTTAGACTGAGTTGGATACACACATAAAATTCACGAGGTCTTCATCAGGGCACATTTAATAATCAGAAAAATAACAAAAACTATTTTAATATTTATATTTTAGAAAAAAATGAATATTATAGTCAGAATGATAGACTCTGAGTAACTTTATAGAAGGCTATAAATGACAGAAATTAAGGTATATATTAAAAAAAAAAAAATAAAAAATACGTTTGACGCCGTTTCTATATTTTCAGAGTAAGAGAGAAGTTTATGATAGAGATAGCGGAAAGGGGAAAAAAAAAAAAAAAAAAAAAAAAAAAAAAATAGAGTGGGAAATGAGAAAAGTGAATGAAAGAGATTTAGGTTGCTTGAGTGTGGGGGGGGGTGAGAATGGGGGCGTATTGAAGAGAATCCTTCTGGATAACAACCGTATTACTCCGAACCCTTTCGGAAATATAATTCCCTACGTTATTGGGCTAATTTCATCACGGATAATTTTTCCGGCACTTACATTATGTACAGCGTGTTTCGGATGAATACAAAAAAATACAAAAAATACTAGCAGTTCACATCAAATTCCACGCCAAGTTTCTATAATGGCATCGTATATTTCTCTCTCTTTTTGATTAATCACAATTTTGGTAATTATTCAACAAATAAGTAGGGGAGAGCGGGGTTGGTTGGCATAGGGTGTAGGTTGACCATCGGCTTATAGTTTCTGTCACACCTGTTGTGAAGGCCCCACCATTGTACCATGTGACCCGCTCGACCTCGGGAGTCTTGTACTGTGTTTTCAATCCAATACTAACAGTGTGATTCATGATTCATTGATTTTCTTTAGTTCCAGCAAGGAGGATGAAAGCAATTTTTCTTATTCAGAAAGTGACGACAGTCTAAACTTCTATCTTCTTCTATTGTCATTCTATTTTCCCTTAAAAGCTATTAAAAACCGATTCAAAATTATTATACCATTATAATGCAGCTTTTAATAACAAAAATATATGTCAGGCAGTACTTGAATGAGATGGTTAAACAACCCCACCTTCTAGGCCAACCTACCCCACCTTGGGGGTTAATCGGCATACTCTGGATTGACGAATTCTTCAATTTTCTATGATCTTAGTATTAAATATTATGTGGTGAAAAAAATACTTGAAGTCCTCTAATACTTGGAGTTTACAGTGGTACCAGCCCTATTGGGATTATATTAACAGAAACGACTCAAGAATAAAAAAAGTGAAAACTGTTGCCAACCAACCCCGCTCTCCCCTACCAAATAAGTTGTCGTTTATTTTATTGAATATATATTTTAGGGTTTAAATAATTTTTTTTTCCATTCAAAAGAGCACTAAATTTGGGTTAAGACCAGAGTTGGACATTATTGGAATAAAAATTTATTCAAATGACAAATAATTTTTTTTATTAACCTCACAGTTATTCCTCATTAATTTATTTTTTATCCGTTACTTATTAATTTGTTTATTAAGAGTTACTTTATGCCACTAAGGCTAATCGGATGATTAGGGCTACAGTGTAAGCCCTAAATTATGCTTTTCACGGTATAATTAGGATATGGATCTTGAACGAGTGCCTGTCATCGCATGTCATGTACGAATATCTAATTGATAAAACTATTCTAATGGCTCCGGCTTCTGTGTATTCGAAGTTGGTATACCTACTGCCTTAGCGCCTATGTTGGAAAAGTTGTAGTTCATTCTGTTGTTTTTATAGAAAATTAAAAACTTGTGTTGGGGTCCCGTAGACCCCAGTGTGGCATCTAAGTTCTTCTTTTTGTTATTACACTTTTATTACAATTTGGTTTTTAAGTGAGGTAAGTGCAACAAATATTTCTTTCAAAATGTTTTATTGTGTGGGTTATGTTTTATGGTTTATTTATTGCTTAACTTTCTGATAAATGTGAATTTTTTCAGAATGGCTTAGGCCTAAAGTGAGAAGGTAAATAAAAATATTAATTAAGGAATTAAGAGTCAATGGCACTGGTCCAAAGGCTTTAGGACAGTTTAAAAAGGAAGATGCTCTTATTGTTCTAGACAAAAAGATAGGAAAACAAAACTAGTTTGTAGGGAATGCCACAGCCACACACTTGTGCGTAGAATGCAGTCAATGAGGGCTTCATGTAAGAAAAGTGGTCAGCAATAAATTTTGTAAAACATATTTTTTATATTTAGAATATTCTAAATAACAATAGAAAAATAGTAAATCTTGATTTGTATAAAATTTGAAATTTCTAAATACTTTTTTTGAAAACTGTAAAAACCACTTGAAAAATGTGCATTTTACATGTGTTTTTTTTTTATATGACGTAAATTAAAATAAACATTTTTAATCCAATTTATTGTTTTCTTGATCTTGTACGTTTTTTTTAATTGTCTAAATAAAAGCTTCCAAAAATATTTTAAAACTATAATTTATATAAAGGAATAAGGGGTTAATTTATATAAACTTTTGGGGCCTGTAGGACCCCAGTGTGGCATGTATGAAAAAAAAATATTAGTGTGCCTTTGGAGGGCTAAGTATGAATATGAGTCGGAGAAGATAATTTAAGTTTAGGAAATCTGTTAATACTAAAGTAGAAACGTTTTTTTCACTTATCCAATAATTTTAATTTGTGGACATGTCGGTGTTTATTATCAAATGAACGATTCAATTATTTGATGAATCGCATTGATATTGTACGGAGAGTCGGTGATGATACAGTGGATAAGAGATTAGGACGATCTAGATTGTTACGGATTCAATTCCAATCTCCTGGAATCGCTTGATTGTGGTATCTATTAAATTTAAATGATTCCACGAAGGGGTAATATTATATGAGCCCTTATTAACTAAACTCTCTGTCGCATGGTTTCCCTTCTCCACTATCATAGTACCTTAGTACCTATCATAGGAGTTTGCAATATCTTTAAACACCGAAGGATTAGTTCTAGGATTCCCAGAGGAGGGGAGGACTGTTGGAGCCCATTAATATTTCTTCACCCTGTTTTGCACCTAAATTATTACATCAAAAATCTGACAAAAATTAGTAGTTGTCAGAAAAAAATCAAGATTAGTATAAGCGTGAATTGGAATTTTTCTGTAACATTTTAAATCCAAAAGAAATAGTTGAGTGAAAAAAAAAAAAAAAAAAAAAATAGGATGTAAAATCTGGTGCGTGCGCGCAACACACAACTTTCACTTACCAACTTACTTAGATAAAAAATTGACGTGTTTTGTCAAATATCATTTCCCAAAGTCACACATTTTTCTACATTCATATCTTATTTTTGTTAATCGTTAAAGCCGTTTTTGAGTAAATAAAAAAAACACGTGAAAATGTTACAAAATTTATTAAGTAAAGTCCCCCCTCCGGTTAATCAATTTTAATGAAATTTTAACAGTCATATCTCGGGCATATACATACATCAAATATCCAGTTTGATCAAAATCGTTAAAGCCGATTTAGAGTAAATAAAAAAAACACGTGAAAATGTTACAAAATTTATTAAGTAAAGTCCCCCCTCCGGTTAATCAATTTTGATGAAATTTTTACAGTCATATCTCAGGCATATTAATAAATCAAATACTCAGTTTAATCAAAATCGTTAGAGCCGTTTTTGAGAAAATCGAAAAAAACCTAAAAAGTTATTAAGTAAAGTACCCCCTCCCTTTAAGTAATTTTGATGAAATTTACGCTGTCACATCGCGGACATATACCTACTCTAAATACCCAATTTCATGATCGCACGGTTTATAGTTTTTGAGCTAGTCTGTTCACACACACACACACACACACACACACACACACACACACACACACACACACACACACACACACACACACACACACACACACACACACACACACACACAGACCATTTCGCGGGACTTGGTCATTTCGACTCAGGGGACCCCAAAACGTGTTTTTCCGTTGAAAACCGGAAGTCGAATTTTTTCACGATCGCAATACTTCCACTTACTATATATTTCATATATAGGTAAGTGAAAGTAATAATTTACAATTATCAAACCATAATTTTATATAGGCATGATAATAAAGCCCAAACAATTAATGTTTGTTTTCTTTAATGTATCAGAAAACGCAGTTTTCATAGGTGTAAATTAATTAAATGTGTTATATATCCTGAATTTCCTATTTCTGAATGATGAATTTTAGCAAAAATGGTTATTTCTAGTTATCTAGAAAAATGACTTTCATTTACCTATATATATATATATATATATATATATATATATATATATATACATTTTTTTTTTTACGTCAACTGTTTTATAAATATGTAAATATTGCAATCAATTAAAAAAAATATATTTAGAATTAATTAACAATAAAAAAAAGCTATTGATTCGTAGAGATCCCCCTTAGTAAAACTAGGAAGTGCTACAGCCCTTGGTAATTATAGGGTTAAGGTACCATTTAATTTATCCAGCTCTAACAAGGGAGTTTTTAAAAAAAAAAAATTGTCATAAATCCTCCTAAAACATCTTCACCAATGCTGTAGACTGAGAATGTATCATGGTGAAAAAAAAAAAGAAGAGGTTTTTACAAGTACAAGTAACAGTACAAAAAACTAAAATATAACAAAAATTCACATTCATATTAACAAATATGAAAATAAACGAAAATTCAAATAATAAAAAAATAGAAAATAAACCATATTGGGTAACTGCACCAATAGTTGACAGTTAAAAAAAAAAATTATATTGTAAACATATAAAAACATATAAAAAAATATTATATTATTGACACTGTTTACCAATATATAGAAGTTAGGATAATCTTTGTTATGAATTTAGTTAGGCCAATCCCTCTAGAAAACTAGGAATCCAATAACCTATGGTCTACATATACTTATAAAAAAATGATTTCTTAGAAACTTCTGGTTTTAAAGTTGGCATGTGTCAATCAAATTAATTTTTGATTTCCTATTATTATTAATAGGCAACAAGGCTTGCAATAAAAGTCAATATATTTTTTATTTATAAACTGGTAAATTAGCAATGGAAACAAAATAAAATTTCCACAATTTAATTATTTTATACAATTAAGCTTAAATGAGCCAAAAACTAACAAACATATTTAAACAAAAAATGAGATCATCCAGTTAAGTAAGTATGATAAAGAGATTTTAGTAATGGCCAGAAGTTTCGTTTTTTAATGTTGTGTTTGCGTAATTTTAGACTCTCCAATGATGAACTTTATTTGCTAATACTGGCGGTAGTTGACATCGATGTAAACTATTGAAATTATGGATTAATATCTGTTCTAATAGTTGACACCTACATTTAAGCCCCAAAACATTGTATAAATATGTTAAAAAGGATATCAAATTATTCTCATGAACTTAATGAATACCATAAAAGTAATTAAAACATAATTGAACTCAAATATACCAACTAAAAAGCTTATTTAAATTGTGTTCCACCTTAATGAAACAAGGTAGCAGAAGGCAAGTTTTCAGGCTACTAGAAAATTCGCCATTTTAACCTCTCACAAATAAGCTTGAGTTTTCATCAAATTAATGTCGATGGCAGCACAGCTAACTATTATAACTTGGCAAATTACCGCCAAATTTTGAACCGAAATAATCAACCCTGAATCTTATTATTCACACTTTTACAAGTGTGAATGTACAAAATGTCAACTATTGGAGCACTGTCAACTTATGATAGGGGAGAGCGGGGTTGGTTGGCATAGGGGGTAGGTTGGCCATTGGCTTATAATTTCCTTCACACCTGTTGTGAAGGCCCCACCATTGTACCATGTGACCCGCTCGACCTCGGGAGTCTTGTCCTGAGTTTTCAATCCGATGCTAACAGTGTAGAGAAGAGTGTGCTTCATTGATTGATTTTACAACAGGTAAGTAAATTTTTATATGTTCAGTAAATTTGGTTTGAAGGAATGGCAAAACATTTGACTCCGATTCTGTTTACATAGCCACAAACTCCATTGAAAAACCTAACCTTTCGACTAACCAGTTTCTTGTTTGATTGTTCTCCCCTGTCCTGCCAGCCATCTTTCATATTATCTCTCCTGTTGGGTTAGTTGGCTCTCTTCAACTGGGGTTTGTTTGCAGCAGCAATTCACAAAAGCAAGGTAAACTTATGTTTACAAAGGTGAAACTACCAATTGTCTTTAGTTCCAGCAAGGAGGATGAGAGCAATTTTTCTTATGCAGAAAGTGACGACTTCTATCTTCTTTTATTGTCATTCTATTTTTCCTTAAAAGCTGTTAAAACCCAATACATAATTATTATACCATTATAGTGCAGCTTTTAATAACAATAATATCTGTTAGGCAGTACTTGAATGAGATGGCTAAACAACCACACCTTCTAGGCCAACCTGCCCCACATAGGGGGTTAATTGGCATACTCTGGATTGATGAATTCTTCCAATTCCTATCATCTTAGTATTAAATATTATGTGGTGAAAAAAATACTTGAAGTACTCTAATACTTGGAGTTTAAAGTGGTACCAGCCCTATTGGGATTATATTAACAGGAATGACTCAACAAGCAAAAAAGTGAAAACTATTGCCAACCAACACCGCTCTCCCCTACAGTTACCCTAGAACAATTAGAAAAGGGAAATAATTAAAAATAAAAAAGAACATTGATTATGATGTTTGATAGGGAAAAAAAAACTTGATTATAAAGGAATTAAAACTGTCACATAAATAGTATCATATAATTATATTAATTTAATAAATTATATTATTCCTATTTCTTAGATTAATTTTGGTTCCAAATTAGAAAGTTTGAAGTAAGGCTTGCTGAATGTTAGAACGGTTTGTGAAAGCCGTTCTAACATTCTAATATTTATGAAAAATACTTTCTTTTATAATCATTATAATAAAAATAAATATATAAATAACAGCTAAATGCAAATTATCATGCATAAAAAGTTACAAACATGGAGCACTACCAAGCACTATTAATATCGTGGGAAAATGCAAAGCGGCACATCATACGAACTAAAAATACTACTACGAACTAATATATATATATATATATATATATATATATATATATATATATTTATTAAATATAATTTAAACTTCTCCCTTTTATTTATAGATAGCCTTTTTTTCGCTGTCATTCCCAGGCAATGCACAGCGAGACAAACGAGACACTCAATTCTCTCGACACGGGTTTTTCATCTAGATATTCCTCTACACTTATTTCAATTGGCGCTGAATTCCATATATAGAGTTTGTCAGACTGAATTGAACTTTTAAGTGAATTTAAAGTGAGAAACTTGTTTATTTTAAAATATTTATTTGTTTTTTAAATTATTAAAGCAATGCTTCAGATCATGATTTGTATTATTACTTATGTATGATTAAAAATAGGTTATGGAAACATTTATCAATTCTGAACAAACAATAACCTGAGACTCTTTTTGATCTACTAATTAACCACTTACAGTGATTTTGGAATTACTTATACACTTTAAGTGGAATTTGGAGAATCATTCTTTCATTACAGATTAAATACCTTGTTATTAATTATTATTATTAGTGAGAGCGTAGGGATTTGATAAGTGAGGTATGAAATAAAAGAGGCTTTTACAGAAAAGTGAAGAATTGCAAATTCTTATTAAAGCTTAAATAAAATCACAAAAAACAAGGAGGTATCCAAATTTTGACAATGGTAAAGTCTTCTGATTGTAACAAATACATTTTGTCAAAGATTTTGAGACAATACAATTTAATTCCTATCAAAATTTATCATTATTGCCTTTTCCAGCCTCAAAAATCAACAATCAAGGGAAAAAAGGGAGCAAATGGACCCTTTAATCATGGCATTGCTATCAATAATTACTTTATACCAAGTCAATTTATGTACTAATTTTAATAAATAAAATAAAAAGGAAATTCATTTGTCAAAAATCATATTACAATAAAATAATTAACGAAAAGATTATTTTCTTTTACTAAGCCTATAAATAAGATTTTATTCGAAATTAAAGTGCCCGATTCGCTCTCTTTCCCACTTTGTAGAAGATAAGAATGAAACAAATAGCAATGTTGGTTTTAGGAGGCTTGAACAAATATTAATACCTCTTGGAGTGGGTTCGTGGTCAGATAAGATGTTTGGATATAACTTTGCTATAACTCTCTTAATAATTTTTTTCAAAAGTATTTTTGACGGTAGGGTTCGTGAACGTTTTTGTAATTGTTGACTTTGTGAAAAATGGGAAAAATTGGGAAATTTTTCTTTTTTTCTATTATTTTCCTGATGAAGATTTAAAAACTTTGGTTGAAACGTTTTGTCGACGTTAGGATTTGTTGGTGTCGACATAAAAGGCATAGTGAAGTTGGCGGAAAGTATAGTCCAAATTCTTCAGTAAAGTCAGACCAAGTTCTGGTCTAATTCTTTAAAAAAATCATATTCAAATTTATTACAAGGATACTGAATATTGTATGTATTTATTTATGATTTATTTTATTTCAAATTTTGTTATAAAATTCTTTCAATTCTTTTTAATAATAATTATATTATACCCTTTATGTAATATTCAAAACCTGAAAATTATAGGATGCATATATGATTATGTTATTAAATGTCATATAAATAGTTATTTTATGATATCTAATCATTGATACGTCTGCTAAGCTCAAGGTGTCTTTACACAGTGCGAACCTCACCCTCAAACAGATAATCCCACGAACATTGTCGTACCGGCGTACTACGAACAGCTATTTACACTGAAACGTGAAGTTCGAGCGATCAATGATTTCTAACCTGATATCGTTACAAAGAGGCTGATTTAGAACTAGCGGCTGTTCTGGCTTTTGGATAAAAGCTAGGTTATAAAAATGATAAAAGGTCTAGAAGGTTATCTTAACTAACTCAAAAGCGACACTAGCGCTATCCCCGAAAGTGCCTGTTCGAGTTCGTGTCTTATTTAGATTAGCCGAACACTGTTCCGATCACGCTGCTCGAGGGACAGGTTCGCACAATGTAAAGGCAACTTAAAAGCGAAAAATCCTGTTCTCTCTTTGTGGAGTTGTGTCGTTTACCTTGGGATTGAGGTCGGATCCTTGTTGCATCAGAGAACCAAGCGTGAACCAGAACGCGTTCCCTAGGGTGAAGTCGTTGTGGAGCTGTAGATCGTAGGCCACCAGGAGCCCGTCCTCTTCTTCCTCCTCGCCCGGGGTGCAGGGGCAGGACACGGGGAGCGTCCACTCGCGAGGCGAGAACCGAGCCACCACCCAGATGGTCAGCGACACGAAGACGTAAGCGACCAGCATCCAGAGCCAGATCTCTGCTGCCAGGGGGTTCAAGAAGGAGAACATCCGATTCGGCATCCGTTCCGAAGTCTTAGCAAGTCATATTCAATTTTATTCATGTCCAAATAACAGTTTTTTATCTAAACTTAAAATTACAAAAAACAATATCATATGTGTTAACCTATTTCTTTAGTTTTAAGAAAGAGTTAGTAGAAAGAACCAGAAAACTAATATTCGAGAGACAGATGCCAAGGATAATCTTTGGAGCAGTAAGATATATTGAAGACTGTAGATGAGAAACAGAGAGTTCTGCAATGATTTTAAAGCTGACAATATAGTGCGAGTTATAGACACTTAAATCCAAAGAAAAGTACTGACACAGGAACAAGGGGAGCGGTGTAATGGCAATATGATGTAGAATTTTATGTGAGGAGCCAGCTAAACCGACTCAAACCTTGTCACAGAAAGAAGTGAAAACTAAATAACTAAAGACCAACAGAGAAAAGGAAGTAAAGGTAGGGGAATATAAATTGCCAGTATACAAGTCCTTCTAGCACCATAGAGAAATCCTTACGAGAAATAACCAGACAGGGGAAGTTATAGTCACGGACGTGGACATATCCAGCCGGTTGTCAAGGGGCTGCATGCCATACCGGGGATCTGGTTTAGAATTGACTAGCTCTTTTACCTTAACCCTTTAACACCTCCGTACAAGATATCTCGGAAAATAAATACGATCCCCTAACAGGTAAAGACTAGATAACTCGTGCCTAACTGCATAGTTCCCTATCGCTACGGACGAGATATCTCGCAACCGAGTTCCCACTTATTTCCCGCCCCCAGCTACAAAGTAAATAACTTGTCCCGACACATCCGACTGTGGCACATCCAAGCGGATCCTCGAAGACTTAATAAGTACATCTAGCGGTCGTTAGCCTGCAGGGGTGTCTCTGTCGGGAAAATATTAAAGATATAAAAGACTTTCTATTGTACCCTGACAAAAAAGGTAGTGAAATTATTATAATCTTGTTCATTATCCCCTTCATAAATTACCTAATCTTTCATTAGTATCGATAATTTAGCATTTTAATTTATTGAAATAATTATAGATTATTATATTATTAATTATTATAGAATCATAAAAAAGAAAATAAAACATTAAAAAATAGTCAGAAAAGGTAAAAAGGAGTTGGAGAAGTTGAGGCAGAGGCCAGCGGAGGAGGGTGGTCTAGACGCTTTACTTTCCAGCAGTTCCCTTAGCTGCTTAAGGGTTAATGTTCCTTTCCACTACTGATATGCTACTTTCTCTGCATATTATTTGCTCTTTACTTTACTTCTTTACTTTAATCAAAGTTTAATCCTTAAATTAGAAAACATTGCAAAAAAGGCTGAAGGAATGATACCTTTTTCGAGATTACTAGAGGAAATGCTGTATGATCGTTAGGAGGACCAAGAAAGAGAGGAATCCCACGTAAAATATGGCTGAATGGCGTGAATTAAGATCTCCAACGAGCCAAAATACGACGATGGCGTTATCAAGCAATAAATAAAGTGGAATGTAGCAAGATAACGGAGGTTCTAAATGGACCATAACGCGGATATGCCGATAACAATATATGGATCGAATCTAACTTAACAATGTCCCAATCCATATTTATCAGAAGATGCTAAATTTCGAACTTAACCTCTACAAAAGAATGTCATGCATGTAACTCTTCAAACTGAAAAGTATTTGCTTAAATCAAAATTTTTGGAATATATCTAGTGAAATATAATTGGGAATCCTCTAAAATGGGATATCACCAGATTGTAATATTTTAAGGGGAAAAGAAAATGGTTGAGGACTGTATTTTGGTTTTGAAATTACTATAGCTGAGCTGGTTAGATTATTTAAAGTACCTTTATTTATACAGGAAAAAAAACATATGGTTTAAAATCCCAAACCTTTTGTTGGAACAACTAGTGATTGGAGCTGACCATCAGAGCACGTGTTTGGGACTAGATTGATGGAGTTCAAGGCCTGGAGGATTCCACGGGGGTCTGGACCATTCCAGGCCATTCCTTTTACGACTATACGTAAGGAGCGAGCGACTGTGCCAGTTAATCTTAGCTTGTGTCTTGTCTGTAAAGCTCAAGCCATATGATTTGTGTGCTATAAAGTTACAATTTTTGTAACATGCTCGAATATTTACGTTGTGTTAATTCATTCATGGCATTGATAATTGTGTATTTTTGTTAACAAAATATTAGTTAACCCACAGAAGTTTTAGAATACATTAAGTAATAAAGAACTTGCTGACACCTATATTTTCTCGATTTTTTCTAGTTTCATCTTAGGCTGGCCAACCCATCTCATTGCAGAATATGGGGGGAGAGATTCGCCGGCTATGCAACGTTCACCCCACCATATCTTGATTTATCACTGATCGTAGGGTTATCATAAGAGCGGTAAAACTTAGACGCATCAGCTGGTAATAGTTAAAAATTCAATGAAAATTTTAGAGTTATTTAACTAACTCTCTAAATCAACTGTAACCAACAGACCTGACTTCTACAAAACAGAAATTAAACCTATACATACATACGGATATAAAAAAGAAAATCCAGTGTTTCTGACAAAAAAAAAAAAACTATTGAGGAGCACCATGGTACGAGTATATAGACAAATGACTAGTGTGCCATGATCGCTATGTTCCAGTAGTATTAGATACAACCAATATTTTTTTTATCGTTCATCCCTTTTTTACTTTCACTTACCTATATTTGAAATATATAATAACGGAAAGTATTGCGACCGTGAAAAATTTAGACTTCCGGTTTTCAACGGAAATACACGTTTTGGGGGCCACTGAGTCCAAATAACCAAGTTATGCGAAATGGTCTGTGTGTGTGTTAACAGACTAGCTCAAGAACTATAAACCTTACGAACCTGAAATTATTGGGTATTTAGTGTATGAATATGCCCGCGATGTGGAAGCAGAAATTTCACCAACATTGGTCAAACGGAGGGGGTACTTTATTTAATAAATTTTGTATCATTTCCACGTGTCTTTTTTATTTACTCAAAAACAGGTCTAACAATTAAATAAAAATATTTAATAATGAAATTGTAGTTTAGATTATACCATAATACTATACTAAATTCGATCGATTCACCTTTACAATATATTTACAAAAAGCAAATCGCTTTTTTTTTTTGTTTTAGTAAAAAACAAGCAAACAGTAATAAAAAAAAAAAAAACTCGACTGTTGCTGAAATAAGGTCCCTTAAAAAAAGAAATAAGCACTAATGATTCGAAAAAGACTGAGAACTTTTAAGTTTTGCATTGTAGTTGCACAAAAAATTATGGAGATATACAAATATAAGAATATAAATGTGGAAAAGTGTGGCGTTTACATATTATCGAAAAACGTCGATTTCGTAATTGAAAGTTGTGTGTTGCGCGCATCGTACCAGATTTTTATCTTTTTTTTTTTTTTTTTTTTTGCCTGTGGAGTTCGTGGGTAATTAGTATCGAATTATTGAATAATACCGTACAGTAAAGTGTTGCCTGATTTATCAGTCTGCATCCTCTTAACTGCGGCAATGTGTTCTTTTAGTCCTGTGGTGATGTTCCTAACTGTCTGTCCTAAATATGGTTTACTGTATGAACAAGGGATATTGTAAAGTTCAGGTTTGTTGGCTCCAAGATTGTCCTTTGGATTGGGTAGAATCTGTCCGATTTTCCTGTCTGTTCTGGTTTTGATGTTGTTTTTGTGAGTGTTCTGGGTATTACGAGGTGCCTTTTACGAAGGGAATGGTAGCTATGGGCTTCTTTTCTGTTTCATTATTTTTAAATAATTTATAATTACTAGCTAAATACAAATTTATGATGGAATGAATGGTATGCCACCAGTGCCAAACCGTTTAATTGTTGAGGGGAGAAAGAAGATAGTCCTAAACAAATTGTAGAACAAGGGATGAAAACATTATTCAGTTGTTAGACCCCCGATAAATATTCATGTTCCCATTGATAAACGATAATTGAGACAAGGGACAGACAAGCCCCCAAAAGCATGGCCATTAATGCTCCGGAGCCAGTTAGTGAGGCAACTTTATGAAGTTGAACCGCAATTAGTGAATTCGAGAAGTTGGCGAAGGGAGGGGGGGGCGAAAGGAATACAGACGGAAAGGAGATAAAGGAAGATTATAATGAATCAAGGGGGGGGGGGGTGGAAGCGGATGTATAAAGTTGGACGCGGTACAGGAGTAAGGGCCTCCCGGATATAATGAGTCGTTACAATTAGAGATCGTTAAGGCCGTGGCTGGGGGCAGGGGGAGGGGTCATTAGGGATGGCCGAGTCCTTTGACGTAACGAGGAAGTGGTCAGCGGCATCTGTCGTCGGTTACAGGTACAACTTTTGGGACCTCCCATCGCCTACAGATTTAAACTTATGTACTCAATGTTCCGTAATGATATTACTTATGGGGCATATATATATTGGTATATATATATTTATCTTATGGGGTATATAATTTAGGTATAATTACTACATTAGGTCTAATGATTTCTCCAAAAAAAAGAGTGATTAAAAAATAGGACATGTGTGCGTTTTTACAATTTATTATTTAGTATCACAAACAAACAAGGCTAACATGATTAATGGTACTTGTGTAAATTCAGACACTCTTAGCAACATACCCTTTCATTCCGGTTACCTTGTAAAACCTATCTTTGTTATCAGTTACGGCTATAGCTTGCCATGTTTCAAAGGCAAAAGTCTTGCCGTTTGTTTTCTTTTGTGCTTGATTTATTTATAGTGTTTGATTTTATTGATACAATTATCATATTTATTACTAGCATTCCCCGTCGCGGCTTTGCCCGCGAGCCTTTAAAATCAATGCTGTGATCATTATCTTGGTATTGATTTAATATAATATGTTATATATTGACAACATTCGTTATAAATTAACAATATAACGGGGATCGGAGCTTCCGGTAGGAGTAATGTTGGAGGGGGAAGCTGCCGGCTAGGTAGAAGAGAGGGAGACGCGCAATGGAGAGAGTTCACTAAAACCGCCGGAACAAAAAATTGATTACTCGTCCTGAACGCTTCATTTTTCGGCTTTAAAACATGGTTTTCGACGTCCCATAGGGGCTTTCGAATTAAACTCGTCGTATCAAGATCTTGAAGACAAAGATCCAATGAGTCAAAATTAGATATTTTTTCTCGAAATGCAAAAATAGGTGTCCGTTAGAGTTAAACGACAATTTTGCCATTTAAAGCCCTTTGGGGTTACATTTTTGAAATTCCTTTCTTAGTGGTTATCTACATCGCGTTTAAAATCTAAATTCCGAACTTCAAGTTTCTATCATTAGTAGTTTTTGCTCTGCGTTGTTCTGTCAGTTAGGACAAAGCCTCTTATATATAAAGATTTCTTAAGGCCTTTTTTTTGTCGGTAAGTCATAACGTGCTTAAAACTTCATCAAATTTCATGAATGAGGCATCATTTTAAACTTTTCCTTTACCGCTACACCGGAAAAGCGGCGGTTTTTGCGAGAAAATGAAATTGGTCGTAGAGGCTTAAATAAATGGTGTCGTTCTTTTCAGGTTTTCGATGAGAACATTTTCGGTCATACACATTTTTTCGATTAACCCCTCCCTCCTTCGTTTAAAATCTAATTCTCGGCGAAAATGGTCGCGGAGCTTTTTCGAAGGTGTCATTTTTTTCAATTTGTCGAGACGAACATTGTGGATATTTAGACCTTTTCGTTGTCACCGTCGTTTGCGAGTTACAAGCAAAAACATGCGATTTCAGTCATAGAATCAGCAAACTCGCTTTCCGCGAAACCGATATGCGCGCTCTTTCATTGACATCTATGTCTGTGTAAAAAAAAAACCCACCAACAAACAGTCAGATGACCATATTGTAACTTCAAACATTGTGTTCAAAGAGGGTCTGTAAACACGTAAATACCAAGTAAATACCTTAAACTTATGCTTCAAAAAATAAATTATCTACAATTTAAACACATATATTCTTTACTTCAATCCTCACCTAGGCCCAAGACGCACTATACGATACTAAATGCACGGTGTGTACTTCAATTCAAACGAATGCTTCGCACGGGTCAGCTAGTAACATCTTTATTTTATAGGTGTGTAATGGTCAAATGTTTAGATTATATAATATATATATATATATATATATATATATATATATATATATATATATATATATATATATATATATAGCTTATAGGAAGTCAGGATCCAAGCATGATTTCGTAAAACCGGACCTGACTCCTGCCTCACATAACTCTAAGGGGATAACATCGTGTCAAGTAACACCGAACAGGCTATGATGACAATCCAATTAGTGTGGAGTGTTGGTCAGATTTGGGGGAGAAGTCACTAACATCTGCCTTTATACAGAATGATCATATGATCTTGCGTCCTGTTGATTATATGATATCTGTTCATTATCTAGGATACAGTAGGGTACAGTAACGCCCATAAGTTTCTGACCACGCTAACAACACAATCACTCAGGACTAAATGTTTTTATTTAGTGTTGAAATAAATCGTGGTTGCAAGATTATGTGTTTTGCATTATTTAGTTATCAAATTTAGATAAATCCATGTTCTCGACCACCTAATTATAGAATTTATGGATGGATTCAAATCCGGCCCGGAGGACCACTACATTTTATAATTAAGGTCGAGAACATGAATTTATCTAAATAGCTAGATAATACAAGAGACATAACCTTGTAACCACGATTTATTTCAACATATGACTAAATTACATTACATTATTTTTCTACCTAAACATATGTTATCCCCACTCTTATCAGTAAAGTCTCCAACAGGTACTTTACCTTACTACTTAAAAAAGCCCATTTCGTCCCTAGGATAGGAATAATATGAAATTTCAGTCTTTCTCTGTATTTATGTGTTGCTATAATACTGTAAGGTGAAAGACAAAAACATACGATTTAAAAGAGTTCTAGATTTTTCGTAGGAACAATGACCAACAGTTCTTGTACATGTTCGTGACTGTTAGAGAACATTCTACGCTTGTCGGGATGCATGTTCTAATTCAGGCTAAATATAAGGAGCGATGGACTGGAGAGTTATTCTTGCTCTGAAGATCGATCAAACGGTTATTTTTGTGTTACTGTATCGTTCCTAGTTAATACTTTTTGTAACCTTTTTGATTATTTGAGTTTATGTTGTTTATGTGGCTTTGTAAATTATTATTTTCTTCGAATAAAATTATTTAAACCCACATAAGGGTTGAATATATATAAAAAATGCATAATTGGTAAGATAAAAGGATATTGCACTTCTAGGACCATATTTTTTGGAAACATTATTTTACATTATTTTTATACTTAACCATATGTTATCCTCACTCTTATCAGAAACGTCTTAGGGTCTGGCCACACATGTCCGCACCGGATCCGCACCGTAGCAATAATATAGGTTATGTTCAGAATATTTTAATTTAACTTACCTTTAGTTATGCCTAAAGTTCAGGCCACACATGTCAGACACAGGCCACTTTAGGCATAACTAAAGGTAATATGTAAGTTAAGTTAAAAATATTCTGAACATAACCTATATTATTGCTAAGGTGCGGATCCGGTGCGGACATGTGTGGCCAGACCCTTAAACAGACCTACCTTCCTACCCTAATCATGCAGATAAATAATGCTATCCTGTTTAAGAAATCTGCTTTCATAAAAATTTTACATAGAGAGCGGACAGAAAGATAAATACCACTAAGTGGTGCGGATAATTAATTCAGAGTACTCGATAACAGTAAACGGAAGGCATTTACATGTTGCTCGGATTCATGGCTCGCTTCTCGATTTACGTGAATATTCATAACGGACGATTCCCGGGTCAGTATATCCCCCTTCATTGGCTCACTCATCATTTCACCATCCGGTTTTTTTTTTTCCGAATTACTTTCATTTTTTTTTTTTTTATTGAACAGGGATGATACAGAGGTTCGTCCAATAGTACCCGTTCGTGGAAGACCTTAATTGGTTGCCGAACATTTTTTATTCAATTTTTTTTTTTAAAGGACGGCATAGCCCAAACACAGTTTTTGCTTATGAAAAAATAAAAACTGAGAAATCCCAGCGAATAAAAGCTTAAAAGTCGAATTTAGCCGAAAATCGGTTATGTGGCTAAAAAGAAGCCTGAAGGTAGTCTCTTCGTTAGAAGTTAATTTGTACGGTAG
This sequence comes from Aelia acuminata, assembly GCA_911387785.2. Taxonomy (NCBI): domain Eukaryota; kingdom Metazoa; phylum Arthropoda; class Insecta; order Hemiptera; family Pentatomidae; genus Aelia; species Aelia acuminata. The sequence goes on from OU426984.1 coordinate 14,137,673, forward strand.
TTATAGTAATTTGCGTAAAATATTTTTTAATCGTTTAGTGAACAATTAGTCAACTGTAATATCACATTACAGAAAAGATGTAGCCAATATTTTGGTATTTTTGACGAAATTTCAATGCTTAATAATGACAACATGATTTTATCGTAGCAGTGTTTAAACATGATTTTATTGCTTAGCTTGCGCCTTCTGTAACGAAACTAAAGTTAGCGGCGAGAGTTTCTCTAGGTAGTGAAAAGTGCAAGCATTTCCGACTTTTAATCTAGCCTTGTTTCTTCTTCATCGCCCCTGAATATCTAGAATTCTCTAAATATTTAAACGTACATGTGCATAATTTATAACGTGTACGTAGTTCATATTTTCGCCAATAATATTGTTCATTTTAAGTTTCATTTACAGGAGGAATTATACATCTAGATATCCATAAAGGGTAAATGCAGAATGTTTTAAAACGATCCTTTTTTTCTTTTTTGCAACTTCTCCCAGGCGCATTGGACGAATCACCAAAAAAAGTATGGTTGAAATTGGTGAACCATCAACTGTACACTTGATTGACATGACTAATTCATTGATTGACTTACTTGAAGTTAACATCAGTTGTCGTTTACCTATTTTTTTTTTTTTTTTTTTTCGGTTGGCTCACAGACCTGGGAGATCTTTAGCCGCCTCAACTAGCCTATTCCACCTCTGTCTATCTTGGGCGATGGCTTTCCAGTTCACCACTCTATGTTCGGTGGCTTCCTTCTTGATCATGTCAGCCCATCTCGTTCTGGGTCTCCCTCGCGGTCGGGTACCGACCACTGTCGCGTTCATCGTCATGTTGAGGGAGCCTGATGGGTTGCTTCTTGCCACGTGTCCCGCCCATTTTAACCTCTTAGCTTTCATATCGTGCGCTATCGATTGTTGGGTTTCCCCTATAATCTCTTCTTTAGTCTTTCTTCTCCAGAGTCCCAGTTCATTATCCCACTTTGGGCCTACAATCGACCTTAACACCTTCCTTTCGAATCTTTCGATTCTTGCTTGTAACGTGCTGGTCAGTGTCCAAGTTTCGCACCCATACATTAGCACGGGTTTGATTATTGTGTTGTAGACCCTGATTTTCAGTGGGCGGCAGATTTTCTTAGATCTTAGGACTCGAGAGACCGAGAAGAACGCACGATTGGCACTGGCTATTCGTTGGTCGACCTCTGTTAGTTGGTCGTTTATTGAGGTTACTGTAGATCCGAGGTATTTGAAGTTATCTACTTTAGGGAAGGTATAGCTTCCTACACTTATCTCGTCGATTACGTGTAGGTTTCGGCTTACTATCATGTACTTCGTCTTAGTTTGATTAACTTGTAAGCCGATGTCTCTCGCTGAAGTGATCAGGGAACCGGCGAGTGACTGAATGTCTTCTTTCTTACTTCCTAGCACAGTCACATCATCCGCATATGCGAGGAACTTATGCATTCTCCCCACGTGCACTCCCCCGCTTGCCTTGGTACATTCTCGGATAACTTTTTCCAAGGCCAGGTTGAACAGCATCGGGGATAGGCAGTCGCCTTGTCTTAATCCTGACTTCACATCGAAGCTTTCAGTCATTTCTCCTTGTACCAGGACTCGGCATCGGGATCCATTAATACACGCCCGAGTCAATCGTACCAATTTCCCTGGGAAACCCAGTTCCGTCAGTATTTTCCAAAGACAGCTCCTGTCGACCGAGTCGTAGGCTGCTTTGAAGTCGACGAATAAGGCGTGCACATCTTGATTTATTTCCCAACGTTTCTCGAGTATCTGTTTCAGGATGAAGATCTGATCGGACGTGCTTCTTCCTCTTCTGAACCCTGCTTGGTAGTCGCCAAGGGACTTTTCATAGTATGGGTTCATTCTGTTTAGAATTATGTAGGTCAGGATTTTGTATGCGACAGGGAGTAGTGCTATTCCTCTATAGTTTTCGCACTCATACATGGATCCCTTTTTCAGAATTGGGCATATGAGACCTGTGTTCCATACGTCCGGGATCTTTTCCTCTCTCCATATTTTCAGGATGAGCTGGTGTAGATGGCTCGTCAGTGCCTCACCCCCTTCCTTGAATAGCTCACCAGGTAAGCTATCTATTCCGGGGGCTTTTCGCCGCTTTACCTTCTCAATCGCCATCTGTACATCCAGTAGATCCGGCTCCTGTACCACATCGCTGGGATGGTCCTCAGCGTGGTCCATGTCCTCATCCTCTGAGGGATCCTCACTGTTCAGCAGCTGCTCAAAGTAATCCTTCCAGATTCCGAGCACTTCGTCTTTGACTGCTGTCAGTTTGCCTTGTTTGCTTTTCATTTGAGTGCTCCTACCCTTGTATCCGGTTCTTTCTTTTCTGATGTCAGCATAGAATTCACATATTTTACCGCCCTGCCAGTTATCTTCTATCTCCTTGAGCTTTTGAGACAAGAATTCTCTCTTTGCCTTTCTCAGTGTCTTGTTTACTGCTTTCTGAGCAGCTTCGTATCTATCTCGGGATTCTTTGTCTCTTTTGCCTAGGCTGAGGATCTTCAGTGCCCTTTTGTCCTCCACAGCCTTACGGCATTCCTCCGTGTACCATTTCTTTGGTTGACGCTTAGCCTGGACTCGTCGTTTACCTATACCACCGAAAATTTTCCTGAAAGAGATTTAGTTGGGAAAACTTGTTTTTCCATGCTGAACTAGTGATGAGAAGTTTAAAAATGAACTTGCTATCCCCAAATCTTTTCTCTTCAGATAAAACTATTTAAAAATTAAAAAACATCCTTTTGGAAGATTACACATTTTTTATGTAAATTTCCTCTGGATAACATGGGGATATGAAAACTATCACCTAGAACGAACTATTTAGGTTGGTAATTACTTCGCCAAATCGATCTTAAATTTAAAAAAATGGAAGAAGGTGGATGATTTGTTGTGAATAAGTTATTTTACTTTAAAAAATAGTCTTGGACAAAGTAAGCGGTACAAATACTTTAAGGTTTTTATTTGTATCTCTTAAGTGGAGTAAACTAATTTTACAATTAAGTTACACAATTTTAATATGTAAAATTATTCATCTGGAGCAGAGGTTTACGAGCTGCAAGCTCCAAGCTCCAAGCAAGAATGGAACATGAGTAATCTATTTTTCTTCCAAAAAGTTAAAACCGATTATAACTAAGTAAGTCATTTGATGCGAAATCGTATGCTCATTCATTTTGTGAGATTACAAGTCTCTGTGTGATAAATTGTTTTCGAGTTTTAAGCAAAAACTATAAGCTAATTCAACAAACTAACCCTTGTAACGTAAATAACTTTTTTCAAAGAAAATTTCATCTTCTTTGCGATGGTGTAATTGTAATTTAATTACGAGAACAGTGTTGAGTGTTTTTTTTTTTAATCTTTAAAACATCGACCATTTTTTTTTAATTCCATCGTTTATTTTCCGAAAACTGCTCTTCAAGTGTTTTAATCTCTAACAAATCATCTTCGTTTTATTTTCCCTTTCAAAGACGAGAGAGAAGTTAATATCGCAATGTAAGATGGGCTGCCGCTAACGCAGTTTTTCCTTGGATATTAGAAAAGTTTCATATTTTTCCCTCTCACTCCCTTTGGCACATCTTAAAGCTGATTTATTTAGGAATGTTAATTAAAACTTTTTTGAATTACAGGTCATTTAGTTTATCATGGGGAGGGCGAGCTCGCAGCGTAAAACTCATCACTGCCTCTGCGTAATAATCTGCTGAAAGTTTTTAAATATTGTCACTGTAAGCAATTTATAGTTAGTTTATCTCGAGCCATGGGATGGAGGAACATCACTTTTAAAAACTTTGATAACTAAACTCAAAAAAGGAAGCCAAGTGATACTTATCTCTCTCACTTATAATCAGGAACGCAATCCAAAAAAGAAAAAGTTTCTAAAAACTTTTCGGGGGTTATTCTCAAACTACGGGCAAATTTCAGGTGTTAAACAGTTTATTAATATATAGTTAATTAATATAATTAATTATATTATAATAATATAATATAAATATATATATATATTGTTTATTAATATATTGTGACGTGAAACAAAACAAAAAATTTGGTTTAGAATAGTTCTGTACTTGTTATTGGAACGAACTAAGAGTTGGAACAAACTGCCATAGTACATGTTCGTGACTACGATATTCGAGTACCATCTACGCTGGTCCAGAACCTTCAAGGCCCGCCCTCTTACGACTAAATGTAAGGAGCAATGGACTGGAGATTTAATCTTGTTCTAAAACTCAAGTCATATAGTAATTTGTGTGTTAGAAAAAAAAAAATAATAATTTTTTTAACCAGTTATTATTGTTTTTCCAAAATTTGTTGACATTGAATAAAAATTGTTTAACCCATATAAGTATTACAATATTATATGTATACATTTTCCTTTCATAGGAATACGCGTGACGCGAACCCGTGACATTCAGTATTGTAGGATGCTATCCTAACCACTACACCACAGGTTTCTCTAAATAAAATTATTGGCTTTGGCATTTTAACCCGGAATTTCTTATCATCGGTAAAGCTAGCACTCTTGCCACTTAAGCCACCAGGCATTGACCGGTCAAGTCAATTCCTTTTCTTCACTGACCTGTTTCCACCGATGTCACGAATTAAACGGGACGGGAAGTGGACAATTCGCAAAAATTTTAATTATCAAACATTGTGAGATTGATGGGAAAGGGATCAGTGAAGAGAAGAGGTTGACTCGACCGGCATATTACGCCTGGTGGCTCAAATGGCAAGAGCGCCTTACTAGTGATAAGGAAATCCGGGTTAGAATTCCGGTCCAGGCCAATCATTTGTTTTTGGGTTACCTGTGGTGTAGAGGTAAATATAACATTCAACAATACAAAAAATTGCGGGTTAGCTTCCCGAGGTGGCCCTAGGATTTTTCAAAGGTTGTGAAGAATCCTTTGTTATGCCGTTCCTCGCATAGGACGTAAAATAGAGGTCCCGAGCCTCTACGATGTCAGGTATTCGTTAAGATCCCTATCCTAATTTTCTTGTTAAAAAAAATATTTACAAATTATATTAAGAATTTTAATGTCACCATAACGAGGAAAATAACTGAAATAATGTAAGCTTTTTAATCTTCAAGTTTTGGATATAGTTGGAATTAGAATTAAATATTTTTTCTGATGGATTTAGTTACGCTGCATTTCATCCATATTGTTAGATGATTATATAAACTAAAAATAAAAAAATCAGGTATATTTCAAATATTGATTTAAACAGCGTCCAAATAATTCTCAGTATCTATGAATATTTTATTCAAATTCACAGTGTTTAATAAACCCAAAGTTAATAGTTTGTCGACAAATATTAAGGAAATTTAATGTTATTGATTTGATATTCAATAATTTAATCGTTTAATTTTCCTAATTTTAGAGAAGACCATAAAAACTGTTCCACATATTAACTTATACAACTTAATGTTTTGTTCAGAGTTTCTTTTAATGTTATAATTATGAGAAATTATCTGTTTCTCTTTAAGATATCATCTTGTTGTTGTTTGTTGGCCTTCTTATCAAGAGGTTGTAAAATACCTTTTTCTTCTTCCGGAATGTATATGAGAACATTTGTTATAACATTATTTCATTGGTCTTATTAATTTCCAATGTAATAGATGGAAGTTACCACTGAAATTGAACCAAATGGAATAAAAATTCGACACGTGGCCTTTCAAAATTCAATGATTCAATTAGCCAATAGTTTTATTTTTTTTTATTTATGTCTCTGATTTCTAATTTCCGACATTAGAGACCAAGCAACCCAATACCCTTCCGATTTTTACGGTGTCATATATATTATTATTTAGTAGATGTAAACGAATCGGTTAATTGTCCTCAAATGATGAAATAAAATAGTTGAGAGAATGAATAGGTTAGCTAAGGCGCTGAGATTTTCCTTGCTTGGATACAGTTCGGTCATGCGGGTCCACATCCGCTTTACTTTCACGGCGACAAACAATAAGGAGAGCCTACAGTCCCGTTGGACATTGGAAAAAATTGATAAAAATTTAGAAACATTATTGTAAAAGTAATTAAATGATAATAATAAATAACAATAATAATTATATATATATATATATATATATATATATATATATATATATATATATATATATATATATATATACACACACACACACACACACACAAACACGCACACATGTGCAATCAATTGTTTTTATGAGAAAATCCTGTGAATTAATAGATGTTTTTTATAAATGGCTATAAATAGGTCCCGAAATAAGTAATGATGAAAAATTTATATAAAAAGACAACAATCGGAGTGATATACTTAAATGTAGTATTATTTAAAAAAAAGTTAGTTAAAAAAATACTTTATTTATTTATTCTTCCTACCTTGCCTCCTAAGGCAATACGGATTTGCAGCAGTGAGGAGATTCTGAAAATCAACTCACTGCCGCAACGTGGCATAAAATAGCAGTTAAATCACTGATGTATCATCATGTTCACTGGTGCCTAGGGGGATTCAGAGCGAAGCTTTTCAAACACGGCATAAACATCGACCCCCTATGCCCGAGTTGTAGGGTACCAGAAACCGCCGAGCACATTGTCGTTGTATGCGCCGCCTTTGAGACACTAAGGGCGAAACTACTTAGGGAGAGTGGGCTCTACACTCTGTCTGAGAGCGACCACCCTCAGCTCATGACCAAGGAAAATTACCCGCATTTCAAAAATTTTGTGTGCGGGTGGAAGGATGCGGTGTACCTAACCCACTTTACCATTTGTAGAAGAGAAGAAGTTCCAGGGAGAACGCCAGACAGAGGAAGTGAAGAAGAGGACGTCAGGGACTAATTAATCTTAAATGAAAAAAAAAATTAAAACATTGCAGTGAAAACTGTATAATGGTGTACTTACAGCAGTGCTATGTTATGCAGGAATGCGTATCATATCACTGTTGCGAAAACCCGTATTACCCTAGAGGTATGGTAGGGTGGAATAAATAAATAAATGTTCACTGATGCGTTCTTCTGTTCATTGGTGTGTTATTCTATTCTCCTCCTCAGTCTGGCGGTATTCCCGGAGCAGCTCCAGCTCTCCGTCCCAAGGTGAAGTGGTCTTGGCCAACTGCTTCCTTCCACCCGCACACAAAGGATTTGAAGTATGGGTAGTTCTCTTTCATCATCAGCTGAGGGAGATCGTTAGCAGTCAGAATGTTGAGCCCTGTTTCTCTCAGCAGTTTGGCTCTCAGTGTCTCATAGACAGTGCAGGTCAGTAAAACGTGCTCAGCGGTCTCCGGTTCCCTACAAGTTGGGCATAGGGGATCGATGTCCTTAACATGTTCTACGAGCTTGGCTCGGAAACCCCCAAGCCCCGTGAGGAACAGTGAAATCCAATAGTCAGGGACAACCCATGTGGCATCTAGTCTGGAATCAACAGTGTGGAATTATTTTCTTAGGTTAGCCCCTTTTATTGTCGTACCCCATCGCTGGCTCCAATTTTGTATGGTGTTCTCCCGAATCATACCTCTCCATATTCGTGGGTCTTCACCTATCCTCACTCGAAGGTTTACCGGTAGATCCGCAATAAGTTAAAGAAATACTGATGTCTGAGATGGTAGAACAGTGATAATAACTTCCCCGGTTTACAAAACTAATACTCAGCACACTTTTTATCTCCCCCCATTCCCTTTTAAACTTTGAAAGTGTTTTACTAACTAGGGAAAGTATTGTAGAACTATACGTATCAGCAGGACTAGAAATGTTTCTGGAACAAAGGAAGTTTGTGTCATTGTATTTTTTTTATTTTATTTTTTTTTTTATATTAAAGAAACTTCTCAAAGTATTTTATATCATGTATAATTTTCCCAAAGTTTTCTGCATTGTAAGAAATTTCGATAACTTAATATTTTTCGTGGCCAGATTTTTTTTTTACTTTCACTTACCTATATATGAAATATATAGTAAATGGAAGTATTGCGATCGTGAAAAATTTCGACTTCCGGTTTTCAACGGAAATACACGTTTTGGGACCCCCTGAGTCGAAATAACCAAGTCCCGCGAAATGGTCTGTGTGTGTGTGTGTCTGTGTGTGTGTGTGTGTGTATGTGAACAGACTAGCTCAAAAACTATAAACCGTGGGAACCTGAAATTGGGTATTTAGTGTAGGTATATGCCCGCGATGTGACAGCAGAAATTTCATTAAAATTGCTCAAAGAGAGGGGGTACTTTACTTAATAACTTTTTACGTTTTTTTCGATTTTCTCAAAAACGGCTCTAACGATTTTGATTAAACTGAGTATTTGATCCATTTATATGTCCGAGATATTACTGTAAAAATTTCATCAAAATTGATCAACCGGAGGGGGGACTTTACTTAATGAATTTTCTATCCTTTTCACGTGTTTTTTTTATTTATTTTATTTTGGAAAGCCAACCTTTCGATCCAACTTGTGGATTCTGGATTATCTCTTTATATATTTTATGATTTACAGGTTTTTTTTTTTTTTTCTAAATGGATGAATATGGATTCTGAGAAGAGTCGTTTATCGTTGTTTGGTACAGTAGCTAATATGGAGGGGTTCTCAAAGTCAAAGGATTGGTTGTGGGCAATGGCATGTTCTGCTAATTTAGACGTTGATGAATTACGCGTGGAAATACTGTATTTATGTTGGTAAATAGGTATCTCCCACCTCTACAAAAAAAAAAAAAAAAAAAAAAAAAAAAGATTATTTTATTCATACTGGTCAAGATATTCGAGTTGAAAATGCAAGATGTAATCTTTATGCAACGAACTGCATAATTATAATGTCATATTCTGGAATAACCGTATGTCCAACATTTCATAGTTTTTGTTTTAGGGTCTGAAGATGATTTGAGAAATAAGGCCTTTAATTAACCCGTTCTTGGCTACTAGACACTATATTTTCGTAAAATTGAGGTCCAGAGCCTGTACGATGTCAGGTACTCGTTAAAGATCCCTATTTTAATTATACTTGGTTAGGCAAAATATAGGAATACCACTGTAGCCTCACCCGATTAGCCTTATTAGCAAAAAGGGACTTTAAACAAACAAACAACACTATATTTTTTTACTTTCACAAGTGGAAGTATTGCGATCGTGAAAATTTTCGACTTCCGGTTTTCAACGGAAATACACGTTTTGGGGTCCCCTGAGCCAAAATAACCAAGTCCCGCGAAATGGTCTGTGTGTGTGTGTGTGTGTGTGTGTGTGTCTGTGTGTGTGTGTGTGTGTGTGTGTGTGTGTGTGTGTGTGTGTGTGTGTGTGTGTGTGTGTGTGAACAGACTAGCTCAAAAACTATAAACCGTGCGAACCTGAAATTGGGTATTTAGAGTATGTATATGCCCGCGATGTGACAGCAAAAATTTCATCGAATTTGCTCAAAGGTAGGGGGTACTTTATTTAATAACTTTTTAAGTTTTTTTCGATTTTCTCAAAAACGGCTCTAACGATTTTGATTAAACTTAGTATTTGATCTATTTATATGCCCCAGATATGACTGTAAAAATTTCATTAAAATTGATCAACCGGAGGGGGGACTTTACTTAATAAATTTTGTACCATTTTCACGTGTTTTTTTTATTTACTCAAAAACGGTTTTAACGATTTTGATCAAACTTGGTATTTGATGTATTTATATGCCAGAGATATAACTGTAAAAATTTCATCAAAATTGATCAACCGGAGGGGGGACTTTACTTAATAAATTTTGAATCATTTTCACGTGTTTTTTTTATTTACTCAAAAACGGTTTTAACGATTTTGATCAAACTTGGCATTTGATATATATATATGCCAAAGATGTGATAGTCAACATTCATCAAAATTGGTCAAACGGAGGGGGCACTTTATTTCATAATTTTTTTTCAATTTTTACCTTTTTGATCGATGATCTCAAAAACGGCTTTAACGATTTTTATCAAATTCGTTATGTTTAATAAAAATTAGTTGTTATTTAATATCAGGTAAGCTTTTTCATTATTAAAATGTTCTGAGGGGGCTTAAATGGGGAAGGGGCCTTTATTGTTTTTCTATAAAGTACCGTTGTTTTAGTTTATATTGAGAAATTAACTGTCTCTCATCACGTCTAAAAATAAGAAATGGCTAAATATGAGATATGATAAAAATAAAGAAAACATAAAGAGGAGAAAAAAAAGAAAAATATTCCGTCAACTCATAAAACACCTTGAGCTAACGTATGCGCCAACGCGTACGCATGCGCCGTACGCCTTTAATGACAAACCAATGCGTTATAATTAAAGCTGTTCTGTTCATTTGAGAAGTAGCAATTAACAAAACGCATTAATTTCTAATCTAAGTAAGTTGGTAAGTGAAAGTTGTGTGTTGCGCGCACGCACCAGATTTTTTTTTAATGAAGTGAAACCTTTATACGGAAGGTTTATCATGTCTTATCTATGATAACGATACTTATTGAAACAATAATAATTTATTTAGGCTTGGCAAATCGTTTTTTTTTTTAGTTTCACATTCGATGACTTAAGTCCATTTGCCAAACGCCAGTTAATATAAGACAACCATGAGAAAAAAAAACATGTATTCGAAAATAAAATAGGGCGTAACCCTGTTATCAATTGTCCTATTTCATTGGTTTCTTTTTCATTTTCTTAGAGAAAAAAGATAATTATAATTTTTTTACTAATATAATGGACGAAAAAACGAAAATTATTATATATATTTTTATTGTTTATAACGTTTGTTGAATATCTTAACATAAAAAAACAGACATGGGCGCTATTTGGCTACAGAGCAACGTTCTGTAGTTTCAGTGTCTGTACTTTTGGAGCTTTCAGGTAAAAAACGTTTTTATAATATAGCAATTCCAGAAAGCTTTTCTAAGTCACAAGAAACTCTTTCAAATTCAAACGTAACTCTTCAAACTCAATCCTCACCCTTTCTGTTTTAATTGTAACCAATTCAATTTCAAATGTCACCCTTGAAAAAAAAGGAATTATAAAAATAAGTCAACTGTAACCATTTCAAAGTCTATTGTAACCCTTTCGAAGTCACAAGAAACCCTTTTCACTTCACAAGAAACCCTTTCCAATTAACGTAACCCCCCGAAATCCAAATCAAATGCAAACCTTTTCAACTCTTCGAATCGTCACCCGTTTTATTTAAATTGTAACCGTTTCCATTTGAATTGTCACCCTTGAGAAAATCTTTCAATTTCTAACTTCACCCGTTCCATAGAACTTTATATTTTTTTTTTTTCAAAGAGTGACAATTGAAATGGAATAGGTTGCAATTGAAGTAGAAAGGGTGAAGATGGGGTTGTAAGGGGTTGAATTTGCTTTGGAAAGGGTTCAAACTGATTTAGAAAGAGTTAGTTAGGATTGGAAAGGGTTAAAACGCATTTATAAAGAGTTAGTTTGGATTGGAAAGGGTTCCTTGTGAATTGGAAAGAGTTACAGTTGATCAGGAAAAGGTTACAGCGGACTTGAAAAAGTTTCAAATAGACTTGGAAATGCTGCATATATATATTTTAAGGTTCTTTGGAGGGGTTGAAGTTAGAACTTGAAAGATTTTTTTAAGGTTGAAAATGGAAATAAAAAACGAAATTGTAACTTGAGTTACAATTTAAATACAAAGGGTGACGATTGAGTTTAAAAGGGTTGAGTTTGATTTGAAAAGGGTTTCTTTTGACTTGAAGAGGGTTACAGTTGTCTTGGAAGCGGTTAAAATAGACTTGGAAATGCTATATCTAAGATATATGTAATACAACGTTAAATCCTCTTACAATTCTACTGTTCAGACACTTGGTTTCTTCTACTATATGTAATGGATTAAGATAAGGAAACCTTAACTATTTCATACATCTGACGTTGTTTAAATGTGTTTTTGTTTTTTGCTAAATTTTTTAATAACAATTTTCCGTTCTAAATGTGAAATGCGTGAACTTTACCAAATACATTGCTTTTTAAACATAACAAACATATATAATCTAACATTCAGACGTACTAAAATGCGTGTGGAGAGTGCATGCACATGCTTGTATAGTGAAATAACAAACAAACTAATTTTAAAAAACACAAGCAGGAACAAACAAACAAACAAACAAACAGTGATGAGGGGAAAGAGAGAACACTCATGCTGTTCCTAACCTTGGGATTGAGGCCGGATCCCTGCCTGAGGAATGTACCAGTAATGAACCAGAAACTGTTGGATATCGAGAACTGGTTCTCGATGACGTGCGCCTCCGGAGAGCAGGGATGCGGGTTGTTCCACTCGTACGGGGAGAACCTCGCCATGACAAAGAGGGTGAAGCTAACCAGGAGGTAGGCAGCCAGGACGTACAGCCAGATCTCCACCGCCAAGGGGTTCATGAACGAGAAGAGTCGCGCTGGCTGCGAGCTGGGAACCTGGCCGGGGTCAGAGTACAAACAACAAGTTAGTATCCAGAGCATCTGAAGGTGCCTTTACACTATGCGAACCTCACCTTCGAACGGCAAACACTGTTCGGATAATAAGACATGGACTAGAAAAGGTACTGTATCAGCTTGCCTGTGTGTTGCGCGATAGCGCTAGTTTCTTTTTGAGTTAGTTAAGATAAGCTTCTAGACATTATCTTGGAGTTTTTCTGACGTTATTTATATCGGTTACGGTAAAAGTAGATATTGCGGCAAATGTAAAAATTTTCCGGAAAATGTGCACATTTGCCACCTCGTTTGGGTAATGTGCATTCAACTAACATTTACAATTGCAAGGAAGGGAAATGTACATTGAATTCACAATGACGATGTCGTTTTGGTAAATGTGGGCTAACAAAATAAGAAATCGCAAGTGCTACTAATGTGGTGCGCATTTCTGGATATAATTTAAGATATTTAAAGAAATAAGACTCAGGTAAGTTCAAATTATCATAATTATAGATTTAAAATTGTAATTTTTCTACAAAAAAATATTATTTTAGTTAGAATTTTTGAAAAACAATGGACCAAAAAGAAAACATTAAAAACCAACCAGAAAAGATTGTATCAAACAAGATACAAGTAGAACAAATAAATAAAATTTTTTTCATTATGAAGTTTCTATATGTTCCTTTATAGTTTTATAAAATTTAACTGTTATAATAAAGAAAAGTATGTTATTATTATTATTTATTTGATTCCCATAGTATTGGTCCTGAAAAACTAGGACGAAAATTGTATTTATGAATATTGGGATCATAACCCACGACATATTATATAATATGCAAAGAAAAGTATGTTTTGTTTGTCATTTACATATTTTAATTAAAATAATTTTCGTTATTAAAGCCTTTTGTATTATGTTTATTTAAATAAATATTTTTTTACTGCAACAACATTTTTAATTTATTTGTATTGCAACTTTTCTTAAAACATGAAGGTAAGAGTGTACATTTACCAAAACGTGAAGGCGAGAGTACACATTTGCCGGGAAATGTACATATACATTATATTCAGTTCACATATACCGAACTTCTTGGGAAATGTACACATTTTACGGTAAAATTGTACATTTCCCAAGAGTGTACATTTACCGTAACATATCCATAATAAGTCAAAGAAAAAATCAGAACAGCCGCTAGGTCTAAGTGGTCTTTGTAATGAAAATCTTTGTATTAAGGTGAATAGATGGGGTCATGCATCATTGTTCGTTCGACATCATGTTTCAGTGTTCGTAGTACGCTAGTATGGCAAGGTTCGTGGATTATCTGTTCGAGGGTGAGGTTCGCTCAGTGTAAAAGCATCTTTAGGAAAGCAGGTGGTACGGCTAAGTGGATTTACACCGCGTCGAACCACGCTCACGAACTGTCTATCTCTGATATAGTAATTCGGCTGATCTATATAAATAGAGTGATTAGCATTATTGGCTTTTAAAATTCTCATATAATAAACCATCTCCACCTGTTTCCTCATGAGAAAATAAAGCCTTTTTTAAGAATTAATATAATCAGAGGTATACACACACAAGGAAAACATATTGTGGCAATAATTTATTGCAATAAAGTTATCTAATTTTGATTTAAAATTCCGGCATATAACCACATGCCCCCCCTCCCCCTCATCCCTCGAGAGAAACTTGTTTTAGTTTCACGTCACAGTATGCATTCAAATTATATTACAATTGAAGACTGTTTTTTTTTTCTTTTCTTCTCACAGACAGATAAATCATGCTCTTGTATACCATTTTTGATAGTAATCGGACTTCGTTATATGGATGGATGAAGTGGTTAATCCCTCAAAAGCGGAATTTAGTTAAGTTACCTTTTTTTAGCATTTTTCTGACGTTGCGTTTATCCATAATCAGTTAGAGCAAAAGTCAGAACAGCCACTAGTACCGAGTCAACCGCCTTTGTAATGAAAAGCTTTGCATGAAGGTGCATAGGTGCAGTCATACATCATTGTTCGCTAAACATCAAGTTTCAGTGAAAATAGCTGTTCGTAGCACACCGGTACGGCAAGGTGGGGGATTATCTCTTCGTGGTCTAAGTTCGCAGAGTGTAAAGGCTCCTTTAGGTAAGCAGGTGCTACAGGTAAGGTTAGAAGTGGATATACACCGCGTCGAACTAGGTTCACGAACAGTCGATCTCTGATACTGTTCGTCTAATCTATATAGGGCGTGTATGTAGCACTATTGGCTTTTAAAATTCCGGCATAAAACCACACGCCCCCCCCCCTCCCCTCATCCCTCGAGAGAAACCTGTTTTGGTTTCAGGTCACAGTAAGCATTATAGGGTTAACGGTTTCTATAAAAACAGTATAGATTAATTATAAGTTACTTGATATGGATACTGAGGTCGATTATTAGCTTTTCAGGGGCGCTGAATATGAAAGTAATATTGATAAAACCTATTTAACGCAGACAATTTCTATGCTTCAGTTTTTTTTGAGTGATCAATATTCTTTGAATTTTCCATATTAATCCAAACAAGAACTTATCCGAATAACAATTATTTGAGAAATTATACTGAGCAAACAATTGGAAACTTCTACTAAACAAAAAATTTCGTATACGTTTCAAACTGAAACGATGCAATGAAGCGATATCTTTAGAAGTTTAAGAGAAGTGGTTGTTAAACTTACCAAACAATATACAGGGTACTTCTATCCTAATGTTGGTAAACAGCAACACATTCAACATGTTAACACATTCGTCAGTGTTAATATTGTTCAAAGCTACCAAACTGGTTTGACAGTGTTTATGGTACTAACTGTTAGGCAAGTCAACAAGCATTTAAGAAGGAAATAACCATCTAAATGTGTTATGGATAATAGAGTGCCTTAGGAGATGTCTAGAAAACACCTAATAGTATAAAAGATATACATATTATATAATAATAGTGCATTTTATCTATTTTTGGTTGAAAAAAAATATAGGGGCTATCCTAAACCCATGGTGCAGGACTTGTGCAGGTGCCTGTTTTCAATCTACGTTCCCTTACATTATGGTAAAATACCCCATCAAACTATCACATGAGTGTAACAAATCAATAAAAATATAAAATTGACTATCATATTTCATATTTTCATTTGCGCCTATTAGGAACAACTATCATCAAACTATCAAGAAATTGAGGTGCTGACCAGCAATACATCTTGAGTTTTTATCTGTCTTTCAATGAAGTTTTTACCTCGTAAAAAATAAACCAAACTAAACACAGTTTGAGAAAATATATTAAGGAATTATAAAAGTAAATATTTTATAATACTATTGTTTTTCTTGTCAGGATGACATGAAATTTCTTATTATCAAAATTTTTAAATATTTTTTATAAGAATAGAAAAGATTGGCCTTGGCCGGGCTCCGAACCCGGTTTTCCTTATCGCTAGAAAGACGCTCTTGCCATTTGAGCCACCAGGCACTATTCCGGTCAAGACAATCCTTTCTCTTCACTGACCTCTTTACCACTGATCTCGCAATTTTTCCGAATTATATTGGGAGAGTGGACAATTTGTATCTAATTTAATGAGTACTATTGACTAAGGTCAACTTCTTAAATTATTATTTTAATTATTTCTCTGTCATGGTATCATGAAATTTACTATTAAAATGTTTAAATATTTTTTATAAGAAGAGAAAAGATTGACCTTGGGCGGGATTCGAACCCGGTTTTCCTTATCACTAGTAAGGCGCTCCTTCACGGACCTTTTTCCCTCCGATCTTGCAATTTTAGCTAATTATATAGGGAAGTGGAAAATTTGTACCCGTGATAAGATAAATAATTTAATTTATAAATAAAAAGAATTGACAATAGTCAAGAGATCTCACTAAATGGACAAATTTTCCACTCCCCCGTATAATTCGCAAGATATATATATATATATATATATATATATATATATATATATATATATATATATATATATTTAAACTATTGAAAGAAAAGGAAAAAAAAAACTAAACTGAGAGAGCCTCCAATTAGTCTTGAAGGTTGTGAGCGGGACAGATATACCTAGGGGGCTGGAATTTCGTATCTTTTGAATATTCACTGCCCCCCTCCCTGACCCCCCTTAGCCCCCCCCCCCTCCTTCATAACGATGACCCAACTCGATTTTTTTATTCCTTTCCTTTCAGCCCAGGGTTCCTGTTCCCAAAGCATGTTATTGATCAAGTCACCACAGTTAGCCCAAAATAAATTAAGGAAAAAATGCGAATGAAAGAAAGGATGGTTTTTAATTGTTTATTTTTGTTAAGAGGGCTTGATTAATATTGAGATTTTTTTTTAATTTGTTGAGGTTTCCATAAACGAAGTAATTAATAAGTACGATAATTAAAATGTAACAACAATTTATGACTAAATTTATTTCGTTCCGTGTGAGAAATATACCTCGCTTGGGGAGTTCGCAAACAAATCAAGATCAATCGGATGTTTGTGTACTTATCAAGATTTAATGTTTGATGTTCTTGAAAGGGATTATGAACTCAATCAGTTCGATTACACGCACTGTCGAGTTTATCAGTGAATTTATCAAGTTTCGAATGAGTGCACTTATTTCTATTTGGTCCGCACATCCACTCACACATCGCGTAAACATAAAATTGTTATGAGCAGTGGAAGGAAAAGTTATTATAGAGGTGTATCAACCTATTCTAAAATGGGTGGGAATGTTGAGAATTATTATATGGTTCCTTCACGCGAAAAAATTTCAACCTGCCTAAGGTTAGGTTTCAACGTTAAACTTCCTTCCGATGGTAAACTTTATCATAAAAAATAAATAAAACACCGAGCTGACTTATCGAAATATGATCACCAATCACTTTTTAGAGATATCACAAACTCAATCACAAAACAATGACCCTATATCCTACAAACTTAATTGCTGGAATTCCCTCATTGGCGCATCAAAGTAACATTCATCCTTCGAAACAGATGCTGCTCACGAGTTTATTTCAACTCTGTTTAAGTCCCCTTCTCAGACACGGTCCGGTTTCTAGGCTTCATGTAAGACAGAAGACGAGAAAGAAACCCGCACATTAAACTAAAACGACAAGAGCCTTACTGACGATTTGACCAACTTTATAAACTGGTCAACAGATAATCAGTTTTCAATTGACAACAAATTACTTATATACAAAACTTTATTGAAACCTATCTGGGCCAACAGAATCAAGCTGTGGGGAACAGCTAAACCTTTTAACATCAAATGCATCAATCCTTCCTGTCCAAAATCCTCCGAACAATTGCCAATGGTCCTTTCTATGTATCCAACAAAACTCTACACCATGACCATGCCGATCGTTCAACAAACAAACTAATCCCAAAAACATTTCTCCGAATTTAACAGCAGCCTTACCCATCATCCTAATCCTACTGTTCAATCCCTATCTAGCTGCACTCACCCCTAAAACTCTCCTCGAAGGTTGAAGTGTCATTGGCCACTTATTGGACAGTAATATTGTAAATATTTATATTTCATTTAATTCAAATTATTTTCATTCATTGAAAATATTCATAATTCATTCAAGTATATTTTGGAGTTCTGGCAAATGCCTGATTCTTCGCTTAAGTCAGGTGTGCTTGACGGTACTGGGCCCTCGCTCAGCCTCCACTGGCTTCAATACCAGTGATGAGGCTGAGAGAGAAGCCCCTACTTGAGTCTTGCTTTTCCCTCCTCCGTGTTTGGAAAAGTCTGCCTCGGGGTTCTTCAGCCTCATTGTAAATGTTGTATGAATTTGCTTAAGGTGAATATTTTTATTTACTGGAGTTGATTATTAATTTTTTTCTGATATTTTTATTTATTTATATTTTTTGTATATAAAGTGTGGATATGTTCAATCAGGAATATTACCATTGTCTCAAAATGAGACAGAATATAATATTATCAATAAACAATTCTATTCCTGAAATTTTTTAAAACATATACCTAACGGACTTTTCCGTAGCGAAATTGCTTAGCTCCCGCCATCTGTCCCGAAACTTAAAAAATAGGATTCTCACAACTATTATTCTTCCTACGGTCCTTTATGGATGCGGGGTCGCAAACATTGTGACATGAGAAAAGGCTGAGGGTTTTGAAAATAAGGTATTGCGTAAATATTTGGACCGAAGAGGGATGAATCAATCTGAGTATTTGGACAATTACACAACGTTGAGAGCGAATCCCTAAATAATTGATAAGCACGGGGCCGCTCAGAGGGGTAGGCCGAGACGGATGTGGGAGGATAGAGGTGTGCAGGGAGCGATTTGTGGTGTCGGTATCGCACCATCGGCGTCGTTAGGCCTTCCTTATTCTTATTGTTTATTTCATTTTTGGATATCTTTATTTCGATAATAATCCTACACTTTAAAGGCTCAGAAAATTTAATCTTTTTCGCTATAATTATTTCCTACACTATATTTTCATTCGTAGTTCCTAAGTTTGTTGAATAATAAGCATGATATAGAAAGCTGATATGCAATTCTAATGCACACTATGATACTCCCTCGGTTGAGAACAGAATCGATGTAGATGAAATTAGCATAGAGGACGAAGCAATTTGATTAACTTATTGAATAGCTGCACGTGGACACTGAGCCTCCACAGCTAATCTTATTAAAGATGACAGGTAACAATGTCTGTTCTATTTTCGTTTGTTCTACAGGAATTAACGAATTTTTCGTTGTCGTTGGGAGAAAAAACGAAAGTATTTATGTTTACCCAGTATCACATAACCTAATGTTTCCAAAACTTATTGTCTTAGTTTAGGGAGTTTGAGCATTACACAAATACTGGAATAATTAATATAAAGTAGTTGGCCAATGAGGTCCATTTGTTTATAGAATGAGGTAGGCATTTACTAGCCTATTAGTTGACAGAATTACTGCTCCAATTTCACAATTTTGCAGGAAAACATTTTAATAATAATTATCTTTGAAAAATTCTTCCTTTTTGAATATATACCTGTATTTTTGTAAACTGTTATGTTTTAGTATTTCTGTTACAAAATAAAAAGGTACAAAGAGAAGTGTTTTTCTGAAAAAAATTGAAATTGGAATTAGGTATTCACTATTTATAATGATACAATACAATGTAGTCTTTATTCATAGAAAAAAAAGGAAGAAACATGTTAAACTCATTTCAATACAAACATTTAAAATGTACAATTTTTTTTATTTTCTTCTAAATTTGGTAGGGAGATTTTTATATTATAAGTATTGATTAATTAGAAATATATAATACTTTAGTCTCAACAATTATTTATTTTCTTATATCATAATATTGTTAACGTTTCGGGGCTGTGTCCCCATTCTCAAAACCAGTAAATTAATTTATATCCATTAGAATTTAATGATCTAATTACTAGTATAACACATTAAATAAAATAAATTAAATATAACTTACATAAATAATTTCTCAATCCTATGATTGACAGCCTTTTAATAAATATTATAATACCATATCAACGTCATACGCTAAAATACACTGTTATACATTTTCTATAGGTCAGCTCATACTCGTCTATTTCCAATTGAATAAAGGCTGATGGACTTTGTCCTCTATATATTCACTCCGTTAACACTATATCCTTTGTCCCCTAGCTGATTGTGATAATTATCTTTTTTGTGATTATTATTTCACCTCATATTGTTTATCAAAATCTTTTTATTTAATTTAATACCTCTATATAATGGGTGCTTAAGTTGTTTGTATCCGTTTTATAATTGACTTTGAATTTGTTGTTTTATGTTATATTTATAGCCTCCAGTAATTTTCTATTTTTTTTTACTACTTTCTATGTATAATATTTTGGTTTTCTGTATAGTAAATTTATGTTGTAATTTCAAACTATGGAATGCTAGTGCTGATGTGTTGATGTTTTTTATATGTTTACTGTTTGATATAGGTTGCTTTAACCTGGTCTTCAGTTTTTTCTATGTTTCTCCAATGAACATTTTTTCACAATCCATGCAATAAATTTTGTATATAACACTAACCGAAACGTTAAGAATGTTGTAATATATTAAATAAATAGTCGTTGTGGCAAAAATGTAAGATATATTGCTAATTAATTTATTGTTTTTTGTTATATTTATAGCCTCCAGTAATTTTCTATTTTTTTTTTTTTTTATGATAGTAATATGAGAGATAAAAAACGTTCTAAAAACAGATGGAAAATGGAGCAAAAATGAGATGTGGGATTCCGTACTGCAGAACTACAATGTACTTACGTTCCCAATTCGATGGGTTTACCTCAATGATTGCTTCTCTCAAGTCCATTGTTGGGAATTTGTCGACTTCTGATAGCTTTTTTATGGCTGGACGTTAAGCGTGGTCTGACCTTCATCGATTCCTTTATATTGCCGAATATAACAAGGAGTTTGTTGGCGTATTTAACATTAGGGGTAATAAGTTTTCGTCATTAGAGTATATAACATCATTTATATTAAATAATGTATCAGCAGAAGCAACTTGAGTATAATAATTGCTGTAGACAATAAAATTATAAAGAAAAAATATGGCGATAGGAGTTCTATAGTGAGGATAGATCCTAGAATTGAAAGATCATCATTAGGAAATTTAATGAGAACATGAAATCCTACACGAATACACAAGATATTTACGGTTGACTGCCCTATCAAAGAATAAAGATGGTTCTTCACTTTTTCAATTATACATCCTTATTATTAAGTAGACAAGTTGATTTTAGCTCTGAAGAATAAGTCTTCGATATAATTATTTGTTAATATTTTTCTGATTTGTGAAAACCACTTAAAACTTGTGTCACTCTTCATTGTATCTAAATGATGGAGTCGACCAAAACATTTACGTTCCATTGATAGTAGTTTAATAAGTTGATAATTTTCTTCAAAACAGTTTATTGATCAGGAGATTGTCCTGACTCAGGGCAGCTGATATAGTTTGACATTTTTAGGCCAAAAATACATTTATCTCATTATATTATATAATGAATTTCATCGGAATGCTCATGGTCAATTATAATACGCATTGAAACAGTGTCATATAAGTCTTTTATAATTTTCCCACTAATGTTGAAATTATAAATCTTTTGCCAGAGGAACTCCTGAATCATGGGGAAAATAAGGAACTTTGTTATATATGAATAGAAGGAAAATTATTTTTATTCTGTTTTTTAAATCTAACTTTATTAATTTTATATAATTAGGATTTTTTATTTTTTATTATCTATGAATTTCTAAACGGCATTTTTAAATAAATGCTATTTTTAAATAAACTAAAGGTCGCAGTTTCGCGCCCAGCGGTGACCCTAGGATTTTTTAATGGGAGTGAAAAATCCTTAGCCATGCCGTCCCTCGGATAGGACGTAAAATGGAGGTCCCGAGCCTGTACGATGTCAGGTACTCGTTAAAGTTCCCTATCCTAATTATACCTGGATAGGCAAAATTTAGGCCTCCCACTGTAGTCGTTTAGGCCTCCCACATCGTCCGATCAGCCTTAGTGGCATAAAGTGACTTTAAACAAACAAACAAATAAATACAAGATATTTTTTTAAATTATTTGAACGGGCTTATGAACACTCCAATAAGAAATATGGCTGATACATGCGTGGGTATGAGAAAATCATTAAGTTGATGGATGAGAGATCTCTACAATTAAACATACGTGGTAATTGAATCAAGTTAGGAAAGTAAGAATTATTTCCTCATTCAGCAAACTTACTCGCTCATCTTCAGCACCATGCTGATAGGCACTCAATTAAAGTAAATATATATAAATATAAATATGGTCACGAAGAAAATAAATGTAAAAGTTAACCGAAAGTTTTATATGCTTGGCCCTGCCTGGGAGGGTTCGTTCCAGCCTGTTCACGAGCTAAACTGTCTCGACCAGTATGCCCCATCCACTTTAGCCTCGTCCAATTCTTAAGTTTTATCCATTAAGCGACAACTTTCCTTTCCAACCAAATCATCAAAGTTTTCCAGAGGGGCCCTTTTAGTCTTTAAGTACATTGTTAGTCCCTGAATAAGAACCTCAACTGCTATAAGTTTTGGAACAAATGTTTATTCAATAGTAAACGTCGGTTTGCAAATATTAATAATTTTAAAATAGAATTGATTCTTGGCATTTATTAAAATGTATTTAGTTACCTAGTTGGTTTATGTATAGAAATATTTTAATTGATAGACGCTCTAAATTATCCTTATCCAGCATACTTACAACGTATAAATTACTAATACGGCCATTATGGACATACGTGATGTGACCATACGTGGACATATGTACTAATGGGTTCACCTGTGGTGTAGTGGTTAGCATAGCAACTTACCATACTAAAGTTCGCAGGTTCGCTTCCGCTATGATCTATTAAAGATAGTAAGGGGTAGGGAGTCCCGAGTACAATGTTAGGTACTCGTGAAAGATTCCTATCCTAACTATACCTGGATAGGTATAATTTAGGACTACCACTGTAGCATGGTCCGATTAGCCTTAGTGGCATAAAATGACGTTAAACAAAACTAGCAAATATATGTACTAATAAGACAATTATGGGGTTATACAAAACCATCAAACATCCAAGAAATGCAATCTTTTCAATCACAACTATTGAGAAGAGATGCACCGTACTACGTGATTTTGATGACTTACTGTACAAGGTCCACAACATCCAAACTGTCATCGATACAGCAATACAATAGAGCAAACACTTTCAACGAACGGGGTCACCTGTGGTGTAGTGGTTAGCATGGCAACCTATAATACTAAAGAACGCTATTTCGCGTCCCGAGGTGGCCTTAGGATTTTTAATGGGAGTAAAAAATCCTGGGCAGTGCCATCCCTCGGATACGACGTAAAATTGAGGTCCCGAGGCTGTACGAAGTCAGGATCTCGTGAAAGATCCCTATCCTAATTATACCTGATAGGCAAAATTTAGGACTCCCACTTTAACATCGTCCGATTAGCCTTAGTGGCATAAAGTGACGTTAAACAAAACAAACAAACATTTGTATTAATACGACCATTATAGGGTTCTGCAAAGCCATCAAATATCCAAGAAATGCAATCTTTTCAATCACAACTATTGAGAAGAGATGCACCATACTACGTGATTTTGATGACTTACTATAAAAGGTCCACAACATCAATACAGCAACACAATAGTGCAAACACTTTCGCCAAAAATTAATTTCCAACATGAACCCAATAGCACAGACAAAAATCCACTACAAACGCACGCCGACGACTGTTGAGGCGGTTGTCAAGAGACTTAATACTATATTTCAACCTGGATGGATAAAAAATATATGCGGACACTTTTGAATGATACAAAATTGTACAGATGGCAAATCGAAAACTGGCTAAAAGCCTTATGATATGTACGAGTATATTAGCAAACTTTAACGTGAAACAAAAAAACAAACAAAAAAAGTTCTGAATGAGTGAAAAGATTTCTAGACTTTTTGATGGAACAAACAGTTCTAGTACATGTTCGTGACTCTTCGAGAATTGTCTATGCTTGTTTGAAACCTTCTAGACTATTCTAATTGAGACTAAATATAAGGAGCGATGGACTGAGAGTTAGTCTTGCTCTAAAGCTCAAATCATATGGTTATTTTTGTGTTAGAAAATGATAATTGGTAACCTATTTATTGTGTTTTAATTATTTTTCTGGCATTGTAAATTATTTAATTTTTTAAACCTAAATAACAGTTACAATGTTTTTAAATTATATTTGTTTAAGAGAGTTTGGTGTAAAGAGGTGATTTCCATTCGAAATTAAGCCTTTTTTTTTTTTTTTTTTTTTTTTTTTGGTGAAAACCCTTCCCACTGCACTCCCAATTTTCCTCCCCCCACCACCAACCACACCATGACGAGGCAAACACGGGAATTAAATATTTGTATGGCTTTCCCTTTTTATATTCTTGCCGGGGAAATGAATCGGGTTATATCCGTCAATATGATGACGTCCGTGCCTGCCTTTTGTCATGTGCCATATCTCATCCCAAGACTTAACGTAATACTTACAGCAAAGGCAGATTTAGCGGGGTTTTGCTTCCCTAGAAGAAAAAAACACTTTATTTTATCTGGAATGATTTTTACTACGTCCTTCAAATGATGAATGGAAGAGAGTAACACATGTTGTTAATGGTGGAAGATAGTTACCGACCCTAGATCTAATGAAAAGTAAATGGACCGCACCCCCGTCTATTCAACTTCATAGATTTAACTTTGCCAACCAAATTTCAGGTTCTTATCAGGGCTATATGAGATACACCAGGCAAGAACCAATCAGAGAGATTGTATAAAGAAATATCAATTATATGTGTAACATTAAACAAAATTAAATATATCAAATAAAAATAGCATACAAATTATAGAGCTTTAAAAAATATAAGATTATAGTTATTGAAGTAGGATCATATTGGTTTAATAAACATTGTTTAACCTACACAAGTGTCACAATATATTATATTATATCTCTTCTATTCCATTTATGATTATAAAGTAAACAAGAGAGATAAAGTTATTTTGCTTACATCGGTTCTACAAAATAATGGAGAAGATAGACCAAAGAGATATAAGGGAGAGAACGGAAGATAAGGACATGTTCTATTCATTCCTCTAGATAGAATGATCCTCTCTGGAACTCTAAGCTACTTCTTCATTAGGATTCCATGAAGGCTCGTATGTATAAAATATATTTATCTCAACTCACAACAAAGCTGTTCTCATGAATAAATAATATTATAGAAGATTTTTACAAGTATTCATACTGTGACGTTAAAGGAAAACAATAAAAACATACGGTTCATAATTGTTGGAACGTACTAACAGTTGGAACAAACTTGTTTATGTCTACGATGTTCGAGTACCATCGACGCTGGCCCTGAAGGTTCTAGAATGTTCTCCTTTCGAATATATACTAGAAGCGTAGGACTGGAGAGTTACTCTTGTTCTAAAGCGCATGTCTTATGGTAATATATAGCTGTGTTATAAAGTAATAGTTTTTGTAACCTGTTCAAATATTTGTATTTTCATAATATGTGTGGCATTGAAAATTTTTATTTACGTTTAAATAAAATTTTTATTTATGTTTAAATAAAAATTGTTTTACCCACAGAAGTGTTACAATACTAATTTAAATATTGGAAAAATTATTGTTGGCAGTTTAGGATAGGAATAGATGAACCTATCTTATTTAATTGTAACTTTTCTTCTTATTTCTTTGTAACTTGTTCTAAAGCGCATGTTTTATGGTAATACATAGCTGTGTTATAAAGTAATAATTTTTGTAACATGTTCAAATATTTGTATTTTCATAATATGTGTGGCGTTGAAAATCTTTATTTACGTTTAAATAAAATTTTTATTTATGTTTAAATAAAAATTGTTTTACCCACAGAAGTGTTGTATGGTTGGCAGTTTAGGATAGGAATAGATGAACCTATCTTATTTAATTGTAACTATTAGTTCAATGTTTTAATGGATGGCCACTGACTCTGGCTGATGGTCACTGTGCCCAATCTCAAAAAAATAGTTGCTGTTTTGGTTAAAAATTGTAAATACTAATGAGGAAATAAAACATTTATATTAAAAAAGAGTTATTTAATAGCCTAATAGCCTACCCAATATAGCTATTATATTATATTTATATAATTATTTATACCCATATTATATTATATAATTATTTCAGGACTAGCTGGCCCGTCCGAAGTATTCGCACTCTAACCTACTTAAAACCACTTAATTAAAGTTAAACCGTATATTTAGTACCGTCTTGTGCGTATTTAGTGCGTCATGGGTACAGGTGAGGGTTGAAGTAAAGATAATATGTGTTTAAATTGTAAATTATTTTTTTTTTTAACATAAGTTTAAGGTATTTACATAGTATTAACGTGTTTACAGGACCTCTTTGAAACATATGTTTGTAGTTGGGTCATTCTCACCACTGGGCACTTCTTACGGTTTTTATTTTAAATTTTATGGTTACAAATAAACTTTTTTTTCGGTGTAATACTATTCCTTAGTCTATAAGAAGCAAGGAGTCGACGTGGAAGAACACCAATCCACGTCGCTATCTTCATTTCCCTGCAGCATTTTATTTACAGTAAGACAGGGGAATGAACGACAGGGGAATAAATTTTTAAGGCTTATTTGATAACCGTTGAAAGGAAAAAAAAGATATCAAGATGCTATTTGAAAAACGAAATCTGTGCTACAAAATCTTTTATCTCTCAAAAATTAGAAAAGAAAAAACTTGCCTGACCAAAACTGTAGAGGACAGGGGAATGAAGACTATTAAACGTAACCTCTCAAGTTTGAGAACTTATTTGCTTCTGGAGAGCTTGGATTTGTACTGAGGTTAAGTTGACAGTTGGGGTTGCTTAGGGAAAGACACCTTCCTGCTGACTATATATTTTTTACTAATTTTCCGCCTGAATAATGTGGTGACAATTTAATTTTAAAAATTGACAGGGGAATGAAAGAAAACCTGTGGGACAACATAAAAATTAGTTTTTTTTTTTCAATTCCAATCCTTTATCATCAAGGATTCGACTGCTTTTATGAAATTTTACAGTATTTTGAACAAATTGAACAGGAAAAAAGTAAAATTGACCTAGTATACGGACACAGAACTCTTACTTTGAGCAGAATCAGACCTCGGGACATGACAGGAGAATGAATTTCGACCTTTTTCTGGTGTTTTTAAGGTACGTGTGTTATACAATTAAAATAAAGTCGTATGGGGTCTACCTTTACAACCTGGATTTACAAATTTGATGTCTTAGAGTCCTAAGTTTTTCTAAATCGCTATAAACGGCCTGGGACACAAAAGTGCCCTCTTACGTGAGAATGACCCAGTTACTATATGGTCATCTGTGATTGTTTGTTGGTGGGTTTGTTTTACACAGACATACATAAGGCTACATACATTTGGGACACAAAAGGAAGAGCCAGGAATAACCTGTAGTATAGAGAAGTGGTGAGGTTAAAAGACAGAATACTTAAATACACGTATCGGTTTCCCTGAAAGCGAATTTTGGAAACTATTTTTCATCCATGTTTTTGATCTATTTTAATCAAACCCTATTCTACTACAGTTTAAAGAATACTATTATGTTGTATGATAGATCCTTCGTAAATTTTACTATCACCGTAATAAATTAATTTTTTTCCTAAGATGGGGTCAAACACAAGTTCACGGGTTCGAGTAAAAATGTTATACCGTCTTATTGGAGGGAACATAAAATGGAAATTCCGAGACAGTGCGATTTTAGGTACTCGTTAACGATCCCTATCCTAATTAATCCTGGATAAGCGAAATTTAGGACTACCACTATAGCATCGTCCGATTAGCCACAGAAGCTTAACGTGACTTAATAATCAAACAACCAAAAATATAATGTTACACTAAGCCGCAGCTAAACTTGGCTGGATTTAGTTAGTTAATAAATTTCCAATGAATTATACCGCTATAATCTCCTTCCGGTCTATTAATTATTAGACTATTCCGGTCTCTATCCGGTTGTCTAATAATCTCCTTGATTTGTCTAATATGTATAGCCCTTTTTTCAGAAAGTACCAATTTATAAACATTATATAAATATTTTTGTATAAAAATTTGTCATTTGAAATCATGATATCTACCTACCATGCATCATCTAGATTATTGTATCTAATTGGAAAAAACTAATGTTAGAATTAAATTACTGGTTGCTGGGGGAGTCATTTTAATGTCGTTGATACTTATGTCAGAAATGATCGATTTTGCGTTTTTATTGAATTTTTAATCAATACGAGAAGTCCTATGGTCCTGAAAGACGAAGTATGTCATCAGTAAATAGAAAGGAAGAATCATGCACAGTAAAAAAATATTCGAATTTCAGGAATCGCTTAGTCATCTAGAGTGACACCAGCCGATAAGGAAAATTTAAACACAGGACAAAAAAAAGTCCTACTCTTAATATAATGACAATTTTAATGCTTCTTTCGATAATCAAACAAAAAAACGAAAAAATGAATTGCAAATAAAAAGATTTTCTTGGTCTCCTTAAAATGTCAGATGTTGATTGACATACGACCTTTTGCAGTATCACCTTATAATTTATTGATATATTAGGTTGTGCTCAAATTACGTATTTGCAAAGGTTTGATATAAAAATTATATTTATTAGTTATTTTATTCTAAATTTGGTAGAAAGATTTTTATATTACAAGTAATGATTAACTAGCAAAGCATCCTCCTTTTTTAACAACTATTTATTTTTTACTCCACAACATTGTTGTGGGGCTGTATGTCCCATTCCCAAAACCTGTGCATCAATTGTTAAGTCATTAACATTCAGTGATCAAATTACAATTATAACAAATTAATAAATTAAATATAGCCTGCATATTTTTTTTTTTTTTTTTTTTTTTTTTTTTTTTTTAGCCGAAGTAAAATATGGCTGGTTGTAGTTAGTTAATTTATAAATTTCTATCCAATTGATAACATTACGTATAAACGCCCCGAAACTGAAATTGAGTAACTCCACCATTTACCCGTGATAATATAGCGCTAATCATGGAAGTAGTTGATCCGACAATTTCCACAAGTGTCTAAACGTGTCAATAATTGCTCGTGTGGCGAGAGCTCAGATCCGCCTCGGCTGTCTAATTGAAATTAAACTGACTTAATACAATGGCACAGCCATCTTCCCCCTCCACACCCAAACTGCTTCCCTTTACCCCCACCATTCGATCAATTTGAGCTAAGTGGTTCTAACTGTTTAATTATATTAACCCACTGGGTCAGTTCTTGCAGTCTTCTGGATTCCCTCCCTACAACCTGGCGTCTCTACATAGCGAAGAAGATTGAAAGACGGAGGATGGATCCGGAAAATATTCAATGAAATAACAGTCCATATATTAAATCAAAACTCTAAAAATAGCGGATAGATTCACTAGTCAACACAGCTGTTTAGTCTTAATATCCTAAATGAAAAAAAAATATGTATATATTTTTGTGTCCCATTTTGAAATTATAGTTTGAAATTATATATATGTATATATACATAAAGAACAGTAAAATATTTTTTTCTAACAAACGTTTTCATAAAACAACAAGTCATTTCATTTCTTAACAAATCGGTAAAAGTAGGAACTGAAATTTCTGAAATAAAGCTTATTATTAGCAGGAGTGCCTCAGGGCAGTGTCCTGGGTCCTATATTATTTAATATAAATATGTCAGATCTACCAGAACACACAAATACACTTCTGGCCACTTTTGCTGACGATACAGCAATCCTTTGTTCTGATGAAAATCCTTTTCTTGCATTTAAAACTCTTCAGAACCACCGAGACGATATTGCTGACTGAGCTAGGTGGAAAATTAAAATGAATGAGAAAAAGAGTATGCATGTAGTCTTCGCACTCAATGTGGTCTACGCCCCCAGATATTCTTCAACAAAAAACCAATTTCGGAATCTGATGAAATTAAATATTTTGGACTTCATCTGGACAAAAAACTTACTTAGGACTAACTTTGGATGGTTCAAAAAGCAACGACTAAGTTGGCTGCGCAGTAGTCCAAACAAATGCAATAAAAAATACAAAATACCTTCTTTCGTATCAATATTTTCCACAGAATTATAGGCGATTGCAACTGCTCTTTATCTGACTATTGACAGCAATGCAAAAAATTTGTTAATATGTTCGGATTCATTATCAGCCATACAAGCTGTTCAAAAACGCACAAGAGAAGGTCAGATAATGAAAAAAAATCCTTAATTATCTCGATATTCTATCGGATCTTAACAAATCGGTAAACTTTCTATGAGTGCCACCGCATACAGGAATTTCAGGCAGTGAAGTAGCAGACAGGGCAGCAAAGGAAGCAGCAATCATGACTGGCCCAGCTCTGCAAATATAGGAGGCAAATGATATAAGAACATAGCTTAAAAAGAGAATAAAGAGTTATTGGCAATCCATGTGGTATGAAGTCCCTCTCTCTAACAAGCTAAAATCCATTAAGCTTACAACTAGAAACTGGATTAGCTCCCTTCTAGGGAACCGAAGAGAAGAGGTAGTACTGACAAGGCTTCGGATAGGTCATACGAACCTCACCCATGTTCGTCTCATAATAAAATAAGCTCAACCGACATGCGAAACCTGCAAAACACCCCTTACGATAAAACATATTATAGAAGACTGCAGCAGATACGAAGAACAATTTACAAAACTTAATATTCCACGTAAAACTTCAGAGGCATTAAAGATTCTACCAAAGCTGCGGATAACATAATAAAACTCCTAAAAGAGATCCTCATATTTGAAAAAATATAATTCATTAAAATAAAATACTATTATAATATATATTAATTAACAGTAAATATTAAAAAGGATAAGAGTGCAAATTGTTATATTATTATAGAGTAATGGAAGGGCGTAATAAGGGCGTTGTTGATCGCCCAAATTTAACAATCTAATCTAATCTACAAAAGACTTACTTGAAAACTCACGTTAGACTCAGACGAAAAGAATTAAATAGGCGCTGATATGAAAATGAAACGAGTTTAGTGATTGATAATGGTACATCAACTTGGAAATTGTATTCAAAGTAGCTTTTTGGTTAGAGTTAGTAAAAAATTAAAAACTTAGCAATTTTTATATTGAATTATAATTGTCCCGAAGAAATGACGTTCCAGAACTTTTTTTTTTCCTTTTTTGATTCGTTGGCTCAATCAAAGGTTTCGTTCTCATTAAAACGGTTTGTTCAAATTATCTTTCGGACTGTTTGCAATCATGGTCACTTGATTCCCGTTCACTAATTGGTTTCAAATCTCAGGGGCCCTCATCAACGAATTGATGACTTATACGGAATAGCCTTTTTTTATCGGACCTTTAAGTTTTTTTATCCATCTCATCGTTTTATTTTTTTTTTCTCTAGGACTGAATCATTTCTTCCTTTCCCTAGGAAGTTTAAAGATGTTTAATAATCTTCTTGCAAATATATGATACGTAGACTTTGATAAAAATTTATATTATTACCACAACTTACCACAGCTTAAAAAATATCAAAAACATAGATCTTTGTTTAGTCTCAAATATATTCGTATCTTTGGATAACTTTGGAAAGACTAAAGTAATTTCAAATGCGGATAAAACAACTGTGAAAATAGATGGTCATCTATTTGAATATTTGGAAGATTATATATATCTGGGCCAACTAATCAGCTTCTCGGATAAACGAGGAAAAGAAGTGAGCAGAAGGATAGCACTCGGTTGAAAAAAGTATTGGTCACTGAGGAACATCTTCAAAAATGAGTTCCCGCCAGATATGAAGAAGAAGATCTTTGAGTCTTGCATCATTCCGGTGGTGTCCTATGGCAATCAGACCTGGTTCTTAACCAAAGTCCAGACACAGAAAATAACAACTTGGCAAAGATCTGTGGAAGGAAGTATGCTAAATATCAGGAGAAAAGATAAAATCAAAAATAACTTTATCAGGCAGAAATCTGGTTTGAAAGATATAAGCCTTCACATCAATACTCTGAAATGGAAGTGGGGTGGACATGTATTAAGAAGGCAAGACCCTAGTCGGGCGAGAGATGCAACCCTCTGGACACACTACAATCTCAAGCGGAAGCGAGGAAGACAAGCCAAGAGATGGAGTGACTGGTTTAAGGAGTTAGCTGGTCCGATGTGGTGAAGACAGGCAAGCTTGGAGAGACAAGTGGGGTGAGATTACGAACTCGGCTCCCCAATAGGTTGGTCACCTGGGACAGCGTAGACCATTACTCCCATAAATAGAAAAGACTATATTATAATTTTTACTTATTACAACCAAGGGGAAAACAAGAAGGAATAGAGTGAGGAACTCTACAATAAGAGCAAACCTGGATCTGAGGCCAGCTGAGGAAGTTATCAAGGAGAACCAGCTTAGGTGGTTTGGACACGTCTAGCGAATGGCTGAAGACAGAATCGCAAGGGCTACACGAGGTTAATGTGGACGGTAGGAGGCCACAGGGAAGACCTAGGAAAACATGAGAAGAAGGAGTGAAATTCCTTCAACAAGAGAGGAATGGAATGGAGTAGGAGAAGGCAGCTGGCACAGGATAGAGATCTTTGGGTCAGGCTCTACAGGAAAGCACCTCACACTGCTCAGCGGTAAAAGAGGTCTCGATTAAGTAAGTAAGTAAACTTATTACAACCATTGATATGGGAAGGCATATGTACAAAGAAGATGATTGTTCATTTAATTTATGTTGATTTCTGATTTGTATTTATTCCTTAAATGTACATAATAAAAGGCTATTATTATTATTATATTCGTATCAAACCAACTGAGATTCCCACCAATAGTGCGCGCCTTTCTCAACATGTGACGTAGGTGATCTATGATATAGCACTTTGAGAAGGCAGTGGAACAGCTGACGTCATCCTCTGTTATTGTCCGAATCATAAGATGAAGAAGAAAACTCTATTAGACTGAACCTTTGTAAAAAGCAATAACTAAATTTATGGCAGGAAATTCTAAATTTGAACTGTATTATGCGCATTACCATAAAATATAAGATCTGATAAACTAAGAAAATATTATTATTTGTTTTATTATTATCATTATTATTAATACAATGCAGTTTATCAGTTTGTATGGTTTGCAATCTGCAAATTAGCAATAAGCAAATCGGTTGCATTCCTGTTGGATGAATTACTAACTTTATACTAAGTTAGCATATCTCTCGGCCACCGCTAAGGGGTTAGCGTTAAAAGTTAGTCTTCGGTGGAAGTTTTTGTAGTATTGTGTGGCTGTATCGATAACTGTTTGGATATTCAGGTCCTTATGCAGTAAATAATTTGTCACATTGTATGGTGCGTCTACTTTTTTCCTCAATACCTTGGACTAGAATGACTGAATTCTTTGGATGTTTGAGGGTTCTTTCTCGAATGTCCATAATGGTCGTACTGGTACTGTGTAAATAGTAAGTTCGTTAGTTATTGATAATTTAATAGTAACCTAGATCCAAATCGTTTGTTAAGTTGTTTCCTTTTCAGTCCAATGTAGATTCTCCATGTCAGTCTCTTGTCCAGGCGAAGTTCCAAATATCTTACAGTTTGGGATGCAGGGATTGGATTATCATTAAAGGTTACTTGTGGGCGGGAACAATGATTGAGGGTGAAGGTTAGAATATGCCATATCGGGGTTTCTGTGTGATGTAAGTAGTGCGCTATCGTCAGCGAATGTAGCCAGTAGTGTTCGGGTAAGTCAGCTGTGAAAATATTGAAGAGTAGTGGTCCAAGTATGCTACCCTGCGGAACTCCAGCTCTAACATTCTTTGTATAGGATAGTTCGTTGCCTATTTTAACAGTAAAGTGTCTGTCTGTCAGGTAAAAGAGTAGAATTAAATATTAAGTCGGTTGTATTAAATCGTAAACGGAGAAAAAAGAAAAAAGAAAATAAAAAATCACATCGCTGCTCAAATATAGAATTTGTATATATTTAATAATCTGTTTTAAAGGATATGGTTAAGTTAACATTGGAAGATAATTTCATGCAAAAAAGAAGTACGCAATGCATTATCCAATGTATCATTGACCTAGCCGGGATATGAAATGTTTCTTTTTTAGAATTAAGTAGGGCTTTATGGAAAGATGGATGGCAGAGGGGCTGCAAAGCCGGAATAAAGAATTGGATAAACATCTTTGTCTGAATTTCCAGAAACAGCCTCTGTCTCATGATATTACCATAAAAAAAATAATAAAAGGTATACAGAAAAACAACTCGTTAACCCGAAACAACCGGTGCTGGGGTATTGATTTAAAACTATCTATATAAGATATAATGATATATGCTAATAATGATAACGCAATATTTTGCTTCAAACTAGTCTGCCCGGTTGGCCTCTTTTCATACAACACATTAAATGTACTTGCTTTTTAATGGTAGGACAAAAGTACTTATTCACGATCCCCATTTCCTAAGTACAATACCATAAAATAATTCCAATAGATATAGCTTACTTAAATAATAACAATTTATATAATACAATTTGCAGTAACTAAATAACTAAATACAGTCAAAATCATTTATAACGAACTTCAAGGGACCGGGGGTTTTTGTACGCTATAGCCGATGTTCTCTTTAAGCGGTATTATCGGCTATAACGAACAGTTCGCTGTAAACGGTGTTACGCTGGTCTTTTAACGTTGGTCTGTAAACGGTGTTACAGTCAGTCTCACTTCGTCTTAATTTTGAGTCTGTTAAATATGTATTAAACATTCTCGATACATATTTTCATCTTAGGTCAATTTAAGTGCATTATAACAATTAAAGTACATAATAATCATTGTAGCCGGCCCTGAGTTTAGGCCACACATTTTCCACCCAGTCATTTGTAATTGATTGATCAACAACTTCTGACACCTGATATTTTCCCCAGAACAATGTTGTGGCGAGATCGGAAACGTTGAATCCATGAAGCACTGCACTTGAAATAATCTTTCTTTAAAATAGGACTTCAGCCTTTACTTGAAGCACAGGTACATTCACGGGTGCATTGTTTGCGCGTAGATTTTTAAACCAATCGAGCAAAGCATTATCTATGTCGGTGTGTTTGGAAGACCGAACAAGTTTTCCTTTTCCGCACCTATTAAATTGCGAAATAATTTTCTCCCGTCGCTTCATCATCCCAGCAATAGTTGTACGCGATGTCTTAAATTCACGGGCAATCGAACTCGCGGAATCACCGGAATCTACTCGGCAAACTATCCCAAACTGTTCTCCAATCGTAAATTGTCGTGGCATGTTTCCGTGTATAAAGACAAGAGAGAACTGGAGTGAGACACTGTTGAGTGAATTAGTGTGAAGTAAACAAAACTTTTTTTTTTCATTTCGTAGAACTGTACGCTGTAAGGGATATTTCTTCTGCTACTGTTCCAAGAAAAGTGTTCGCTCTAACCGATCTGTTCACTATAACCGATGTCCGTTGTAAGCGATATTTATGCTTTTTTCTGTCTGTTATTCCATGGGGCCGACTATTTTGTTTGTTATATCCGATTGTACGTTATAGCCGGTGTCGTTATAAACGATTTTGACGGTATTTACATGGATACAAGTTCTCTGTAAATATTTTTCAGTATTCTGTATTAAAAGTTAAATTCCTTTATCATTATTTTCCTATAGCTGAATGCACTAACTGTGTATTTATATAAACTGTCCCAGTCCTTGCCATTAAGATAATCAATTACTTCAGAGCTATTAAGTAATGGTTTTCCCAAATAAGGAAGACGGAATTCTATTAGTACCGGGCACCTTCCAATGAAATGAATAGTGTCTTAGATTTCTTTTAAATTACACATAGAGCAGAACAGTCAATTCTAATCTCTCAATGGAGTAATTTAAGCCTAATCGTTCACTTCGAAGTCTGATAAATTGTGTTAATAAATTTCTGTTTTCTGTGGTTGTTAATATAATGGTTGCCACCTAATTGAAAATTTAAATCTTTTTAAATCGCAGACCGATCACATGGTGGTCAGTCAGTGGTTCAGCTCCGACGGAGGACCGGACAGTACTGTAAAATTATCTATAGTACAATGAAATATATATATAATTACAAACAATCGATAGTTTTTTTAAACATCGCAATACTAACGAAAACTTTGTATTTGAATGGGCAAAGTTGGTTCTAAGAACTCCACTTTGGCTCTTAATCTTTCGAAACACCTACACTTAACAAATGAAGTGTTGATCAATCAACCTCTAAATTTTTTGGACTTCTGTTAAGGAAAAATTTAGGATACCACAGATCTTTCGGTTTTCCTTATAAAGGTAGAATTTTGTATCTATTTCACAGGTTGATAACTTAGATAAATAACAAAACCATTTTTTTATTTTTTTTTTATGTTCTTTAAATTTTTCCCGTTCTTCAAAAACTAGCTTTCCAGGTGCCCCTTTCTAATTCAAGGACTATCGTCAGACATACTAGGCAAACTTAAATATCAAGGAATGAATAGATTTTGATTCAAAACAACATGAAATCATCAGGACAGAGAGAACAGTGAGTCCTAATAAAAAATAAATACCTAAAAATATAAAAAAAGTTAAAAATGAGTTATATATAAATGCAATAATCATAATAAATAATAATACATCCATGACAGACAAAAAACACAATGACCGATGCAATGACAACAAACATATTACTCACCTTAAACAATATTCCGATTCCTAAGTTCATAAACGGCTTCGTGAAGTCTATGACGCTTTCTCTAGCGTAATTGATCGTCATGGATGCAACAGCCAGATCTGCTCTCTGAAAATTCAAAATTTTTAAATATTTTGAATTTATTTTTCCACAAAAATATAAAAATAATTGTCAAAAATATTTTAAAAAATCCACAATTCAATTCCAGTCCTAAGAAATATATCGGACATTTTATTGGTTAATTATTATATACAACATTTTTTTATGAGAAGTAATTTGCTACCTATAAGTATAGAAAGCAATGTTTTACTTTTTTTTTGCTATTGGTTTTACAGAACTCATAGATCATTATGAAGAAAAAATAAACAACTTCTTGAGCATCAAAGAAAATAGATATCTTACATTATGTACAGTAAATAAATGAAAGAATTGTTCATTAGAGAATGAAAAAAAAGATGAAGTTCTTAGTTGAAGTTGAATCGTAGTAACAATTTTTTTAACTAACCTCTCTTTGACTTATTTTTTCTAGCTCGTTAAATCTAGC
Organism: Aelia acuminata; assembly: GCA_911387785.2. Lineage (NCBI taxonomy): Eukaryota > Metazoa > Arthropoda > Insecta > Hemiptera > Pentatomidae > Aelia > Aelia acuminata. The sequence continues at coordinate 14,174,776 of OU426984.1, forward strand.
TCTATAGCGTTTTCGTTGATTCTATTCCAACGTGAAACAAAACAAAACACAAGACATATGATTTTAAATAGTTCTAGACTTGTTGGAACAAACTGTTCTAATACATGTTTGTGACTTTGATGATCGAGTACCATCTACGCTGGCCTAGAACCTTCCAGTAAATTTTTGTAACCTCTTTAAGTATTTGCATTCTCATATTTTGTGTGACATTGTAAAAATATTATTTTCTTTCAATAAAAATTATTTAAACCGACAAATTATTACACTATTTTTCCCTTTCCATCTAATTTTTGGTCTCAAGAGTGGTATTTTAATGTAACTCCAGAAAATCTCTTGAAGATGGGACATAAGCCCGAAACGTTAGGGAATAATAAATTATTTAAAAAATTAAATAAGGAAGAGGTTCCTTCGTTAAAGTATCAGCTGTGCTACTGTAAACATCAAACGGTTTTTTGTTTATATTAACTCTGGACGTCGGTCCGGATCAATGAATATCAGTAGGTAAATACCAATTTAAAAATTTTAATACCTTTTTTCAATCCACAAAGAACGCTGTTAGCATTTTGATCAGAAACAGGGTTAAAAGCAGTGGTGAAACATTTTATTTTTAAATGGTAAATAAAGTAAAAATAAAATGTTAATGAAGGGAATCCTATCAATATTGTTTTTATATTATTGTAACGTAAAACGAAAAAAAATATATATATTTTAACAACTTGGGTTGAAATAATTTCTATTAAACGAAAATAAGATTTTTACAATGCCGCAAAAACTATGATAACACAAATAATTAAACAGGTTACAAAAAGTATCACTTCGTAACACAAAAAATAACAATATGACTTCAGCTTCAGAACAGGACTAAGTCTGCTGCCCATCGCTCCTTATAGAGCGTCTGAAGAAGAAGAACTTTCTGGAAGGTATGTACTATGAGAGTTAGTTCCAACTGTTGATTTGTTCAACAAAACAAGTCTAGAACTACTGCAAACCATATGTTTTGTGTTTTCTTTCAACTTACACTATCTTTTATCAAAAGCGTTGTAAAAAATGCATCTAACCACCCATTCATTTTTATTCTTATTATTGTGATTAATTATACCAATTAATTACTTACACAGTTACTGACTGGTCACGGACCAACAAGAAGTTACTTACATCGATTTAATATAATAGAAGACAACAAATGCGTGTGCGACGGACAGACAGAACAAACTTATGACCATCTTATATTTTACTGCAACTCACTTGACGCACAGAGATATAAATTATTAAGAACAGTTATGGTCCGAGGGCACAATTGGCCAATCAGTAAAGAAGAACTGCTTTTTAGTTTTGGCCGGGAATTTCAGGAGTTTTTAGGTGGAATAGACCATATATAAATTATGAGAAATGGATTGGACAAGTGACACCACATAGGACATCATAATATAACCTTATTTTTATTTTTCTTATTTATTATTTTTTATTTCATATCATTTTCTATTTTATATTATTTGAATTGTTATTCTATTTATTAGTTTATTTTAATGTATACATTCAGGAATACTTAAAGTATTTTGTAATTTTGTATTTTGTTTTTGTATTTTGCATTTTGTACTTTGCATTTTGTTGTAAAAGTATTCTGAAAAATAGTATTTAAATTATTTTCCTGCACGCAGTATCACCCCATGGAACGTGCAGTACTTTATGTAACAATAAGCTCATGCCCAGGGTTACTGTAATGGGGAAAAAAAAAAAATAACTATACCATCAAGTACACCAAATTCACTGACTTGATATAACGACTTTCTACATTGAAGGAAATCATGTTCGCAATTTTGAAACTAATTCATTTTACCCAGTGATGTAAAATTATAGATATTTTCCACTATCGATATTTACAAACTATCAGTAATCACAAACATGAACAAGAACAGTTTGTTCCAACTGTTCAAACAACAAGTCTGGAACTATTTAAAATCACATGCTTTGTGTTTTGTTTCACGTTACACTATGTTTGAAAAGAGTTCTTGAGTTGTTGTTGGAACAGTCCGAAGAAACTGTTGTAGTACTAGTTCTTGACTGTTTGAGAATAATCTACGTTTGTCTGGAACCTTGCAGATTGTTCTAATTCAGACTAAATATAAAACGGACTGGAGAGTAAGTCTTGCTCTGAAGCTCAAATCATGCGGTTATTTTTGAGTTACAGAGTGATAATTTGTAATCAATTTAATTATTTGTGTTTTCATTGTTTTCGTGGCATTGTAAATTATTAGTTTCGTTTAATAAAAATCGTTTGAAAATTGTTTAACCCACATATATTATATTATATCTCTTCTATTCCATTAATGATTATAAAGTAAACGTTAGATAGATAACGTTATTTTGCTAACATTGGTTCTACAAAAGAATGAAGAAGATAGACCAAAGAGATAAAGAAGAGAACGTAAGATAAGGACATGTTCTATTCATTCCTCTAGATAGAATGATCCTCTTTGGAACTCTAAGCTATGTCTTCATTAGGATTCCATGAAGGCTCGTATGTATAAAACAAATTATCTAAACACACAACAAAGCTGTTCTCATGAATAAATAATACAATGGAAGATGAATTTTCACAAGTATTCATACTGTAACGTTAAACAAAAACAACAAAAACATATGGTTTAGAATTGTTGGAACGAACTGTCATAGAACATGTGTTGTGAATACGATGTTCGGGTACCATTGAAACCGGCCCAGAAGGTTCTAGACTGTTCTGACTGTAACGTTACAAGTAGATATTTTAGTAGATACCCACAGAAATGTTACAACACATATGTGGTTATAGCAATGTTACATGCACTGTAGCATGGGTTATTGCATGGCCCCCATCTGTATCTTATTGACTAGTTTGAAAATAGTCTGTAATACTGCACGTACCATGTACGGAAATATAAATCACTCGAATATCTATAAATTTAAATCATAAATGATCTATATTCTCTAAGATCAGTTTCAAATCTTAACATATTTGCAGTTCATTCTTTGATATCTCTTCTTATTTGCCATTTTCTTCTCCATAATCGTTTCCTGTTATTGATAATTTTATCTTTAATTTCCTCTACTATGGCAGGAATTATCGAGATATGATATTGCTGGAAAAATTTATTGATTTTTCTCGTTTTCCTCAAATGAGGACATTTTTGTTCCACGAACGTGTAACTATCAGTATGAAATAATTCCCCCACTGTCTCCTCTATGTGTAATCACCTAAATCCTTTATTGTTTACCTCGGAGAGGTGACATAGCGGGTTACCCTTCACAGCTACTAGGTAGGTGTAATTCAGGCTTAAGGATGTTCTAAAATACCCTGAGTAAATTTTTAAAGGAAATGGGTTTTCGTCTATCGTAGCAAATATACATCTGTTTCATAGGAGTCACCGTAATGTAGTGGTTAGCATAGCAACCAACAATACTAAAAGTTTTCTCAGTAGCGAGTAAAAAATCCTTGGCTATGACATTCCTCGGATATGAGGTAAAATGGAGGTCCCGAGCCTGTACGATGTCAGATTCTCGTAGAACCCTGTCCTGTTTATACCTTGGTAGGCAAAATTTAGGACTCCCACTGTAGCATCGTTCGATAAGCCTTAGTGGCATAAAGTGGTGTTAAACAAACAAACAATTTCTTTTTGTTTGCGTATGTGTAATTTCCCGATAAGACATAAACGTTTTGTTTGGATCAAATATCCATTATCTCCGGATAAATATCCGGCTCATCCAATTACTGCGCCAATATTTATTTATTTCGTTTAAATTAAACATTTATTTATATAACATTTATTAACAATATTGTACCGTCCAAGAATCGCAATTTGATTTATGAAATATGTGCTAATTATAAATATTTTAAAGGTTAATTTTTTAAATATTGCAACACTTACTTGGATTGAACAATTTTTATCCAAAGATGAATATCTATTTTCAGTGCCCCAAAAATTATGAGAACACACTTATTTGTACAAATTACAAAAATTATCACTTTGTAACACAGAAATAACCATATGATTTGCGCTTCAGAGCAAGCCAAACTCTCCAATCCATCGCTCCTTATATATAGTCGTAAGGAGAACAGTCTGGAACCTCCTCGGCTGGCGTGGATGGTACTCGAACATCGTAGTCACAAACGTGTGCTATGAAAGTTTGTTCCAACTGTTAGATCGTTCCAAGTAAAGGTCTAGAATTATTCTAATGTTTTGCCTTTTTTTTTTTTGTTTAACATTACAATATTTAAAAAAAAAAAAAAAAAAATTTATTTATTTATTTATAATATTTATTTATTTATAAATAAATAAATAAATATTATTTATAAATAAATATATATTATTTATTTATAAATATTATATATTATTATATATTATATATAATATAATATATATATAATATATATTATATAATATAATATATTATATAATATATATATTATATATAATATATTATATATAATATATTATATATTATATATTATATAATATATATAATATATATTATATATTATTTATAAATATTATATATTATTATATATTATATATTATTTATTTATAAATAAATATATATTATTTATTTATAAATAAATTTATTTATTTTTTTACCGACTGATACACCTTCTAAATTGAAGCAGCTGATATGTATATTCAGGGGACCAATAAAGGAATTCCAAAATTATTATATTTATGAATTCCAGGTCTTCATCAATTCACCGACGTTCGGATTCTTGGAACATAATATACATAAATTTCCTACTAATTAAATTCAACCTCTGTTTTAGGTTTGTTGTTAGGAGTACCGGGGTAATATAGTCTGTAATAATAGAAACTTATTGGGACATAACAGTGTGTACTAAGTCGGAACATTTCCAACTCTGTGATTTCTGTTGTTGCTTATAGAGTTGTCAACGACTAATAATCAGCTGGATGTTTCAGCAAGGTTGATATTTCTGTGAAATTCGTACAGTATTATCATAACTTTGTTTTAAGTCGTGATAAATGTGAGGTATGTATTTATATTGTATAATATAACTTTTGAAGAAATTTTGATTAATATTAGACAATTACAAACTGATAATATTTGTATCGATATGATAATCGATAATTTTATGAATGAACTATTGAAATTATTATTAAAAACCTCAAACAAATTTTTTTTTTAGTTAATTTATAATCGCTTTATGCTATAATGGCTAATCGGACAATGCTACAGTGCGATTAGCAATTTTTGACAACGACAACGACGACATAGCCAAGGAAATTTTACTGCCATTAAAAATTCCTAAGGCCACTGACCGGGCAAAGAAGCAGAATCCACGTGTATCCATCTTCGATTCCAGACAATGATAAAGGGGTCTGTAAATAAGCAACCATACAAGCGTAGAAGATTCTCGAACAGTCACGAACAAGTACCAGATCAGTTTGTAACTGTTTCAACAAGTCAAGAACTCGTTACTACGTACGTACAATGTTATTTTTAAAAAAATACGTGTTGTTGTTTGTTTTTTTAACGTCCCTTTATGCTACTAAGGTTAATCGGACGATGCTACAGTAGTCCTAAATTTTGCCTGTCAAGGTTTAATTAGGATAGGGATCTTTAACGAGTACCTGACATCGTACGAGCTCCGGACCTCCGTTTTACGTCTTATTCGAGGGACTGCATAGCCAATGGTTTTTTACCCCTTTAAAAATCCTGGGCCATTACGGGAAGTTAACCCTCGAACTTTTGTATTGTAGGTTGTCATGCTATCCACTACACCACGGGTGACCCCAAAATTACATGTTTATTTACTCTCCATCTTTTGCGCAAGCCGAAATATCGTCGATATCGATTTGGAGAATCAAACACGTTTAGTCTGGATCATAGTGAGATGTGACGAGTGCATTGCCGTCAGTTAATGTAGATTGTAATGTCTGTTCGTGTTTTAGTAAGTCTTTAAATTTTACGTTGAAAAGAGTTCTAAACCTATTGTTGGAACAGTTAATTAACTGTATTAGTACATTTTCTGGGCGTTCCGAGAATGTTCTAAGCTCTTCTGGATTGTTTAAATTCGGACTAAATATAAGAAGGAATGGACTGAGGGCTTATTCTTGCTCTTGACATCGAAGTATATGATTCCTTTGGTATCCACTCTCTTCTCACTAGCAGTTACTTTTTATAACCTTGTTAATAGCTTTTATTGTTAGCCTGATGTTGTAAATTCACATTAGTGTTATAATTTATATAAATGTGTTAAAAATGCAAAATTTTCATTCCATGATTTTGAGACATATATAGATGTACAGAATATAACTACCCTTCGCCAACTAGAACTATGAAGGACAGGCCCCAGACTACGGCTGACATAGTCCGGTACTCACTTACCTTCTCTATCAGCTCCCGAACTATGCCGTTCCACTGCTTGGTCTCCGGGTCGTAGACTCCATACTTGTGGTCCGGGACGAGGCGGATGGCGTATTGGAACCCCACCTCGGTGGCAACCCACTTGAGCAGGTCGATGCAGAACCCCTCGTACCTGGCGTTACCTGTGATGTTTCCTTCTCGTACCATCACGTAAGGCCGTTCCTGTCAATAACAAACATCGTCAATCATCAATCATCATAATCAATCAACAGTTCAATGCTAATTAACCCTAGAATTACTGAGTGGTATCTGACTTCTTAAGGTGACTTTACACAGTGCGAACCTCACCCTCGGACAGGTAATCCCCCCGAATCTTGCCATATCGGCGTACCACGAACATCTATTTACACTAAAACGTGAAGTCGAGCAAACAATGGCTGACTTGAAACTAGCGGCTGTTCTGCCTTATGCTCTAACTTATTATATGATAAAAGCGACTTCAGGAAAATGCTTAAATAAGGTGTAGAAACTTATCTTAACTAAATAACAACACACAGGCGAACAGATAAAGTACCTGTTTGTGTCTTATTTAGATTAGCCGGACACTATTCTGGACAGGCTGTTCGATGGTGAGTTTCGCACAGAGTAAATAAAGGCACCTTTAGTTTTACCAAGGAGGTCTCTACGAACGAATAGCTTTCATATATAGTTAACTAGCTAGGGTGCCCGGCTTCGCTCCGGTAGTTGTGTGGTAGTTTCAATAACAGAAAGACTTTACAATTAAAGGAAATATAGAACAAAATTAGCAGTTTCTTGAAACTTTTAACATATTATCAATATTAAAATTCGAGATCTGTAGAGTCCGCTCAAATAAGGAACCCTATATACTTTAAAGGGGGTTGAAAATGGCGAAAAAACAATTAATTTTGCTGCAACTTTGTCGAGTCATGCATCGTTTTTGATGGTTTCTGTGATTCTGAATCCTATATTTCCTATATTTCTTTTTATCCTGAACTATGAGGGGTGATAAAATCTTATTGAAAAAATGCTGTAATTGGAGTTAGTCATTTTATCAACTGGAATGCTCATCATACATAGTAATAAAACAATTTTTCATAATTACATACAATAAGAACACTTCAAACATTTTATTTTCGATTTATAATCAGTCAATTCAGCTCTCCTCTTTTGTTTTATGTCTGTTTTTATTTGTTCACTGTACAACTCAAAAATGTTCACTCATATTGCATTAAATTTACTTAAGTAGGTATATATTATATATTGATTAAATATAATGTGTTAATCAATTAACCTTCTTATGAGAAAATTAATTTTGTAAGGTATCCAGTCGGTTTTCTAATTGATATGTAAAATCATTATTTTATTTTGAAAGAAAAGGTGAAACTAATTATTTTCGCTTGATTTTTTAGTAATTTAAAAAGAACAGCTGAACAAATACATAACCTTTACAATCTGAACGGAATGAATGAACAATAAACATCAAGTGAAACGCACCCTAGCGCTTCCTGGTAGCCTGGAGCTCGAACTAAATTTTTCATTCATAAACTCGTATCTCAATCTCAGAGATGCTAATTAAATGGTGCTTAAAATTCCAGTCCTTTTCCCTTCAATTTTACACCCTTAAGAGAAAAACAGAAACCTTCTTCTCCATTAGGGATTATACAGCAACACGCTGACATAACTACCTTAATCCCACGTGGAGTCGTTTTTGAGCCTTTTCGGCACGCACATTGTACACTTTGCTTTATAATATATATTGATTAAATATAAATTTACTAAAAGATTTATTTTATGATTATGATGTATAATTTAACTTATTCACACTTTCAAAAATTTGCAGGTAACACTAACTCTAACATTGATTGGGCCAGACTCCTTGGCTACGCTGTTTTATAAGCCAATAAAAAAAAAAAAAAAAAATAAAAAATAAACACTTTCAAAATTTTTTTTTCATGTACATTAAAGAAGAAAAACATTTATGGTTTGAAATTCATAAGCAATGCCTTTGTAAAATTATAGTTTAATAATTTTAAATTATAACCGCAAGCCCACAAGCGGTTTTGTATTTTTCATACAACTATTTTTTCTAGTTATAAAATGTAACAGAAAAATTTCAAATCACGTTTACATTAATCTTAAAGGGAGAGGGAGGGGGGAGGCACTATGAAAAAGTTATATTTTCGTATATCTTTCACACAGGGGTCCAATTTTATGTTATCTAGGACAGTTTTTTTGAAAAAAAAAGAAGATATAATATCCTTAAGGTGGTTGGTCTGGGCGAACATGAAGAAGGTTGAATTTGAATTTGACTTGGAAATGCTATATGTTTCAAGTGAGTCCAAAGTATCGTACAAAATTCTTTGAAGGTATTATTGGATTGTTGTGAATTTTCACAGATGGGCAAGTAGTTTTCGTAAAGAAAACCTGACGTGCTAAAATTTAAAAATAAAGGATCGATTAAAAAATAAATAAATAAACAAGGAGACTACATAAGGAGAATAAATAGGGACGTGGAAATATCAAGCTACTTAGAAGATATTTGTCAGCTAAGCGGATGGAAAGGGGGGCCATACATTTTTAATGGAGGACCCCTACGAGGAGACGAGACATATTTATGCCCCCTGTTCACGGGCTGCTTGCTATGCTCCCTGGTAAGCGCCGCGCAATCTTTCTTCTCTGCCCTTCTTGTCTCAGGGCTCGAGCCTGGATTCGATGGAGAACTAATCTGCGACCGTTCCTAAACTTGTTTGTTCTAACTTAGTATTGAGTTTGTACACAATAAATACCATCTAAAAATAATTTTTAAAAAGATTAATAACCCTCTGATCAAGGATCGCTGTTAGATGGCAAGAAATCGGACAGAGTATGATAGACTCTGAATCATTTTTTCAGCAATAGGTGTATTAAAAGCAGAATTTTTACTTTCACTTACCTTTATATGAAATATATAGTACGGGAAAGTATTGCGATCATGAAAAATTTCGACTTCCGGTTTCATTGTCCAAATAACCAAATCCCGCAAAATGATCTGTTTGTGTTTGTTTTAATATTTTCGTCCCTAGACTCTCCTATCGAGTGCCACCAGGTAACTTAAAGAAAAAAATCTGGTGCGTGCGCGCAACACACAACTTTCACTTACCAACTTACTTAGATTAGAAATTGACGTGTTATGCTAAATACCATTTCCCAAATTCACACATTTTCCTACATTCATATCTTATTTTTGTTAATCGTTAAAGCCGTTTTTGAGTAAATAAAAAAAAACCCGTGAAAATGATACAAAATTTATTAAGTAAAGTCCCCCCTCCCGTAGATCAATTTTGATGAAATTTTTACAGTCTTTTCTCGGGCATATATATACATCAAATACCAAGTTTGATCAAAATCGTTAAAACCGTTTTTGAGTAAATAAAAAAAACATGTGAAAATGGTACAAAATTTATTAAGTAAAGTCCCCCCTCCCGTAGATCAATTTTGATGAAATTTTTACAGTCATATCTCGGGCATATAAATACATCAAATACCAAGTTTGATACAAATCGTTAAAACCGTTTTTGAGTAAATAAAAAAAACATGTGAAAAAGATACAAAATTTATTAAGTAAAGTCCCCCCTCTGGTTGATCAATTTTGATGAAATTTTTACAGTCATATTTCAGGCATATAAATAGATCAAATACTCAGTTTAATCAAAATCGTTAGAGCCGTTTTTGAGAAAATCGAAAAAAAACGTAAAAAGTTATTCAATATAGTACCCCCTCCGGTTAATCAATTTTGATGAAATTTTTGCTGTCACATCGCGGGCATATACCTACTCTAAATACCCAATTTCAGGTTCCCACGGTTTATAGTTTTTGAGCTAGTCTGTTCACACACACACACACACACACAGACCATTTCGCGGGACTTGGTCATTTCGACTCAGGGGGTCCCAAAACGTGTATTTCCGTTGAAAACCGGAAGTCGAAATTTTTCACGATCGCAATACTTCCACTTTATATATTTATATTTCATATATAGGTAAGTGAAAGTAAAAAGAGACAATTCACCATCATAGTGGGAATTGGAGACGGAAGAAAATAATATTGAAATTCTTTAGCAGGACGCATTTATTTCATGGCTGGACATATCCATAATATTTATCTTAATTTTCAAACCACATTTAAGCTTAGTTAATAGTTTTTTGTTTTCTCAAAATCAATAATTTGGCAATTACAGCAATTTTTATCTAAACACCTCAATAGTTGCAGAAACAAAATTAAAAACCGATAATAGTAAACTGGGTAACATAACATAAGTGTCATTCCAGAGTGAAGAATCGGCACAAGATTTTATGATTACATTGTATTAATATCTGACAGTGATCGAGTGTATCCGGAATCAGACAGAGGTGCCTGAATCCTTTGTTAAGGCCTCTAAATCAACTGAAAATAAGTTTTTCCAGGAAGTATTGGATTCCTTTTTAATGTGCAAAGCGAGTGAAAGTCGGAAATCAAAATCTAATTTAAAACAATAATGTCTACGATTTCATCTGCTTTAAAAAGAGTTATTAATACTCGGCCTTTGTTTTAATTCTATGAATTTTGTGGTTTAATGATTATGCTGTCCATCCGTCGTTTAGACATACATATAGGATTTTTTACCAGCGAAATGGTCTGTCTATGTGTGTGTTTGTGTGTGAACAGACTAGCTCAAAAACTATAAACGATGCGAACCTTAAATTGGGTATTTAGTGTATGTACATGTCCGCGATGTGACAGCGAAAATGACATCAAAATTGGTCAAACGGAGGGGGTCTTTATTTAATAACTTTTTATGTTTTTTTTTTCGGTTTTCTCAAAAACGGCTCTAACGATTTTGATTAAACTGAGTATTTGATATATTAATATGCCCGAGATTTGACCGTAAAAATTTCATCAAAATTGATCAACCGGAGGGGGGACTTTACTTAATAAATTTTGTATCATTTTCACGTGTTTTTTTTATTTACTCAAAAACGGCTTTATTGATTGAGATCAAATTCGTAATGTTTAATGAGAATCAAGTATTGTTTTGTATCAGGTAAGTTTTATCATAATTAAAATGTTCTGAGGTGGGTAACATGGGGAAGGGGACGTTTTTGTTTTCCTATAAAGTACCTTTGTTTTTGTTTTTATGGGGATAATAACTGTCTCTCGTTATGCCTAAAAATAAGAAATGGCTAAATATGAAATATGAACAAAATGGAGTAAGCAGATAAAGGAGAAAAAAGAAAAATATTCCGTCAACTCAGGATCAATCATCAAAACAGAGCCCACGCATGCGCAGTACGCCTGTAATGACAGACGATTGTATATAGTTAAAGACGTTCTGTTCATTAATTGGAAATTATTTATTTCATGATAACTAAATGAAGTCTACAAAAACTACACAGGGAATTATAAAATCAGACGACTTGGAGTTTTATGCTTTCATTGCCGAATTATCACAAGTAAAAACTTTTATTTAATAAAAAAAAAAAAAAATAGAGTAGTTTAGAGAGCAAATACAAACAAAAAAAAGTTAACGAATGTGGAAAAATGTGTGACTTTGAGAAATGGCATTTAACAAAACACATCAATTTCTAATCAAAGGAAGTTGTTAAGTGAAAGTTGTGTTTTGCGCACATCGCACCAGAATTTTTATTTACTTTCATTTGTTGGAATAATTTCACATATGATAGCTTTTTCAGGCTATTTATAACAAATTTACATATCATCTACATAAGGGATCGCTGGCTTCACCGACTAGGGGGCCTATTGGCCCACAAATTGGTGCCGAGTATCTTTATATAAGTGGCGTATTGTATATTCGATGAATTAAATAATTTTTATTTCAGCTTTAACTTTATTGTTTTATGACTTTTGTAACAAAGTTGGAACTCCGGAATCGACCTTCATTTATGTTTTAAACCAAGCAGCTTGATCCTACTTTTTTCCATCAACGCGATGAAGCTTCTAGAGGTTGGTGGAAAGCAATGAAATTAGTGGGATCAGGGTCAGAAGAAGAACTTGGATAAAATTCAATCAAGAAATTTCGGCCCACGTCATTCAACATGAAGTCTTTGCAAATAAGAGATTTTAAATACCTTTAAAATACATTGTTTTAGGATGAATAAGTGTATACCAAAAAATCGGTAGGTTTAGTGTTACATATTTTCGTCGTGGGCGGATCTTACAGAAAAATCGGTGAGGCAGTATAGAACCAAAGGACATTCCTCGCAAAATGACCATATGACAATGCACAATTCGTTTAATTCTTGTTTTTTTTTTTGTATAACGTCACTTTATGCCACTAAGGTTAATCGGACGAAGCTACAGCGGGAGTCATAAATTTTGCCTATCCAGGTATAATTAGGATGGAATCTTTAACAAGTACCAGACATGCAGAGTTAGGCATATTTAAATAAAAATGTGATCATGATTATGACTAATAATCGAATATGTGAATAATTATTGTAATCATTATTCACAAATCATCCTTTAGCACGGAATCATTGATCATGAATTGTATTAATCACTGGTCGTGGAGTATTCATGAATATAATGTATTCAACAATCAAGAATGGTCATTATTCATTATTAAATGTTAGTCAGTAATCATGATTAAGAAGGATTCATTATTCATGATCGTTCATTAATCATGAATAATGTAAATTCATTAATAATGATTACAAAAAAATCACAATTCTGAGTCTTACTAATCATGAATGATGATTGGAAATTTGTTTGCTCTTTCCATTCTTGTCAATAGACCTTTACTAATACCCATTGGAATTAGGGTCTAATTCTTTATTTATGACTTCAAATGCTGTTCAGTTGATTACACTGCTTACGACTTGTCCTTGCTCATTATGACAACTTTGAATTCAGAAATGCATCCTCGTCTTTTATCTTTAAATCAGTATATCATATTCATGATTGCTGATTGGTGAATATTTGTTATTTATGATTGATGAATATTATATTAATCCTAGCTCATGAATATATTTTATTCATGAATAATGATTAACTGAATTTATCAGTATTCGTTAATCATGAATAACTGAATACCAGTTATTCATTATTCATTTCAAATGAATACCATAAACGTTCAATAATTATTAAAAATACTCCGTACTGATTATGAATAATGGTTATTCATTATTCATTTGTTTTATGGTTACCAATTGTTCATATTCATTGATAATTATTCAGATTACAATTTGCCCAACCTTGCTGACATCGTACAGTCTCGGGACTTCCATTTTACCTCTTATCCGAGGGACGGCATAGCCAAGGATTTTTTACTCCCTTTAAAAAATCCTAGGGCCACCGCGAGACGATAAAGCTTTAGTATTGTAGGTTGCTATGCTAACCACTATACAACATGTGACCCCTCGTTTCATTCTTAAAAGCAGTCTGTAGGTTTCAAACATTTGGTAGATATTAAAGTTAAATTCACATCGACGAAATAAATTAATTTATATCCGACTTACATACAAACAAATATCCAATTAATTAGTGTTTAGGGAATGTTAATAAAGCAAGAGAAGGAAAATACTTTGATGTGTGGGATGGTACATTGCGGTACGTTTCCTCCAAATATAATATTATTCCGGGATAATCTAGTCCCTTCCCTGAGCATTAATTTAAACCAGGAAAACGTTTCACTTCCCCATATCATAAATAACATTGTATCTCTGTAATTCGAGCTTAAACTACAATTACTGAATTGGGATAAACATAGCAAGGTATAAAACAATTGTAGTGAACCTTTATATCCGCGTCATGAAAAACATTTAGTTATTGCTAATTTGCAGACTGCCAATAACACGAACTAGAGTGGCCGTTTGTATTTGGGTTGAATAATAAGAATCTTTAAAAGTATAAAATTCTATTAATTCAAATACGGACAAAAAAAAAAAAAAAAACCTATCCTCAACCTTTTCACATATATTCCATTTATTAAAAAATCCATAAATCAAGCCTGTGCGATTTCAGCTACTCGTTAAAGATCCTTATGCTAATTATAACTGGATAGGCAAAATTTAGGACTCCCACGGTAGCATTGTCCGATTAGCCTTAAAGGCATAGTGGCGTTATAAGAATAGAATAGATTTTTTTTTTTTAGAATAGAATAATGTTTTATTACAAAAAAAAATATATAAATTACAATTACAATTAAAAGTTTAAACATTATTTGGGCTTGGTTCGCGGACCGTTAGCCCGGAGTTGGCTTTGACGTTACTTCTAATAGATCATTCACTGTTCTTAGCTAAGAAAACGTTTCAAACAAGCCACTTTATTACTATATACAAAATTTTAAGACCAAAAAGAACTTGCTGTAATCTATATTAACACGGAAAATTACTATCTAAAATACATTTGATTCTACACGTTAACACTATTTATATATTTCGCTAATACCTAGTTAATTAAATAAACTAGTCAACATATGATAGTAATAATACCATTACTACAGACTTATAACCTATCTTATCAACATTTCCACAGAACGCAAATATTGATGACATATTAATGAAACAGAAACACAACACTTGGTTCATTCAATAATTAAATTCCTTAATAAGTTCAGATCTATTATTTCATGCAATTTTACAGTATTTAAGTAATTAAACTCAACCAATTTTTGCCGTTTAAATATTCTATTAATTCGTCGTTTTTTAATTGATTTTTATTAAAACAGTGTTTACATATTTCAGATAATATTCTACAGGAGGCTATAAAGTGTTGCGTATTTTCGATTTCTTTGCTATAGCATAGGGAGCATATTTGGGTTTCATCTTCCTTGTGTATTTTATAATTTAAATCTCAAATTCGCCTCTTGCTTTGAAAATCCATTTAATATTACTAAGGTTTTCAATACAAAGTAAATAACTTTCTTCTAACTGATGAGATAACTGTTTGTACAATAAATATTTTGTTAAATTATTCGCCTTTTCTATTAAATTATTACAAAAGGATTCTTGAAACTTATTTCTAAGCAGTGAAAATAAATCTTTTAGGCTATTAGTATTATCTATTATAATTTCTTGTTCTACATTGAATATGCTTATCAACTGTTTTAAAGTGGCTTTATTAATAATGATTGTTATAAGATAATTAATAGTCAGAATTTTCGGTTAAGCATTTTTTATTTTAAAAAGCCAAATTTTCGATTGCTACATGAGGATCTTCATCAGGGCTAAAAAGAAGAAAAATATATGAGTATCTATGCTGGAAGATGAAAATTAAATGATTATCATGTAATTATTAATCTTAGATAATAACAATAAGGAGTAGGTAAGAAAATAATTGAAAAGAAATCAAACTGATGGTATGTTTACATGACATCGGTACTTATATGATTATATAAAATATATGGTAAAATTATACATGAATATATGAAGTAGATGGTTAGCATGATAAATTAAGAGCTGATATTTATCTTCTGTGTCCATTGTAATTCAGAGACTGAGGGTGAAAATAAGGTGAGATGTAGTGGTAGGGTGTTAGTTTGCCGACTTCAAACGTTTATTGCGGGGAAACTCAACGCTTCTGAAGTGAAAGGCTGCATGACAACTAAGTGAAAATAAAATATTAAAAACTAACAAAATAGATGGTACTGTATACAAATTGTTATGTCTGGACTCAATAATAACACAATATTGAGATAATACATAAGGTAACAATGCATAACAAATTAAAAAATATACAGAAGGAAGTTATACAATACTAAAGATAATAATAGTACAGAGGTACATCGATAATTGCGGATACCTATGAAATCAAAACTAGGATTTGAGGATGCGGAAGATGTTAGAGTAAGAGGATGCAATTATCTCTTTATCTATTTTATGATTATGATTATGATTATGGTTGGTGGTAGGGGTTAGTTTGCCGACTATGTATTACTTTGGACTCAGAATTTAAATATCAGATTTTATTTTATCTCGCTAACCAGCGACTTATTCAAATATTCATGTATAATTATACTATCTTTTATGAAAAAAAAATACCATCTCGAGGAACAATTCAATGATATTTCAATGATGTTCCCGTTCCTACTTCCCAGGAAGTACGATACTTGGGACTTCACCTGGACAAAAGACTGACATGGAAAACCCACATCACACTAATCAGAAAGCAACTAAACAAACGATATGGACTATTATCAAGATTACTTGACAGACGCTCTAAATTATCCCTAACCAACAGACTTACAATATACAATATGCTCATTAGACCCATTTGGACATACGGGATAGAGTTATGGGGCACTGCAAAGCCCTCAAATATCCAAAGGATCCAATCCTTTCAATCGAAAGTGTTAAGGAGGATAGTAGATGCACCGTTCTGCGTGACTAATGACTTAATACACAAGGACCTTAACATCCAAACAGTAATCGATACAGCCACACTATACTACAATAATTTCCATTAAAGACTAACTTTCAACACGAACCCACTAGCAGAAACACTTAAATCCACCACAAATCCACACAATCCACCCAGACGATTGTTGAGGCGATGGCCTAGGGACTTATTGGAATAACCAACGCAAATGTATCTATCACATATAGGTGTAGATCACAGATTTGCTCATTGCAAAAAAAATCAAATCTGGTGCGTGCGCGCAACACACAACTTTCACTTACCAACTTACTTAGATTAGAAATTATTGCGTTTTGTTAATTGCCACTTCTCAAATGAACAGAACTGCTTTAATTATGAACAATGGTCTGTCATTAAAGACGTACTCCGCATGCGTGGGCTCAACGACTTTTATCAGTTGACTGAATATTTTTCTTTTTTTCTCCTCTTTATGTTATCTTTATTTTTATCATATCTCATATTTTGCCATTTCATATTTTTAGGCGTAACGAGAGACAGTTAATTTCTCCATATAAACAAAAACAAAGGTACTTTATAGGAAACAAACAAACAAAAAAGCCCCCCCCCCCAAAAAAAAGCCCCCTCAGAACATTTTAATAATGATAAAGCTAACTTGATATTAAAGAACACCTAATTTTCATTTAACATGACGATTTGATAAAAATCGTTAAAGCCGTTTATGAGATCATCGAAAAAAAGCTAAAAATTGGAAAAAAATTAAGAAATAAAGTGCCCGCTCCGTTTGTCCAATTTTGATGTAATGTTGGCTAACGCATCTTTGGCATATACATACATCAAACTCCCAGTTTGACCAAAATCGTTAAAACCGGTTTTGAGTAAATAAAAAAAACACGTGAAAATGATACAAAATTTATAAAGTAAAGTCCCCCCTCCGGTTGATCAATTTTGATGAAATTTTTACAGTCATATCTCGGGCATATAAATAGATCAAATACCCAGTTTGATCAAAATCGTTAAAACCGTTTTTGAGTAAATAAAAAAAACACGTGAAAATGATAAAAAATTTATTAAGTAAAGTCCCCCCTCCGGTTGATCAATTTTGATGAAATTTTTATAGTCATATATCTGAAATATAAATAAATCAAATACTCAGTTTAATCAAAATCGTTAGAGCCGTTTTTGAGAAAATCGAAAAAAACGTAAAAAGTTACTAAATAAAGTACCCTCTCCCTATGAGCAATTTTGATGAAATTTTTGCTGTCTCATCGCGGGCATATACCTACACTAAATACCCAATTTCAGGTTCGCACGGTTTATAGTTTTTGAGCTAGTCTGTTCACACACACACACACAGACCATTTCGCGGGACTTGGTTAATTGGACTCAGGGGACCCCAAAACGTGTATTTCAGTTGAAAACCGGAAGTCGAAATTTTTCACGATCGCAATACTTCCACTTACTATATATTTCATATATAGGTAAGTGAAAGTAAAAAAATTAAATTTAAAACATGTGCAAATTTAAAACATATGACATAAATAAATAATATATATATAATCTCGAGGAAAGCATCAGTTTTTTCGTCTTATGTAATCATAATGATGAGTCTTACAGTCGACAGAAAGACTCCAATTTCTACATCGTTTAATAATATTTCTCTAAGGAAAATTAATACTTTTTTTTTTATTAGCATGGCAGCAATATTAATATTATTAATATAAATTAATATTGTTATTACTATTAAAAATTATAATAATCTTTATTATTATACGGCCGATGCCGACACCAGCAATGGCTCCCTACACACCTACACCCGCCCCCCCGTCCAATCCCAACTCCACAAGATCAGCCCCCACCGAATCCTCCCACCTTCGCCTAGGCCTACCTCTCGGACGTTTTCCAGTGGCAATGCGTTAATCAATCTTTTAATCTTTCAAAGGTTTTCGTTCGCAACTTATCATACCCACTTCAACCGAAGTGCAGCTACAACTTCAATTACATTTGCCCGATAATGTCCACACAATTCTGCATTGTGTAGCCTTCTGAATTCTCCAGTTGAATCATCCTTCTCGGTGCAAATATTCTACGCAATACTTTAATTTCAAAGACCTTAAGGCGTTGCTCATCCCTTACTGTTAGCGGCCATGTCTCACATCGGTAAATAACCGTAGGAAGAATTATATTTTTGTAATTTCTAATTATTAATATTCGACGTATTTATATACCCGCGGTGTGACAGTAAAATTTCATCAAATTTGATCAATCGGGGGGGGGGGCTCTTTTCTTAATAAATTTTGTCTCATTTTCACGTGTTTTTTTTTACTCTTTTTTTTGTTTATTCAAGTCTTCTTTAATATCAGGTGTAGGGGAAGGGGTATTATTATTAATTCAAATACTATCCTTCACACCTAATATTCGCTGATTCATTTTATTATTTTCCTATGTAAATAATAACTCTGTTTTGTTGCTTAATCATATGTTCAATATTCAATTGAAAAAAAAATTAATATCACTGAAATTGATTAATGAGTTAGAAAAAACATTTATTGTTGCACACAAAACAAAATACAATGTTTGAATATTAACAGAATAATAACAAAGAAAAATTCCTCCACAAAGTAAAGAAGAAAAGAAAAAAAAACTTATGTATAGTTTATCTAAAATTAACCAATACAAAAAAAACTGTGATTTTTAACCTAAAGTAAACTAAAATAGATAAACAAATGTAACTAAGTTGTTTTATGATTTCTAAAGAAGTGTTTCTATTTAAACAGAATCAAAATATAAACTTAGTGTCTTCAAATTACAAAAATAAATCTTTTGCTGTAGACCGATGTTTAAATGGAGGTCGCCAGGGCGATAAATGAAGGCCGGGCCCGGTGGTAGGGTTGGCTCTCTGGTGGTGTTCCAATAAAAAAATTGAGAAGATGCATTAAAGTTTACTTTGTGCACTATTGAACATAACACTTCACCCTAACACTCGAGACTGGAAAGCACGTGGCGTCAGCTGTTTTTTTTTTAACTAACTAATTAACACCACCTGGTGTTATAAACAATGCGCTTATTTACATTCTATTGTTAAATAAACATAATTGAAATTAAACTTATTTTTAAATAAAATATAACTACTTTATGTTGACATAAATTTAAATTATATTCTAAAATTAAAAATAAAATAAACTTTTATTCGGGCTTTAACATACCGCCCACCAAAATTTATATTAAATTTTCATATTTTTAACTTAATAAAATAGTCAGCTACATCATTTTTTATCCCCACAATGGATGCTAGACGTAGCTGGTTTATAGATTAAACTTCAGGGAGCAGCGGGGCTAGTTTCCTAACTGGGCGTGTGTATAAACCCTGAGAAGTTTCGATTTTCACCACTCTCACTACCCCATCAGACCCAGGATACGTTTCGATCACCCTCCCTACTGGCCAATGTAAAGGTGGTACGTCGGATTCTTTTAAAAGCACTAAAAGGCCTGGTTTTAAATCTTCTGTTTTTGTTTTCCACTTACTCCTCATTTGCAGTGCATTAAGATAATCATAGCGCCACCTATTCCATATATCTTTTAAACATTTCTTTAACAGCTGCCAGCGAGATAGGCGATTGGTAGGGATTTCACAACATTCATCTGGAAGACTCACTAATGGAGTACCGATTATAAAGTGGCCTGGCGTTAAGACATCGTAGTCTTGTGGTGATGATGTCATTGGGTATAAAGGGCGAGAGTTTAACACTGCTACAATGCGAATGATCAGCGTATTGAACTCTTCAAGAGTAAGAACCTGCGTCTTCATGACTCTTCTAAGGTGTTGTTTGAATGATTTAACGCCTGCCTCCCAAATTCCTCCAAAATGTGGAGCAGCAGGAGGTATAAATTCCCATTTGATGAGTTGAATTGACAGATGATGGGCAATTTTATCCTGTGTCTCTTGTGACTTCAACCACTGACAGAGCTCTTTCAGATATCTATCTGCCCCGATGAAATTTTTTCCATTGTCTGATAAGATCCTATTTGGTAGACCTCGTCGTCCTATAAACCGGTCCAATGCCGCCAAGAAAGCCTCCGTCGTAAGGTGCGAAACAAGTTCAATATGAACTGCCTTTGTACTGAGACATACAAATAGACACACATATGATTTTCGGCGAACAGAATTCTTCCTTGGGCTTTCCTTTGTGATAAATGGTCCAGCGAAATCGAGTCCAATGTTTATGAATGGGCGTCCTTGCTCAAATCTCGTGCTTGGTAAGTCGGCCATTATAGGGTTGTAATTTCTAGCTTTAAAGCTATGGCAGGTTACACATTGATGTATGCGCGACCTAACGATTCGTCGTGCAGCTATCACCCAATAACGCCTTCTTAGCAATGATAATAATAGCTGTGGTCCAGCGTGAAGATAGTTGCGATGCATGTCATCGATGATCAGTGAAGTGATGTGAGCTTTCGGTGGTAGTATAATGGGATGTTTTGCACTATACGGCAAGGGACTATTAGCGAGCCGTCCGCCCACCCTGATGATTCCCTGGTTGTCGATAAATGGTGACAAAGACTGCAAATTTGAGTCATCCAATGGTGATTTTGAATTAAAATAAGACTTCTGAGTAATTTTTATAAGAATGCGAGTAGAATTTATAATTTCATTAACAGTTAAAGGTCCTCTTCGTCTTTCATTTAAAACTGATTTGCAATTGTGTACGAACCGTTGAATTAATCCAAAGGTGCGTACTAATCTGCCCCACGTAGAAAATCTTTCAATTATCTGGAGCATCTCGGATTGCGCAGTAATGTTCATTACATTTGAAGATTCTGTTTTAAGTTCGGGCACTTGACTGATGTAATTTAATTTTGAAATCGGCCAACCTTTAGGTTCCATATACATCCAAGGGAAACCGGTCCACCAGAATTCATAGTTTATCAAAAGTGAGGGCGAAGTTCCTCGAGAAGCAAGATCAGCCGCATTGTCTTTTGATTCAACATGATACCAATCTTCAAAAGAAGTAGATTCTAAAATTTTAACGACTCGGTTAGCTACGAAGGTTTTGAGTTTGTAGGGAGGAGTATTGAGCCAAGAAAGAACAATGGTTGAGTCAGTCAATAAATAGATATCTTTTACCTTTAAACTACTGAAAAAGTTTTGTAGAGCATCCATTGTCTGCACAAGTAATAACGCTGCACAAAGTTCAAGTCTGGGAATTGACCAAGTCTTGAGTGGTGCTAAGCGTGTTTTAGAAAATAAAAGATAAGTTTTGATGACTCCATCTTGATTTTTTATTCTAAGGTATATGACTGCTGCGTAACCTAAGGAGGAAGCATCTGCGAAACCCACAACAGTTATTTCTGAGTTCCTATTTGGCAGAATGCATCGAGGTATTCGAATTGATCTTAAATCAGGTAGTGTATCAAATAAAGTTTTCCACTCGGTGGCAATAGCATTATTTATTGGTTCGTACCAATCAAATTTATGTTTCCACAAAGCCTGAAGTATGGTTTTAGCTCGAAAGGTAACCGGAGACAAATACCCTAGAGGGTCGTACATCCTAGCTATGGTTGACATGATGCCTCGTTTAGTCGGGGTGTAATCCAGAGTTTGGATTTTGTAAGATAAAAAATCTTCAACCGAATCCCATTGAATACCTAAAACTTTGATTGAAGGCTCTTCCAAATTTGATAGTGATATGGTTTGTTCATAATCATTTGGCTCCAAGCTGTGTAGCAACCTTTTGTCATTGCTGGCCCATTTTTTAAGTTTAAACCCCCCTTTTCCAAGAATGAATACCAATTCTTTCTGCAGTTCGATAGCGTCTCCTATGGTGTCTGCACCTGTCAGAATGTCATCAACATATATATTTTCTGCAAGAGCTCTGCTGCCTAAAGGGTAACTCGCTCCTTCGTCGTGAACGAGTTGTCGGATTACCCTAAGAGCTAAGAATGGTGAGCATGATAACCCAAATGTCACACGATTGATCTCAAACTCCTGAACGCTATCTTTGATATCAAATCTATATCAAAAATGTTGAAACGCCCTATCATCGGGATGTACTAGTATCTGCAGATACATCTGACGAATGTCTGCTATTAACGCAATCGGAAAAAGGCGAAATCTCAGCAGCACATCTCTTATATCCAACTGAAGTTTGGGTCCGGCAAGCAACTTATCGTTCAGTGACCCGCTAATAGTTTTTGCTGACCCATCAAAAACGATTCTCAAGCTGGTCGTAGAACCGTCTTTCACCACTCCATGATGAGGCAAAAAGTATTTTGCTTGTTTGTTAGTAGGAGAAATGTACTCTTGTTGCAAGTGTTCTTGCAATACATTTGCATATTCTCGCTTAAATTGTGGGTTTCGTTCCAATTTCACCTCCAATCGATGAAGCCTGTGTAACGCCATTTGGAATGAATCCCCAAGCTCCACTTTGTCTTCCTTAAACGGTAGACGAACAATATAACGTCCGGTTGTATCGCGTGAATGGGTTGTGACAAAGTGTTGTTCACACTTTAATTCGGTAGGATTTTTAGGTTGTATCGAAGCTACCTCTTCTACCTCCCAGAACCTTTTCATCACCTTGTCGATAGATGAATTTTCTAATATTTGGGTTGAGGCCATCAGAGTAGAAATCTGCGAATTCTCCTCCTGTGAAGAAGTATTAAATGGACCGAGTATGACCCAGCCATATATTGTTTTCAAAGCGTTTGGCATTCCTTCGGGAGTGGATAATGATTCCCCGGTTAGGATTTGAGCAAATAAGTCGGCTCCCAGAAGAAAATCTATCGGTCCTTATGATGCGAAATTTGGATCTGCTAATTCGTAATGTGCAAAATACTGCTCAACTGCCGTAGGAACTCGACTTGAAGGCGTGAGGTCGGTAATGTTTTGTATTATTACAGCGTTCGTGGTCAATTGTGGATAGTATTTATCTCTTGGTATTAACGCACAAATGGTTTGATATTTTCCTCCCGAAATAGGGCTGCTCGCGATTCCTCTCAGAGTATGTGGATTATGGGAACGAGGTAACCCCAATCGTTTGGCACATTCATTTGTGATAAAAGATCTTTGAGCCCCACTGTCAATGATAATACGGATTTTTCGAAAATTTCCGTGAATATCTTTAATCCGTGCAACAGCTGTTCCAAGTAAGATGGATGAGGTCCCCATGGTGGCAGAGGATAATACAGTACTAGCAGGATTTTGTGGCTCTGGTGAATTAGTTTGAGGTTTTGGCGCTGTTTTCTGAGATTTTCCACCGCCATCTTTGTTGTTAATAAAATGTAAAAGTGAATTATTCCTCTTTCCACATAACCGACAAGAATTTATAGATTTACAATCATGTGAGGAATGAGATGAAACTAAACAGTTCACACATAATGAATGAGCCTTAACTTCCTCAAATCGCTTGGTAGGGTTCAGTTTAAGAAATTTTTTGCAACGGTATATCCTGTGACGTTCGTGACATAACGGGCAACTATTGGACCTGTCTTCGTTCGTTGTCAAAACCACTTGTTTAGGGTTCCTATAAGGACTAGGATTTGTAGCACCTTGCTGATTAGGACTTAGGCTCAGGTTATTGGCTTGTAATTGTAAAAATTGCCGATGTATAAATTCCGCAAAAAATTCAAAATCTGGGATATCTGGCATTCCGGCACATTCAGCTTCAAAACGTTCACGGGTTCGAGCATCTAACAATCGCAACGCATACGTATAAAGAATAAATCCAGCTGGATCGTTTACATTTAAAGATTTAAAGGCAACAGCGCTTTCAAGTATTATTTGCGAAAATTGTTCAAGACTGTTGAATGTTGCCTTTTGAATAGGTTTGAAATTGAAAATTTTCACTAGATAATTGGACGCCTGGAGGCGTTTATTGTTATATCTTTTACACAGACTTTCCCATGCTTGTGCATAACCTGCTGCTGAAATAACTATTGCTGATATTGCCTGTGCGGCTTGCCCTTTCAGTGAAGATTTTAAATAATGAAACTTTTGAATTTCCGCTAAGTTCGGATTTTCATGAATTAATGAGGTAAAGGTATCTCGATATGAAATCCAATCCGATACATCCCCATTGAAGGTGGGTAAATTGATGGATGGCAATTTTAAGGTACGGGTCGAAGGCTCCATAATGCTCTGATTGTTAGAAATTGATTGGGAATCAGATTTTAATTCCTTAATTTCTACTGCTAAAATTTTGTAGAATAATTCGCGACATTCTTTCTTGAGAACCTTCAATGTCTCAACTGCATCAATATACGATGGGGACTGTCCTAAGCTAATAGCTTCATTTGCCATTGTTCTAAATTTTTCATAGGTAGAGTCTAGCCTAGACACTCTAGCTTTAAAAAGGGACACCTGACTGGGGTTGTTTGCAATCAATATACTTAACTGTTCGGTCTGTTTTATATCATCCGATAAATCATTGACTTCAGCCAAAAGGTTATCGAAACGTTCCTGTTTAGGGTCAGGTTTAGGTGCCATCATATATTTTAAAGATTAATGTAAAAAATGAATACTGAGATATAGCAAATTAAAATTAACTAAGCACCGCTACTTTACAATAAAAATTATTTAAATATATTAAATTGAAATTGAAAAAAAAATTACTTGCTAAGATTTAAAAAATAAAAAATAATTAAAAAAAAACAGTGTGCAACAATAAAATCCGAGCGTCGGAGGACCAGAATGTAGGGGAAGGGATATTATTATTAATTCAAATACTATCCTTCACACCTAATATTCGCTGATTCATTTTATTATTTTCCTATGTAAATAATAACTCTGTTTTGTTGCTTAATCATATGTTCAATATTCAATTGAAAAAAAAATTAATATCACTGAAATTGATTAATGAGTTAGAAAAAACATTTATTGTTGCACACAAAACAAAATACAATGTTTGAATATTAACA
This sequence comes from Aelia acuminata, assembly GCA_911387785.2. NCBI lineage: Eukaryota > Metazoa > Arthropoda > Insecta > Hemiptera > Pentatomidae > Aelia > Aelia acuminata. The sequence continues at coordinate 14,200,408 of OU426984.1, forward strand.
GAATAATAACAAAGAAAAATTCCTCCACAAAGTAAAGAAGAAAAGAAAAAAAAAACTTATGTATAGTTTATCTAAAATTAACCAATACAAAAAAGACTGTGATTTTTAACCTAAAGTAAACTAAAATAGATAAACAAATGTAACTAAGTTGTTTTATGATTTCTAAAGAAGTGTTTCTATTTAAACAAAATCAAAATATAAACTTAGTGTCTTCAAATTACAAAAATAAACCTTTTGCTGTAGACCGATGTTTAAATGGAGGTCGCCAGGGCGATAAATGAAGGCCGGGCTCGGTGGTAGGGTTGGCTCTCTGGTGGTGTTCCAATAAAAAAATTGAGAAGATGCATTAAAGTTTACTTTGTGCACTATTGAACATAACACTTCACCCTAACACTCGAGACTGGAAAGCACGTGGCGTCAGCTGTTTTTTTTTTTAACTAACTAATTAACACCACCTGGTGTTATAAACAATGCGCTTATTTACATTCTATTGTTAAATAAACATAATTGAAATTAAACTTATTTTTAAATAAAATATAACTACTTTATGTTGACATAAATTTAAATTATATTCTAAAATTAAAAATAAAATAAACTTTTATTCGGGCTTTAACATCAGGTAAGCTTCATCATTATAGACATGTTCTGAGCGGGCTTAAAAGGGGAATTTCTTATAAAGTACCTTTGTATTTGTTTATATGGCGAAATTATCTGTAGCTTGTTTAGCCTAAAATTAAGAAATGGTTACATAGAAAATAAAAAAAAATTAAGTAGGGGAGAGCGGGGTTGGTTGGCATAGGGGGTAGGTTGGCCATCGGCTTATAGTTACCGTCACACCTGTTGTGAAGGCCCAACCATTGTATCATGTGACCCGCTTGACCTCAGGAGTCTTGTACTGAATTTTCAATCCGATGCTAACAGTGTAGAAAAGAGTTTGCTTCATTGATTGATTTTACAACATGTAAGTAAATTTTTATATTTTCAGTAAATCTGGTTTAAAAGCATGGTAAAACATTTGACTCCGATTCTGTTCACATAGCCCCAAACTCCTTTGAAAAACCTAACCTTTCGACTAACCAGTTTCTTGTTTGATTATTCTCCCCTGTCCTGGCAGCCATCTTTCATATGATCTCTCCTATGGGGTTAGTTGGCTCTCTTCAACTGGGGTTTATGTGGCGCAGTAGCAATTCACAAAAACAAGGTAAACATAAACAAAGGTGAAACTACCAAATGTCTTTAGTTCCAGCAAAGAGGATGAAAGCAATTTTTTTTATGCAGAAAGTGAAGACAGTCTAAACTTCTATCTTCTTCTATTGTCATTCTATTTTCCCTTAAAAGCTGTTAAAAACCGATTCAAAATTATTACACCATTATAGTGCAGCTTTTAATAAGAATAATATGTGTCAGGCAGTACTTGAATGAGATGGCTAAAAAACCCCACCTTCTAGGCCAACCTGCCCCACATAGGGGGTTAATTGGCATACTCTGGATTGACGAATTCTTCAATTACCTATGATCTTAGTATTAAATATTATGTGGTGAAAAAAATACTTGAAGTACTCTAATACTTGAGTTTACAGTGGTATCAGCCCCATTGGGGTTATATTAACAGGAACGACCCAACAATCAAAAAAGTGAAAACTGTTGCCAACCAACCCCGCTCTCCCCTAAGCGTATACGGGAGAAATAGGAAAAATATTCCATCAACCCATAAAACACTTTGAACCCACGCAGGCACAGTACGCCTGTATAATTTTTTATAAGTTTGTTTATTATAATTGTTTATTTTTATTGTTGTTTATAAATAAAGCCGTTCTGTTCATTTCATGGAAATTATTTGTTTCATTGTAACTAAATGAAGTTTTCAGCGACTATATAGGGAATTATAATATCAGAAGAGTTGGAGTATATTGCTTGCATTGCCGAATTATCGCAAGTAAAAACTTTTATTTAATAATAAAAAAAAAAAAAAAGAATAGTGTACTTTAGAGAGAACATATAAACAAAAATTAGAAATGAATGTGGAAAATCGACTTTGAGAAGTGGCAATTAACAAGGAAAGTAGGCGTGAGCTAAGTGATTTCGCAACCGATAAATAAGAAGAATTTCCCGCCTTTAGCCTAGCATTAATTTTCTCTATAGTTTCGTTTTTTACTAAAAAATAAATACGAAATAAAGAGATATAAATATTCCAAAGAGAAATATTATTTAAAATTCTTTCCTGCAAAAAAAATTAAATTGGAGTTATTCCTTCTGTCAACTGAAATGCTCATACAGTAAAATGGACAATAGAGAAAAACTGGAATGTAGTGAGATGAAAACTCACTTTCTCATATTTTCATCGTTTTATTTAGGAAACCCCGAGCGGTATTATTCCCAGGCTAGGTGTTGAAGGGAGGAGTGAGGTTCGCCAAGATTGTTGAGGTAATATCAGGAAGGAATTGAGGTTCAATTTCAATGACAGGGGGAGAGCCTTTGTCGGTGCTGAAGCACCCCTTTCCAATTGGGTTCGACTCAATTAAGGCTCTGATAATAGTTTATCAATGACACTGAAAATAACTAGAATTGAGAGTGATTTTTATTAGAAATAATAATGATAATAATGGTTATTATCATTGTATTTAAACTAACTTACTTAATAATGGTTATTATTATTTGTATTAAACTAACGTATTAAAACAAACGAAGTTCATATTTTGAATGCTCAAAAGCTGAGTATTAAATCCCCATGATTAGAAAAGGTGGTAGAGCATCTTACATTACATAGCAGATAATAGTTATTTATTATACAAGTGACGAAAGTAGATCATTTTACAACTCGAGTGAAACGCTTACCCCCACGAGCGAAGCGAGTGTGGTAATTTCACGAGAGTTGTAAATTCTACTTTTTTCACGAGTGTAATATTAAATTTTTTCTGTAATCGTGTAATACATGATCAGATCTAACCAGAATATGAACAAAATTAGGATGTTGTGAAGATAATGGTATGTTGTTGGTAGGTTATAAGCATGGTTATAAACAAGTTATAAAGTTATAAACAAGTGCAGGTTATAAACAAGGAAGGTAATTATTATTATATTTAAATTTTAAAATATATTGATTATTTCCACCAATAATTCATTCACATTTCAATTTATTTTGTTAAAATAAATTCTTACAATGTTAAGAAATATTTAAAAGCATTTAATTTCCAACTTCAAATTATTTTTTAATGTATACTTATTATTAATTAAGAAGGCAATTCACTTTCTTCACTTGTGAAGAAAGTAATCACTTTCTTCACTCTATTGCAAAATGTTCCACTTTCTTCACTTATTTCAGTTTAGTAATGTTACCATTATTCAACGATTACAGAAAAAAGTATTTGTCACAATCGAACACATATTTTTTAGTGTAATAATACGTCTTCTATTTTACTTTTAAAAATACGTATAAAACAAAGTTATGATTTTCTTTCTTTTTTTTTTTTTTGGTTTTTACAACATACTTAAAATACAGAAAAGGCTATCTTAATTTGAAGATTTTTATTTAAAATTGATTACAGATTTTTTAAGTAGATGGTCCAATAATCAACTTATACGTACGTTTAGTAATCCATAACTAATGAACTCTATCATGCTCCGTTTTCATACCTATATGAGAATAACACTTATACTGTTATCTAAAAGACCCATAGGATTGACCTGCCCCAACTTGCCTCTGCGGTTTGTGCCTCAATAATTTCTACTCGAGTATTATAAGACTGAACTGTTCAAGAGTTAACAAAGGCACTTTGTTGAGGAAATCATTCCTCCTTCGTTCATTTTTCTCAGTCTCTTGTTACTGGTTCAATAGAAAGGTTCTCATCTACAATACACTACTGGAAGCCAAAATGGAGTGTTATCCTAAAAATATTGATATCACTGAGAATTTTGCCTAAGTTGGTTAACACTTACTGTTTGAACATACCGTAAAAAGAATTTTGATGACATACCCGGAGACCGATCTGAATTCTGTATGCCACGACCTTGTCTGTAAATGGCGATGCGATTGCTCTTCAGGACTTACTGTATACAAACAGACATTTGTAGGTCAAATTATTACCGATGCAGATGTGTTTCTCACATGTTTCGTACCATTGCTTATTAGTAATAGGGAAGACAACACAAACATTTTCGGAAAAACACAAGACAATCATCTACAAGACGTTGCAGACGCATGAAATTTGAATTCATGAAAGAAACACAAACACAATTCGCGAAGAAGTTCAAAAAGAATTTCGAAAAACGAAGATGTTTTCCATATGCTCCTTTTGACGAAAGATCCCCTATATTACTAAATTTCGCAGCCTTCAACTAAAGGCAGATTGGATTTTCATCCAGAAGTAAAAAAAGTTTTATTAAGTATTAATCGAATAAAGTTTGTGAGAAATTACATTTGTTTTTAAGAAATCTATATTAAATTGCTAAATGTTTTTTTAATACTGTAAAAGCAAAGAATTAATGCATCTTGTAAATAAATCATGAATATATCAGATACTACTGTGTCTTTATTTATACATGACCCCTGAAAATCAAAAATAATATGTCGTGTACTATATATTTTTTTTCGCCAATCTCAGAAATAGGAGACTCTCCCTTCCTTCCTATATTACACTTTTATTGTAACTATATACCTAGTACTAGCATATTTATAGTATTGTAACGCTTCTGTGGGTTAAAGAATGTTTATTAACGAAAATATAACAATTATCAATGCCAACGAATTAATACAACTCTAATATTCGGGCAGGTTACAAAAATGATAACGTTATAACACACTATCATATGACTTGAGCTAAACAGTCAAGACTCAGACTCAGACTAACTCGTTCAATCACTCGCTCCTTATATATAATCGTAAATGGTCAGGTCTGGAATGTTCCAGAAAAACGTCGACAGATCCACGTCTGCGTGGACTAGACTCGAAAGATCTAGACCCAATCAGTTCATTCCAACAAACGGTCTGAGATTTGAAATCATATGTTTTTTTTTTTATTTAACCCGGCGCTGTTTTATTTTTTAATGAAAACATAAGGAAAAAACAGTTATATTTTTTATATATATAACTATTTTATGAAGGACAAATGGCGATGGAACTAAAAAAAAATAAAATAGATAACCCCAGAAGATGAACCAATAGCCCGAAACGTTGGGACAATATATATAAATAAAGATGAAATTCTGTTTGTTTGTTTGTTTATTTGTTCTTTATAGGAATCCACACCGTTTGTCCTAAATTCTCCAAATTTCGCTCAGTAGTTCTTTGATACCAGGTGCGAACACCTGTCTATATTAAAACTGCATAACTTCAGCCAATCTCTGGATATATTCTCTATTGTTAAAAAAATTCGTCACAATCTCGCTTTACAATGGTTTTTTTTTTACGAAATCGACCGTTTGAGTCGAAAAAAACGGCCTAAAAAATCATTTTATAGAATTTGAAGAGGCCAACAAGGCCCGGTAAGACCATCCCTTGGCAGGCTTCGAGTTCTGGGATTTTTAAACCATATGTTTTTTTTTTAACATTACAATACGTTTATTTACATGTATGGTGAATTTATTTTTTTAAAATGCCTCCTAAAAAGCGAGCTTCAATAGGAGTAGTGAGCTTAAAAGCAAAAAAAAAACAACGTCAAATACGAGAAGCTGAAACTCTCGACGAACATCAAAACAGGATTGAACAACAGAGGCTTAGACAGGCAGAATCGCGGGAATTGAGCCTGCCCAGGAATACGAGGCCCACTTTGCGCAACAGATGCTTATACAAGCCGATTTGCGAGAAGCTGAAACTGCAGGGCAATATTTCTGTTTGTTTGTTTGTTCTTTATAGAAATCCATACCGTTTATCCTAAATTCTCCAAATTTCGCTCAGTGGTTCTTTCATACCAGGTGCGAACACCTGTCTATATTAAAATTGCATAACTTTAGCCGATCTTCAGCTGATATTCTTTATCCTAACAAAAATCATAATGATCTCGCTTTACAATGGTTTTTTACGAAATCGACCGTTTCATTAGAAAAATGAAATTCCCGGGTGAAACCGGGACATACAGCTAGTTAAATATAAAATAAACCATGGAAGAGACTCCTTTATCAAGAAAATCCCTAAATTCTATTGTTAATTTTTGAAAAAATCGAATCGCCAAAGTAATTAATAATCTGCAATGATAACTAATGTGCCGTATAGAATCTGAAATGCACGTGACAAGCTACGGTTATTTCCATTATTATTATTTACAACTATAATTATTTCCATTTCCTGTGGATTGGGTCGGCACTGCCTCGGAATGGGATATGAACATGGAACATGTAACATGGCGACAAGGGACCGCTATGGAACGGCGGACAGCTGGGCTGTTTTCCCTTAGGCTAAATATCTGTCAAATAAACTGACACGGTAATCAAGGTGAGTGAGTGCCGTTGGGTTCCGGTTCCCACTACGTCACGTACGTGCCCCCCTAGGGGCAATGAGCTAGGTGTTGGGACCACATGCTTGTTATTTAGTTGGACAATGTGCCACCATACATTACATAAATATGTTTACATTACTATTATAAAGCAATTACATGAATAACTTATTATTTTAATACTGGCTGTAAATACCGGTTTCACCCGGAGAATTTCATATTTTAAATCTATAAAGTGAGACTTTTATCGATCAAACGGCCGATTTCGTAAAAACCAATTTAAAGCGAGATTAAAACGATTTTTATAACAATAAATAATATATCAAGAGATTGGTTGGAGTTATGCAATTTTAATATGGAGAGGTGTACGCACCTGGTGGAAAAGAACTACTGAGCGGTATTTGGAAAATTTAGGACAAACGGTACCGTAAAATGGGGTGACATTGTGACTAATGGGGTGACTTTGTGACAAGCCTATTTTTCTACAGTGAATTTCCCTCCTTAAAAAGAATCAGGTTAGGCAATTCAGTGAAATTGTCAGTTGGTCAGTAATGTGCTGCAACCTACTGGCCACATATAACTTCTTTCATTCCATTTACCATGGTGCTTTATTTCATATATGTTTGATTGTTTTCATTTAGTTGAAACTTTAAAATAAAGCACCATGGTAAATAGAATGAAAGAAGTTATATGTGGCCAGAAGCTAATTCCTTAAGAACAAACAAACAGAATTTCATCTTTATTTATATAGATATTGTAAAGAGGAAAAAAAAAACACAAAGCATATGGTTTAGAATGGGACTAACTAACATTTGGAACAAACTGTCATAATACATATATGTCACAATGTTCGAGTAACATCTACGCCAGCCCAGAAGGTTCTAGACTGTTCTCCTTACGAATATATAAGGAGCGACTACTGGAAAGTTAGTCTTGTGAATTGATAATAATACTTCTGTACTGATTGCTTAGAATATTTTGACTAATATGGGACGGATCAACCGGAGATTTCGGACGTTTAACCAAGAGTTTGTGAGGAGAGTTAGTCCTGTTTTGAAGCTCAAGTCATATGTTTTCAACAAATATTCGTGTTTTCATTATTTGTGTAGCATTGAAAATTGTTTTTTTCTTTGAATAAAAATTGTTTAACCAACAAAAGTGTTACAATATATTATAACGTTGATGTTTATCAAAACAACCTTTTCATACAGGCAGTGAACGGTATTATTTCAATCAAACAAACAGTAATTTATAAGGATTCGGCCTCAAAAAATAAATATTTTTCTTTCTGAAATTCTTAGATTTTCAACGTTACATTATACACATATATTAAGTACTACTTTTATTAATTAATGTTATATTCTTGTTCGTATTAGTTTGGTGCCTTTATCAGATATTAAGCAATGGCAATGGCTTTTTTTTAACACTTTAAAAAAGCTGCTCTAAACATTCGTTTAAAGAATTTCAAAGTTCCATTCATTAATATCCTAAGAAGATTTTATCAGTATATGTCTTCCTATTATGTTGTAAAAATTATGTGGGTTAACCTATTTTTGTTTTATAACGAAAATAACAATTTTAAATGCGACACAAATTATGAAAACACAAATATTTAAACAGTTTGCAAGTTAAAAAGACTTGAGCTTCAAAACAACACTAACTCTCCAGTCCATGGCTCCTCATATTTAGTCGTAAGGAGTCCTGCCTCGAAGGTCCTAGGCCAGTGTAGATGGAACTCGAGCATCGTAGTCACAAACATGTACCATGACAGTTTGTTCCAACAACAAGTCTAGGACTATTCTAAACTATATGTTCTGTGTTTTGTTTCACGTTACAATATATAACTGACCGTTGTTGAGAATGGAAGGACTGGTCAATTAACATTTATGAGATTCCATCGATATAAATATTCAATAACTCTAGTTTAGAATCATTTTAAGAAATTTCTATTGCAATAACTTTTTAATTACAATAACTTAACAATTAGAATAAGTTCAACTTCCATAGTCCCAACAGTAGATTTAGGTTTATAAATATTAACTGGCCACACCAGATCAGGATTTAATAACAGAACAAGTGTTTAAAAAAATATGACTCATTTACAATTAAAGTAGGCCATAAAAACATCTCTATTGTTTCCCAATAACGATGTAACGTCGAAAACGGTCTATCACTCGTTTTTCCAGTGGCGTACCTGTATAATTTGGGCCAGGGCTAGATTACCAAAATAATTGGACTAACGTGGAACCCACATACTAGACTAAAACGACAAGAGCTTAATCGACGATTTGGACAACTATATGGACTGCTGAACAGGAAATCAGAACTTTCAATCAACAACAAACTACTTATCTACAAAACCATTTTGAAACCTATGAAACCTGGACCTACGGCATTGAACTGTTGGGGACAGCTAAACCCTCTAACATCAAACGCATCCAATCCTTCCAGTCCATAATCCTCCGAACAATAGTCAATGCTCCTTTCTATGTATCCAACAAAACCCTACACCATGACCTTGATATCCCGTTCGTTCAAGAACTGATCCCGAAGAAATTCTCCAAATTTCACAGTAACCTTACCCATCATCCTAATCCTACTGCCCAATCCCTATCTAGCTCCACTCATCCTTACAACCCTCCTAGAAGGTTAAGGCGGCAGTGGCCACGTGACCTTTTGTAAATATGTACATACCGGAGTTCTGGCAATGGCCAGATTCTTCGCTCAAGTCAGGTGTGCTTGTGGCTTTTGAGCCCTCGCTCAGCCTCCACTGGCTTTAACACCAGTGATGCGGCTGAGAGGGAAGCGCGGGAACCTCTTGAGGCTTGCTTTTCCCTCCTCCGTAGAGGGAAAAGCCTGCCTCCGAGTTCTCCAGCCTGATTTTAAATAGTGTATGAATGTGATTAAGATGTTTTTTTTTTTTTCTTTACTTGAGCTTTTATTTTTATTTCTTTGTATATTTATATTTGTAAATATTGTATGATTGTGCTCAATTAGCACTATTACCAATGTCTCGTATGAGACAGAATGTAATAATATCAATAAAGAGTTATCTAAATTTAAAAAATAATTGGAGGCTATTCCTCTCTGTCTCTTGGTACATCAAGGTATGTGAATAATAGGAGCCGAAGACGTTACTTCCGGATCAAAAAAAAAAAAAAGTTGTTCACTGTTAATTTTAATATGTTACTTACATCTTTCGAAAACATTAGAGTAAAGGGGTCACATGTGGTGTAGTGGTTAGCATGGCAACCTAGTATACTAAAGGTCGCGTCCCGAGGTGGCCCTAGGATTTTTTATTGGGAGTAAAAAATCCTTGGCTATGCCGTCCTTCAGATAGGAGGCAAAATGGAGGTCCCGAGCCTGTGCGATGTCAAGTACTCGTTAAAGATCCCTATTCTAATTGTACCTAGATAGGCAGAATTTATTACTCCCACTGTAGCATCGCCCTATTAGCAAATAAACAAATAAACAAAATAAACAAACAAACAAGTTCATAACCCCAAAGAAGATAGGCCTTGGTAGCATAAAGGAACGTTAAGCAAACAATAACATTAAGTTAGTAGTAAGTAGGATAGGGCTCACCCAAAAAATTTTTTGATTTATATAACTATGAAAATTTCTCTTATTTTTAAGCTAACTAAGAAAATTAATGTATTGAAGGGGAGTAAAAAGAAAATATTGGAAGAAGAAGAAGAAAAGTTTGGGGATGGAGGTGGGGGGGGGGGCTAATTCTAGTGGCAGATCCATCACTGTGCCAAGACAGCGCCCCATTTCCTAAACGATGGAAGACTTTTTAAAAGCTCCTTTCCCATTGGTCCTTTTGTTTTACATGATTCCCTTTCGGCTCTTTTGATTCGCTCATTTATTTCCTAAGTAAGGGCCCATCCCCGACCCCCCCCCCCCCATTAGCAACTACCAGGGTCAATTTCCTCTTGATTCTCCCCAATTAACTCTTCCGCCTTGTCAAATCTTATCGGGGCAATTATAAACTGAGGCATAATTTTCTCAGCGAAGCTAAAATTAGTTCTTAAAAATTTATTTTAAGAAACTGGAGTAGGGAATGAGAACCATTATTTATTATCAAACGCAGGTTTAATATATGTACAAGGAAGGAGGGCTCTAGGAACCATTAGCTTTCTTTTCTTGTTAATTTACTCTAAATAATTTTTAAAAAATTTATTTCATGAGATTACAATATACACATATTTATATCTGTGGATATAAAAAAAAAGAATTATAGGGGGGAAGAGAGTAATTTTTCTAGATAATTAAAAATGTCATTTCCATGTTTTGTAAAATTCATCATTCATGATATATAGGATATTTAACTAATTTAGACATTCTAAAATTGTATTTTCAGGTACATTAAAGAAAAAAAAATCAATTGTTTAAAATTTATTTTCAACGCCTTTATAAAATTATCATAGAATATATTATTTCTCAAAGCCTTTTTTTTATCGGTACGCCATAACTTTCTTAATACTTCATCCAATTTTTTGAATGAGGCATCATTCTAAAGCTTTCCTTAACCGCCACACCGGAAAAATATACCAATAACTCATTTCGCCTTCGATTGCGAGTTATAAGCGCAAAACCGCGGTTTTTTGAGAGAAAATTGTCGTAGAGGTTTCTAAATGGTATCAATGTTTTAAGGTTTTCAAGGAAAACATTTTCGGTCGTATATATTTTTTCGATTAACCCATTCGTTTGCTAGGGCTTTTTAGATGTCATTTTTTTTCAGTTTGCCGAGACAAACATTTTTGTTTATACAGTAGATATCGTTTATAACGACGTTGAAGGGACCGTAAAAACTTTGTCGTTATAGGCGATCGTCGTTACATCCGACATATCGCTTATAGCGACGCCGGTCGTTATATCAGGTCTGGGCCATTTTTAACAGCTGATTGTAATGATTGCCTTCTTACAACTACAAATTTCCTATTATGAAAAGTATATGTTTCAAATCCAGTCATATTGGCTGCCACCAAAACCGTTATTCTATCCTTCGAAAGTTTTCCATTAGAACATTTCTCCCCCATAAAATGTAGTATCCGATCAGGCAGTACCTTGTAAAAAAGTTGTTTCATCTGCGTTAAAAATATCTGAATCATTGTAATTTTCGGAATTGATGTTCATACTGACGGAAGCCAATCGCTGGTTATCCCTTAGGGGACGCTAGCAGTCACCGCTTAAAAAATAATATTATGGCGAGTACAAAATGTTTGAATCCATCCTCGCGAAATACTACTTTTCGAGTCGCTACACAAACACAAACTTATTTGAATCAAGTTTAGAAAATTATTGGCTTTTTCAAGTAAAATTGTCAATGATATTGGAACATTTAGGGGTCGAAACCATGTTGACTTTGTCGCCCGTAGCACTCCTTCTTATTTGGGTTTTGAACGATTCACCGCGTTCAACTAGTCCCCGAATGCTGTCCCTACTTTTTAATATTGTTGAAATAGTTTAATGATTTACATTCAGTTTATGGAGAAAAAAACCGCAACCAACATCCAAACAAACAACCAGACACCACCACGCAAAAGTGTCTTATTTGAGAAGTAGGCCGCAACTGATTCGAATTCGTTTGAAGGAATAAAAACACAAACAATCAGGGGAGGGAGTTTCGTAGAAAAGGTGATAGATGTGCCTGATGTCCCCAAAGAAATATCCCGCAAGCCGGATTGAAGGGTTCTTTCCGGAAGCCGGACGTTATTACCGATCTTTTTGTTCCCTGGGGGACTCAAAATGGGTCGCTAAAGCCGATCAGTCGCAATAGCCGTGGTCGTAATAGCCGGATAAAAATTCATTAAACTATGACCGTAGGGACCAGGGACTTCCGTCGTCATAAGCGGTACGTCGCACAGTGGTTGAAAATCGACTATTTTCGGAAAAAACCTTGTCAAACCTGATCTATATGCCGCAAAAAAATAAAGTTGATATTGGCATTACCACGATTGAATTTCCTATAAAATGTATAGGTTCGAGCCCCGCTTAACCGGCTGTTCGGATTAACCGGCAGTGTAAGGAAAATAGAAAAAAAATTATACATCAATTTTCGACTCGAAATCGGCTAGTTTAAACACTTTTGATGTTTTATGCTAGTAATATTGATAGTACTTGCAATATAATTTTATTTCATGAAAACACTCAAGTTAGGTAAAAAAAAAAACATACATAGGAACTACCAATTATTTTTGTCGTTATGTTTTAATTCTTAACTATTAAATGTATATCATATTAAAATATAAGATTGGGGTCATCCGACTTTAATATAATTTTGATGGGAGATGGTGGGATAGACTGTTCAATACAGGTTTAATAACTGCTACTCTATCTGTGAAAATTCAGTGCCCTAATTCACGCTAAATAATAGCTGAACCTTTTTTTAATATCAATCTTCTAAAAACAAATGGATGTTTTAAAATGAAAAGTGCCGAAGCCTTTAAGTTATCGGAGGTCATGTTATTAAACTTATTATTAATAATTTCCAAATTCATTCTAAAATCACGGTAGGTGAAAAAGTTGATTTATTATCGACCTAACAACGATTCAGACTGACTTTATAAATGATGCTACAGACCTGGCAAGTAAGGCATGATGTTTTACTTAACGATTAGTAATATCCTAATTCCAAGCACAAGCTCCATAGCGAATAAACTGCACGAAATAGCTTAGGTATTTCAATAAAAAAAAAATCCAACATGTACAGACGCAGGTGGACGCAGCTAGAATATGTTTTAATATTTTCTTGAACTTTTCTGCTTCTTAAAAAAATGGATTTTAAAACTGCGCTCGGCTGCGATGGAAAAATATGAATTACCAAAAAAAATTTTTGTCTTAATTTTATTGCATTTATTCGGGATTTTATTTCTGGGTTAAAACATAGACCAAATAGCATCATATTTATGCTAGTGTAATATGTGAGATCGCTTTTCATGATTATGAAGGAAAATCGCTCTAAGAAACAAAAATGCGAGTTGTAAAAATTATTATAGTGCTATAAATTTTCCGTTGAAAAATAAACTTTTTCAATGATCTATTTTCAAAGGGTCCTAACAAGTTTAAAAATCAGAATATTTCCGAATAAATTGATGGAATGTGTCAGGTAACTATTCTATTAATTAATATTGAAAAGAAAAAGAATATTCCTATAGGCGGGCGCAAGCGCGGGTGCTGCTTCTGCGACGGTGCTACAGGAACTAGAGAAACGGTGATAAATCCGGGCTATTACCTGGGATTCATAGGGTTTTTTGGCGTTTTTAATTTATTTTTCCATAATTAAAACCCGATTGAGCAAAAAATCATTTGAAAAATATCTAATAGGTATTGCTCAGTCCCTCAGTGTTCAATTAGAAAGTCAAAAGACGTGTCATTCCCTTTTATTTCCAAAAAATAAAAAGCTTCTTAAAGAGTGGATTGTAAAATTAAGAATAGATAAGCCTGTTTCGAAACATGTGACGATATGTAGTCTTTATTTTAAAGAGAAAGACTATATTTATCCTAGTAAATATTAGTATTTGACATTTTATTATTCCAAAATGCTAGTTTTATGCAAATAACATTGAGACCATAGTGTCATAGATTTGTTTTTCTTTTTTAATTTTCCCCATTTTTCTATTACATCCGCTGTGCTTAATTGTTCCATGTTTTCAATGCGAAGCCTGAAAGTTTTGACAAATAAATAAATAATATGACAAAGAATCTAAGCTGCCATAACAATGATTGTGTAAATAGGTAATTAATGTTATTACTAACCGAAAAACGTCGAGTAAAGTTACAATGATGTGTTTGCATTTACCAGAACTACCAGCTTTACATGTACAATGACAAGAAAATTGCTTATTATTATTAATAAATTTGATTTCCACTTTTATTTGATGGGGCAGTCCTTTAAGATTGCTAGTTTAAAGGCACGAGGCTTGTAAAATAACTGTTTTTTTATTTTTAGATATTACTCCACATGTAAATATGTGGTTTGCATCAAGAATAGCCTGCCCATCAATTAATGGTCTTTTAAAATTACCAATTATCTCTATCACATCAACTAGGTCTTACACCGTTCTTTCCGACATCTTGCAAAACTACTAGCGCACCCTATATTCGATTGCGCCCGCCTATACCTTCAAAAATGGGTTTTTTCCGCCTTTCAACCACTGTGCGTCGTTATAAACGATATCCACTATACACTTTTCCGATTGTTGCCGTCGTTTGCGAGTTACAAGCAAAAACATAAATTATACTAAGTATACAGTGTGTAGGTACTTAATGAAGTGGGATTTAAGTTGGTTAGAGTGAGAATGTTTTGCATAGGTCAGCTGGTAGATTAATAATTTTAAATTATATCCCCTTAATTATTATTATTATTATTAGATTTACCATACCAAAATCCAGGATTTTTTTTTTTAATTTTATAACTTTACGTTCCTAGGTACTAGTAGTCAAAGAAAGATGTGTGAAGCACTCACCAGCTATTTTAATTGCATATCCTTCCATTACAATTTTATGTACTCCAACTCTGACCACAATAAGTAAACAAACAAATAAATTAAAAAAAACTAACATGTCCAAATCTTGGATTTAAATCGCAAATAATTTGTATCATTGATGTGATATTTTATTATAGTTGATATCTATAGATTAAAATATGTTTAGATAGCACCATGGATGAGGAAGCTATTGCAGGATTGGTTGTTGGTTGTTGTTCGTATGAAGGCGTAAAACCAGCCGGTCATCAACGCCTTTGATTAGCATATATATAAATGTTTATTTCATTATTTTTCCTTTTTTGTTTGTTATTCTTTAATACTGAAGGTATAACTAGAAGAAATAAATTAATAATAATGGATAGATTCAGATTTTTACACAATAACTAGATAGAATAAGAGTGAAGACATAGTAAAACGAAAATTGTTAGAATAGATAAATAGGATAGGGAGAGATAAGATGGATTAGATGTTTTTAAGAAATCCCTCTTTCGAAAGGAAAGCGAAGACCAACTTTAGAAACTTTTCCTCCTTCCCCAAAGCCGTCGATAAATTTGCAGGAATTCCTTCTTCATGTAATTTTGTCCTGTAAAAAATGCAACCTTCGAAGATGTGTTCTACAGTCAATCGCTCGTCACACTTTGGACACCTCGGTGAACTTTCTTTAGATATTAGGTGAAGGTGAGTCAACCTCGTATGTCCAATCCTGAGCCGCGTAAGGACCACCTCCTCTCTTCGGTTGCTGCGACTGGAGCTGCTCCATGCTCTCACTTCCTTCTTTATAGTCTTCAGCTTATTTAGAGGGCTGTTGTCCCAAACTGTTTGCCAATCTTTGAGAATGTCTTTTATTAAGGGCATTGCTAGTTCTGATGCTGTCAAGAGGGCTTTCCCGCGTCCTGGAAGAGTAAGAGCTTCTTTCGCTGCCCTATCTGCCATTTCGTTACCTTTAATACCCACATGACTAGGACACCAAACGAAGTTTATAGATTTTCCGGCGTCATTTAAATTTTTTATCATTCCCAAAATACCTTGTATTCCGGGGTGGCCTGGATACATGTTGTTCATGGATTTCAGGGTGCTCAAGGAGTCTGATACGACCACTATATTTCTAGATGGTGACTTTGTGACATATCGAAGAGCCATTGCGATAGCATTGATCTCAGCGGTGAATATGGAACAAAGATTGTGTAGCTTAAACTTATAGGTAGCTTCGGGTGTTACGAATGCGGATGCAGTTGATGTATTCGATTTTGATCCATCGGTAAATATTAATAAATGTTCTGGTGAAGATTGAATGATTTTAAGGAACAGATGTTTATATTCAGCTGGGAATGTATGATCTTTAGAGTATCTCGAAAGTTGAAGATTTAATTTAGGTTTTATATAAGTCCAAGGAGGAATATCATTTTGAATTGTATTAAGAGTTATCGATTTTAGTTTATTTATCGCCAGAGTCATTCTTTCTGCTAAGGGCAGTGTACTATTTCTTTTTTGTTGGAATGTTGTTGAAAATTTAGTTTGGAAGATGTATTTATGTGCAGGATGTGTGGTTTGGGGGTATAGTTTTGTTATATAACTAACAGCTAACTTTTGTCTTCTAAAGGCAAGAGGTGGTAAGCCGGATTCCACGCACAGGCTCAGAATAGGACTCGTCCTAAAGGCTCCAGTAGCAAGGCGTATTCCTGTATGGTGTACTGTGTCCAGCTTGGCGAGGGTACATTCACGGGCTGAACCATAGATAAAACTGCCGTAATCTAATTTGGAACATATCAGGGCTTGGTATACTTTTAGTAGTGTGCTTCTGTCCGCTCCCCAGTTTGTTCCGCCAAGTACCCTCAATATTTTAAGCTTTTCTAAGCATTTTTCCTTTAATAATTTTATGTGATGTTCCCAGGAGAGACGCCTATCGAATAATAATCCCAAAAACCTACAAACATTGACGAATGGTAATTTAGAATTTCCTAAATAGAGTTCTGGTGGTGGTGGTGTCTTCCGCTTTCTACTGAAGTGAACACATTTTGTTTTCTCAGGGGAAAAGCGAAGTCCTGATGATCTTGTCCACCCATCAATACGATCAAGCGCATCTTGGAGTGTCTGTTTAATGGAAAGGATATTTTTCGCTCTGTGTAAAATTGCAAGGTCGTCAACAAAGAGCATTACTTTAATTCCCCGTGGAAGATTTAGTCCCAAGTCTTTGATGGCCAAAGCGAATAAGGTTGTGCTTAGTACACATCCTTGGGGTACCCCACACATCTGTTCGCATTCTTTGGACATTGATGTTCCAATTCGGACCTGAAATGAGCGCCGAGAAAGAAATTTTTCGATAAATGTTGGAAGAAACCCTCTAAACCCTAAAGAATGGAGATTTTTTAAAATGGAGAATTTATTCGTCTTGTCAAATGCTTTATGCATGTCGAAATATACAGCTACGGCTTCTTCTTCTTGGACAAAAGCGTATTGTAATTCAGCCTCCATCTGAACCAGGTGGTCTACAGTTGACCTACCTTTGCGAAAGCCACATTGAAAGTTTTGTAGAAGTTGGTGCTTTTCCAGTATCCACATGAGCCTCTTGTTCACCATTCTTTCCATTATCTTACAGAGGCAACTTGTAAGAAAAATTGGCCTGTAGCTAGATGGTTGGCGCTTATCATGACCCATCTTTAAAATTGGAATCACAATAGATTGATTCCAATTACTCGGAAAAACACCACTGACCCAAATGTGGTTATAAAAATTTAAAAGCCAATTCATTGTAATTTCCGGGAGGTGCTGTAACATAGCGTAGTGTATGTTGTCTGGACCAGGCGAAGACCCCTTTACACCTTTCAGTATTGACTGCAGTTCCCAAATGGAGAATGGAGTATTGTAATCCTGATAGGGTTCAGTAGTGGAGAAGTCTAGTTGCTGAGCAGCGTTGTGTGTTGATGGATCAGTGTACACTTCAGAGTAATACTCAGCGAATTTTTGACTTACTACATCTGGATTATCACATAATTTTCCATCACATACTAATGTATAACTGCATGATGAGACCATTCCTCTTATTCTTCTTATCTTATCCCAAACAACCTTACTAGGTGTAGAAGAGTTAATCGACTCAATAAACGTTTTCCACGATTCTTTTTTCCTGTCGTTGATAATTCTTCTACAGATAGCTCTTTGTCGCTTATACTCTACATGATTTTCTAGATTCATGTTTTTTCTAAATTTCTTAAAAGCCCTTCTCCGATTTTTAATAGCACTCTTGCAATCGTTGTCGAACCAGGGGACAGGAGGTCTTTTGAAATAAACCTTGGTTTTTGGAATGGATGCCTCTGCTGCTGTCAGTATAACATCAGTTATTGCTCTGCATCCATCATCAACGGACAGGCTAGTTGGGGAATTTTGAGGCCGGGCTGCTAAAGAAGTAAATAAAGGCCAATCTGCTTTTTCTAATTTCCACCGCGGTACTCTGTTAATATTACAATTAGCATTCCTGAATTTTAATTGTATGGGAAAATGGTCGCTGCTATAAGTCTCAGGGAGAACTGTCCAATCTATGCCATCAAAGAGTGAAATGCTGCAGAAAGACAGGTCTATAGAGGAAAATGTTCCAAAAGTTGGACTTAGAAATGTCTTTTCACCGGAATTAAGTAGCAGGAGGTCACTCAAATCCAAGAAATTTGCTATCATTCGTCCTCTGGAGTTTGTGTCGGGTGAGCCCCAGAGTGGATTGTGCCCATTAAAATCTCCAGTGTACAAAACTGGTTTCGATAATTGCCTATGGATGTGTAGTAGGTGTTCAGTTTCTATGGTATTATCTTGAGGAAGGTAGATATTGCATATTGTGAAAGTGGTATTTAAATGAACTCGAACGGCTATTACTTGAAGCGGGGAGTCAATTTCTATGTGATGAGAATAAACGGAATTTTTTACAGCTATGGCTACACCTCTACATGCTCGGTCGTAATCTAAAGTACAGTCCCTCCTGTAGATGTCGAATCCTTTAAGGGTGAATTGGTCTGAAGGTCTTAGGTGAGTTTCTTGTAGGCAGATACAGAAGGGATCTTCATCTTGTAATAATAACTTTAAGTCATTGAAGTGACTTTTAAGACCATTGCAGTTCCATTGGATTAGAGTCATAAGTTACAATGGTGGGAAATTGAATAAGGAATAGTATAATATAGGAGGATGAAGAGAGGAGAAGGAAAAGAAAAAAAAAAAAAAAAAAAAAAAAAAAAAAAAAAAAAAAAAAAAAAAAAAAAACTGTATATTGTATATTGTATAGATCAATTTTCGGTAACAAGACCAAATGTGTGTTTTCTTTTTTAAAATAAATATTACTAAGCAAATTATAATTGAGATTTTCTAAATACACAGTCATTAAAGCGCTACTTGTTTTTATTTTTTTTACTTAGCTTATTTTTTGGTCTTCGGGTTTTAGTTTTATTTATTTCCGGTCTTCCTACATCCATATGCTCAGTGCTCCCTGGCAACTGAACGGGTGGAGCAGAAAGATCGGAATCGAAATCCGAATCGCTCTCAGACGTAGCAACGGGAGAGCGAGGCCTGGGAGCGGGGCTAGCGACAGTGCTAGCGGAGGGCTGTGGAGAGGGGATAGGAGGGGGGAGGGAAGTGGCTGCAGCGGGCTGTTCTTGGTTTTTGTTTGGTTGCCTATAGCAACTGGGCTGTGAAAAAGTAAACAAAACATTGGCCTGTACGGCGGCGTCCTTTTTTTCAACAATTTTAGGTTTTACAATATCAGCGAAAGATTTTGTAAACAATGTGGGGTTTTTCTCCCTATAAATTCTCTTTGCCTCATTATAAGGAACTTTATTATTAAATTGGATTGCTTTGATTTCTTTTTGTGCTTTAAATATGGGACAAATACGATTTAGAGCATGATGATTTTCCTTACAATTTGCACATTTTGGGGATTTATCACAACTATTATTATCTGAGTGTTTTGATTCACCGCAATTGGCACAGATCGCTTGTTTTTTACATTTATTGGTAGGATGATTGAAACCTAAACAATTATAACACCTCATGGGATTTGGTGTATAAGGTTGTACTCTTATTTTTTGGTAACCAATTTGCATTGTTTCAGGCAGTTTCGGTACAGGGAACGTAACAATATAGGTGTGGGTGTATTTTTCTACTCCATTAACTTTAATTTTTATTCTATTTATGTCTATGATTGTGCCTTTCAGCTCAGTTTTAATTTCTTCAATCTCAAGGAACTGAAGGTCGTAACACCTGATTACACCCTTGCTATAATTTAATGACTTATGTGGACTAACCTCGACTTGAAATTGTCCCCCAAAATCTTTGCAATTTAATAATATATCTGTTTGTCTGTTCGTCGAAGTTTCCACCAATAATGTTCCGTCCCTTAGTTTTTTAATATTTTTAACCACACCGACCAAATTCGTAATAAATTTGTGAATGAAAAAAGGTGAGACTTTTTTGAAGTCTTCATCTCCAATTCTCTTTATGAGCAAGTAATTTGGGCTATTACTACTAGCTTTAAATGATATATTGAATGGTTCCAATGAGATTTTTAAATGCCCTCTCTTCCTAACTTTTGCCGTAGGTGGATCGCACATTGTTAACTTAACCTAACCTTACTTGCTAATAATTAAACGCTTCTATAAATATCTATTACCTCTATTAACTTAAAATCTAACTTAAGAATTAATAAAATAATCCTAAAACTACATAAATAACAAATAACAACAGAAGGAAACTTAAAAAACTATAACTTATCGGTTTGAAGTCAGAGAGCACAGCTAACACAACTTAACACTTTGGCTTCTAAACACCATATGATGGCTATTGCAGGATTCCAGGCCTGGATCAGACATTCCATAGCTATCGTAAATCACCGCGATAGTGAATATTAATAACGTCGAAGTCTAGTTGACGCTGATAACAATAGTGTATTGATTTAGTGTTTGTTATCGATTATACAATAGCTTTGCATATATGGAAACGATTTATTCACCCATTTATTATTTATTCAATTACTGCCATATATTTGTCTTTAACTAAATATCAACTTTAGTCATTTTCGCCGATAGTAGAAGATTTCAGAAACTCTAGCTTCATATCTTCTAGAATCGATAACATCCACGCTAAACTCAATATTGATGACGTTAACAAAATAAACAGTGTTTCACAACATGAAGTTTTAGTGGAATTTATGACTTTCCAGTGCGAATCCTATTTTGCCAAGTAGATTCACACCTGCGAAGTGGTGCATCAAGCAAATTTGGTTACTGTTGTTTTTGACTTTGACTGTCTTGATGCATTTTTATAATTTATTATAGTAAGAGGCCTCGTGGCCACTGTCGTTTCAGTCGACGTCGAGGCTGACCAGGTAACAGGGAGGAGGAAAGAGAACGGATGAGAGGGTTAGGGTGATGTAGTGTTGAAGAGTGTGCTATGTATTGTGGATGCTGCCATGATAAGAAAAGTAAATTGAATTAATAATTTAATATCAAAATATGTAAAGTACTGTATATGGTCAACCCGGTGGTCAGTTTTACCTGAAGGCGGCTAGGTCTTGGAAATACCACCTTGTAAGTTATTGGGGCCATAAACCTTCTGTTAGAGATTCAAAATAAGCAAAGCTTAGGACCGGCAATGCTGCCGACAAACATCCAGGGAAATACCTAAGAAGATTGTTAGAGAAATTTGTGGCCATAAACCCTGGTTTTGCCCCGGCAAAGAGGCCGCTGGGAAACACGTTGAATATGGAAAGGAAGGGAAATTTTAGGCAGCCAGCCAATCAGACGAAGTCTGGAACCAACCAGCCAGCCAATCAGAAGAAGTCTGAAGAGAGTGGGGGAAAGAGGACTTATACGGTGAAGAAGGAGGCTCGAGGAGTTCGGGTGGAGAGTGAGTTCGGAGGTGGACCGAGGTCGGGGGAGTGTGCCAAGAGGGCGAGAGTGGAACGAGAAGGGCAGAGGACCAGATAGGCAGGAGCGGAGAGTCCAGATTTCCGAGAGAGACTGAGATGGGATGCTGTGCTGAGACTGAGAGAGCGTCAGAGATGACAGAGACTAATCCAGCAGATAGGCCAGAGACAACACCAGAGAGTGCCCACCAGATAAGGTTAATACAACATATACAGTACTAGTTGTAATATTGTGTGGTCAGTATTTATTTAAATAATGTTAAATTTCCAGTCAGCATCCATTAATAAATTAGTGTCAGTAAAATATCTTCATATGATATATTAAAGGGGGTATTAATGATTTATATTATTGGTCAGTAAAATTAAAGATATAGTTCAATTTAGATTTGTTTATTTATTATCATTTACCCTATGCCACAGGTTTATTAAAATAAAATAGAATTGGTAAACACGTCACCTTTGGAAAAGTATCCAATTTACATTAAGGCGTATTAAGTACATTAATTACAATATCAATTAGATATATGCCGTTTCTGGTAACCCCCACCCGCCTTAGAAAAGCGGGAGACCAGGAACGTAGCAATTAAAATGGCATCCCTTGTGGGGACGTACTTACCAATTTGTTTATATCATTAGATGACGTTTCTTGTTAAATTATACAAAGTGGCATAAGGGTGAATATTATAAGGTTTGATGATTTCTTTAATTTAACTAAAAATTCTCCAGAAGTTCGCTTTAAATCTTCGCTTCGTTTTCTCGTGTTTTCTTGCCTTAGTGTTAAAGTAGTGATGTGTGACCTTATACTTCTTGTTGTACGGTCTTATAATAAGTGGCTTGTTTTTTGTGTTATATTTAATCAGTGTTTGCGTTTAACCCTACCGCGGAGGTTTCAATAGATATTAAAGGGATAATATACGCGCACGATATTTTGATATGGCTTTGAGGGTAGAAAACGAGGAACTACCACAGCCGAGTATGGGGTTGGCTGAAAGAATAGCGATCCCACATCCAGAAGCAACTCAGCCACAGACCAGGGAGAAAACAGAAGAAAAATTATGGCAGCTAATAAAAGAGATGCAGAAAAATCAAGAAGAAAGACATAAAGAGCTAAAGGGAATAATAGAAGACCATAATAAACACCTACAGGAAATAAATGACGCTCTACACACAACGAATCTGCAGTTGGAAGCGTCTGCAAAACGTTTTACGAAACCTGTTGAGGAAATACAGAAACCACCCCTAGCTGAAAGTGAGGATATGAATAAGAGTGCAGAAGATGATGCCCATGTCAATATATCATTGGGAAATTGTATTGATAAACCTCCTGTCACCAATTCTGTGAAACCTGGACCGTACGAGATGACTGCTCTTAAGTATACCGAAATTATTAGCGACAAATCTCCAAGGGAAGAACCTGTTTCTAATGTTCAATCTAAAAGTGGTGAAATAGAGACGAATTACGACGGGCAAGATAAGGTTCTCTTTAAAGTTGAAGATGAAAGGAAGAATCTTCAAGAAGAAACCACTCAAGAGAATTTACCAATCCCTCAAGCTCAGGTAGAAACTCTTGAATCTTGCCCAGTACGTGAGGAAGTTGATATGACCCATGAAAAGGTTGAAGATGAAGGGAAGGACCGACCCATGGCGATTGCTAACGAAGAGTACTATTTAGACCTCACAGAATTTGTAAAATTAATTAGTTGTTATAAGTCACTTCCAAGAGCAGATCACGTAAACCCGCTTGGTATGACTATAAAGCAATTCCCAGGAAATAAAGAGAATGCCAATTATCGAGCCAGGACATATATATATCTTAAGGATTTGCCAACGGAGCCAATCACCTTCCCTATTTTATTAGGGGAATTTTATAGAGGTTTCGTAGTCCCAGAAGGTGATAAAAATAAGCGCTTACTATTTTATAATAAGTCACGGTAGTCTTTATCCCAGTCCAGGGGATAAAAAGGGTTTCCATCTAGCGTCCCTTCCGTTGACGAGCTAAAGGGTCCTGGCGAAGCGGTCGTCAGGTCAACCCGTTCTGGATCCATGTATATAATTTTTGTATATATAATTGTAAATATTTTTTGTAAATAGTTAACTCTTCTTTTAACGTTAAGTTTTGATAGGATTAAGGCTTGTGATGGGGATTTTATGATGATAATTAAATAGATCTCTGGGTAAAGTTATATTTTGAAGTAATTATAATATCAGTAATAAATTTCAAAATAAAAATTAACATGACTTTAAAAATAATTTACTAATTGAGATTTTATTGATAAATGCAAAATGAAATATACGGTAAATTACCTATCAATGAGAAAATTAAAATGTTAAAGTTTGAATTTGCTTAAGCCACCTTTTCCACCGAAGAACTGGTAATAATCATTTATCTTAAATTGCCTTAATTGTGTAGTTGCTATGAGCAACCCCCCAATAATAACATTTAAATAACGTGGATCAATTTTGTATCTTTTGTGAATCCTAATTGGATTATTGTACTTTTTTACTTTGGAGTAGACAGAGGTCCTCCATCACCCCTGAAGTCGGGTCATTGTTTAATGTCTAGAAGGGAAAAACCCTCTATGTGGAGCAGCCGTAGCGCCTCCAGGTATCCCTAAGATTATTTTTGAAAAGATACTGAAATCTTCAAATACGCCCAGAATACTGAGGCAACATTTTTATTGATCCATTTGTAAAAACTTTTATTATTATATAATTGATGGGGCTCATAATGTATTTAATCAGAACATCCCGATAGGAAAATCTTAAGTGGCCAAACGTAGGAACTAGATTCGGTATCGGAGATAAACATATTTTAAATAAAGGAAAAATTTATGGATTCGATTAAAATTTCAAAACTTGTAATTAAAATGACCAAGAAAAACTTATTAAAAAATAAAGAATAGATATGAATAGTACAACATTGTTTTCATATAAATTGTGATTTGATTACACCGTTCGTTTGGTAAAGTAGTAGTAAAAAATCTAATATAGTAATTTGGGAACTAAGATTCATTTAATAGAATGTGTAAATACTTAATCCTTGATTGTGACATAAGAAAACCCAAGATGGTACTAGGACAACCGATTTTTGTGAAAGTGGGAGGTTCGCCGTTTTTTGTCAGCGTGCTATTAAGAAAGGAAATATGAATACCGAATTAGATGTTATAATAATTAACCCTGAAAATAATTGAAACTAAACATTTATTTAAAATATAAAGATTACTAACAAAAATGATTTTTAAAACTAAAAAGGGAAAAAATCCCAAATAGTAGAATCTTTTTTATTTTTGAAAAATGCTTGCCACACAATAAAATGTCACTGTATAAACATTATGCTTCTTGTTTTTGTTATTTGTGAATTAAGAAGTGTTTCAGGATGTGAAATAAAGACAGAAGAACTCTGATCACTATGTAAGTTATGTAGCAATTTTTTAGAGAAATAAGATTTTATCATGTGAATACTTAATATGTGGAATTTTAGTACTGGAATGGATAAGTTCAAAGGCTAAAAGATAAAAGGTACTAATTTATAACTATCGTAAATAAGAAGTTAATTAATTGTAAGATCACAAGTTTTGTTATATTCTACAACCATTCTGTATTTTTACTATAATTTAGTTTTGAATGATGAGCCAGAATGTTTTTAAATAGTATACAGAAAACTTGTATTAAGAATTGCTTTCATTTTAGTTTTTGTTATGTAAATTGTAGCAATGGTAAATTTATTATCGTATCTTGTTTTACCAAAGGGTTTTGTTCATTTTTGTAATTATTTTATTCGATGCTGAACAGTTAACTTTGTACTTATACTGTTATTATTGTATTATATTATATTACTTTACGGCTCTAAACTGGTTACATTAAAAATATTTTTAAAAGTATGTTAAAAGAAAAATCAATAAACATACGTTTATTAATTTTTCTTTCCCTTGACACTAGGAGAATGCTATGTATTGTGGATGCTGCCATGATAAGAAAAGTAAATTGAATTAATAATTTAATATCAAAATATGTAAAGTACTGTATATGGTCAACCCGGTGGTCAGTTTTACCTGAAGGCGGCTAGGTCTTGGAAATACCACCTTGTAAGTTATTGGGGCCATAAACCTTCTGTTAGAGATTCAAAATAAGCAAAGCTTAGGACCGGCAATGCTGCCGACAAACATCCAGGGAAATACCTAAGAAGATTGTTAGAGAAATTTGTGGCCATAAACCCTGGTTTTGCCCCGGCAAAGAGGCCGCTGGGAAACACGTTGAATATGGAAAGGAAGGGAAATTTTAGGCAGCCAGCCAATCAGACGAAGTCTGGAACCAACCAGCCAGCCAATCAGAAGAAGTCTGAAGAGAGTGGGGGAAAGAGGACTTATACGGTAAAGAAGGAGGCTCGAGGAGTTCGGGTGGAGAGTGAGTTCGGAGGTGGACGAGTGTGCCAAGAGGGCGTGAGTGGAACGAGAAGGGCAGAGGACCAGATAGGCAGGAGCGGAGAGTCCAGATTTCCGAGAGAGACTGAGATGGGATGCTGTGCTGAGACTGAGAGAGCGTCAGAGATGACAGAGACTAATCCAGCAGATAGGCCAGAGACAACACCAGAGAGTGCCCACCAGATAAGGTTAATACAACATATACAGTACTAGTTGTAATATTGTGTGGTCAGTATTTATTTAAATAATGTTAAATTTCCAGTCAGCATCCATTAATAAATTAGTGTCAGTAAAATATCTTCATATGATATATTAAAGGGGGTATTAATGATTTATATTATTGGTCAGTAAAATTAAAGATATAGTTCAATTTAGATTTGTTTATTTATTATCATTTACCCTATGCCACAGGTTTATTAAAATAAAATAGAATTGGTAAACACGTCACCTTTGGAAAAGTATCCAATTTACATTAAGGCGTATTAAGTACATTAATTACAATATCAATTAGATATATGCCGTTTCTGGTAACCCCCACCCGCCTTAGAAAAGCGGGAGACCAGGAACGTAGCAAGTGGAATGTTTTATATTTGCCGTTTATGTATGAATTTACTGTCGGTATGTTCATGCCATTGTGCAGTGTATGATGCATTTAGGATTTTTCTGAAAATTTGGATTGTGATATTTGTATTTTGTTAAGGTGGATATGTTTCGCGGAACCTCAAAGTTCTGGTCCCTATTACAATTAGTAGCAAGTAAATTGAAATATATTTGAAATAATAATAAGGTATTTTTACACGTACACATACCGACACTCTTACACACACACTCAAACACACGCATCAATTCAAATATAAATTTTTATTATAATTATCTTTATGAAAATTGAACATATGAGATTATAAGTTAGCAAATATAATTAAATGAGTACATATATTTAATGCATGAAAAGAATAGTGCTTGTTTGTTTGTTTAAGACGTTCAAGCTGGGACTGTAATTCATGCTCCTCGACCATTGTCGGATGAACTTAATGATTTTAGCTCAATCGGACGTGAGCTATTCAAGGGCATTATGCAATATTGACAATATATCAATAATAAAATAAGCAATACAATCCTACCTAATATCTAACAGTCGTGGAAAGTTCTGTGATTGACTAAAGTGTCCGATGCGGCAGTCTAGTGCGGGCCACCGGTGGTACACGCAGGCATAAACCAGTTTTATAAATGTCGTTTTATTATAGTACTAAGGCTAATCGGACAATGCTAAAGCGGGAGTCCTAAATCTAGCCTTTCCTGGTATAATTAGGATAGGGATATTTAACGAGTACTTGACATCGCACAGGCTCGAGACCTCCATTTTACGTACTATCCGAGGGACGGCATAGCCAAGCATTGGTTAATGGCAACGAAAAATGTCCTCTCAGTTCCATGAGTTAATTCAAGAAAAATATAAAAAGTTCTGCTGATATTCTAAATAAGATGTAACACCCCTTATCTACGACCTATCCAAGGGACGGCATAGTCATGAATATTTTACTCCCATCAAAAAAATCCTCGGGACACCGTAATAGGCCCACCCGCGAACTTTCCTGTTGTAGGCTGCTCCGCTAACCACTAAAAGAATAGTTCTTAATGCACCTTATTTAGAAACCAATAATATCATCGACTTCTTTGTTAAAAAAACAAAAAATGTATTAGAAAAATTACTGGGTGGGATTCATTGAAATGTACAGGTTTCATATAGAAGCCAACTCGCGAAATTGTTGAAAATCGGATCGGATCGAAGATGGGATGGTTAGAGGAACCAGGTGGATTTGATACTATGAAAAAAATAATTTCTTCTTTTTGGGGAATTTTTTTTGTTTAAATTCATCAAATATTTTTGATAGAATTCTTATAATCCAATTCAATTTTTCTTATTAAACAAATAAAAGTGAATATAAATAGGTATCGGGGCGATGCGAGGCTGACTTTGTTCACTCCAGTTAGATTATCTATAATGCCATTACCCTGCGCCCCCCCCCCCCTCCGACATGGGCCAATCCAATCCCCATCCACTCCGAGCAGGTTGCTAAACTTTCTGTCGCTTGGCAAGTATAGGAGAGTATACGGTATCTCCCTTCGCCTACTTCCAAAGTTCAACAATTTGGCTCAAGTATTCAGTATTAATACGGGAGTTAGTTAATAGCAAATATTTTGTTAATTTATATCAAAATTAAAAAAAAAATTATTTATTTTATCATTTTTTTCTTTAGTATTGAAACACTTATTTGTGTTAACTAATTTTTTATTGAACGAAAATAACAATTTTCAATACCACACAAATTATAAAAACACAATTATCTAAACAGGTTACTAAAATTATCATTTTGTAACACAAAAGAAACCATATGATACAGAACAAGACTAACTCTCCATACCATCGCTCCTTATAATTAGTCGAAAGAACAGCCTTGAAGGTTCTAGGCCAGCGTAGATGGTACCCGAACATCATAGTCAGAGATAGATGTACTATGACAGTTTGTTCCAACTGATAGTTTGTTCTAACGACAAGTCTAAGACTATACCAAACCGTATGTTTTGTGTTTTGTTATACGTTACACTATATTTTATCAAAAGAGTTGTGTGAAATTCATCTAATCGCCTTATCAATTGTATTCTTATTATTTTGATAAATTATACCATCAAGTACATCAAATTCACTGACTTGATATACCTACTGGCTTCCTACATTAAAGGAAAGCTTGTTCGCAATTTTGAAACAAATTCAGTTTACCCAGAGATGTACAATTATAGATAGATGGATATTTTGGGACGTAATTTATTGATTTTTGAGGATACCCATACAAAAATATTTATAACCGGGTCGGGGTATAAATATGTTTTTAGTTCCTCGAGAAATTCCTCCTAATTGAAGAAGATGACCGGGAAATGGGTTCCTTATATTAGAATGATAAACAAACGTGGAGGGCATAATTTCAATTGCGAGCCCCCCCCCCCTCACTCGTAGGGTTACTTTTTTCTTAAAAACAAAGTTTGAGTTTTCCATAATAGGTACTATCGATAGGGTGGCGGGATGGCCGAGTGGGCAAACGCGTTAAGAAGTACGCGGTGCATCTGACAACCGAGATAAGATCGGGAACCCTAAGGTAGAAAGTTCAAAACTCGGAGCAGCTGCCTACAACACCAAAAGTCGCGGTTTCTAGGCTTTTTTAATGGGAGATAATAAATCCTTGCCCATGCCATCCCTCTGATAGTTGGTCGCGAGCCTGTACGATGTCAAATAGAGACCCCTATCCAAATTTGAGGCGTCTGGTTTCAAAACCGGCTACATCCATTTCAACAATTTTTCAGTATTGAACAAAAAAGGATCAATTGGAACCGTTTTTGAAAAGAAATGGAATCTTTTAGTATTGATTTTCGAAGGGTTTAAACGTTTTTGAAACAAACGCGTCGAACCCATAGTTTTTAATATTAAAAACTTGAAATAAAAAGGTTTGAAAAAAATGGATGTAATCGGTTTTGAAACCAAACGCCTCAATTACACCATGCAAAATTTAGGACGCCAACTATAGCATCGTACAATTAGTGTTAGTGGCATAAAGTGACGTTAATTAAACAAACAAAAATGCTCATTGATCCCAAAACCTCTTCCTTGGCCAGGAAGACCAAGTATAGCCTGAAATGCGAGGAAGAGGAGGACAAAAAATATCAATAATTTGTGATTACCAATGATGTAGTAGTACTTTATACTGCTACTACTCAGAGAAATATTATTAAAAAAAGAAGAAGAGAATTACTGGTTAAAATGATATAAAGCAATTTAAGGTGAAACTTCATATCTACTCCGAACTTACCACATCCTTCCTTGTCCAATAACGTTTTTTTTTCCTCGAATGGGTTAGCTAAATTTACCTTTCTTTAAGCTTTATCTTTTATTTTTATTTACTGAAATGAAGCTTCTCTCGCAGTTATATTAGCCATTACGGTTTTGGGCAATAGAATACATTGAAGCAGCGGTTTATTAAAGCTCGTGTAGGAAGGAATTTAAGCCGAGGTTGAAACTGTTAACGTAACTGCGGAGGTAGAGAGCCCTAGTCATATTCATAAATGTCTAGAACTGTGTATTTACGGCAAGGGCAAAAGTTTATATTTATCTCAGTCCGTTTATTAGATAGCCCGGCGCGTCCATATATTTCTTGTTTAAGAGCACTTTGGAGCGAATCATTTTTACCTGGATAACCATTTCTATATTATCTCATTCAAATAGTATAATTATTATCCAAATAATAATGTTTATTAATTGTCTTTCATTTGGCAATCAGGAAATGAGAGTGTTAACTCCTGCACCGTTCGGGGTTTCCTTTACATTCAACTTATAAGCTATGAGTTGAAGCCTTTGGTTTAGAAAATGAAGAAAAAAAGTAATGAGAAACAATAATAAAATAGAATAAATAGGCTGTTTTGGAGCCTTAGGTTTGAATAACTCCCTTAAACATTCCTAACATAAGGTTTTTTCCAACAAGCTAGTCGAGGAATAATTGTCATAAAACCAAGTTTGCATGATTTATTTAGGAACAAGATCCAATCGAACGGGAAAACCAACCAATCAGATTTGTTTGTTTTATGGCAGTTAGTCCACGACTAGCTTCTTGGAATTAACCTAGTAAATTTTTCTCGATACGTATAAGACACATAATTGGTTGTATAGGGATTAGGCTTTAGAATATGAAGAAGAAAGATAAAGGCTTAAAGAACCCGAAGGCCCGATGCCGACACCAGCAATGGCTCCCAACACAGCTCCATCCACCTACCACCGTCCAATCCCAATTCCACAAGATCAGCCATCACCGAATCCTCCCACCTACACCTAGGCCTACTCCTCGGACGTTTTCCAGTCGGTAAAGCTTTTATTAATCTTTCACGTATTCGTTCTCAACTACGAAACGCAATTTTGCATGCCCACATTCACCGATGCGCAGCGATAACTTCCATTGCATTTACTGGGTGAAGTTCACGCAATTATGCATTGTGTACCGGTCTTAATTCTCCTGTTGAATCATCCTCCTTCGGCCCCAATATAGTACGCAGTAATTTATTTTCAAAGACCTTAAGTCGTTGCTTGTCCCTTCCTGTTAGCGGCCTTGTTTCACTTCCGTAAAAACCGCCGGAAAGATTATAGTTTTGTAAATTATAATTTCTAAATTACGGGACAGAAGCTCACGCCTTCTGTCCCTAAGTAATTTTGCAAACGAAAAATAACAAGAATTTCTCGCCTTTAGCCTAGCCTTAATTTCCTCTCCAATTTAGTTTTTTCTAGTTATTGTAGATTGCTTGTTTAACGTCCATTTTATGCTACTTAGGCTAATCGGGCGATGCTACAGTGGGAGCCCTAAATTTTGCCTATCCAGGAATAATTAGGATAGGGATCTTTAACGAGTACCTGACATCGTACAGGCTCGGGACCTCCATTTTACATCCTATCCGAGGGACGCCATAGCTAAGGATTTTTTACTTCCATTAAAAAATCCTGGGGCCACCTCAGGAATCGAACCCGCGACCTTAGTTATTGTTGAGCCTATGTATCTAATTTTTTCCACGGCTTCAAACGTTTTCTCTTCTACTTCAATATCGCACAAAATCGTCACCGCTTCTACAGCTAACCATATACAAATAGAAATAGAATAAATTGACAGAATAGTAGTTTTCATCGCTAGTACTAAGTGGTTGTTAATGGTGTGCGGTCGAGTTTAACGCCCGAGGCGCAGCCAAGCGCGGAAATTAGACCAAGGACCGAAAACATACTTTTGGTACGTATTATGAACAATACTTTCCATCATACTACTCATACTTGAGTACATTAAAACACTTTTACATTTTAATAATAACTTAAAGATACAATTTTTTTTTTTTTTTTTTTTTTTTTTTTTTTTTTTTTTTTTTTTAATAACAAACGTTTAACAATTATAAATTTGCGATCTGCAAATTACTTGCAATGAGCAAATTTTGCTGGCTGCTACATGAGCGTTCCTTCTGGAAATGACAAATTAGCTCAGCAAGTCTCTTGGCCACCACCTGCGTAGTTGACGTGGTGGGCTGAAAGGGTTGTGCGAGCATCTTAAGGCTTCCGTAAGAGGGTTTGGATTGTAGGTCAATCTTTGGTGAAAACTATTATAATTTTCTTTGGCTGTTTCCGAAATTGTTCGCATGTCTAAGTCTTTGTGTATTATATCGTTGCTAACAAAAAATGGTGCATCAACTATTCTTCGCAACACTTTTGACTGAAAGGACTGGATTCTTTGGATGCTGGACGATTTCGCAGAGCCCCACAACTCTATCCCTTACGTCCATATAGGTTTTAGCAGGACTTTGTACAATGCGAGTTTATTTGCCAAAGATAGTTTTGAACGTCTGTCAAGTAGTCTGGATAAAAGACCGTATCGTTTTACGGTTTTACAGATACAATATAAGAAATTAAATCGACACTTTAAAAAAAACAAAAAAAGCATCTGTTTATTAACCTATAATAGAAGAAAAGTACTTATTGTACTTCATCACACACTACCCGAACATTTCTTCTTTCTAACCAGTAACGAAATCTGTTGTATTCGCTTTCATATAAAGCGCGGGATTGAGCTGGAAGTATTTCGTTTAAAGCTTCTTGCGCTTCTTCTAAAACATCTTCTGGTATATCCATTTTATTTTGTACATCAAAGATACTACTTATATTAGAATGAAGCACAGTATAGCTACAAGTAACCTCCTTCAAACACATGTTTATTAATGCATATTAAGGTCAGGCCACACATGTCCGCAACGCATCCGCACCGCAGCACTAATATAGGTTATGTTCAGAATATTTTTAATTTAACTTACATAATTCCTTTAGTTATGCCCAAAGGTCAGTCCACACATGCCCGCACCGCATCCGTACCGCAGCACGGATCTGGTTCATTTACGAAGGATAGATAGTAATCGTTCACACGCGCGGATGCGGTGCGGACATGTGTGGCCTGACCTTTACGGACTCAAGCCGAGTATTGAAAACACATGTTTTTGATGCAGTATGATAAAAGAAATAGAAACTAAATTGAATAACATATAGAAAAGATATAGAATATAAAATTAAAAATAGGAATAGGATTAAAATGGAAATCTTTTATCTATTTTTCTATTAATATTGAATAGGTCTGAAGGGCCATGTTGGGATTATAGAGCATCATGTGGCCAGGTCCTGAGGCTTTATAGAGTCCGTTGAGTACCTGTTCAGCCGGTATTACATTAATCAGACCCAGCTCGCAGCCTAATCCTGCGTGTGCGGTTCCGTATTACGAATTAATTATTTGCTTGATAATAATAGAATTATTCACAGGCAAAGGCTTTCAACGGGAATTATAATGAACCTTAGGCTAAGGATTTGGTCCTTGGTTTGATAATGAAATGAAATCTTTAATTGTATTTGGGGACACTGCCCCGTCCAAACAGATTTTGGCTAGCACATATTTTCGCCTGAAAATACAAATATAAACACATAAATATAGCCCGAGAGGGAGCAAAATACAGAATAATATAATGATAACACCTACAATATTTACATTTTCAGATAATCATCGGATCATACTCAACAACTTGTAAGTAAATAAATAATTGGATAATAAGATGATTGACAGCTAGATGTACGAACAAACAATATAGATTATTATCGGTTATTTAGTAACAATTCAAAATAAAATTCCTTTGTATAAGCGACTAGCATTCCCCGTCGCGGCTTCGCCCGCGAGCCTTTAAAATCAATTCTGCGATCATTATCTTGGTATTGATCTAATATAATATGTTAACTGATGTTAAGGAGATTTAGTAGAATCTGAGCTTCCGGTAGGTGGAGTGTTGGAGGGGGAAGCTGCCGGCTCGGTAGAAGAGAGAGAGACGCGCACTGGAGTGAGTTCACTAAAACCGCCGAAACAAAAAATGACTTACTCGTCGTGAACACTTCATTTTTCGGCTGTAAAACATGGTTTTCGACGCCCAATTAGGGCTTTCGAGTTAAACTCGTCGTATCAAATTCTTTAAAATGAGTTCAAATTAGATATATTTTCTCGAAATTCGAAAATAGATGTCTGTTAGAGTTAAACGACAATTTCGCCATTTAAACCCCTTAGGGGTTACGTTTTTGAAATTTCTTTCTTAGTGGTTAACTACATCGCTTTTAAAATCTTAATTCCGAACTTCAAGTTTCTGTCATAAGTAGTTTTTGCTCTGCGTTGATTCTGTCAGTCAGGACAAAGCCTCTTATACATATAGAGATTACAGAAGGAAGATAAATATATCATTAATTTGGGTAATAGATTCTATTCCAGCAACTCAGAAGTTTTTTATAGGTAAATATTTAACATAGGTAAATAGATGACCTAATTTTATAGGAGTTGTGACGGCCGAGCTCCAAGAGCGTTTTTTGCTGCCTCTCTCGAAATTCCGAGGGTGGCCTTTACTTTATAATTACTTATAAACCCACTAGTTTTAGATGTTTGGAGATTATGGTATATTTCTTGACGAAAGTTTTTTCTGAATATTTTTGTAGATGATTTGGAGTGCACCTTGACCGTAAATAGTTAATAACTATCGTATATTTTTCTTTAATTGCCAACTTGAGTTTAGGAAAGTCGGAAATGATTTGTTAATGCTTTCTCAACAGAAATAATGGATTTAAAGCAATCTTTTGGGTTGGAAAACATATGGTATAAGATAATCTCATAATATTTTAGTTTACAAACTTTAGATCCATAATAGATTTGTGAATGAAATATAAAGTGTTTCCTGGAACAGTAATCATTGTTGGTTTGGGGAAAGACAATAGAGACAATTTACTATATAATACTCGTAATAGTACCATAATATTTTAATTCAATTTACATCAACTAGACAATCGATGGAATTAGGAATGTTATAGGAAACCTTATAAAACACAACAAACATACAGATAATGAACCGAAGAGTACTTTTGCTATGAAAATTCAAATTTAAGATGAGAAAAAGATACAAAGTGCCTTCAAACAATAATTTATGTATTTTAACTTTATTAAAAATTATGATAGGTTAAATGATAGTCAGGATTTTCAGTTTTCAATGATTTTATTGTGGTAAGCCAACGTTTCGATCCAACTTGTGGATCTTCATCAGGGCTAAAAGAAAACTAATATATGAGTATCTATGCTATAGGGTGACAATAAATGGATACATTACTGAACTGATAATAATATAAAAGATGGTGTATACATGAATATTAAAATAAGTAGCTGGTTACCAAGAAAAAATAGAATCTGATATTTACCTACTGGTCCAGGTGGATACTCCAAATGACCTACTTCCTGACTATCATTTAAACTATCGTAAAGAAGAACAGTTGACTATCTCTCACTTTTACTATTAAAAATTATGTATTATATCATAAAACGACAAAACTTTTCTCGTTCTCAAAGGCCGAATCACACTAAAAGTAAACATTTTTACTGGAGATTTTTTTTTAACTTTTACATTTAAATTCATTGGCCTTAAATCTCATTATATTACAAAAATGTACTATTATGATATCGCAAGTCGGCAAGAAGATGCTTACAACTACAAACTCTTCTTCTTTTTTTAATCACATGTGAAGTTTCATCTGCATTTTCAATTTGACCACGTACCTACAAACAGCTACTCAGGTAAATTGTCGAAAATAGAAACATTTGGGCAGTTACTACCACTGGTACTAACTGTAACTTAAAAAGTAGCCTTCTAACACTATTCCGCTGTATAAAATAATATGGAATTTTGCGCCTTAACTATTAATATTATTTTGACTATTTTCTGACATCGTAAGTTATTTCATTCTGATTCCAACGGTATCCATAGCTGAAAATTGATATATTTTGAGTGTTAACCATCTTCTTGCCAACGTGTGATATTTTTAGTCCGATTGGTAATAATACTGCTATCTCCTTTCAGGGACGTCAATTATATCGAATTGGCAAATTAATGTGGTACATTACCCAGACGGGTCTTTTTCAGTCTTGAAGTTACTTAACAATAGTGATTAAATTTTTAGTACTATTGATATTTACGTTTTGTAGCCAAACCAGGCAATATATATGCATTTCTTCTTCAGGGTTTGACCACGTAATAGGTTTTAAAACTGCCAAGCTTTCACCCATCTTGCTGTGGGCTTCTTCAGGAGTAGTACAAGAATGAGAGTGGAAAAGGGGACCATTAACTTATATTCTTCCGTCTGGGGAGAAGTCTGTTCTCATTGGCCAGTGTCAGATGGGGTGTGGACAGGTGGAGGAGGAATGTTGTCAGCTCTCTGAGATATGTTTTGTTGTCTACTGTTGTTAAATGCTGGGTACAAGCTTTTGCTAAGTCTGTATCCGTCTTTTTTGTTTATATTGTTTGGTTGTTTTATAATATCTATAACCTCCCTGATGGACCTGTGGTGGTAGTTGTCAATCCTAACAATGGCTTTGGTGTCTTCGAAGGCTATATTGTGATGTGTATTGTGAAAGTGTTCAGCTATGGCTGATTTGTCTGTCTGTATTCTCCTTAAAATAAAAATATAATAAGGACCACCATCCACATCTCCAAGGAATTTGAGACGACGCAGGGATGCCAGGGATGCAGCCTAAGCACCCTACTTTTCGTATTAGAGCTGGATCAGGCGTTAAGGAGAGCGAAACCCAGATTGCGACGTTTTCAACTAGGAAATTATGAACCTACTGCCTACAGTCTACACCCGCCTCACTTTTCCTGATGACCTCGTCATATACGCTGCGGATGACCGGGACCTACAATAAAATTTGAAAATCATCCAAGAAGAGCTGTCTAGCATTAACATGGATATTAATCCAGATAAGATAAAATGCATAAGAATAGGAAGACGTCCCCGCCATGTTATGAGAGTACTGAGGCTGAAAGCACGGATCTTGGAGCGGGTGCAGGATTTCAAGTATTTGGGGGCCTGGATCAACGGAAGTGGTTATATCGATGGGGAGATATCGCAAAGACTGGGAGCAGCTGGAAGAATGTTCCACTCAATCCGGAAAGGCTTCCTCAACAAAAGTGAAGTGACGAAGAAGACAGAGATATCGGTCTACGAGTCAACGTTCCTGCCCATCCTATCTTACTCCTCCGAATTATGGACCCTCATCTCAAAACACCAGAGTCAGATCCAGATAATGAAGATGAGATACTTGAGGAAGGAAAGACAAGGAGAGATAAGATCCGCAATACAATCTCTATCGAACCTCGAGGGAACGGCAAGGGTTACGTATGAGACGAGAGTTGGCGGAAGAAGACCGAGAGGAAGACCACGGATCCACCTGGGAGGAAGGTGTTCGGGAAGCGTTCAGGAAGCGAGGACTGGAGTGGAACAAGAGGAGACATACTCTATATGTA